>OY728166.1:400638941-401888941 GCA_963277665.1 Viscum album
TTTGCTGCCTTATAATCTGCCTCCGTGGATGTGTATGCAACAATCATCTTTTATCATTTCAATGATTATTCCTGGAAAAAAAATGCTTGGAAATAATATTGATGTATACTTGCAACCTTTTATTGAAGAATTGCATGAGTTATGGAGTAATGGTGTTGAGACATTTGATGTTTCTTCTAAAACAATGTTCAAAATGCATGATGCTTTAATGTGGACCATTAGTGACTTCCCTAGGCTTGAGAATTTATCTGTTTGGATCACTTATATGGGTTTGGCTTTTCCCGTTTGTAACTTTTATTTTGAGCCCAAACGGCTACCTCACAGTAGAAAATGGTGCTTCTTATGCCATCAAAGATTTCTTGATGCATCTCATAGATTTCGGCTGAACAAATCAATATTTAATGGTTTCATTGATCATAGACCACCTCCCAAGTTTTTAAAAGGTTCTGAAATATTGACACAGTTTGAAAATGTTGAAACAGAATTTGGGAAGGTTCGTCATTTTAATGATAGTGGAAAACGGGTCCGAAGTGCATCGTCAGGTGAAATCAGAACGCAACAATGGATTAAAAAAAGTATATTCTTTAAACTTTCGTATTGGGAATTTAATTTCTTGTGCCACAATATTGATGTGAAGCATATTGAGAAGAATGTCTATGATAATTTGTTTTTCACATTACATAATGATCATGGAAAGTTGAAGGATCATCTTAATGCTCGCAAATACTTACAAGTAATGAATGTAAAATGTGATCTCTGGCCATATGAGAATGAAAAGTATGCACCAGCCATTTTCGCAATGAAAAATATGGATAAAGATACGTTCCTTTGAATTTTAAATAATGTGAAGGTATCTGATGGGTATTCGAGTAACATCTCAAGGTGTGTTTACTTAAAGAATCGTAAGTTACATGGATTGAAAATTCACGATTCACATATTTTGTTACAGCAGTTACTACCATTGGCATTGCGTACATTATTACCTGAAAAAGTTACTGTTGTTGTACTCCAATTATGCACATTTTTCAAGCAATTATGTGAGAAATTTGTACATCCATTTCAGCTTGACAACCTCCAGGATAGGTTTTTATTGACTCTTTGTGCAATGGAGATAATCTTTCCTCCATCGTTTTTTACTATCATGATGCATTTAACTGTGCATTTGGTTGAAGAAGATAAATTAGGAGGCCCCGTTCATTATCGATGGATGTATCCAATTGAGAGTTATTTTATTTATATTTTTTCCAGTTAAGTAAACAATTTTTTACATTTAAATAAATTCATAATATTATTATTTTATTTCGCAGATATCTTGGGCATTTGAACTCATACGTGAGAAATAAATCTCAACCAGAAGGCTCTATTGCTGAAGGCTATTTATCCGAGGAATGTCTTACCTTTTATTCCAGGTATTTAGATGATATTGAGACAAGATTTAATCAAGATGGATGTGTTGACGACACATCAACTCAATCTCAAATGCATCAGAAATCAAAAATATTTCCTGTTATTGGCCGATCAGTTGGGCGGACCTCAAATGTGACACTGACAGAATTGGAATTATTACAGGCACATAGATATGTGCTGCTAAATAGTGAAATTGCAGATCCATTTATTGAAGATTTTAGTATACAAAAAAAGAGATGAATGAGAGGTCGAACATGAAATGAGAAAGATATAACGAAAGCTATGAATAAAGAGCTTGTAGAATGGTTTGCACGACGTGTAAGTTCATAAATATTGAAATAAATAAGAATATAAGTTTGACACATACAATTTGTAAATCTATTAAATTATATTTCTTTTTTCAGATCATGAATATTGATACTCGAGCAGACTTGTCAGAAGATTTGAAGTTTCTTGCTAGAGGTCCTATAAAGCAAGTTAGAAAGTTCGACGCTTATAATGTGAATGGATTTAGATTTCGTACAGTTGATCGAGAAGTGGGTTTGAAAACACAGAATAGTGGTATATTTACATTTTCTAAAGTGGGATACTATGGAAAGCTTTATGATATTATTGAATTAAACTACTGTGGACATTTTTATGTTGTTTTATTCAAATGAAAATGGGTCGATATTATCAGAGGTGTTAAAAGAGATTCATTGAAATTTACTTCTGTGAACTTATCTCGCTTGATGGATATTGGTGATCATGAAATGAATGATCCATATATCTTAGAATTGCAAGAAAAAATGGTATATTATGTGAATGATGTTGTGGATAAAGGGTGGAGTGTAGTTACTCACGTAATACAAATAGATTTGTATGATATGGGTGATGAAGTGGAAGATTTGACCTCTGAAATTGAATGTCATCAACAACAGGAAGCAGAATTATTTGTCCATCATGATATTGAAAATATTAGTCTTGAAATGATGATTGAAGTGGATTAAGTAATGGATCAAGAAACCAACATGATTGAAGGGGAAAATGATTGTATGTACAATTATTCATTCATGCAGCAACCACTTGTTTCATTTATGAAGTCATTCATTATCACTGTTATATTTTTTTTTGTACTGGGCATCTATTATCATTTTTAATTTTTTTTCTGCATTATTTTTTTGAAATATATATTCTGAACTTAATTTTATTTGATTAAATGACAGGAATGCCAAGGAGGAAGTGGTATACTATTTCTTCTAGTTCTGTGACGGATGCTGATCCATCTGGGTCACTCCCCACAACATCTGAGGCACCAGATACCTACACCCCTACACCATCTCCCCCTGTACCATCTCTCACACCATCAGAGGGCCTCCCATTAGAGGCTGAGTCATCGACTCCCCTACAGGTGCCTCATCAGTTGGGCAGTGACAGACCCCTTCCAGTTCATCCCAGACATACTAGAGGGTCAGAGTCATAGGTATAAATTTTAATTAAATAAATTTATTGCATTTTGTTTATACTAATTGTTTTCTCATTGAAGATGAAAAAAATAAATCCGTGGAGAAACACTTAAAAAGATCAGTTGTTTGGAACTTGAATGGCGAAAAGATAGTCGTGCCATTTGATTCTTATAGGGTCCCTACGTATGATTCTGTGGGATTACTTGTCCAGATTATAGGTCAGTTTGAAGCGAAGCCCATTTCCCTTCCCATTTCATATGATGATTGGAGACATATGCCTCCAAACTGGAAAAATGATGTTTTCGATTCTCAAATAAAGGTAATTTTATTACATTATGGTTTAATTGAATGTCATTTACTAATATGTTCAAAATGAATTTCTGTATGCAGATGTTCTTCCACTTCACAGTTGCTGATGTGATAGCACGGAAGTGGACTTTGAAAAATCTTGGTAAAAATGGAAATATTTCAAATGGAGATTGTGGTGTGATATAAATGATACTTCGTTGACCTTGGAACAAATGTATGACAAGCTACCCAATGGGGTACCGAAAGAGCAGTGAAATGTTTTTGTTGACAGGTATCGTGATGAGAAGCGGATGGTATTGAAATATATATCATTATATTACCCTCATTTTACATTAGTACATGTATACGAAGAGGAGATGACATTGGATACATTACTGTTAAATTGTATTTTATTTTTCTCAGGATCTCTCATGACAGAATGCATCAAACAGGGCGAAGCAAGTCATCCCTCACACGGCAGGCTCAAAAAGCTTTTCTAGAAGCCAAAAGTCATTTGTAATATTTTAAATAGTTTAAATATTTATAATATAATATTATCTATTTAATATATTTAATTTTTTATTTATCTTTGCTTAATGCAGTCACAGAATTTAGGGCACGAAGCCTCCCGGACTGAATTGTGGTTGGATGTTCACAAAAAATCAGATGGCTCTTTTGTTAATGAGACTACAAAAGAAGTTGGGGTATGAAGTCAAATTTTTATTATAATAACTTATTATCAGCTTTTTCTGTGTTAATATGTATTGATATTTGATTTATAGGTAAAAATTAAAAAACTATGGGATGCCAATCCTGGGCAGTCCTACTCAGTCTCTTAGGATGACCCGGTTGCTCAAGTCCTTGGGAAGGAGCATCCTGGTAGAGTGCACGGGATGGGTTTGGGACCCATACCATCTGAGGTCTTTAGCAGTCCATCCGGGATTCCAACCGCATATACTCTTGGTTATAGTCAGCCCATACATGAAGATGCTAAGAGGGAGATTTCTTCTCTACGAGCCACAGTTCAAGACCAAGGGGCTTAGATATCCTCTATGCAGAAAGCGTTGACTGGTTTATATCAGCAGATGAGCAGATATGCCCCCAGTGGTAGTGCACCGAGTGGTGGTGAGCAGGTAAATCACAAAAATGAAAATCATTTAATTTTCAAACTTTTATTGGTTTTAAGTTTAATTATAAATATGCAACAATATATAATTTTCAATATAATGTTCGTACAGGTGGAAGTAGGAGATGGAGGTGGAGAGGGTGATGATGCATCATCGGACCATGAGTGGTATTGTTGATGTGTTGAACAAATATGGGAAAGGTTGGTTTGTATATATAACATGTGTGGTGTATGGAACCTTTAAAAAACCATTGGTCTTCAAGGAGCTTCAGTGGCTAACCTTGAATGATCACAATAACCTCAGGTGGTAAATAGAATGATGTGTTTGTTTCATTGGTTAGATGATTTATGGTAATAGGCTCTTTGATGTTTCTGTTGTAAATTCAGCATTGGGAATTGGACTCATTAGGGTGTTTCATGTCCAAACAGCCATGTTGAATGGATATCACTAGATCAAGATGGTTTTCTGAGGTGATTTTCATGATCATTAATAGTTTTTATGAGGCACGTAACCACATCATATGAAAACCAATGCAACTCCCTTCCCATGAAGCTTCCATCTTTTCTAACTTTTATTTTATGAACATATTGGGAGATTGTTACATGACATGTCATATGATAAAAAAGAATAATCAGAGGGGTTTTACATGATTAATTGGGCTATTTGATGGGGCTTCGCATGATCAGGAACAGATCACATGAATTGCATAACCCCTTTGCATGATGTTCCTATGGTCATGTGATCATGAGCCTCATTGAAGTTCACAAGGTCCTTGTGACCTATGTGATTAATCTATATGTATACATGCTAGAATTTTCTTTCCTTTGGGTATATATTAATACCTATGCTTTGGGAATTTCTTTGTTCCTAAAATATACATGGATCATTTGGCTAGCATCAAAAAATGCCCCCCCCCCCACAAAAGTGATGTTCGAAGGAACAAGGACTCAGTTATGAGGTAGGAAATGTATTCATGATTCTCTTATGCTTTCTCTGGTTGGAATTCAAAACATCTTTTGGTCTTCTATAAGTCCATTCATATTCCATGAGGATCCCTATAAATAGGGGTGAGAGGCAGGTCATTTGACCGGTGACATGAAGCTCCATAGCTCTCAAAACCTCCTCTCTCGTGCGATTGTTTTTCAAGACAACTTTGCATGACCTCATCACGAGAACCATACAAGAGACCTAATCATGTGATCATGTCACTTGAACTCTTTTTGTGATCACCTTGTCTAAATATCTCACTTAATCGATCCATGAACTAATCAATGGTAATTTATTTGAACTTTGATGCACACCCTTGGCCATTAGTCTATTTTATGTGATTCAGTTGTCTCTTGAGGATTTTTTCATGATCTACTAATATTTATGTGATTCATGTGACCTTCACATGGTAACATGATTATATGTATTAAGAAAAATCATGTGATCAAAAGATGTTTTATGGGTTATGTGATTTTCGTGACCTAGAATGGATCATATGGTCCATGTAATGTTTCCCATGTTATGCACTTATTTTGTTTGATTAGCAAAACTGATTCTCTCTTAATGGTTACATATCTTCTAATATATTCTCTATTCTCTTTAAATATGTCATCTATTTCTCAAATTTCTTCTTATGTGGTAGACTAGAGAGACCTTATTTCCTAGGACCATAATTTCAATCATCGATACAAAGTATTTTATAACAATGATGTTATAAAGGTTCTTATTCTGACTGAACATCAACCCATTTAATCCGCGTTCCTCCTCCTTATAGGACAAATGACTAGTAGTGATCCCTCTCCTCTCTTCTTTGGCACATTTTGATCCATACACTTTAATCCCATACGGAATCAAATATTTTCATTTTTGATCATCTCTAAAATATATGTATAAATCCATGTCACCCCCAATCTCTTGTTTAATTTGATATTATCTTGTGTTTCATTCTAAATCCATAATTTTAGGTATTTTGTATGCTTTAGGTATTCTTGTTGAATTGGATCAACTTTTTAATCAACATTAAATGAAAGGGTGTTTATGAATATTGCGTAGGTGGTGCATAAATTTTCTCCTTATTATATATATGTTGTATGTGTTGTTTGATGCACATGTGTAGAAGGGAAGGTAACAATGGATCAGTATGGAACAAAATTAGATTTCCACATAGATGAGATTCCGGAAAGGTTTGTTAGGGCTATTTAAGGGCCTCTGGTTTATAATTATTAATCATGTACACCCATGAATTAAATTTAAATTGGTGGTAGAACTTGGAATGATAACCAAGAGGGGTATGTATTAATGTGAAATGATAATATCTTAAACGTTATTTAAAGAAATTCGTCAATGATGGTGAATTATATACAACATAATTGATATTGGAGATCTTTTCCAAGTAAGAGTGACTTGAGTAAAATGATGTATATTTTCGGTTGGGTGTAATTAAATTCTTGTTATTACTTGGTGCTTTAGTTGGGTTTCACTCCAATGATGTTTCTATATTGTTAATTAGGTTTGGCATAATTCTAACCATTTCTTTGGCATGCTATATAGGTTGGATATTTTTTAACCATGTTGAACACTTTATAATAATTTGTATAAGATGCCAACTATCATTCTTATTGGTATATGGGTTGGGTGTGATTCCAAACATATTTTTGTGGTTATGTATGTTATACATGATTCTGACAATTTATCTTGGGTTTTACATAGATTGGGCTTAATTCCAAATATTCCTATGACTTCTTATATGGGTTGGGTGCAATTAAAACTAGTGTTCTTGTTAGTTACATGGGTTGAATGTAATTCCAACTATTGTTATTATTTATTATATGGGTTGGGTGTAATGTTAAGAATTTTTATCTTCATGTATATATGTTGGGTGTAACACCAAACCTTCTCTTCTTTGATAGTTGTGTTGGGTGTGATTAAAACCATGAATGTTTTTAGTACATGTGTTGGTAGTGATGTTAACCATGTTGGGTGTAACACCAAACCTTATCTTCTTTGATAATTGTGCATGTTATTCATCATTACGAGGAGACATATATTTTTTAGTTTATCATGTACCATAAACCATAATTCCATAGTGAGTTGATTAGTTGATGGTTTCTAGGAACCAAAACTATTTATCTAGACCATGGTGAGGTAGAAATTGGCATATGAAATATTTTTAAGGTTGGGGGAATACTTCTATTAGTGGAAACATATGATGAATTCCTTCCCGTTGAGAATGTTTGGCATGATAAATGGTTTCTTATTTGGTTTGTTTTTCAGGGAAGTGGTACAGTATAAGCAGAAATGATTTTTTTTTCAGGTCAGCATTTCGCGGCGGTTTTAACCGCCACTAATGTTTTACCACTTATACATTTAGAGGCGGCTTAAACCGCCGCTAAATGTAATCGGCAGTACACTTATTGGTGGTTAAAACCGCCGCGAAATCACGTCAGAATTAGCGGCAGTTTTAACCGTTGCTAAGAAGGCACAGGACACTCTTGAATTTCTCGGTGATTATAGTCGCCGCTAATTAAATAGCCCTTAAAACCGCCGCTAAATTTACCAAAAACCGCTATGAAATGAGGTACTATGACGCTTTTCTTTGACCGCCGCGAAATGCATAAAACTGCCGCTAATAGATTGTCGACGCCCAGTTTAGCGGCGGTTTCTGTACACCGCCGCCAAACCATATAGCGGTGGTTTTCCCATAGTGTAAATTTCTTCATTACGTTGAAACAAACTAATTAATTATCTTCATAATTAAGTAACTCACTAAACAAACCTCCAAAGAGCGGGGAATCTGAACACCCCACACTAACTAAAATTATTTTTCACTTAGGGTAAAAACCACTTTATGAACTCATCTATGGTATCAAATTTCTAATATGATATAATGCATAAGGGTTAGTGTATTTTGTATAAGGTATCATGTTTGCATAATATAAAATGTGTTAAATATTCTATAAAAAGAATTTTGAGAACACCAAGCCTCAGAATGGAAATTTGACTCAGCTCTTAACTCTATAATTATATATAGAAATATTTTTATGTATTACACTGAAAAAAAATGGTCTCTTACATTATTCCCACCTTAAGTATTTTCATTCCTAAATAGAAAAAACTAAGAAAAAATATCAGGATACTGAGCTCTTACTTGACTCTCCCACTACAAGGAACTATCATGTCAGATATCATACTGCCAAGATATATAGACTTATGGGATGGTCCAACCATGTAGGATTATATCTTACTGATCCTTGATCAGCATCGGGTTATCTAGAATGGTTTATCGATCATCGTTGACCAACAATCCACAATCGATGATGTGTTTGGGGTCATACATGAATCACCTAAACTGTGAAATGTGAAAGACATTTTGATATGGATGTAGCTATATGGATAGGGTGAGGTCGTAATAAACCTCTCTAACCCTCTACTTGATCCGGAATGGCCCAATTAGCCTTGGGGATAGCATTCCCCCAAGTATAAACCTTCTCAATCCTTGTCTTGGGGAGACTCTCATGAAGATGTGATTTCACTACCCAAACTCCAAGGGCCTTCAATGAATATTTTTTTCAAATTTATTCCTACTATGGGCCACCCACAACCTCTCACGAATGATCTATAAATTCTCTATCATCACCTTCATAATCTATGAGCCCACTAGATAAGTAATTCCAATCTTCGTCCATCACATTGGTGACCTATATGGTCTCACATATAGGTCCACAAAAGGTCCCTTGCCGATGGTAGAGTGGTAGCTATTTTTTAAAAAAATATCTACAAAGGGTAGGTGGTCCTACCAACTCAAGTTAATGTCTAACACACAAGCCCTGAATATATCCTCGAACACATGGACAGTATTCTTTGTCTTTCCATTAGTCTGGGGATGAATTATTGTGCTCATCCACATGTGGTCTCGAATTCCACCTGTAGGACTCCCCAGAATCATGATGTGCATTTTGTTTCATTATCAGATACATTTATTAAGTTTACCCAATTAAGTAAAAAGATCCCTGAAATGAACAAATTCCCAAAACTCTCCACCAAACTCTGATCCCTATTAGAAAGGAATTGTGTTGCCTAAAAGATTCAGTAAATAATAACCTAGATGGATTCATGGAACTTCTCTACTCATGGTATCTCCATGACTAATTCCATGGTTATTTCACCACACATACATTATGGGAACTCATGGGGAATCAACAAATAGGTCGGAACCTAATGCTTAGCCTTCACCTATAGACAATTCAGGCACCAAGAGAAGATATCAGCTACACTTCATCTCATTACTAAAAACCAAAAAATACAGTTCAAAGTCTTTTTAAATTTTCCTTACATTGGGATATAAATCAATGGTAAATGTGTGAAACTTCTTAATCCCCTCCTCCTGCATCATGATTCCAACTACTATTATCCAATAAAACTAGATGATGTGATTCAATTTTTTATAATATAAATTTGGTGTGTCTGGTTTGGATATATGATCACATAATCCCTCACAATTTATGTCTCCCATTTTGGAATCTAGAACACACTCCAGATGTGAAGGATTCAACAATATCAACTAATGAAAATTATCACCCACCTACCCAACCATTGTTAGATACAATGAATCCAACTACACTAAAGCCTCATGAACTAAGAGAGCCTTGGAAATCCTACTAATGGAATCTACTAAAACGTTTCCAATCCATGTATTACTGAATATCTTAATGTTATAGTCCAAAATGAATTCCAACCAGAATCATTTTCTCATCATCAAGTCTCTCTATGTGAATGTGTACTTAAATCTCTAGTGGTATAAGTTAACTAAAACATTATCTCCCAAGATATATGGTATCTACAGACTCATGGAAAAGAATACCACTACTAGTACAAGTTCATGAGTCTGGTAGTTCTTCATGTTGGGTCTCAACTACCTCAACAAATGTGTGATAAATTCATTTATCTCCATTAACACACTTCTGAGCCCCTCTCTTTAGGAATCACATTTCACTACTAACTCTACACCTTCAATTTGTAGACTCAACAGTGAATCACTCATCAACCTGATACTCGTCTCTGGAATTTTCTGCAAGATCTACTCCTAATAGGTAAACAACTACCCTCTCCACATCATATTGGTTAAGGTGGCTACAATTTGGAGAAGTCTACAAAAAACATCAAATATTACCCTAATAAGACTGGGAAACTCTACAACCAAGACATGTTACTAGGTGTGACCCAATAAATAAAAACATTTATCCTCAATACATCAATGAATAACCCATTCTCAGAGATATAATTCCCCAAAATGTGACCATATTGAATCCAAAAATGTTACATCAAGATCTTTCCATAAAGATGGTTCTCTCAATGAAAATCTAGGAACATCCTGAAGTTCTATTCATTTACCTCCAAAAATTTAGAGTATATGAGTATGTCTTTGATATAGACAACATCAATATGATCCAAGTATGTCTTGAAAACATAGTTCATAAAATCCATAAATACATAAGGGGAATTCATGACAAACAATGGAATCAATAGGAACTCATATTATTTGTAGTGACAATACAATGACATCTTTGGAATAACTTCTTAGAGAACCCAAAACTGGTGGTTACCAGAAATGTGATTGATCGTCAAGAACCATATCACCTTAGAAACTATTCAAATAGACATCAAATACTCATCAATGGGTACTTGTTCTTTCTCATTTCTAGGTTACAACATTGATAATTCTTGAATATACAAAAGCTTATGTCATCATTATTCATGAAATGAACTAAAGCTTCCCAGTGGGACACACACGGTCTGATGAAAAATTTCTATTTAAGGTCTTCCAACAATAGTTGTAGATCCCAGATCTTAGTAAGGGACATCCAATATGTCGTGGAAGATAATGGTGTGGTCATCGGATGAAATTCGATGCAAAACAACATCTCCCTCCTTAGAGGTAGTCTCAGAACATCATTATAGAAGACATTCATATAATCCTTCACGACTACTGCAACCCAGATTCTCAACAATCCTACTAAAAATGGATACAGTAATCCTATTATTTGTGATAGGATGCATCCTATTTCTCACATAACCAACTATTACCACCATTAGATCTATATCTCCAGAAAAGGTGTATCTCATCACATTAGTGTATAAGAATTTGACATGTCAGTTCTAAAAGACGGTCAGGGATCAAACCATTGATATCCAATACATACCCAATATGATGTCCTATTTTTCTATCAGGATTACAAAAATATCTCATATGAAACTGTATCCACCCATAGATAGCTAACACTATCAGCAGATGAAATATATAGAATAAGAATTCGCTATTGGAACCTCAAGAGAAAGCTAATGGGCTATCACCTCAATAGGAAGCTCTGTCTCTCACACCAAGAGTATAGTGATAAAAGAATGAAGGGATCCTATGTATTATAATTATGAATAGATATGTATAACAAAATAATATCTAACCTCTAATCTTATCGTGTTCTGTGAGAACATAGACATCCAAATCCAGTAGTTGTCCACATTCCCGACAGCTAGTTATGTGAACCTGATGTGGTTTTCATTGTGGTGGTGGTGGAATAATCTGATAATATATTCCACCACCTACAGTGCCATTTTATACTCTATATGATATGCCTTACATTGGACCACCCTATCCATGCCTTAGAGATCATGGGACATGGTGTTGCCTCTTCCATGGCTTTCGACCACCTATCTACCCATGCCACTCTGCACGTCTAGTCAGGATGTCTTGTGCCATGTAACCATTCCCATCATAAAAAAATTATCTCACCTCTGCAAAATTCCATGGTCCAATGTGTTTCCTCTAACCTCATGCATAAACTTGATCATGGAGAGGACTCATGTACTAAGATCAAGACACCTGGCATCTATCTACTGTTGTAGATGATTTAACATTGTGGAATCCATGGCCAAATCCTGCTGTCTAGCATCCCCCTCATAGAAAGTTCTCAATTAAAACATCCTATAGTAGCACCCCGATAAAGGATAGTATGAAAAAGGGTGCAACGCTTGAAAAAATATCTCTATGGAGTACATGCTAAATCATCTGTTGCATGATGTAGTCATATCGGATCATGTCCTTGAAGTACTGTATAAGATCTGGGAACCTCACTGTGTACTCAACCACAATCATAACTCCCTTATATAGCTCTAGATTCACATGAATCTGATCTGAGCAGGGGAATGATTGGTATATTGTCTCACAGAACTGGTGATGGGGGTCTATACACATGAGTGTCAAATCATTGTGCATATACATAACATGGATCTACCAGAACCAAGCTTCTTCATGGAAAAGGCTAGTTTCTAGTTCAACTAAATGATCTATAATATTTTGTACAAAATTAAACATAATAACCACCTACTATATAATATCCTCCACTTCCGGAGGATTTAGATCACAATAGAACCTCAATGGCCTATGGAACTGGAACTCGTGGAGCACGCTAATACCACATGTGTCCTCATCCTACTATGCTAGAATGATAAGCTACTTGGAAGGTGGAGGTGATAATACCTCCCCACCTATAGGAAGGGGGACAAGGGGGTAACCCTAAACAGAGGCCTCATCTCCCATCAGGTTGTCACCATGAACAAGAGTTTGTATCTTAGTTGGTTTTCATCGCATAGGAATCCTAAAATTTATCATGGAGTGACATGGCCAGATAAGAATATATATATTTATATATAATGGTGATCTATCTCAAGATGGACTTTAAAATAATCTATCTTATATGATTCATATACCTTTAAACGAAGCAACCAATGTGTGAATTTGTTGAGTAAAAAAAAGGTGTTCATGGTCCTGGTTAATTGATATATCGGTCACCGCACCATAACTGGATTGCCTAACCTAAGAGCTTTACTTCAGACACATTGAAATTTTTTCCATTAACCAAATCAAGTAATCTTAAGGGGATATATCTGAAAAAAAAAATCCCAAGGAATGAACATCCTCTTATTCCAAGTTGTCATGACCCGACCCAGTCAGGGCTCGAGAATCAACTACCCCAAACCAACCACCACAGTCAGGTGTGATGACAAGTGTCGAACAAATAACAAAATATGAGAGGCCTTTTTCAATGTATCTATACACACAAACACAACTATATCAATGAAAAAGTGTAGTGATAAATAGTAAAAGATTCAAAAAAATTATAATGTAAACTAAACATGCATGAGCCTCAAGAAAATAAAAAAAATATAGTAGTGTAAGAAAATATTTTACGGCGAAAGATTCAAGACCAACAATAAATATGTCCCATGATGAAAAAACAAAGAAATGTAAATATCTACAAGAGATCATAACTCCAAAATCCCAAGACATGACCACTATAAGAAGTCCAAGAACCCATTATCCCTATGATTTAATATCACCATGAATGACATATTCACCACCTCTATAAAACATGATACATGTGGGAAAAACCCATCCTATGGTGGGTATAAAAATACCCAGTATTACTCCCCAAATACTGAAGGAGGAGAAGTAAGAGATAAAATAAAATAGAAATATAGTAGATATCATGTGGTATAGTGACATATTATAACTCAATCCAACCAATAGTAAAAGTAAGATCATCCAAAGGTAAGTAGATAAATATATTGAGAAGATGAACTATCTGTCAACAAATCACAACCTATATTAGGGGAGTAGAATCATCCAACCATGATAAGATTAACGTGTAAATCACATGGAATACCACACACATCTTTTTCTCTACTGAAAATAGTGTAACAAAACCAAATGTTTGGATATAGAAGAATGTGTGTATGTATATATATATACTTAGTCAGTTAAACACAAATGAGAGAGTAATGGGATCTCTATATCATAGCTCTACCTAAGAAAAAGAGTCTCTAATAGTTCCTAAGTCCATCAATGATTCCCAACATCTCACACATCTTCCTAGAAGTGACTGACATGGAAAATTCTTCCAAATCAATGTGACTCATAGTCTAGGGGCACAAATTCGATGTAGAGGACCCAGTACCAAATGCATCATGGGGGATCAAATATGGTATTGTCCATAGAGGACCCGTCCCATCACTATGGGAATTCCAATCGGATGTCATGAGGACTCACACCCATGCCGATGTGGGGTTCTACACTAAAGGTCAATGACCCAAGCACAACTAGATGGGTGTCCACTATAGGTCATCAAGGATCCCCTGACCTAGTGCGTCATTGGTGTTACCTTCTAGTGGCCAAGGAACCATTACCAACAAGATGATAGCTTCCACTCTAGGTAATCGAGAACCAATGTCCTAGTGTAACTGGGGGTTCCACTCAATTTGAAAGCTACAGAGGACCCAAACCCTTACTATGTCGGAGGGGGTGGGGGCTTCCAATATATTGGTTGAGGACCCACACCCTAAGTGAAAATGGTGTTCCTATATAATCCTTAAATACACACATCATATCTAAAATGGGATTTTACTCGGAGGAAGCCTGTGATGATCCAACCTTATCAAGGTCATTATCAGGCATCACCTTAGTGTGTCGTGCCTAGAACTTTTCAAGCCGGTAATATCACCTTTATTGATCGAATGTTGTAGTATCTTCCACGATTCCCAGTGACAATATCTTACTGAATTTTCAACCCATATAAACAGATTCATAATTTTTTCTAGTCTATAAATGGTACCATTTGGTGCTTTTATAATTGAAAATAAATATATCTGTATTGACATAAATACATAGTTGACTAAATTAATACTACCTCTGAAGGAATGAAATATATTCATCATGTTTTTAATCAATGTACAAATATGGATGATGATGTTCTCCAAATGATAATTTATAATTTGACCATAAGAAATAGGATCTCCAGGATAGGTCCTATAAAGTTTTCACTTATGCATTCCATGCATGTATTGATTGATCCTGCTATGCTTGGTATATAATTTTATTCAATATGAAAACACTACAATTTCTTTGACTAATCCACTGGTCACATAATATGAAATAATGTTCCATAACTCTATTAAAACTGTTAGGAATATTTTTTCATCCATTAATGAAAAATAGAATATCATTATAAACCTAAGATGAGACCCTATATTAACATTGAACCAATTATAAAATGCATTAACCTTACCTTTCTCAAAGAGAAGATTGAGATTTCTCTTCAAGGACTCTTGAGCATGAATGAATGGGATAAGGGCTAAGGCATCACCTTTCATGACACCCCATACTATCTTGAATAATCCAAAACACCTCCCCCTCAAAGAGATAGAGATCAATGGAAAATAATAATAATTAAATCAATGATCTCACAACCATTCAGTCAATCCAAAATCCATCAAGACTCATATGATAGAACTCTATTAAAACCTATCATAGTCTTTTTCTATGACAACCTTAGTAATTAAATTTGTTACATGATATTTTTAATTGAGATCCTCAACTATTTCACATATAATTACGATCGACATTGGATATTCCTCCCTTGAATGAAGCCGTATTTTTAATCTAAGACTAGTAATGGGATAATATTAAACAATATCTAATTGATGATATGGGTGATATTTTTTAATGAAATGTTATGAATAATGATAGTTCTATACGGATTTAACCTTGATGTTTCCTTCACCATGGGATCCAGAATCACATTGGATTCACTAAACACCCTATTGATTGAACCACCTCTAAAAAAATTAAAAGGTGAATCTCACACATAATCCTTAAAAAATCCTAATAAAACACATAAAAATATATTTGTAACCCTTTAAGGAATGGTAGACTATCTTTTTCCATGTTGAAAACAATGCTTTTAATTTCCATATATTCTTTTATTACATCAGTGATTTCATGATCCCATCCCTCAAGAATATATGGTAAACAACCCATGGATCCCTCTATGATTTCATCCCTATTCTTCCTAGTCATAATGACATGTCCTTGAAAAAATATATCACTAATCATCAAGGAATATTTACATTAGTTGTGTAGAAATAGTCCACCTATTTTAAATTAATCTTCAGGGAAAAAATTTTCTCCTACATGAAATCATGGAAATATATTTGTAATCTTATCCCCTTCCTTGATCTAGAAATCCCTTGATTTCTCCATGAATCCTATCCTGATTAATAGAAAATCTATAATAGAAACAAAATTCCTCAAGAATTCCAAATGTGTCATCATTGTGGTCTTCTTGTAGACATACATCATGATAGAAAATTTCCCAAATCATCACATGAAGATAATTATCAATAACAACACTACAGGAGGTCCAGACCTAAAGTTCCCTTTTTAGTGGTTATAGGAAATTCATGAAACCCTACCATGTAGCACCACTCTATGACTTCTCCCATGAATAATTCTCCAAATGAATGATGCCTTCAGATTTTTTCCAAATCATAGAATAACAAAAACACTTTCCCCATGGATCCTATTTCTTTTTTGTACCCAAAATCAAGGAATGATCATAAAGACTTCTAGATATATGGATGATAGTGTCTTGTGGAAGGGAGTCATATCCTTGAAAATTTTTTGATGCATCGATCCAACCTACACCTCATTCTCTTACTACCGTTTCTATTGTTACACCACATGAATTTATTTAATTTGAATCCCTTGTAAATTATAAAATTTTCATCCAAAAAATTCCTAAATTCATGCATAGAATTTATGTAGAACTATTTTCCTACCCTTTTAAATAATTTATCTTCCATCATGTTAATGTTTCCCTTGATAAACCATTGAAGATTGGATGGATTAAAAGAAGAAAGAATATTCCAAAAACAATCATGTTTGAGGACTCGTAGGTTAACACCCCAAGATTTTATGAGAGATATTTTTTTAATTTATTTGATTCATGTGTTGTATGCTACACGAAGATTATCATGTGCTATAAGAAACACTATATTAGCTTGTAGTATACGCAAACACTAATCTTGTCTTCTGTTGCTCACAAGAGATACCTTTTTCAAAAGCGTGTGTTGTACGAAATACGTAGTTTCACTAAACAACGATATATTGTTATTATGAACTAGCCGTTATGAATAGTATTAACCACATTTAGAATTTTATAACAATATCATTCATCTTACACATATTATAGAACATGGTATGAGAACAAAATATATTTTTCCGGTCAAATAAGTATTTTTCAAAAAATGAATTTTTGCCGCCTTTTGATGGCGCACCCATAATAAATCTTTTTTTTGACACGTTTATGAGTCCAATTTGAAAAAATAAATATATTAATTGCATTAATGATTTAAAAATTTACTTTGGATAATTTTTTAATTTTTTTCTGTTAACATACATATTTTAATGAATAGTAAAAATACGCTAAATTATAATAAAAAATAACCTTTTCATCAAGAAAATTTATATAGATAAATTATAATATTTAATGGTTTTAAAGTATAAATATAATTTATTTTTAACATTTAATATAATTTAGTCATTATCATTAATTTCACATTTAATTCGTATGTAAAAACATTTCAATATTTTGCAGTGTTTTAACTTTGAAAACTCATTTTCTCAACAGGGGGGATTAATTTCAAATTAAATACTTCAACTTCTATGTATTGAATTTGGAAAAATTTATTCCATATTTTGAATACATAGGTCCAAATTATGTTAATAGGATACTTATTATTTTTTGGAATTTTGAATAGTAACTACGGTAAATTTTATTTACAACGGTCAAAGGTAAATCAAGTAATTCAGTGTACAAATAATATTATAAAAATACCCTAAAACATGTATTAATATAATTGGATGATTATATTTCATCCCTAAATATACTTGGGTCGAAATGGTATCTTTTTTAACACAATTGGATGTGATTAAGAGTTTTCATTTATATCATTTAAAGAATGTGAAATATGTCTCACTCAAACTTTTATAATTAGAGTATTTTTAAAATAAGGTTATAAAGAATATAAATTCAATTATAAATAATCATTTGAAAGAAAAAATGTTTTAATTCATCATGTTAATTTATTTGATATTTTTAAGAAATATATAATTCCTTAATAGCTTATACATTATTGATGCAGAAATTACTTATTTAGTGAAAAAACAATAATATAGTTTTTATAAAAACCAATAACCGTCAAATAGACCACAAACACGATAAAATATCATTGGTAGAGTATATCTATACCCTAAGAATCCTAGGGTCAACTTGTGGACCATTTGAAGTCCTATAAGACATATTATGATATTTATATTATTTTATTTTAAATGATGTCAAAGTTGTCAGCTTCGTACTTTAATAAAGATAACATTTTAAAAGTTTGTTGTATTAGAAGATAAATTCGGCTAAAATTATTATTTTGATATATATTAGATTTATTTTCCTGTAGTATTTAATTTTTTTTATGCAATAAATAATTATATTAAAAAATTATACAAAAATGTTGTAGTAATTCTTTTATTAAGAGAAATATCAGAAAAATGGTTTTAAAAATATTAAAATAAATATTATATGAACTTATTATTGTGCTTCACGAATTTTATAGATAAATATGACATGTTACAAATCTATTAAATATTTTTGTTCGAACATATCTTATGTTTTTATTTTATTTAAATTCAAATAAATTAATAGTGCCAAAATTTAAACTATTGATATTATATAAAAATAACATATTATTAAATTGTTTAAAAATCACAATTTCTTTAAAAACTATAAAATTAAATTTATATGGTCTAAAATGTCATTAATTATACAATTATTGATGATTTACAACACATAAGTAATTATTTAGATCAATTTAAAATTTAGAATAATAATAACACAAATAAAATTAAGTAGACTAAATAAGGATAAATCAAATTGATAAGGATTAAAATAATTTCCCAACGTTTCTAAATTTTCTTTTCTGATAAGATTACAACCCTATATCATTGTAAATTATAATTTGAGTCATTTTTGAGGTTTCTATGTGGGGTTTAAGTTTATTATAAATTAATATTTTTGAAGTTTCCAAAAGTGCCTCTCTCATCTCTTATAAAAGGGAACATGCTCATTGTTTTCTTCACTCCATTTTATGCCTTAAATATAGGCCAACCCCTGCCAATTCCTCTTATCAACCTCTATTATTATATTATATAGGTTCTTGTCTTCTCAAATCACTGACTTTAGTGCCCTAAGTGTAGCTTTAGAAGAGGCACGTCGAAGAAGAGGGGGTTCGGGTACGTACCAGGCATATCGTACCTAAGGATATAAACAAAGATTTTATGTGAGAAAATAAAATGGGAAGATCTTTATGGGATATGTTGAAGATGTTTCACCATGATTAGATGATTATGTTCCGAGTTTAAAAAGACACTAAACTAATACAGTCTTTGGGCGTCTGTTTTTTCCATGTATTAAGTATTCTGTAAAAGAAATGCAATGTCTATGTACATAATGCTTTGGGTCTCTACAGTTGGTATCAGAGTTAAGGTTTAGTAATACTCTATAAACTATGATTCAAAAAACATTAGTGATATCCTTATATATATTTATAATTTATGTCTATGTATGTCCCTACATTTGAGTATAACTATATGTTACAGTCCTAGTATTATGATGACGAAAATGAATAACCAAGGGTGAACCTAAGGTGTCATGGATTAAAGAATGTGTTATAAGTTAGACATCACATAAGTGAATTTTTATGATTATGTGGTTCCTCATTATTTTAACTGTTACATAACCAATGGTTTCTAGTTTTAGTTAATGGACGGAACCAGAAGAAATTGGGTAAACAATGAATCTGATGGGCAAATTGGTGACTTGGAGCACTGAAATTGTGTAATTCCTAGAGAGAAAGATATTGTGATTATCCTAAATCATTCATCACGATATATGATTAACATGGTGACCTTTAGTGGTATTCCTAAGTCATCAAATAAGATGAAGATAGACTTTTATGCAAATTCTCATAGAGAGGAACATATAAGAAGGAAGATGAGGCTTTCTACATATCAAGAAGAATGGAAGAAGAACATTGAGGAATAAATCAAATGAAGGGGAAGATGTTATCTTTGTGGGGAAAATGGTCATAGAGTGACAGACTGTTATGGATTTCCATTTCTTGTCTTTGTATAACATGTTCATTACCCAACTCAATGCCCTGACCTAAGAGGTTACATCTAAATCATCGAAGGAACTATTCCATGCCAGTTATTGAAGAAGATGGATTGAAGGGATTATGTACTATAATTTAAGAATAATGTTGTTGAAGTACTTTTATGGTATATTGAAATATCAATTTATTGGTCAATTGTGGTTTTCGATAAGAATATAGTATTTGTTACCCTGAAATTTGATTGAAATATTTTTGGAAAGTAGATGATATGTGCATAATTAAGAGAAAAAGAGATAATGAAATGTTTGATAGTATTAATGACCTCATGACTGATATAAGGACAAAGTGATATCATGGTTTGAGTATATATAAATTTTGGGATATTGGTTTGTGGAAAGATTTAAATTTTGACAGCATTCATGTTTTCACTAAGGTTCTATGATAATTCATGTTTCAATAGAATACATGAATAAGGTATTCACATGTTTGGAATGTGACGAAAAAGATATATCTTACGATATATGGGGGATAAATGAGTGTATTCACATTCTTGTTATATGACCATTCTAGTAATCATTTTATTTATACTCTAAGTTTGGACAGAAGTATTTTCGACAAGACTAAAGGTTGGAATGGATTATGTTGTACATCAGATAGTATTTATTGAGGCTTAAAATTTTTCTCGATATTATATCTGTAATGTTATAATTTCCTAAAAAGGACAACCCACAGGATCGGCGACATCCCGTCGCGTCAGACAAGGCTATGAGATTCAAACAGAGAACCGAAGTGCGACATGCCTTTATCAACTACCAATGTCCTATAAGAAGACCTTGGTTTTTAGAAATTAGTTTTATTTTATTTACCGATATGATAGATGATGTATAAGTCCCTTTTTGAAGCATATATGAAAAACCTCACCATAGATGGACATACGTATATTTAATATCTTGTGCTATAATTTCTTGTAATAATGAAAGATGGAATGATCTGCTAATACTTCAAGAATGAAAAATTCCACTTCATTTCATTAAATAATAGATGAAGTGCAAATTCTTCATGGAACAACCATTGATGATATTACACTGAAATAAAGAAGTATTTCTCAATATGAAAAAATTCATCAACACTAGGGAAATGATCTTGAAAACAGAAAATATTGTCCTAGTACCATCATATCCAATGATCAGATGGTAACCTAGATCACCAAAAATTTACAGCTTTGTGATTGTTGGATTTTTCGTAACCATGTTCTCTACCACTCTTCATTAGAACATGATGGTTAGATTTCTATTCCATATCCATATTTTCACCTATATTCCCCTATGTGGAAACCCAACGCTGAGTTACTTTGGGTGACCGTTATTTTTCTAACATAACATTTTTAAAATTATGTTTTAGTTTACATTTTACAATGTTGGTTTCTAGGAAATAAATTTCAAGTAGTAAAATATTTATAACCCCAACGAATTTCGAGGGTGAAATTCATTTTAAGGGGGGTAGAATGTAACCCCCTGAAATTTTATGAGAAATATTTTTTTTTATTCATTGATATCTTGTGTTTTACACAACACCAATATTAGCTTGTTCTATATGCAACACAATATTATCTTTTAGTATACACAAAAACTATTCTTGTCTTCTGTTGCACGTAAGAGCGACCTTCCTTAATAGCGTGTGTTGTACGCAATACCATGATTCAATAAACAACAATATATTGTTATTATGAACTAGATGGTATGAATATTATTAACAACATTTTGAATTTTATAACAATATCATTCATCTTACACATATTATAGAATAAGGTATGAGAACAAAATATGTTTTTTTGGTTAAAACAAGTATTTTTCAAAAAATGCAGTTTTGCTGCCCTTTTGATGGAGCACCCACTGTAAATTTAGTTTTTGACACATTTATGAGTCCAATTTGACAAAATAAACTTATTCATTGCAATAAGTATATAAAATTATACACTGGATAATTTTTTAATATTTTTATATTAACTTTCATATTTTGATGAATATAAAAATATGGTAAATTATATTTAAAAACAACTTTTTCCATCAAGATAATTTATATGGTTAAATTATAATATTGTTTTTATTTAATGTATAAATAAAATATATTTTTTCCTATTTAAAATAATTTAAGTCATTATCATCAATTTTTCATTTAATTCATATGTAAAAACATTTCAATCTTTTAAAATGTTTTAACTTTGAAAACCCATTTTCACAATACGAGGAATAATTTTAAATTAAATACTGCAACTTATGTGTATTTAATTTGGAAAAATTTATTCCATAGTAGGAATCAGTAGGTCCAAATTATGCTAATATGATACTTTTTATTTTTAGGCATTATGAATAGTTACTACGATAAATTTTATTTACAATAGTTGTAGGTAAATCAGGTAATTATGGGTAAAAATAATATTATAAAATTACCCTAACACATGTATTAATATAATTGGATGATTATATTTGGTCATAAAATATACTTGGGTCGAAATGGAATCTTTTGGAACCCACTTGGATGTGATTAAGACCTTCAATTTATTTTATTTAAAGAAAGTGAAATATGTCTCACTAAAACATTTATAATTAAAGTATTTTTAATATAAGGATATAAAGGATATAAATTTAATTATAAATAATAATTTGTATTATATAATGATTTTATTCATCATGGTAATTTATTTCATATTTTTAAGAAATATATAATTCCTTAATAGCTTATACATTAATGATGCAGAAATTATTTATTTAGTGAAAAATGAATAATATTGTTTTTATTAAAATAATAATACCCATAAAAAAGACAAGAAAATTGACCAAACCATATTGGTAGAGTATATATATACCCTAATAATCCATGGGTCGACCTTTGGACCATTTTTAGACTTATATAACAGATTATGAAATTTATATTATTATATTTTAAATGATGTCAAAGGTGTCACCTTCATACATTAATATATATAACATTTTAAAAGTTGTTTTTTAAAAGATAAATTAGACTAAAATTATTATTATTAAATTTATTAGATTTATATTCATCTTAGTATTTGAATTTGAATTTTTATTCAACAAATATGTATATTAAATAATTATACAAAATTGATGTAGTAATTATTTTATTAATAGAAATATAAATAAATGGTTTTAAAAATATTAAAATAAATAATATATGAACTAATTAATGTGATCCACTGATTTTATTGATAAATATTACATGTTAGGAATCTATTAAATATTTTAGTTTTAACATATCTTATGTGTGGATTTTATTTATATTCAAATAAATAATTCTGTCACAATTGACACTATTTATATTTTTTAAAAATAACATATTATTAAACTGTTTAAAAATCAAAAAAAAATTAAATAAATTATAAAATGAACTTTATATGGTCTAAACTATCATAAAGTATCCAATTAAGTAAAAATAACAACACATAAGTCAGTATTTATAATAATTTCAAATTTAGAATATTATTACCACAAATAAGATTAAATAAGGATAAATAAAATTTATAAGTTTGAAAATAATATTCTAAATTATTTAAATTTAATTGGATGATGTTATTACAACCCAATATCGTCTCATCTATTAATTTGAGTCATTTTTGTGGTTTTTATGTGGGGATTGAGTTTGTTATAAATTAATATTTTTGAGGATTCCAAAAGTGCCCCTCTCCTCTCTTGTAAAAGGGAACCTCCTCCTTTTCTATTCAATCAATTTTAAGCCTTCAATCTCGGAAAACCCTTGAAAATTAAACTTCTCAACCACTATAGTTATTTTATAGAGGTTATGGTCTTCTCAAAAAACCAACTTTAGTGCCCTAAGAGGAGGATTAGAAGAGGCATGTCGAAGAAGAGGAGGTTCAGATACGTACCAAGAATATCATACCTAAGAATATAAAGAAAGTTTTTAGGAAATAAAGAGGATGATCATTATGGGAGATGATGAAGATCATTCACCATGATTATAACAATATTTTCCATGTTTCCGAAGACACTAAACTAATACGGTCTTTTGGTGTCTATTTTTTCCATGTATTAATTATTCTGCAAAAGAAATGTAATGTCTATGTACGTCACGCTTTGGGTATATACACGTAGTGTGCATAAACAAACTAAAAGTGGAGTTCACTAACTTTAGATGTGATTTTTTGGTGACATGGTGAGATTATTCCAATATGAGTTCCACTAGGATGCACTTATTCTAGACGATCCAAACATACATATTTCAATGCTTATCATGTAGGCAGTTACCAATCCCAAAACCTTTGGAGAAGAAGACATGCAGTCTATCTGATGGAGGCTCCTTTTTTTATACCTGGATTCACCTATATAGAGAATTCATACTACTCATTCAAATAGGGATAACACATTTTTAGATTTTTTATATTTCTTTCATATTGAATTCATTCTGTTTGATTTGACCGATTCAATTATGTGATACAGACTACCCCAACTAGTGGACCACTATGTTTTTTGATCACACCCAATTAGATCAATAGCCCATATCATAAATGTTCAATGAAATGGGTTGAACCACTGGACATACCAATTTGAGATTGGTCCGAATCTAGTATGACCCCCCCCCCCGAGTGGTCATTAAAAACATCGGCACCTCCAATCACATACACTAACATAGACATAAAAGTGAACCATTAAAGTGCCACATTATGCCTTTGTGTGCTTTTGTGTGTACGAATGTGGATGGGGAAGTTCACTATAACATCCCAGGTATATAAAGAATAATACATTTTCATAATTATTAATATTTACGAATCAAATATTAATTTTACTTTAAAGGGGTTTCTATGTTCGATAGCGTACCCAATACGCAACAAAGAGTTCTTTGAAATCTTACGTTGCACACTAGTAATAAAATAATATTATTTTAAATGTAGTTAACATGTAGCTGTTATATTAGCATGAATGAATATAAATAACTAAAATATGATTATATATGTTTGTTAAATGTTTTTACATTTATCCAATAAAGGATAAAGGCTTAAAATATGAAAAAAATTCAATTTTTAGGCATATATACTCTAATATTCACTAAAGGTCCACTTATCACCTTTTGATGGTTAACCCTCTTTAAATATAGTTTTTGTTACTCTTATACATTCTTTTGGACCAAATAAAATTCTTCTTTAGAATTGGGACATCAAAATTTACTTTGTGTAAATATTTGGTATTTTTCTGATAAAGTTTATTTTTTGAAGGAATAGTGATAAATGTTGTATTTTAATTCAAAACCACTTTTTAGTCTAATTTATTTATATTATTAGATTATCTTTTGAATTGGTTTTAAAGTGAAATTATAATATATTTTTAACATTTAATCCAATAGAGGTCTTTGGTATTAATTTCACTTTGAAATTGGACTTAAACTAGTGTCAATCTTTTGATATATATTGTTTCATAAAAACACGATATTTGTTCTGACAGCGGGAATTAATTATTAAATTAATTAATGTAACTTATATGTTTTGAATTTTGTAAAATATACATCATTTTTGAATTCGTAATATCAAATATATCTTAGGGTGAAGTTTTGGTATTTTTTCTGAAAAACTTCAATTTTTGATGAATAGTGAAACCACTAAGTGGTACTTAAAAACACTAATTTTTCTTTTAAATGAAATTTTACCACCTCTGTGTTTTGAATTTCAAAAATCCGACATTCATGGTTGTCATTAAGAAGTAAAATGTGGTTCAATGGGATTAAAATAATTTTTTGGTGAATAGTAACTTTTAAGTTTTTAATCGCGATTGGAGATAATTAGTGTCATTTAAGGTAAAAATAAAGTTTTAATAATATGAAATGACATTGAAACATGTCTTACCCTTATTGGATGTGTCATGTCCGACCAATAAAATACATGGGTCAACTTGGGGACCCCATGGAGCCACTTTGGTTGGAAAATGACATTAATAACTTCTTATTTAATGTTAAAATAAAAATGTCACAAACATGTGATATTTTACTAAAACAATTTTTAAATGGGGTTATACAAGTCATAATTTTGACTATAAATATTTATTATAAATTTAAAATGATTTAATACATCATGATATATTTTTTATAATTTTTAGACATTAAATAAATTAAATTATTTATGACACCATGATGATGCAGCGATTACCTCATTATTTAACGATTTAAATAAAATGAAAATATAATGTAAACACTAAGACCTACACTTGTCAAAAACCAATTGTATGGGTGGATTTAGAACTCTTATCACCTTATCCTCTAAATAGATAATTTTGGGACCTTTATAATCCGAAAATCATTTTATAATAAAGTAACCTTTTATAACATTCCAAGAGTGCCCCTCCTCTCCTCTTATATAAGGCCACCACCTCTACCACCTTACCCACACCTCTAAAACCTTTGGCTCGCCCAACACCTGCCCATTTGTTCTCTCCACATCTCTCTATTACTCTTATAAGCCTCATTTTGGTCAGAAGTCTTTCCATGGAAGCCTTTGATCTCAAATCAAAAAGAGTTACCCATTTTAAAGGTAGTGTCTTCTATTGTGTTCTTATGTTTTATTTTACTTCTCCAACCCCCTAAACTCTTTTTATTAATTTATTTTGTAAAAAAAACAGTATATTAAATATACTAGGATGTTTTTATGAGAAGTATTAGAGCTACACTTACACACACCATCATCCAATGGTTAAAGAGCATACTGTTTCCGTGGATGGAGAATTTCTGCCTCACGAAATAATGATTGTTCAATATTATTCTAACACCTTCAAAGGTGGCCATTAAGATGACACTATATTTATATATGATATATAATATGTTTATGTTTTCCTTAAGATTATGTATTTTTCATTTATGGAATACCTATATGGCTTCCATTATGGGTAAATGCGATATCTTCATTTTAGGAAGTGCGGACTACCGCCCCCTCAAAGTGTTTTGATTTGTTAATGCCATATGTGGGATGTATAAAGGATGGAGTTAATGATATTATATATGAAATTATACTGGAATTATAATATACCTATATTTCATTATGATTCCATTCCATAAAATACGAAATAGAAATGAAAGTAGCGTTCATGCGTACGTACGGCTTACCGTCTCCATGAACGGTGCATTTCATTTCTTACCTCTAAATGTTATGTAATATTATAAATACATGTATATAATAGATATATATGATATATATGATATCTAAATTATTAATATAACTATAGATATAATGGATACGTGAACAAATTTCAATTATAAAGAGTTTATTTTTGACTCAATTACCAATGATCGTTAAAACGACCGTTATTAACTTAAATAATTACAGTGTTCATGACATGGTAATAAGTGATATAAAAGGAATAATGAACTTGAAAAAGGTTCTTAAGCAAGTAGAAATTAACTTAAGTTTATTATTTAAGAGATTAAAGAGCAATCAAGTCACGTCATACACGAGGTAAGGGACTTCGTCTCAATCTCCATTCATTGAGGCATATTTTGTTTTATACACAAGTTTATTTTATACGGTGTATAAACCACTTTGACTTTTACGCTTATTCAAAAGGAATGTTTTTTTGTCGTACGTATGCGGTGACAACGACTTCTCTGCCGCCGTGACCATTATTTGAGTTTCGGCTTCCTCTACAAGCCATAACCTAACTTTTTTTAAAAATGAAAAATAAATAATATGTATTAATTTTCTTTTATTGTGGTATTGAAAATGGTTTTCATAATTTTTTTATTATATCAATGTGTTTTATTGATATCTTGTGATGGAAATGTGGAGATTTTATGTTTCCTTTATGCATGTTTTATGTGATATGATTATGTTATGGTTCTTGGTCATTATTATTAAGATGGGTGGATCCGTGATAAACTAAGGGCGGGTGAGCCTGATATATCTCTCCAATGCATTGGGTAACGCGAAGGAGTTAAACGTAAAGGTTTCTTTGAAGAGATTTAGGGAATATAGTGTGATGGGTATTCCAAATGTAACCACGAGGGTTACTCCCTGCATAAGAATGTTATGAATGCCTCAAGTTACCTTTATGTCTTATGATTTCTATGATTTATTCATGATTTGATGAGGTATGTTAAAATTCTTATGTTTTATGAGTAAAGTATGATTTCATACATGGACTAATGTTTTCATTTCGTACTTTTATATCCCTTAATGAGCTTTTTATGCTCATCCCAAGTTTTTGAAATGTTTTTCACAGGACTTAATGTGGAATAGGGTCAAGGATGGGATCATGGAAAATTCATGCTATCTAAAACATGGAACTAGACATGTTTCTTTTTAAGAGTTTTTAGTTTATGGAAACTAAGAAGAAGTGTCTACTTTGTAATCTTTTGAGATGTAATAGTTATGTCCTAATTCTCTAAAACTCTAAACCCAAAAAGATCCTCAATGTGAATTAATCATTTAATTCAATATTAAGTAAGGTTTAAGTCTGGGCCCTATAGTTGGTATCATAGGTCGGTTTAGATAACTTCAGGAGTTATAATTCTTTTAAATGATTATCCAAAAATATTTTTTTATGGTCAAATTGAAATGATATAGCATTTGAAGATTACCATGTTGCTTAATCTAAGACATGTTTGTTCAGAATGGTTTTCCCCAGAGGAAACAGGGAAGCAGTGCTAGGAAGGAATACAGAAGGAAATAACCTTCTGAATCAGCATCCTGAGATGGTTGGAACTGGAACTAAACAGTTTTTTGCAGTAATGGTGCAGTTGAATCAAGTGATAAATGGTGGCGGTATCCATGCACGAGATCATCCAGATCAACCGCAGATGAACATGTTAGTGGTGGAACATTTCATGAAGAAACATCCCCCATCATTCAGATGATCATCTAACCTTGTCCTAGCTGAAGGCTGGATTAAAGAACTGGAGAATATTTTCGATGTCATGGGGTGTTCAGAAAATCAAAAGGTTAGTCTTGCTATTTACCGTTTGAAGGTTGAAGCAGATCAGTGGTAGTCGATGGTTAAAAATATCAGGGACGCTGATGAGATTGATGCTCTCGACTGGGATGAAATCAAAGGTATGTTTCTTGAGAATTATTTTTTTAAGGTTGTTCGACTTAGGATGGAAAAACAATTCCTGGAATTGAGGCAAGATGAAGACTCAATGGCTGCCTATGAAGAAAGGTTCACTCGATTGGAAAGGTATGCTCCAAATTTTATCTGAGACCTTGATAGTAAAATCAATCGTTTTTACTCAGGATTATATCCAAAATATTGAAGGGATTTACCTTCTCATGAGTTCAAAAGTTATGAAAATCTTGTTATATGTTCTAAGAAGGTGGAAATGGAGTTTCCTGATGATCAAATGTTCTATAACAACAAGAAGAAGAAGAGACCGAGTTGGCAGGAGAAAGGAAAGAATTATTCAAAAAGGTCTGACGGTAAGAAAACTATGTTTCCAGTTTGTGATAAATGTGGTAAAAGGCATGCTGGGGAATGTCTTTTGAATTATGAAAAGTGCTACCGATGTGGTAATATGGTACATAAGGCATCGTGATTTCACTAAAAAGATCAAGGTGATGGTAAGTCCAAATTTGATTTACAATTAGTGAAATGTTTTAAGTGCAATGAGATGGGTAACTATGCAAATGAGTGTCCAACAAAGAGCTTGAGTGATGGGAAGCAGTTAGACTACAAGTAGAAAGGTGTGGTGAAATCCTTTGCAACTACTTCATTAGATGTCAGGCCATCAAATGAAGTTTTATCAGGTACTTTGTTTTTTCAGATTATGCCAGTGTGTTGTTTGATTCGAGGTCTACACATTCGTTCATCTCTGAAAACTTTTCTAGTAAAATGGGAATACCATCTCAAGAAATGACTCTTGAACTTGTGGTAAAAACACCTGGGGAAACTGTTAAGGAAATGAGAATTTATAAAAATCTTCCTATCCTTATCCGTGGAAAGAACCTACTTGAAAACCTTATTTTTTTACCCGGAGTAGAGTTTGATGTTATCCTGGGTATGGATTGGCTCTCTATTTACAATACTTAGATTGAATGTGGAGCTAAAGAAGTTTCTTTTCAGAAAGACTTTTAGTTTGTGTACAAGAATGAACCCTTACTGTTGATAACATATCAAGAGGTCGGGAAACTTGTAAAATATGGAAATGAATGTTACCTTGCACATATCATTGAAAATAAGGGAACTGTTCAGATTAATGATGTGCCAGTGGTAAATGAGTATCCTGATGTTTTTACTGATGAGTTTCCTGAAATAATACGAGATTGGGAAGTATAATTTATTGTTGACTTAGTTCATGATGCTAATCCAATTTCAAAACTCCCTTATCCAATTGCTCAAACTAAAATTTTAGAGTTGAACGAGCAATTGCAAGATTTATTAGAGAAAGGTTTCATTCAACCTATCACATCACCATGGGGTGCTCCTGTTTTATTTGTAAAAAAGAAATATGGTTCAATGATACTTTGCATTGATTATAGAGCCTTGAATAACATTACTGTTAAGAACAGATATCCTTTTCCTCATATCGATGATTTGTTTGATCAGCTCCAGGGAGCTCAGTTTTCTTCAAAGATTGACCTGAGATCGGGGTACCATCAATTGAAGGTAAAAGAAGTAGATATTCTGAAGACCGCATTTCGTACAAGATATGACCATTATGAATTTTTAGTAATGCCTTTTGGGATAACCATTGCACCTACTGTATTCATGGACCTTATGAATATAATTTTCCATGAGTTCATGGATAAGTTTGTGGTTTTTTTCATTGATGATATTTTGGTGTTTTCTAAAATTAAAGAGGATCTTGAAAGACATTTAAGGGTTATTTTTCAAACCTTAAAAGAAAAGAAATTGTATGGGAAATTCAGCAAATGTGAGTTTTGGTTGCAGTAAATTTCTTTCCATGGTCATATTGTTTCTAAAGATGGAATAACTATGGATCCTGTAAAAAAAATAGTTGTTGGAGAATGGAAAAGACCCACAAATGTAACCGAGATCCGTAGTTTTTGTGGTTTGGTAGGTTAATACCGAAGGTTTGTTGAAAATTTTTCACAGTTATCTAGTCCAATGACTAAGCCAACTCGGAAGGGTTTTCAGTTTATCTGGAAAAAAGAATATGATGATTGTTTTCCGGAGTTGAAAAGAAGATTGGTGAATGCTCCAGTTTTGGAACTTCCTTCCAGGAATGTTGAGTTTGTTATATACAGTGATGCTTCATTGAAGGGACTTGGTTGTGTCCTTATGAATAATGATCAGGTAATTGCATATGCTCTATTTTAGTTGAAAACTCATGAGGTAAATTACCCTACACATGATTTGGAATTAGCTTCTGTTGTTTTCACTTTAAAAATTTGGAGACATCATTTGTATGGAGTAAAGTGTGAAATATATACCGATCAAAAAAGTTTAAAGTATATATTCCCTCAGAAATAATTGAACATGAGACATAGGAGATGGATAAAATTAATCAAGGATTATGATTGTACAATTCATTACCATCCGAGAAAAGCAAATAAAGTGGCTGATGATTTGAGTCAAAAAAGTAATGCTTCATTAACAATGTTGCATTTGGAACGTGATACTTTTGTTAAGGATATGATGAAAATTATCATAAAAGTTGTTGGTGCAGTATGTACTTCTGTTTTGTTTCAGGTATCAGTGAATTATTCCTTATCAGACAGAATCAAGCAAGCACAGAAGCAAGATAGTGAGTTGAAGAAAAAGGTAGAGCCAATTCAGAAGGGTAAGTTGCCTGAATTCAACATTGATAATGATTGTATTTTGAGATTTGGGAAGAGATTGTGTGTGCCTTGTGATTCACAGTTGAAGAGAGAGTTGTTATGTGAAGCTTATAGTTCTCTGTTTTTAGTTCATCGTGGCAGTACTAAGATGTACAGTGATCTTCAGGAGTATTACTGGTGGGATGGAATGAAAAGAGATATTGATGATTTTACTGTGGAGTTTTTGACTTTTCAACAGGTTAAAGCAGAGAGGCAGTTACTGAAAGGGATGCTTCAGCCATTACCAGTGCTAGAGTAGAAATGGGAAAATGTATCCATGGACTTTGTTGTGGGATTACCGAAGACATATCGAGGTAATAATGCAATCTGGGTTATTGTCGATCGCTCGACTAGTCTGCACATTTCCTTCCTATTTGAGATACTTTCTCTCTAGATCAACTATCTCAATTGTATCTTAAAGAGATAGTCAGGTTGCATGGAGTTCCCCTATCCATTATATCTAATTGTGATCCCAGGTTTACTTTTAACTTTTGGAAAGGCCTTCAGAAGTCGTTGGGTACTAAATTCAATTTTAGTACAGCTTTTCATCCTCAATCAGATGGGCAGTCAGAACGAACAATTCAGACTTTGGAGGATATGATATGTGTCGATTCGATGGATTATCAGGGAATTTGGGACCAACAACTTTCTTTGGTTGAATTTTTATATAATAACAGTTTTCATTCCAGTATACATATGGCACCGTTTGAGGCATTATATGTGAAGTGGTGTCGAACTCTATCTTTTTGGGATGAAGTGCCTGAAAGGAAGCTGATGGGACTAGAATTGGTAGAATAGATGGCAGAAAAAGTTCAGTTGATTCAGAAACACATGAGAACAGCTCAGTGTAGGCAGAAGAGTTATGCGGATAATCGGAGGAAGGATCTATCTTTCAAGGTTGGTGATCATCTTTTTCTCAAAGTTTCACCGTGGGAAAAGTGTGATGCGATTTGGTAAGAAAGGAAAGCTGAGTCCAAGGTTCATTGGACCATATGATATTCTGGAAAAAGTTGGATCAGTTGCTTACCGAGTGGCTTTACCTCCGAGTTTATCTCAGGTATACAATGTTTTTCATCTTTCGATGTTAAGAATGTATATGCCAGATCCATCTCATGTTTTGAGCCCAGAGGTAGTTCAGTTGGAAGAGAATCTCTCTTATGAAGAACAACCAGTCCAGATTCTTGACCATAGAGAGCAAGTGTTGCAGAATAAGGTAATTCATCAGCTAAAGGTTTTGTGGAAAAACCATATGGTTGAAAAGGAAATTGGGGAATCTAAAAATGCTATGAGGGGTCAATACCCCCACTTATTTTGATAAGTGAATAAAATTGCGAGGATGCAATTTCCAAAAGGGGGGAAGGATGTAAAATCCTAGGTAAATAAAGAATAATACATTTTCATACATATTAATATTTATGAATTAAATATTAATTTTACTTTAAATGGGTTTCTATGTTCGATAGCCTACCTGATACGCAACAAAGAGTTTCTTTGAAATCTTACATTGCACACTAGTAATAAAATAATATTATTTTAAATGGTAGTTAACATGTAACCTTTGTATTAGTGGTAATTAATATAAATAACTAAAATATGATTATATATGTTTTTTAAATGTTTTTACATTTATCCAATAAAGGATAAATGCTTAAAATACGAAAAAAAATTCAATTTTTAGGCATATATACTCTAATTTTCACTAAAGGTCCACTTATCACCTTTTGATGGAGAACCCTATTTAAATATAGTTTTTGTCACTCTTATACATTCTTTTGGACCAAATAAAATTCTTCTTTAGAATCTGGACATCAAAATTTACTTTGTGTAAATTTTTGGTATTTTTCCGATAAAGTTTATTTTTTTAATGAATAGTAATAAATGTTGTATTTTAATTCAAAACCTCTTTTTAATTTAATTTATTTATATGATTATATTATCTTTTTAATTGTTTTTAAAGTGAAATTAGAATATATTTTTACCATTTAATCCAATAGTGGTCGTTGGAATTAATTTCACTTTGAAATTGGACTTAAACTGGTGTCAATCTTTTGATATATATTGTTTCATAAAAATACGCTATTTATTCTGACATCTGGAATTAATTATTAAATTAATTAATGTAACTTATATGTTTTAAATTTTATAAAATAGACATAATTTTTGAATTTGGAATATCAAATATAGCTTATGGTGAAGTTTTGTTATTTTTCTAAAAAACTTCAATTTTTGATGAATAGTGAAACCACTAAGTGGTACTTAAAAAAACTGATTTTTCGTTTAAAAGAAAATTTACCACCTCATTGTTTTGAATTTCAAAAATAAAACAATCATGGTTGTCATTAGAAAGTAAAATTTGGTTTAATGGGATTAAAATAATTTTTTGGTGAATAGTATCTTTTAAGTTTTTAATCGCGATTAGAGGTAATTAGTGTAATTTAAGGTAAAAATAATGTTTTAATAATATTAAATGACCTTGACACATGTCCTACCCTTATTTGATGTGTCATGGCTGACCAATACAATCCATGGGTCAACTTGGGGACCCCATGGAGCCACTTTGGTAGGAAAAAGACATTAATAACTTTTTATTTAATGTTAAAATAAAAATGTCACAAACATGTGTTTTTTTACTAAAACAATTTTCAAATTCGGTTATACAAGTTATAATTTTGACTATAAATATTAATTATAAATCTAGAATGATTTCCTATATCATTATATTTTATTTTATAATTTTTAGACCTTAAATAAATTAAATTATTTATTACACCATGATGATTCAGCGATTACCTCATTATTTAATGATTTAAATAAAATGAAAAGATAATGTAAAATCTAAGACCTACACTTGTCAAAAACCTATTATATGGGTGGATTTCGAACTCTTATCACATTATCCTAGAAATATATTATTTTGGGACCTTTGAAAACCGAAAATCATTTTATAATAAGGTAACCTTATATAACATTCCAAGAGTGCCCCTCCTCTCCTCTTATAAAAGGCCCCCACCTCTACCACCTTACCCACTCCTCTAAAGCCTTTGGATCAGCCAAACCCTGCCCATTTCGTCTCTCCACATACCTATATTACTCTTAGAAGCCTCACTGGGCATAAGTTTTTCCATGTAAGCTTTTGATCTCAAATCAAAAAGAGTTACCCGTTTTAAAGGTAGTGTCTTCTCTTGTGTTCTTATGTTTTATTTTTCATCTCCAACCCCCTAAAATCTTTTTATTCCTTTATTTTGTAAAAACAACAGTATATTAAATATACTATGATGTCATTATGATATGTATTGGAGCTAAACTTACACACACCTTCATATAATGGTTAAAGAGAATACTGTTTCCGTGGATGGTGAATTTCTGCCTTACGAAACGATGATTGTTCAATATTCTTCTAACACATTCAAAGGTGGCCATTAAGATGACACTATATTTATATATGATATATAATATGTTTATGTTTTCATTAAGCTTCTTTATTTTTCATTTATGTCATACCTTTATGGATTCTATTATAGGGATACACGATATCTTCATTTTAGGAAGTGCGGACTACTGCCCCCTCAAAGTGATTTGATTCTTTAATGCCATATGTGGGACGTATAAAGGATGGAGTTAATGATATTATATATGAAATTATGCTGGAATTATAATATACCTTTATTTCATTATGATTCCAGTCCATAAAATACGAAATAGAAATGAAAGTAGCGTTCATGCGTACGTATGGCTTATCGTCTCCATGAACGGTGCATTTCATTTGTTACCTCTAAATGTTATATAATATTATAAATGCATTTATATACTTGATATATATGATATATATTATATCTACATAATGAATATAACTCTGGATATAATTGATACATGAAAAATTTGTAATTATAAAGAGTTTATTTTTGACTCAAGTACCAATGATCGTGAAAACGACCGTTATTAACTTAAATAATTACATAGTGTTCATGACGTGGTAATAAGTGATAGAAAAGGAATAATGAACATCAAAAAGGTTCTTAAGAAAGTATAAATTAACTCAAGTATATTATTCTGGATATTAAAGTGCAATCGAGTCACGTCGGACAAGAGGTAAGGGACTTCGTCTCAATCTCCATTCATTGAGGCATATTTTGTTTTATACACAACTTTCTTTTATACGGTGTATAAAACCCTTTGACATTTATGCTTATTCAAAAGGAATGTTTTTTTTGTCGTACATATGCGGAGACAATGACTTCTTCACTGTCGTGACCATTATTTGAGTTTCTGCTTCCTCTACAAGCCATAACCTAACATTTTTAAAAAATAAAAAATAAATACCATGTATTACATTTCTTTTATTTTGGTATTGAAAATGGTTTTCATAATGTTTTTATTATATCAATGTGTTGTATTGATATCTTGTGATTGAAATGTGGAAATGTAATGTTTCCTTTATGCATGTTTAATGTGATACGATTATGTTATGGTTCTTGGGCATTGTTATGAAGATAGGTGGTTCTGTGATAAACTAAGGGCGGGTGAGCCTTATATAGCTCTCTAATGCATTGGGTAACGCGAAGGAGTTAAACGTTAAGGTTTCTCTGAAGAGATTTTGGGAATAGACTGTGATCAGTATTCCAAACATAATCATGAGGGTAACTCCCTATGTAAGAATGTTATGAATACCTCAAGTTACCTTTATGTCTTATGATTTCTATGATTTATTCATGATTTGATGAGGTATGTTAAAATGATTATGTTTTATGAGTAAAGTATGATCTCATACATGGACTAATGTTTTCATTTCGTACTTTTATATCCCTTACTGAGCTTTTTATGCTCATCCCAAGTTTTTGAAATGTTTTTCAGATGACTTAATGTGGAATAGGGTCAAGGATGGGATCAAGGAAAAGTCATTCTATCTAAAACATGGAACTAGACATGTTTCTTTTTAAGAGATTTTATTTTATGGAAACTTAGTAGAAGTGTCTACTTTGTAATATTTTGAGATGTAATAGTTATGTCCTAATTCTGTAAAACTCTAAACATGAAAAGATCCTAAATTTGAATTATTCATTTAATTCAATATTAATTAAGGTTTAAGGTCGGTGCCCTATAGTTGGTATGAGAGGTCGGTTTAGATAACATTAGGAGTTAGAATTCTATTAAATCATTATCCAAAAATATTTTTTTATGGTAAAATTGAAATGATATAGCATTTGACGATTACCATGTTGCTTCATCTTAGACATGTTTTTTCAGAATGGTTTTCCGTAGAGGAAATAGGGAAGCAGTGCTAGGAAGGCATACAGAAGGAAATAACCTTCCGAATCAGCATCTTGAGATGGTTGGAATTGGAATTGAACAGCTTCTTGCAGTAATGGCACAGTTGACTCAACGATAAATGGTGGCGGTATCCATGCATGAGATTAGCCAGATCAACCGCAGAGGAACATGTTAGTGGTGGAACATTTCATGAGGTAACATCCCACATCATTCAGAGTATCATCTGACCCTGTGATAGCTTAAGGGTGGATTAAAGCACTGGAGAAGATTTTCGATGTCATGGGGTGTTCAGATAATCAAAAGGTTAGTCTTGTTATTTACCGTTTGGAGGGTGAAGCAGATCAGTGGTAGTCGAGGGTTAAAAATATCAGGGACGCTGATGAGATTGATGCTCTCGATTGGGATGAATTAAGAGGTATGTTTCTTGAGAAGTATTTTCCTAAGGCTGTTCGACTTATGATGGAAAAACAATTACTGTAATTGAGGCAAGAGGAGGACTCAGTGGCTGCCTATGAAGAAAGGTTCACTCGATTGGCAAGGTATGCTCCAAATTTTATCTGAGACCTTGATAGTAAAATCAAGTGTTTTTACTCAAGATTAAAGCAAAAATATCGAAGGGCTTTAGCTTCTCATGAGTTCAAAAGTTATGAAAAGCTTGTTCGATGTGCTGAGATGGTGGAAATGGAGTTTTCCAATGATCAAGTGTTCTATAACAAACAGCAGATGAAGAGACCGAGGTGGCAGGAGAAAGGAAATAATTCTTCAAAAAGTTCTGACGGTAAGAAAACTAAGTTTCCAGTTTGTGATAAATGTGGTAAAAGGAATACTGGGGAATGTCTTCTGAATTCTGGAAAGTGCTACTGATGTGGTAAGATGGGACATAAGGATCATGATTTCACTGAAAAAGATCAAGGTGATGGTAAGTCCAAATTTTATATACAGTTACTGAAATGTTTTAAGTGCAATGAGATGGGTCACTATGCAAACGAGTGTCTGACAAAGAGCTTGAGTGATGGGAAGCAGTTAGACTACAAGAAGAAAGGGGTGATGAAATATTTTGCAACTACTTCAGCAGATGTCGGGCCATCAAATAAAGTTGTATCAGGTACTTTGTTTGTTTTTTCAGATTATGCTAGTGTGTTGTTTGATTCAGGTTCTACACATTCTTTCATCTCTAAAAACTTTTCTAGTAAAATGGGAATACCATTTCAAGAAATAACTCTTGAACTTGTCGTAAAAACACCTGGGGGAAATGTTGAGGTAAAAAGAATTTATAAGAATCTTCCTATCCTTATCCGTGGAAAGAACCTACTTGCAAACCTTATTTTTTACCTCTAGTAGAGTTTGATATTATCCTAGGTATGGATTGGCTCTCTATTTACCATTCTAAGATTAACTGTAAAGCTAAAAAAGTTTATTTTCATAAAGACATTCAGTTTGTGTACAAGAATGAACCCTTACTGTTGATAACATATCAAGAGGCCGAGAAACTTGTAAAAGATGGAAATAAATGTTACCTTGCACATATTGTTGAAAATAAGGGAACTGTTCAGATTAATGATGTGCCAGTGGTAAATGAATATCCTAATGTTTTTCCTGATGAGTTGCCTTAAATAATACTAGATCAGGAAGTTGAATTTACTGTTGACTTAGTTCCTGATGCTAGTCCAATTTCAAAACACCCTAATTGAATGGCTCAAACTGAACTTTTAGAGTTGAAGGAGCAATTGCAAGATTTATTAGAGAAAGGTTTCATTTGACCTATCACATCACCATGGGGTGCTCCTATTTTATTTGTAAAAAAAAGATGGTTCAATGAGACTTTGCATTGATTATAGAGCCTTGAAAAACATCATTGTTAAGAACAAATAACCTTTTCCTCATATCAATGATTTGTTTGATCAGCTCTAGGGAGCTCAGTTTTTTTCAAAGATTGACCTGAGATTGGGTTACCATCAATTCAAGGTAATGGAAGCAGATATTCCGAAGACCACGTTTCATACAAGATATGGCCATTATGAATTTTTAGTAATGCCTTTTGGGCTAACCAATGCACCTGCTGTATTCATGGACCATATTAATATAATTTTCCATGAGTTCTTGGATATGTTTGTGGTTGTTTTCATTGATTATATTTTGGTGTTTTCTAAAAGTAAAGAGGAGCATTAAAGACATTTAAGGGTTATTTTGAAAACATTAAAAAAAAGAAATTGTATGGGAAATTCATCAAGTGTGAGTTTTGGTTGCAACAAATTTCGTCCCTTGGTCATATTATTTCTAAAGATGGAATAACTATGGATCCTGCAAAAACAAAAGATGTTAAAGAATGGCCAAGACCCACAAATGTAACTGAGATCTGTAGTTTTCTTGTTTTGGCAGGTTACTACCGAAGGTTTGTTGAAACTTTTTCATGGTTATCTAGTCCAATGACTAAGCTTACTCAGAAGGGTGTTAAGTTTATATGGACAAAAGAATATGATGATTGTTTTCAGGAGTTGAAAAGAAGATTGGTGAATACTCTAGTTTTGGCACTTCCTTCCAGGAATAGTTAGTTTGTTATATACAGTGATGCTTCGTTGAAGGGACTTGGATGTGTCCATATGTAGAATGATTAGGTAATTTCATACACTTCACATCATTTGAAAACTCATGAGGTAAATTACCCTACACATGATTTGGAATTAGCTGTTGTTGTTTTCTCTTTAAAATTATGGAGGCATCATTTGTATGGAGTAAAGTGTGAAATATATACCAATCACAAAGGTTTAATGTATATATTCACTGAAAATGAATTGATCATGAGACAGAGGAGATTGCTACAATTAATCAAGGATTGTGATTGTACAGTTCATTACCATCCAGGAAAAGAAAATAAAGTGGTTGATGCTTTGAGTCAAAAAATTAATGCTTCATTAACAATATTGCATTTGGAACGTGATCCTTTGGTTAAGGATTTGATGAACTTTGGAATAAAAGTTGTTGGTGCAGGATTTCCTTCTGTTTTGTTTCAGGTATCAGTGAAATCTTCTCTATCAGATAGAATCAAGCAAGTACAGAAGAAAGACAGTGAGTTTTAGAAAAAGGAAGAGCTGGTTCAGAAGGGTAAGTCGCCTGAATTCAACATTGAAAATGATTGTGTTTTGAGATTTGGGAAGAGATTGTGTGTGCCTTGTGATTTACAGTTGAAGAGAGAGTTGTTATGTGAATCTCATAATTCTCCGTTATCAGTTCATCCTGACAGTACTAAGATATACAGAGATCAGTGGGAGTATTACTGGTGGGATGGAATGAAAAAAGATATTGCTAATTTTACTGTGAAGTGTTTGACTTGTCAGCAGGTTAAAGCAAAGCGGCAGTTACCGAAAGGGATGCTTTAGCCTTTACCAGTTCTAGAGTAAAAATGGGAAAATATATCCATGGAATTTGTTGTGGGATTACCGAAGACATCTCGAGGTAATAACTCAATTTGGGTTATTGTTGATCACTTGAATAAATCTGCTCATTTCCTTCCTATTCGAGATACTTTCTCTCTAGATCAAATTTCAAGATTATATATTAAAGATATAGTCAGGTTTTATGGAGTTCCCCAATCCATTGTATCTGATCATGATCCCAGGTTTACTACTAACTTTTGGAAAGGCCTTCAGAAGTATTTGGGTACTGTATTAAATTTTAGTACAACTTTTCATCCTCAATCAGATGGGCAGTCAAAATGAACAATTCAAACTTTGGATGATATGCTACGTGCTTGTTCGATGGATTATCAGGGAAGTTGGGACCAACATATTTCTTTGGTTGAATTTTCATATAATAGCAGTTTTAATTCCAGTATGTAGATGGAACCATTTGAGGCATTATATGGGAAGCGATGTCGAACTACAACTTTTTGGGATGAAGTGGGTGAAAGGAAGCTGATGGTACTAGAATTGGTAGAAGAGATGGCAGAAAAAGTTTAGTTGATTTAGAAAAACATGAGAACAGCTCAGATCAGGTAGAAGAGAAATGTGGATAACCGGAGGAAGGATCTATATTTTGAGGTATGTGATCGTGTTTTTATCAAAGTTTCACCGTGGGAAAAGTGTGATGCGATTTGGTAAGAAAGGAAAGATGAGTCCAAGGTTCATTGGACCATATGAAATTCGTGAAAAAGTTGGATCAGTTTCTTAATGAGTGGATTTACCTCCGAGTTTATCTCAGGTACACATTTTTTTCATGATTCGATGTTGAGAAAGTATATGCCAGATCCATCTCATGTTTTGAGCCCAGAGGTAGTTCAGTTGGAAGAGAATCTCTCTTATGAAGAACAACCATTCCAAATTCTTGACCGTAGAGAGAAAGTGTTGTAGAATAAGGTAATTAATCTGGTAATGGTTTTGTGGAAAAACCATATGGTTGAAGAGGTAATGTGGGAATCTAAAAATGCTATGAGGGATAAATACCCCCACTTATTTTGATAAGTGAATAAAATTGTGAGGACTCAATTCCCAAAAGCGGGAAAAGATGTAACATCCCAGGTAAATAAAGAATAATACATTTGCATACTTATTAATATTTATGAATTAAATATTAATTTTACTTTAAAGGGGTTTCTATTTTTGATAGCGTACCTGATACGCAACAAAGAGTTTCTTTGAAATCTTACGTTGCACACTAGTAATAAAATAATATTATTTTAAATGGTAGTTAACACGTAGCCGTTGTATTAGCAGGAATTAATATAAATAAATAAAATATGATTATATATGTTTTTTAAATGTTTTTACATTTATCCAATAAAGGATAAAGGCTTAAAATACAAAAAAAATTCAATTTTTAGGCATATATACTCTAATTTTCAATAAAGGTCCACTTGTCGCCTTTTAATGGAAAACCCTCATTAAATATATTTCTGGTGACTATTATACATTCTTTTGGACCAAATAAAATTCTTATTTAGAAATGGGACATCAAAATTTACTTTGTGTAAATTTTTGGTATTTTTCCGATAAAGTATAGTTTTTTAATGAATAGTGAAAAATGTTGTATTTTAATTCAAAACCTCTTTTTAATCTAATTTATTTATATGATTAGGATATCCTTTAAATTATTTTTAAAGTTAAATTAGATTATACTTTTACCATTTAATAAAATAGTGGTTGTTGGAAGTAATTTCCCTTTGAAATTGGACTTAAACTAGTGTCAATCTTTTGATATATATTGTTTCATAAAAACACGCTATTTGTTCTGACAATGGGAATTAATTATTAAATTAATTAATTTTACTTATATGTTTTGAATTTTATAAAATCGACATCATTTTTGAATTCGGAATATCAAATATAGCTTAGGGTGATGTTTTGGTATTTTTCTGAAAAACTTCAATTTTTGATGAATAGTGAAACAACTAATGGTACTTAAAAAACAGATTTTTCGTTTAAAAGAAATTTTAACACCTCTGTATTTTGAATTTCAAAAATCTGATATTCATTCTTTTTATTAGGAAGTAAAATTTAGTTCAATGGGATTAAAATAATTTTTTGGTGAATAGTAACTTTTAAGTTTTTAATCACGATTAGAGGTAATTAGTGTAATTTAAGGTAAAAATAATGTTTTAATAATATGAAATGACCTTGACACATGTCCTACACTTATTGTATGTTTCATGACCGACCAATAAAATCCATGGCTCAACTTGGGGACCCCATGTAGAAACATTGGTTGGTAAAAGACATTAATAACTTTTTAATTAATGTTAAAATAAAAATGTCACAAACATGTGTTGTTTTAGTAAAACAGTTTTAAAATGGGGTTATAAAAGTCATAATTTTGAATATAAATATTTATTAGAAATATAAAATGATTTCCTACATCATGATATTTTTGTTATAATTTTTAGACATTACATAAATTAAATTATTTATGACACCATGATGATGCAGCAATTACCTCATTATTTAACGATTTAAATAAAATGAAAAGATAATGTAAAATCTAAGACCTAAAATTGTAAAAAAACCTATTGGATGGTTGGATTTCTAACTCTTCTCACCTTATCCTATATAATTTTGGGACCTTTAAAATCCGAAAATCATTTTATAATAATGTAACCTTTTATAACTTTCCAAGAGTGCCCCTCCTCTCATCTTATAAAAGGCCCCCACCTCTACCACCTTACCCACACCTCTCAAGCCTTTGGATCAGCCAAACCCTGCCCATTTTGTCTCTCCACATCCCTCTATTACTCCTATAATCCTCACTTTGGGCAGAAGTCTTTCCAAGGAAGCCTTTGAGCTCAAATCAAAAAGAGTTACCCGTTTTAAAGGTAGTGTCTTCTCTTGTGTTCTTGTGTTTTATTTTTCTTATCCAACCACCTAACCTCTTTTTACTCCATTATTTTGTAACAACACCAGTATATTCAATATACTAGTATGTTTTTATGAGAAGGATTAGAGCTACAATTACACACACCTTCATCTAATGGTTAAAGAGCATACTGTTTCCGTGGATGGAGAATTTCTGCCTCATGAAACGATGATTGTTCAATATTCTTCTAACTCCTTCAAAGGTGTCAATTAAGATGACACTATATTTATATATGATATATAATATGTTTATTTTTTCCTTAATATTATTTATTCTTCATTTATGTCATACCTTTATGGCTTCCATTATGGGTATACGCGATATCTTCATTTTAGGAAGTGCGGACAACTGCCCCCTCAAACAGATTTGATTCATTAATTCCATATGTGGGATGTATAAAGGAAGGAGTTAATGATATTATATGTGACATTATACTGGAATTATAATATACCTTTATTTCATTATTATTCCATTCCATAAAATAAAAAATATAAATGAAAGTAGCATTCATGCGTACGTACGGCTTACCGTCTCCATGAACGGTGTATTTCATTTCTTACCTCTAAATGTTATGTAATATTATAAATTCATGTATATACTGGATATATATGATATATATGATATCTACATAATGAATATAACTTTGGATATAATGGATACTTGAACAAATTGTAATTATAAAGAGTTTATTTTTTACTCAAGTACCAATGATCGTTAAAATGACCATTATTAACTTAAATAATTACACAGTGTTCATGACATAGTAATAAGTGATATAAAAGGAATAATGAACTTGAAAAAAGTTCTTAAGAAATTATAAATTAACTCATGTTTATTATTTAGGAGATTAAAGAGCAATCGAGTCACGTCGGATACGAGGTAAGGGACTTCGTCTCAATCTTCATTCATTGAGGCATATTTTGTTTTATACACAACTTTCTTTTATATGGTGTATAAACCCCTTTGAATTTTACGCTTATTCAAATGGAATGTTTTTTTGTTGTACGTACACGGCGACAATGCCTTCTCCGCTGTCGTGACCATTATTTGAGTTTCGGCTTCCTCTACAATCCATAACCTAACTTTTTTAAAAAATGAAAAATAAATACCATGTATTACTTTTCTTTTATTTTGGTATTGAAAATGGTTTTCATAAGGTTTTTATTATATCAATGTGTTGTATTGATATCTTGTGATTAAAAGGTGGAAATTTTATTTTTCCTTTATGCATGTTTAATATGATACGATTATGTTATGGTTCTTGGGCATTGTTATGAAGACGGGTGGTTCCGTGAAAAACTATGGGTGGGTGAGCCCGATATAGCTCTCCAATGCATTGGGTAACACGAAGGAGTTAAAAGTTAAGGTTTCTTCGAAGATATTTAGGGAATATACTGTGATGGGTATTCCAAACGTAACCATGAGGGTTACTCCCTATGTGATAATGTTATGAATGCTTCAAGATACCTTTATGTATTATGATTTCTATGATTTCTTCATGATTTGATGAGGTATGTTAAAATGATTATGTTTTATGAGTAATGTATGATTTCATACATGGACTAATGTTTTCATTTCATACATTTATATCCCTTACTGAGCATTTTATGCTCATCCTATGTTTTTGAAATGTTTTTCACAGGACTTAATGTGGAATAGGGTCAAGGATGGGGTCAAGGAAAAGTCATGCTACATAAAATATTGAACTAGAAATGTTTCTTTTTAAGAGTTTTTATTTTATGGAAACTTAGTAGAAGTGTCTACTTTGTAATCTTTTGAGATGTAATAGTTATGTCCTAATTCACTAAAACTATAAAGCTGAAAATATCCTCAATGTGAATTATTTATTTAATTAAATATAAAGTAAGGTTTAAGGTCGGGGCCTTATATTCACTATCTCACAACATTTTATACCCCATATCATTACTTAATTATAAATAATAATAAAAATACTCTTCTACTAAGAAAAAACCCAATCCTCTCACATTTCAAAGTTGGAGTCCCAAACAATATTCCAATTTAAAATTACATTTACACCCTTTGTCGGCCATAAAAAAATAAAATCCAATATTTCAAAAAAAACATTTTATAATTTCGAAAAAAATATACCAAAAATCTTGTACTATACACTCGAAGAATGAGAATGACTAAATAAAGGTATATATAAATTTTTTCCGTCATATTGTAGAGAGAAAACAAATTTTAATTGAGAATTTAGTAGACACTTCCTTTAAAATTAATCTATTGTTACCAACTTGAATCATCATATATAAGTCTGTTCAAATTCATTAGTTCTTCATCCATTCATAGACACCATTACGCCCATGTCTTACTTATCCCCTCATGAATATTAGAGATATTAATTCATAAGATATTTGGAGGGGTAAAACTCATCTATTCACGTAGGTGAACTAGAAAATGATCCCATTTTTCAAAACATGTTTTTAAATCCTTGGTTATTTTAGTGTTTTAAATGCATTCTCATCTTCTCATGGAAACCAAACACCATTATTTTTGATAAAATATACATTTTGGAGTTTACAATTATAATATGTTATAATTTTTTACACGGATATTATAAATGAAATGTTTTTTATGTTCTGTTGTGGTCCTATCATTGGTGAATTTTTCAAAATGACATTAAAATCATCACTAAGGATGTTTTCAATCCAAATCCCTTAAAAGTAAATTTTTTATTGGGTCCACAAAAACATGGTTAGATATAACAATTTTCAAAATTATGATTCCATCCTATACCAAATACCTCAATTAGTTATGGAAAACCCCAATGTGTCTTTAGTTTGAATTATTAGTATTATTATGCATCCTAGCCAATGTTTCATTAATATCATTGTAACAAACAATGATTTTAAAATAGGATCATCGTGTTTGATAGAATATATGAAACGCAGAAATTATCATAGAAGAAAATAAAGCATCACATGAGATTATGATATATATATTTTTAAATAAATTCAATATCCTTGATATCTTTCGATGCATGCACCACACGATTTAAAAAAGACACTACACTTAATAAATATACAATTATTCAAATATGATCATTAAAACAAAGATGTTCAGTTTGTGGATATTAATATTACCAACTTATTTAAGAAAAATTTATTTTTCACACCTGGATAATATAAATTAAATTATAATAAATTTATTAGAAATAATATAATAATCATTTAAAAGTAAAAAGTGTTTCATGAAAAAATTTATTTTTTTTTAAAAGGTTGTTTATTCGGGCATTACGAAAATTATTTATAATTAATTATTCAAAAATATGAAAAAGTATTTAAAGATATTAACTTCATTTTTAAAATCATCATATCTAAATTATTTTAGGGTGATTATTTTTTGTTTTTCTGAAAAGTATCAATTTTTTTTAATAGTGAAAAATACACAATTTTAATAGAAAATAAAAATTTTGTTTAATTTATTTATTATGATAAATTATATTTTAAATTGGGATTATAGTAAAATTAGCTTAATTAAATATCTATTAATACGTTATTATTTATATTTAAGTCAATTCTATATTAATTATTGATATAAAATCATTTCAAACTTTTAAACATTATCCCTTTAAAAAATTATTCTCTCATGGTTTCTCCATGATTAATTTAAGATTAAATCATTCCCTTTATTTGAAGGGAAATTAGAAATAGATATTATGTATATAAAATCAGATTAATTTATTTTATCATGTAAGGAGAACTTAATTTTTTACCCAAATGAAAATGAAAAAAGTAAAAATTAATTAATGTGGTTAAATTCAAAATGTTTTTACCATGAGGTTAAACTAAGATGATAAAGGTTAAAATGACCTCAAAAAATTTCATTATATTAATTAATGGAAATATTTATAGAATATCCAATCAAAACATAGAACGTATCATTATTTTTAATATTTTGGATTCTTTTGAGAAATATCAAAGAAATTTCCTAGAGGGTTTCGTTTCCCCACTTTTAAAAGGGACCCCCCTCACATAGTCACAAACCTAAATTTATTTGGACAGATAAAAAAATGAAAAAATATGTCAATAACTTCCTTATACATGTTATAGATATGATAGTCCTCCCAAAATACCATACCCAGTGTGCATAATATGATATCTAAAGGAGGTTGCTCAAAGAGGATGTAATTATCTTAAAAATTCTCTTTCATTTTTGTTCATCATTCTCCGCATTAAATTATGTCTAAAAACACAAAATATAATGACACAAATATCTAACATATTATGATATGCTATTATACTGATGGAATAATATTTATCCATCTCGACGTCCATCAAATGGGGAATAAAATCATCGATTATTCTTACGACAAACTACAACCTCGCAAAATGATGTAGTTTTTCAAGACCAAATTTAATGACAAGATATAATGATATATTTACCAAATTTATATGATATTTATAATATTATTATAGTCATCTATTGTTCATATAAAATATAACTTTTTATGTTCAATTCTATTTCAAATATGATAACGTTGCTTGTGTGTGTAGCGACTACTGACTTGCAAAGCGATGTAATTTGTTTTTCACTTATAGCTTACATGGAATATAATAAAGGTAAAACTAATATATATATATATATGTGTGTGTGTGTGTGTGTGTGTGATATATATGAGATGATATTGATTCTAAAAAATTAATATATCACCCAATTAATTACTCTTTCTGAGGTTAAGGGAATAATTTTGGCAGTTGTGTGTACGTACAACCTACTATCTCCACAAAGCGATGTGATTCATTTTCCATGTACAAAATTCAAAAATCATTATGAAATTCAATACAATGAGTAAATATGATATTTATTAATATAATATAATTATTTATATGATATATATATATAATATTCCTGGTAACTAGAATATTCATGAAACATTGTGCATGAGAAAACAAGCTAATTAACACAGAAACCAATGAAAATATTGAAATATTATTGAAAACTTGGTGGTAACCTATAATAATCAGATCATAAATGATATTATGAATATTATGATCAATCTATTATAAATTATCTACAAGATTAAAACCATTATATTGTTGTTTTAGACACATATGAACGTAATTAGATACATGGTATGTTTTTCTCATCTTAATTTTACTTCCCTAAGACATATTTAATATTCACCACTTTTTTTAAAAAAACAGCATATAACATTAATGACAAGGATCATTAGAAGTACATGCACGAAGCCATGAAGGGAAATTGTCCTGCCAGAGCTGGTTAGTGCCGAATGGGCCTGAGGACGCCAGCTGATGGGCCGCGTTGTTTCGTTCCCTTTTGGGGAATGAGAAGGTGCACAATGATAAACATTGGAGGAGTGAGAGAATTCTCCTAAAAATGGTACCAAACGACTAGAGTCCTCCATTGTTTTGATTGATAGCATCGATAACGGAAAAATACAAAATTATTTTACGAATATATTTACTATTAATATGTAACCCCCAATATTTTATGTTATATTTCATAATAAATACATTCAAATTTTTAAGTAGATTATATGGACACAACAAAAAGTCTTTTCAAAACAAATCATTGTTATAGTTATAACCTAGCCATTAAACATAATTTTTCCACTTTTGTAATTTTAATTTTGAATAACAGACGTACGCCATTGCGATCATTATGTTTATTATAGTAAAATATGATCAACATAATTTTGGTGAATAGTAAGATGGCCCAAATGAATAGTAATGTACACATATGAATATTAATGTTACCCTTATTAATATTAATATAACCCTTATAAATAGTTACATCACCAATGAGTGTATAAATAAAATTTATTCATTTTATATGTGAGATTGAATTTTTTTTTAAAATAATAATTAAATAATGGTATTTTATGAGTAATAAATATTTATTTCAAATTATTAATTTGATAAAATTCATTTTCACAAAATTTACTACAAAATAAATAAAAATTTGGCCTATTATTTCAGGATAATTTTATGAGACCTCAGTAAATTTTTAAAAGTATAAAAAAATCTCTTTTAAATTCAAAATCTGTAATTTTAAATTTAATAATGATTTTATTCAATAAATTATTTTTACAAATTTAGAAAATTAGTTTGAGAAAATGTATTCAATGATTGTATTACACACATAAAAATAGTAATTATGGTGAATATTATGGATTTTTCAAAAAGACATGAATTTTTAGTGAATAGTAAAATATGACGATTAATAATAAATGCTACGTACAAAATTTATTAGGTAATAGATGATGTATAGATGATGAAATCACATTTTTTTGGAACTCACATGCACTTATTACTTATTTTGGCCAAAATATTCAACACTATTGACTGACTTAAAAATAATGAAATAATGAACAATATATTAAAAAATTACCCCTCTCCTCTACTATAAAAAACCACCCCTCACTCCCATTTCTCCTCACTCTTCTAAGACTAGAATAATTTCAATGTTCTACCAAAATACTCTAACCTAGTCCTTCTAAAAATCCTGTTACTTTTGGTATTTACATAAGACCATAAACCATTCCCTTAAAGAGATTCTCAAGGAGGCGTATTGAATAGGTAAAATTATATTCCTTTTTTCTTTTAATTTCATTTCCAGTTCCATTCATGTATTATCATCTCAAAACCTCCTCTATCAAAATGTAATTTATAAAAATAATATCATATATATAGTGTAGTTAAATCAATTTAATATACGAACCATCATTAACATCCTTACTATCTCTCTCTCTCTTATTTTAAAATCGAATTCATCAAGAGAGAGGTGCCAATTTACAACATTCGTGGATGATGAACATTTATTATTCAATTACATATACAAAGAGATTCTGGGAAAAAATACGGTTGATCCAGTTTCAAAAATGTATATTATATCTTAGGTAATGATTCCAGAACCATCATTTGTACATGATAATAAATAATAGAACAAAACTAGTTCATTGTGATAGAAAACCCCTTGTTAAAATACAAACAACTATAACTAAATAAATTATCTAATGATTCATCTAAATATCATGTGACCAAATTAATTATATTACCATTTACACATATAGATGTTTATAAATAATATATAAATTCAATTCTGGGGAATTTATTCCATCCCTCATGATATCCATTACGTATAAACAAGAAAATCAATCTTGAAAACCGTTAAAATTAATACCCCAAAATGATTAAATTAAACTCTATAACTCAACAAAAAAGGACTTAAATGAAATTAATTATTTTTTAATAAATAAAGTAAATTTATATATAGTTATTAATTAATTAATTTATTTATTTTATTCTCTAGGATGTTAATGTCATGTGAAGAGGACGTTCAGACATAAGGTAAGGGTTATCTTAACTAGGTTTCCATTAATTATGTTAGACATCAATGACATTTGTTATGATTTTCAAATATTTTTTGTTAATTAGCTTTGTTTGTTTTATATATGTATCCAATTTTATTTTTTGGATTTATATTTTTCAAACATCATTATTTAATTGATTTATCTTCACTCTAATTATAGGATCTTTGTACGGGTTTTCTCATATCACTTCTTTTTTTTTGAGATATTTATTATTCTCCACTATTTATTATGTATGATTTATTTATAATTCCAATTTATGTATCATATCAGGAGTCTATTTATTTTCATGGTATTTGATGTATCATTTTAAATATTTTTTAATTTTGTGGCATATGATTTTATTGATTATAAAGTAGTAAGGGATTCAACCTGAACCATCATTTCTTCATTCAGGTTATTCCTTTACTATCATTACCCAAATGTAATGATTATTTATTTTTGTGTAAATATTCTATATTATGTCTTTATGTTCCAAAATATAATATTCATACCATTTAATCATTTTATTCATGGTGATTATATGTTATAAAATGTTTCCCTTATAAACTCTTCATGATAAAAAAATATTATTCAAATGAACTTCGGGAATTATTACTAATTTTCAGGTGCACTATTTAATATATTTTTACCACTCATTAATTTTCTAAAATAAAAAATTTTATAATATAATACTATCTTGGATCATTTCAAGATTTATAAAAACTAACATTTCTTTTTCGCTTTAAAATCTCTTTAATTTTTTCCTCAAACAGCACAAAAATATATTATTTCTAAATCGTGTAAAAAATATTTTATTACCTGATTTTACTTAGATAAGAAATTATATATGCATAAAATATATTATAAATTTACATACAATTTATTTTCTAGGATATACATGTTTACTATATGATTTTCTGAAAATAATAATTATTTTCAAAAATAACACTTCTTTCCTAAGTAAAAACGATTGTTCATGTATTACCATTATTTGTGTTACTTATATGACTTGATAACCACTAATTCCTTTTCTACGGTGTATGTAATTCACTCTTAAAAATCATATTAAGATTTACCTTATTCCCATTAAATTCTATGGAGTTAGGATTTGAATGTTTCAAGTGGTATGTCGCACTTTGGAATGCTTAAAGAATGTCTCCTCCTGAAATTTTCAATAGTCTCATTTAAAATATTCATCATATATTTCCACATAATTTATTTAATATTGTAATTAATTTCAGTTTATCTCTTATGATATCATATATGTTATGTTTTTAAGTGGTTGATGGTTATAATTGTTATAGATGTGCTAATTTTAAACCATTCGTGGGTTAAAGTTTAAGTATTCACATTTTGTATTCCATTTTTTTAATGCGAATATATATATTGTATATGTGTCTCCATTTTCATATGAGGAATGAGTTTGAATTATTAATGGATAGGAATGTTCTGCTATGTCCCCTCGATGAATCGGTATGTCTCATGAGAGAAACTAGTTTGGTTTTTTACCTATTTATGTATTGTCTTGGGATGAGTCCTTGATAGTATGGTCATGGTGTCTAGAATTATGGATTCACATATTATGAAAATATGTATTGATAGTCCATGTGATTATTTGACTAATAGAATATCAATGTTTATGTTTTATTATAGAATTATTTTTTCAACTTCAATTCCTTCCATATCATGATCGAGTTAATTTTTAAAGGAATGTGTTTTCATTTTATCATCATGCATAGTTTATATTTTTATGATATCTTCCATTATATTATTTACCCTTACTGAGCATATAACCTCACCCCATTATGATGTTTATTTTTCCTAGGATATGAATAATAAATCATTAAACATGTTTTTAAGGATTCAGTTTCTTTCATTTTATATTATATCATGTTTTTTTTCTTTTATTAGTGTATATTAGGTATCATGAGTGTAATATGGTTTTTATAAACTACTAAATTGATTGATCCATTGTGATTTTATTTCTTGTAATTAATACATTGTAATAAAATATTGCACTAACTACGGAATTATGGGGTCGGGAGTTACTGTTAGTATCAAAATAAATTTAGCAGCAACCTTAGAAATTAGATTTAAAAATGATTTTGATTATTTTAAAAAATACCCTAAGATATAAATTGACGAGAACAATAAAATAACATCCTATAATTTTCATTAGGTATAGATTTATTGCATTGTTGTAGTAAATACATCTTTGTTTGGATACAACAAGTGGGTGTTGTTTTGGAATAGATGTATCGAGCTGTAACAACTCCGAAAAGGTGTTCTGAGCTTGACTTAGGGTAACTATGTACACAACAATGAACCTTATTATGCACTTGGTTAGACACTCCCATGGGATATTCTTAGGGTAATTCAAATTTTTCTTACATATCATTGTGAAGGATTTTTTCTTCCAAATTTACAATAGTATATGGTTCTAGGATTTACCATGAATAAATTTTTATCATGTTTTATACTATAATTATAGATATATAATGTTCACAGTTTTATTTTCTAATCTATTATATGGAATTGTTTAGAAATTGGACCTAGAATTAGGACTTAAAACTCCACCAAAGAATGTGCTGAAAATAGTAATAAGGATCATATCTTTTATGGTCAAAAGAAAAAAATTGAAAGGAAATATTCACCAAGGTATCCTCATCATGTGATGAAATAGTATCAAGTGTTATCAAGATATTTAAGGAATTATCTGAGTCATATGTATTTGAATAGAATTAATAGAAGAAAATGATGGAATGGAAATGAGATAGATAAAGAGAAGAAGGCAGTGAAGGTTGTACCTATATGTGATTATTTTGCCTAGAATCACCCTGGAAAATGCATGGTGGGTATGTGAGTATTTTAAAAGTGAGGAGAAAAAGGACACCAATTTCTTGATTCCAAGGGTATAAAATAGGTTTATATTGTATGATGCTTCAAATGTGAGGATATGTGACACTATTTGAATCAATATCCTAGAGGTCAAATAAATATACCACAAAGGATGCTATTGGATAATTATGATTTCATTATACTACAATAGATTCATAGGAATAATTAATACACCAATTTGAAAATTATTTTGTTTGAATAGTTTTTCATCAATGTACTGGTTTTACGAATTATCTAATATATGAAGATTGTACTACAATAATTTTTCATTAGGAATTTGAGACCATATGTTAAATGGTACAGAAAAAATATATTCAGTATAAAGTTAAATGTTTTTGGAAAACACATGATTGAGGGAAAGGTAACACTTAATATTTTTCTCATGTTGATATAATGATGAAGAAATGGTTGGTTTTGATAAGTATTGACTGCCTTGGAATAGATAATTTTCCTTTTGACAAGTGTCTTCTGCTATCATCGATGGAGTTTAAAAAACTTTCAGATTTTTGTAATATATCCAATAACATGTATGTAACATAAATAATATATAGGAATGCATTCTCCCAATACAGTTTTATAGTAATTTGAGTTATTACCTTATATCAAGAAGAAACATGATGAAGTTATTCTCATGTTTAAAATTTGAAAATTTAGAACCGCTTAATGTTGATTAGAGGATAATGAGATGTTTATAATAGAAAATTTGTGTCCTTATTTCCAAAGTGTTGAATCATTATATTTTGAAATTTTTATCCAATTTTTAATGGTTTATGTTGATCATTGTATGAGGTTTTGTTGGTCAATGTATTACTTTCCAAGGTGACACAACCTTTCCTAATAGAAGAAGTTTAGATAGTTACAAGCGCAATAAAAGTATAAGATTGTGTATATGAAGTATAAATATATAATTATACTCTCATGTAGTTGAATAATTCCTCATATCAAAGAAATGACTCTTATAAAAATGTTGTCCTATTATAATAATCTTTTATATTATCAAAGTTTTTTTTATTACAGTAGTTTATAGTATTATAGTAATAAAATTTCATCTGAACATGTTCTCTATCATCATCCATCATAACAACATTGATTAACTTTTCATCTATGTCCATGTTCTTAATTCCAACTAATGTCACCCCATTCAAAAGCAGAATTTTTTAGGTGACCACCTCATTTCTCTTAACGTTTTTCAGAGGATATTTTATTAACCATATCTCTAATGTGGGTTCCCCATTAGAGAATTTTGAACTATAAACCTTTAACATTAGAAGTTTAATTTTGAATTGTAAGGATGCAATTCTATTGAGGGAGGAATAATGTAACCCCCTAGTAATTTATTTTATAATTTTAAATACATTATCTTATGAAAAATAAAAATTTAAAATTAATAGTTTAAATTCTTAATAATACTTATACATAATTTTAATTCACAAATGTTGAATTGATTAATAAATGTTCAAAAAATATCATATTTTATAGTATTATTTTGTGTAAATGTATATTATAATATGAATATATGTATTTGATTAATTTAATCAATATATTTTTTAATTAAATATTTTAATGAATAATATATATATTGATTGTCATAATTTTTTCGATAAATACTGAATTTAGATAAAAATATATTCATTATTAAAATGAAACCCCTGTATTTTATGGTATATTTATTCATGAGTAATTTCAACTCATAAGATAGACTATATTCAAATAATAATGATTATCTGTGAAGCATCAATTTATTATAGTTATAACCTATAAGTTATACTTAATTTTACCTCTTTTGTGATTTGAATTTGGAAAAACAGACAAACACTATTTCCATTAGTATGTTTTTATAGTTTAATAGGATCAATATAATTTTTCGTGAATAATAACTTTACCCTTATGAATACTAATTTACCCTTATGAATAGTAATTTTACACATATGAATACTAATTTTATCATTATGAATAGTAACCTCACCTATTAACGTATAAATAATATTTAGGCACCTTACAAATTAGTGTTATTTTTTTAAAATTTAATAATTTAGTGTTGATATTGGTGTGAGTAACAAATATTTAATTACAATCAATAAATTTATAAAAATAATTTCCATAAAATTTAGGCCTGAAAAATACTTTATTTCCACATGATTTTAGGGTAATTTTATGAGACCTCTTTTGTTTTTTGAATGTATTATAAAATCTCTTTTAAAAATAAAATCTATATTTTTCAAATAAATAATGATTTTATTTAAATATTGATTTTAAAAAATTTCAAAAATTAATTTAATAAAATAGATACCGATATTTAATTCTAATCATAGATAAATTATTATACTAATTTTTTTTGTTTTTATAAAACACTTGATTTCGTAGTGAATATTAAAATATGAAAATTAATAATAATGTTAAATACATAATTTATTTATTCATAGGTGATGTATGGATTATTTAAGAACACATTTTTCCAACTCACATGAACTTTTTACTATTTTTTGTCACAATAATCAACATTATTTCTTCTCTAATGAAAAAGAAAAAAAATTATGAATAAAATATTCAAATATTACCTCCCTCCTCTACTATAAAAACCACCCCTAACTCCTTCTTCTCCTTATTCCTCTAATCCATCGATATTCTCAAGGTTTTACCCAAATACTCTTCCATAGTCCTTCCAATATTCAGGATCTATTTGTCCCACCAGAATACCATAACCCCTTATCTTAAAGAGATTCTCTTGGAGGAGTATTGAAGAGGTAATATTCTCTCCCTTTTTTCTTTTAATTTCATTTAATGTTCTTTTCATTTATTATCCTCAACACACCTCCACTATAAAATTTATCATGAAAAATCTAGTATAATAAATATACATAAATAACATATTGTTAATGTATGAACCATCACTGATATCCATACTCTTTATCTCTTTTATTTTAAAAATGATATCAACATCTAGGAGGTTCTGATTTAAAACTTTTATGGGCGGTGAACATGAACTATTCAATTCCTTATACTAGGATGACCATAAAACCATTTTTATGGTTGAACCAGATTATGTAATGTTTATTTAATTTTATTTAATGATTCATGAAACCTCAATTTTACATGATACTAAATAATATATCAAAACAAGTTCCATGCGATTGAAAAAATCCATATAAAAAACTAAATGGTTATCACTGAATGACTTATCTTATGATTCATCCACGTTAAATGTAACCAAATGATATATATGACCATTTAAACTTATTTATTATAATTATATTATATTAATTAAATTATATCTATTTAAAAAAACTCCATCACTTATAAATAAGAGAACTGATCATGAAAATAAAGAAAATTAATGCTCCATAATGAATAAATATAAATCTATAACTCATAAAAAATGACATAAATGATCATAATAAATTTATAATAAATCAAAAACATATATATATGGTTCTTAATTAATTAATTAATGAAATTAATTTGATTATTAAGGACATTATTTTCAAGTGTAGAACATGTTTAGACATAATGTAAGGGTTATCTTGACACAGTCTCTTTTAATTGAGTTAAACATCTATGTCATTTGTTATGAAATTCAAAGAATATGTGTCAAATTACTATTATTGTTTCATAATATATATCAAATTATATTGTGGGGATTTATGTTTATCACATGTAGTTATTTCATTTATTTATCCTCACTCTAATGATATGATCTTTGTAAGGGTGTTCTCATCTCACATTCACTTTTGAGAGATATTCATTATTCATTACTGATTCTTGTGTATGGTGTATATATACTCCCCATTTATATATCATATTATTAATATTTTTTTCATATTATTCAATGTTTCATTTTATGACTATTAATTTAGGTTCATATGATTCGACTGAATACATTATGGTATGGGATTCCACCCATGCCAACATTTTTTATTTTGGTTATTCGTTCACTATCCTTACCAAAATGTAATACTTATTTATTTTTTTACATATTATATATCATTTTTAATGATCTTAAATCATTTATTCATATAATTTCATCTTTTTAATGGTGATTATATGTTTTGAAATGGTTCCCTTCTAAATTCATACCGATAAACAAACCCTATTGAAGCTAACTTCTTGGATTCTTAACCAATTTCAAGTTCTCAATATAATCTCTTTTTAGAAATATTTATTTTTATAAAAAATCAATTTTATCCTGTAAAAAATACAATTTTGAATTTATATATAGAAGAAATAAATTCATTTCCTCTTTGAAATAACATTAATATTTTCTTTAAACAGCACACAAATGTTTTAATTATAAAGATTTATAAAAAACAATTTTTTACATGATTTCACTTAAATATAAAATTATTTATTCTTAAAATATAATTCAAATACCCTTAAATTTTATTTTCATGGATATAAATTTTTAAAATATATTTTTTAAAATATAAATAAATTATTCCCCAAAAGAACCCCTCTTTGCAAGGTAAAAACTGATTTTTCTATTCATTCCATTTCTCTTGTGAGATATAAGACATGATTGCCACATAATCTTTGTCCATTGAGTATGTAAATCTACATAATATATCATATTAATAGTCTCCTTATTCTCATGATATACCAAGTAATTATGATTTTAATGTTTCAAGTTGTATGGGAAACATTGGAATGTTTAATGAATGTTTCCTCATGAAGTTTTCAATGGTATCATTTAATAGTATCATCATCTTAGTCAACATAATTTTATGAATATCTTAACTTATTGAGGAATATCTCCTATGATATGAATATTATATGTTTTCTATGGGGTTTTGATCAGTTTGACTATGGATGTGCTAATTTGATACCATTCATGGGATATATTTAATGTATTCACATTTTGTATGTTAGTTTTTTAGTACGAATGTTTAAGATGTCTATTTATCTCCCTTTTAATATGAGGAATTTTTTGGACATATTAAGTGGTGGGAGGGGACCCCTGTAGGCCCTTGATGCACCAGTAGGTCTCATTAGACAAACTTGTTGGATTTTTTATTCATTTACGTATGGTCTTTTAAAGGGCATTGACAATATGGTTTAGATGTCTAACATTATGGATTCCATAATTATGAAAATATTTATTTATAGTAAATGTGATTATTTTTCTACTAGAATATCCATGGTTATTTTTTATTAATGAATTAATCATTCATGTTTTATTATTGACATATCATGATCAAGTTTATTTTTAAAGGAATGTGTTTGTAGTTGGTCACTATTCCTAGGGTTTATGATTATGATAACATCTACTTTATTACATAACATTACTAAACATCTAATATACACCATTTATTATGATTCTCTTCAGCATCTTATAAAGAAGAAAATATTGAATAAACCTTCATGTATGTATTTTATTTCATTTTATAACTTATCAGGTAATATTTTATTTCCCCAATCTATATTAGGTATCATGAATGTACCTGGTTTTCCAAAAAAAATAATCTAATCCGTCCTTCAGAATTTGATTCCTTTTAATCATTCCAATTTAATAAAATAATGCACTGACTTCGGGCTTCTGGAGTTAGAGCATTATAGTTGGTATCAAATGAAATCTACTACAAACCTTGGAAAATATATTTAAAAATATATATATAAATGATCAAAACCCTAAGATAGACATTGAGAATTAGAATATAATAACATCCTATAATTTTGGAAAGGAATATATTTTTTGGATATTCCTAGTAAATACATCCATGACTGGATACTACCAGAGTGTGTAGTTCTTGCACAAATATACTTATGTGTAACATCTCTGACAAGGTGTTCCACTCTGGACTCTAGGTAACTTGGTATAGGATATATGGCCTTACAGCGCACCAAGTTAGACACTATTGGTGGATATGCTTAAGATAATTCACATTTTTCTTATATGCCATTATGAAGGATTAATGCTTCTAAAGTAACCAAAGTAAATTATTCAATGATATACGATGCATACATTTTTGTCAGGTGATATAGCATGTTTATATATATATATATAAATAATTTTCATAATTTTATAAGATAATATACTATATGTCATTTAATATAAATGGAACCTAGAAAAAGTAATGAGAACTCAACTAATGCAAGTGATTAAATGAGTTAGAAGGATCAGATCATTAATGGACACAAGACCAAATTTCGAAGGGAAAGAGTCTACATGGTATCATTATCAAATAAAGAAATAGTATCATGTCTTAACAAGATAAGTAAAGATTTATCGAAGTCCTATGGCTTTGAAAACAAGCAAGAGTAATGAAATATAGAAGACAAAAAGATTTATAAATGGAAAAAGGGAATGAAGGGTTTTCCCACTTCTGATAATTTTGGAAATAATCATTGTAGAAAATTATTGAAGGGAATTAGTGTTATTTATATGTGTAGGAAAAAAGGACACATAGTTCATTATTTCTAGGGTAAGAAAAATGATTCAAATATATAATTCTTCAACTATGGGGATATGGGACACTCTGTGAATCAATGGCCCATGTGTCTAAGAAATATATCAAAAATGATTTTATTGGATAGTGATCATGTTATTATACTTCCATATATGAAAATAAATAATTAACATGCCTATATAGTCATTATGTCATTTGAATATTTTAGCAACTATGTACTGATTCTAATAATTAAGTAATATATGCGGATTGTACTTCAATACTTTTTTATGGATTTGATACCATATATTGAATGGTGCTGAGAAAATATATTTAGTAGAAAGTTAATCTTTTGTGAAAAATACATGATTGAAGGGAATCCTACACTTAATATTATAATGATGTTTAGATAATAATGTGGAAGTTATTTAGGTGGATAAGTGCTAACTACATTGGTAATTTTCATTTACTTGTTAAAAAGTGGCATCTACTATCATCTATGGAGTTTGCAACACTTTCGGATTTATGTAATATATCAAATAACTTGTATCTTACTTATGTAATATGGAAGAATGTATGATTCCAATATTGTTTTATGGTAATTTGATGTATTAACATATTTCACGTGTATACACAATGAAGTTATTCACATTTTTGAAATGTTAAAATTTAGATCTTCTTCGTGTTGATTAATGTATAATGATATGTTCATCTTAAAAATTTAGTTAACTTCATTCTAAAGTGTTAGATCATTATATTTTTGAATTTTAAACCATTTATGGATGGTTTACATTGATCATTCAATGAGGTTTTATAGGTTAATGTATTAATTCACGACTTGATACAACATGTGAAAAGATATTTAGTTTAGATAGTTCAAGGCATAATCAAAGGATAAGATTGTGTTTTTGAAATACAAACCTATATTTATACTCTTAGGAATTGGAATAATTTCTCAACTCAAGAAAATTTAGTTAAAAAAATATTTTCGATATTTTAATAATATTTTTTAATATCAATGAAATTATTTTCATTATAGTAGTTTATAGTTTTTTTGTAATCAACATTCATCTGAACATAATCTCAATCACCTTCCATCAGAAATTTTTTGTTTTTTTATCCATGTCCATGTATTTACATTCATGTAATTTCACCCCATTCAAAATCATTTTTTTGTGGTTACCAACTCATTTACCATAACCTATTTTAGGATTATTTTTTATTAACCATATTTTATTTTCGGCTTTCCAACAATGGAATTTTCAAGTATCAACCTTTACTTTTGAAGTGAAATTCTGAATTGTGAGGACATAATTATATTGTGGGGGGAACCATATAACACGTAAGTAATAATTTTTATAATTTTCAATACATTAGATTATGAAATATAATAATTTAAACTCATTTTTTTAATTTATAATATTACTTATAAATAATTATAATTTATATCTTCAAAATTAATTAATTAATGTAATAAAAAGAGAAATAATAATTTACAGTATTAATTTTTATAAATGAATATTTTGATATGAATATAATTATTCTATTCATTTTTATCTGTAGATTATTTAATTAAATATTTTAAAGAATAATATATATTTAATATCATAATTATGTTGATAAATACTAAATTATGTTACGATTATATTCACTACTAATATGACACCCTGAGATTTTGTGGTATATTTCACCATAAATAATTAATATTCATTAGATATCATATATTCGAACAACGCTGAGTTTCTACAAAATACAATTTCTTATTCTTATAACCTAGATGTTAAACATAATTTTTCATTTTCTATGATTTGAAATTTGAAAAATGGTCACACACCATTGCAATCAGTAAGTTTTGTATAGTCTAATAGTATTAACATTAATTTTTTTGTGAATAGTAACATGCCTCTTTTGAATATAAATAAACCCTTATGAATAGTAATATGTCCCTTATTAATATTAACCTCACCCATGAATGTCTAAATATAATTTAGGATCATTATAAATGAGTGTCAATGTTTTAAAAATTTATAATTAAGTTTTGGTGTTTTTTGAGTAATAAATCTATAAAAAATTATTCAATTGATAAATTCATTTAGATGAAATTTATTCCAAAATAAATATTTTTTTGTTTTATGATTTTAGGATAATTTAATGATAGGTCAGTTAATTTTTGACTGTCTTATAAAATTAGTTTCAATTATAAAATAAAAAAAAATTCAAATAAATAATTATTTTATTGTAAATATAAATGTCACTTATTTAGAAAACTATTTTGAAAAAATGTAATCCATTTTTTAAGTATACACATCAAATAATGGTTGTAGTGAATTTTTGGTATTTTTCTAAAACACGGTAATTTTCAGTGAATACTAAAATATTATAATAATCTATAAATACTAAATATACGATTTATTGAGTGATAGTTGATTAATGGATGATGTAAGTGCACATGGTTCAAATTGACATTAAACCCAGATTCAACAGCGATTGTATCTATTTATTCAATAAATATATTAACAACTACTATATAATTTTATTTTAATATTATGAATATAGAATCCTTTTAATTTTCCACATATCTGAGAAAACTATTTTCACTACCTCTTATAGAACACTTTAAACTTTTTAAATCTGATACACGTATAATTTCTATACAACCCCAAACCATTAAATATTTTTGGATTGGTTTCTGATTCATCCCTAATTCATATTGAATCATATATTTTCCATTTTTGGTAACCCTATTTCCGATGAGACACATTGTTCATAATTCCTCTCTCCAAAATCATTTTGATTAACCAAAGATATATATCATAGGTTTGACAATTTCCCTTAATTTTGTATCTATTATCTCAGCTACACTATTTTGATGAGGTGTATTCGAAGATATAATTTCATGTATAATCCCAACATATTCAAGTTTTGAATGACTATAGTACTAACCTCTTCTATTAGATCTGAGGAATTTAATTTTAATCCTACAATTTTTGACATCATTTTAATAGATACTAAATTTATCTAAAACTTCATATTTATTATGTTTAATATAGGCATTGAAAAATTTAGAATTAAAATGAATAAAAGTTAAAATATACCATTTTTTACCATTTTTTTAGTTTCATATAAATAAAATACATAACTATATATTTATTCTATCATTTTAATTTTCCATTCTATATTTGAAAATGATTTAATAACTATTTTAGTTTGTGTGTATGGTAAAAATTTATTATCATTTTTATTCCAGATGGATTGTATCTATATTTTTTACATATCATATATTTATAAAAATTAATGTTCCATAAATCATTATTACATAATTAAAAATACTAAAGAATGTTTGTATAAATTATATATATATTCAATTTAGATAATCATTTGTACAAGTGACCATTTCAAAAAATGTTTCAACCGTTGGATAGAAAAAATATTCCTTCCTCCAATAGAAGCTAATCCCATGGTTATTTAACAAGTCCCTTGAGACTAATTTCATAAAAACATCAAGAATGTTATTGATATCATTTAGGGTTAGAATATTTCTAATGGAAAATCAAGATCAAACTATACTTTCCATTATACATTTATCCTAGTTGAGTTACATATGTTGACATATGACTCACATTTGATTTATTTTATCCTTTTTATTATAGATTTTTTGTCATAGACTTGCCATATTGAACCAGTATCAATCCACTAGGATGAGTTATACCTAAGCACATATTCATCAAATATCACATCCATAAAGTGACCATTTTTTAAGCATTGTTTCTATCATTCTTCTTGTAGAGATGACAATACAATTTGATGTGTCCTATATTTATATTAATGTAGAATTCTAATTTCTTATAATTTAATTTCACCATAACTTTTGAAGGATGTTTTGGACGTTTTTATCCCCTTGAGGACCCAAATAGATACTCTCCTACTACAACAAGGATCTTGTGTTCATCATACATATTATCATTTTTTTCTTCAAGCTTTTAACATTCCTCCTCATTTTTATGTATTTTAGTAACTCATTTTGGGAAATAAATTCATTTTTGTTCATTTAGTGAATGTTTAACATTCTTCTAGGAAGGGATCTTGTCGATGATGCTTATAATAATTATAGCATCATTCATGTTCTGGTTGTCTTGCTTAACTTGATTATAAATGAGTTTTATTTTATTGAATTTTTATATGATGGAACTAATATCTACCATTTTATTTGAAATAAACATGTGTACAATGAATTTCCATCAAAAAAAATCCTCAGTGATTCACTTTTTCTCCAAGTATTCCCATAACACTTTTGTGTTTAGAAGATGTAGATACGTGGGGAATAGATCATGCATTAAATCATCGATTATGTTCTCTTGACACATGATATCATCATTATACTATTTTTATCCTTTTAATAAAACATGAAGAGTCTCATATTTACAGGTGGGGATTTAGAGTTTAGATCACATACACCACATTGAACATTTCAAATAGTAACTGCATGTTATTTTTCCGCCTCATCAAATTTTTTCCATTTAATTAATCTGCATATATTTCATTGTTATACATCTACTAATAATTTTTTATAGAACGTAATATTGTAAATGATGTTGATATATCAGTTGGATAATGATATGGTCTTTACATGGACAGTATTTGACAGATATCTATGAGGCATGTTATATTGTCCCCCTCCATAAAATTACACTTCACAGAACCAAATAAATGGTACAATATGTTGTCAGATAATCATCTTTATGATTCAAAAAATGGATCAATACATTATGTAACAAATTTATTACGAGTTTACCATGAATATGATTTGGATAAAACAATTGAAATGGATTTTTTCACCACAAAAGTTTCATTGACACGTGATGAAATTTTTTGAGGAATCTCTGAAATGATAGGAATGAGAGGTGTAATTTGATTACATGGAAGTGAGTTTTCCCAACCAAAAGAGGATCAATTTTATTGAAATGGAGGTTAACATTCCAATAATTCATCACACCAATTCTAATAAGAATATAATCTTGTTTGGAATGTTATATTATTTACATATTTAATATTGTACATTTGATATCATAATATTGATTAAGTTAATCATATCTCACCCCCAAGTAGACTGGTCTTTCCATTAGATCACATCTATTCTGATTAATGGTCCATATCATACATTTTCCATGAACTCAATATAGTAACTAGACACACCTATTAAATAATGATCATGAATTTGTATGACCCATAATTCAATCATAAAAAATTCAGGTACCTCCAAGTACCTCACAATGTCAAAAGTGGGATGGGTTCTATCAAAGTCCCACATTTCACCATTGTGTTCACATGCACACACACAAGGGTACAACACGGTGCACTATCCCACAAAATATTTTACACCATTTTATTTATTAAATTTATAATTAAATAATATATAATTTTATTAATAATAATTTCCCCACTCTTCTAACATTCCGATGTGGGATTACTAAAAAACATTCCCCTTAAAAACATAAAAACGTTTATGAATTTTTTTATACATTCCAATATATATATATATATAGGATAGTTTCTTTAATATATATATATAGTATTTTGAAATAATGAATAAGGATCAGTTAAAATGTATAATGTAATATGGTGGATTAGGTCACCTTGATGTGCAAGAGATAATGGAAAAGGGATAGGAATGAGAATACACTAGAATAAATGGAATTAAAAAAGGGAAATGATAATTATAAAGTGATGGGGGTGGGGGAGAAACACCCATTATCTCCCTATATCATGATAATCTCCCTCCCTTTATCTTTTTGAGACTATCTCTTCTATTCTACCGCACATATTTTATAATTAATAAAACATCTATGTTAAATATTTTTTCTTATATTAATCAAAATTGTGTGTCATAGGTGAATTTTGAATCTTGTCAATCCGAGGAAGTTATATGTTAAATTTTTATACTTCTGTGACATTTTATCCTAATTTAATTAAATAATAATTCATGTTTTTAATTTTTAATATGAATATGACTTCTATTAAAAATTCATTTTGAATCATCTCTTAGTGGATAATAAACTCCTATTTTTTGAGATCATTATAATTGAGGTAGGTTGTCTCATATTATCCGTTGATGTCTTAATTCTCTTTTAATGTATTCATGATGCATTGATGCACAAGAATATTGCATTACAAGCATTAAAAAATTAAAAATTCTTTCAAAATACATAATCAAATATGTTAGACCCTTAAATGTGCTCTAAGTTGCCCTTTGGGGAAAGAATGAAATATTGTACACTATGTATAGTGTTCCATACCATGTAAACTATAGGGATATTAAAATGGATAATCAAGGGATTCCATGGGATTAACCAATTAATAGAGTACATTTCAGTGATTCATGGACATAATATAACATTAATAGATTAATTTAATATATTTTTCTTTTACCCTTTATTTAATGAAATTGATAATTTATTGGGGATAAAATTATATGGATTATTGGTTGATGCAATGATAAACTCGTATGACAAACATGATCATATTAATATAGATATATTAATTGTTCAGAAACCATTCAGTAGAACCAATCATTTCACATATAAATATTACATCCATTTTAAATTAATAGTTAATATATCTAATAATATTACATGCCCCAAAACCATAAAAGCATTAGTGTACTTAGATAATATATATATATAAACAACATACATTATGAATTATCTTAAATATCTACCATAAATTCCATATCATATTATATTCATCTTCGATATACAACAGATTATAAAATTTTTTATAACCCCAGGAATGGAAACATTCAAAGAGTATATTCAGAGGGTCGATTAGGGTAAGAATGGGAGATATCATTTAATGAACATATAAAAGAATTATATATCTAGAATAGAATAAAATAATGATAATAACTTACAATATTAATGCCCAATATATCATATATAATAAACTTGAGTCTTGGAATAAATCTAAGTAATTTAATAATAGATGAATCACATGTATAAGGAATCATTATAAATCGATCATGAGCCATGATATAAAATAATAAAAAAATCGTGGAAAAAGTTTTTGGAACTGGAATAGGCATAAAACCCATATCAAATTTAAGAGTTCACTATCAATAACATAATATCATAGTGGATCATAAATCAAAACATGTTTCCCATATCATAATAGATAATTCAACACCACCAATTTCCCATATCATATTAGATTTGGAATCACTTCATATTCCCAAATTAGATCGATCACATCAACTCATTTCCCAAAATTATCTTATGATATTTTTTTAACCAAATAGTGGGAGGGATATAAAAGACCCACACATAATATAATAAAAATGAACATATATGTTCCATAATATCATAAACCATTCATTTTTTTAATATATCATATCCCTTTAAATAGAAAAAATTTTCATAAATATCTCACTATAACATAATTTCCCAATGGGAATGAAAACGGTTTCATAGAATCATAATCATCATAAGTCATATATAAATGTTAATAGAATTTATATATTATATCCCTAGTAAAATATTAATATTCTTAAATGTTGTTGACATAGATTAAAAATATCTTGAAAATAATTTTCAAACTATTATTTTGAGACATTAAAAAAAATATCCTTTTATGTTGAAAAATATTGATCACAAAAACCCAAAATATTGACAAAATTATTTTATTTGAAAATAACTAGGGAAAAATTTATTGTAATCCTCATAGTAATGAATTTTCATGGCAGTGGAAAAATCCATTTATTTCATATATGGTTAAAGAAAACATTCCTCTCACAACATCAAAAGAGTAAAAAAAATAAGAAAAATGATTCATTAGAAATATTAATTTTTAAAGAATATTAAATAAAAATAAATTTAATGAAAATTAATATTTTTTAAAACATTACAAATATGTAATAATTTTTCTAAAATAAGTTCAAATTGTATGGGCATGGATGAGAAATATTCTTAATCAATGAGGCGATAAGAATAAAAATTCTTTAAAGGAATTATTTTATCATTTTTAATACCAATGAGAGGATAATAGAACTAGTACAAATAAATTCCATGAATAAACATATAGAAAAAAATTTGGGATTTAAAACAAATAACTATATTTTTCACCTTAGCATAATTGCAGCATAGACATCCTTGAAATGAAATGTGATTTTAATATAAATCACTTACATATATTCTCATCTTGCATCATACATGTTTGAACCTACTATGTAATAAATATAGATTTTGTATATATCTATTCTAGAACCATAATAATATATATCATACAATATATGTTTTCTTAATTTATTATAACCCATTTATAACAATTACATATTAAAATCACCATTCTTAATAATAACTGCTTCTTTTTTCATGCATGTTTTAGTTTGGTCATCTAGATCCTTATAAATTAATCATATTTCTGTAATATCATTTATTATAATTATTTCAAGAGTCGAAAATATAATAATTACATATAAATTAATATTAAATCATATAAATAGGTGATGAAATATGAATTACATCACTTTATGGAGATGGTAGTCCATATATATACATGTGTGATGTTTCCATTTTTCGATGGATGGAAGAAATGAAATGATAATGAAAATTACCCATTATAGAAGTATAAAAACATCATAAATATCATATAAATTAACTTAATCCATCATATTAACAATAAATATAATGTGGTGATGATAATTAAAACACATCGATTCGTGGAGATGGTAGTTCACAGATACACACGAGTGATGTTTTCTATTCCCATATGATGTAAAAGAGGTCGATAATGGTAACTAAATCCTCATAATACAAATTATGTATATTGAATATTCAAAATTCATTATTTTTTTAACACATACCATATATTTAGAGGAGGTATAAGATTAAATAAATTTTAAAGTACGTTTTTATGTGTATAAAACATTATAAATAAAACTATTGTGTATTACACATTAAACAATGAAAGGATAGTCATATAGAAATAAAATATATTATGTGAAATATGGAAGGATTATAGTATGGTATTAAGGTTGGTCTTGGCTGATATAGTAGGCTCATTCATTGTGAATATGGGAGGAGAGAAGGTACACTATTATTAGTGATGGAAAGGACACACCTGAAATTACATAAACGATTAAATAATGAATATATCATAATCATGTAATGTGGAAACATTGAAGCCAGTATAATAAGATATTTTGTGATAGGGTAAAAATAAACTAAACCAATCACATTTATACCACTATTATACACATTTTTGTGCCTTACCCCACATTACAACAACCTTAAAAATATTTTAACATTATAACATTTCATTTTATAATGATAAAATAATAATAAATAAATCAATAAAAGGGTTCTTTTAAAAAAATTTATTTTATAACAAAAAATTTAGAATCATATTTATCAGATTCAATTTCAATAGGTGTGTGAAATTATATTTAACATAAGTACACAAAGCATTGGAAAAATATTTTTTGGGAAATAACCTGATTTATGACTAAAAATAATTTGACTGTAATATTATGTAATACATTAGTTCCCAGAAAATCGTTTGGGTAAATAATAAAATATTAAAAATTTTTTTTATCAATGCAAAATATAATGAATTCTTCCAAAAATTACATTAAATCTAAAAACCCAACAACAAATTAAATTTCAATTTTTATAAATTACGTTTAGAAAAATATAGTATTGAGATACCTAATAAAAAAATTGTTTTAAAAGGAATTATTTAACTCATATAAAATATTTTTTTATAGAAAAGAGTTGTAAAAATAAATTATTTCATTCATATATTATTTTATAAAAATATAAAAAAATAACACAAATATAAATTTTATATAATGAGTTATTAAATGATATGTATTTTTTCAATTAAATTTTTTAAAAGTAGCAGAGATCAATTTTACAGTATGTTCACAAAATGTTTTTTGTAAAAAATAATATTTGAGAATAAAATAATATATATAAATAATTATGGCCTTGTGAAAACCATTTTGTTAATGATAAAATATTTGATTTAATATTTAATCTATAAATTAAATTATTTTATTTTATTAAGGTAAAAACAGATTGCACAGAAAAAAAAATTATAAATATATATCTTTTACATTCAAATGATTTTATTTTCATTTAAAATCTACTCATAACCAATGAATTCATTTTATATATTTATAAAATTTTATTTTTCACAATTCCTTTAATTTTCTTGATACTTTTAAATCCATGGTCCAGGTGACAATTATGACATTAAATATTAATATTTCAATAATATATTTCAGTTAGCTTAAACATGATTTTGTGTGTACAGAGATAAATCAAATTAATTAATGAGATAAAATAAGAAAATAATGGGGTACTACATTCTACCATGTCATAATAATTAATCTCTTCAAATTATATCACTCTATTAAAAAACATGGGAAACATTTACATCATCAAATCCTCTATTTTCCATTTGTCTTCATTAAATTTAAGGTTCATCCACAAAACATTTACATGGAGAGTAGTTCTACTTCATAACAAATTTTCTCTATAATTAAAAATATCCTATCATTTTTTATTTTAATATATATTTTTATATATTGGTACCACCACTTAGTTAAATATATATGATACATAATGTATGAACATCACCTTGTGATATACATCAAACAGATGATGATTTAGAGAGGAAGTCGGTGGAAGCACCAAGATATAATCTACCATCTTGATACAATAATAAATTTATAAGGGTCATAAAAATCCAAGGATCATATTTACCTACTTTATAAATATCATAAACATCATCCAATGACATATTAACTATTATATCATTTCACCAACTTCGACCACTATATCCCATTAGTAATTTCCAACATAATGTTTCTGTTGAATTTGAGTTTTATTTATCTGTTGTTTAATTGTTCAAACCTATATTTATTTTACTCCGAAAGATCAGTTACCAATACATTTATTTCTACAACATCATCCAATCACATTTTAGTTTTTCACTTCTATCCAGGGAGGGCTTTATAATAAAAAATATGGATACTTTAGGGGAAGAAATTATAGTACAAAAATTCCATGAAAGGAAGGTGTTGATCCCCAAAATATTTGAAATCCATAGATAAATATCTTTACATGATTTTTGTAGTTTGGATGGTCCTTTTATTCTAACCATCCATATAAAGATGAAATAGAGTATTGAAACTCAACTATATATCTAGTGTCTATGGGATAATTATCCATAACATTAGGGTCAACCTAGAATCCCAATATGATATTTTTGAGAGTTCTTATCCATGATATATAAATAAATTATTAATGTGTAATAGTTTATGTTGATTAAGATATGAATCATCTCAAATGAGTTGACTTCATAAGTTGATCAAGCACAATGCTAATATTATTTATGAATCTTGATTCTTTGGGGAGTTATATTTAAATACCCATGTTAATGTTTTCCTATTTAAATTATAGTATGGGTAATTTTTTTAAAATATCCTTTTTTGTTTTTATCTCACTATTAACATACTATAATTCAGGGCATCGTGATACATACTTTAAAATATCGCTTTTCATTTTTCCAAAAAAATAAATATTCTTTCAGATCAGTATACATCTTCATAATTCCATGTAGAATATATAATGATGAACTATATTCTTCATTAAATAGTTTATTCATCAATTATAATATTATTGTGACTCATACTCAATTTTTTGACCCTATCAGTCCATTATAGTCATCTATGAACTCAAGAAAATTCCACATTTTATTCAGTAGTTATACAACTTCCTTCTACACATCATTAATCTTCATATAGATGGATAGTTGAACATTATCTTTATGAAGATAAGGTAAATACCATTTGATCAAGATTATAAGTTCTATATTCTATATATACATAAGTATTGAATCACTTGAAATCCTTATCTTGGACAAACAAGCATGCTCATTTTGACACAGATCCCAATTAAACGTATTTTCCTTCAAAGGGTGGTATGGTTTTGAGAATTCATAATCATTAATCATCTCCAACACTCTTCTCAATCATATTTTAAAATATTTATATATGAATATTTACATTATTGAATTAAAATTTGTATATATCAAACACCTTTAACCATAATGATAATTATATCATATGTTCAATGGAAAAATTACCACATCTAAGTCCAATTCAGGAGTTGGTTAATTTTGATCATGTATTTTTAGTATATGGGAGGGTTATTTTATCACCACATCATTTGGCATAATGTCACATCGTTGTAAGTTCTTTGATTCATCTCAAAAAAAATAACATCACCTTCTCTATTTTTGGGTAGTTTAAGATTAGGTTCACTAGAAAATTGTATCTTCAACTCCTTGAAACTCTATTCACATTAATCTTTCTACAAGAGCACAGCCCCATTACGAGTCAACATGGTGAGTGGATTATATATTTAAGATAAATAATTTAGCAAGGATTTATAGGGTACAACCAACCCAAAAAATGGATCTCTATTATTATGGTTGTTCTAGTAAATTTCTCATTAACATATATCTCTGATGGATCAGGTGATATAAAATCACATTATATTATATTAACAAATTATGAATCATTCAGAATCCAAAACTCACACTTGTTAAATTTATCATAAAATTTATCCTTCCTCGGGGTCTTCAACATAATTCACATGTTATCTTTATGCACTTCGTTTATATTTCAATATATAATAATATCATCTCTAAATACTGCCACATACTGATCATGTAATTATCAAATAAATCTAATCATTAAATTCAAATATATATTAGAGGAATTAGTTAGTTGATATAGAATCACTATAAATTATTAATTCCAGTAACTTGTCTAGATGTATGTATTATGTATATCCTCCATGAACCTCAATGATGATATCCAAAATGCTGGAAAATATTCAAAAAGTGTTGACATTCTTTTATTTGATCAAAAAAATAATTGATATGGGATTAAAGGATACTTTACATGATATTTTTCTTCTAATGTTCCCAATAATAAATGAAATTATTCATTTACTCATCCTTTGTAAAAATAATAACAAGCTCACCCCAAGGTACAAACTCAGGAACATGATTCCATTTAAAAACATTATCGTTGATTTTCTTCACCAATTCAAGCATCTCAGTTGGTGACATTCTTCACAGAGTCTTTAAAATATGTGTAAAATCTTTTCTAAGATATTTGGAAAACAGAACATCATGGTTTTGAGAATGTGAAACTCTTCACGAAATATATCAATGAATTCTCATACAGTTGGAATGTCCTCAATATTGTGTTCCTCCCCGACTATATATGATTAATACTATAATAAGAAAGGTGTAATAACTGAAAAGATAGAGTTAATTTCAAATGTATGTTCGTATTCATACTCCCACCAATTAATGATCACTTGATTGTTCAAAATACCTATTGAAACATACCTTCTTGTAAATTTATATATTCTTTATATAATGAAACAAAATACATTCCCAAAATAACATCAAATGCAATTAGTGTATGGATACTGATATTTATAGGTAGAACACTCCCTGAAACATCAATCATAGAAGATTTGTAGACTTAAGATTCAATAATCATACCATTATTAGTTTCTCTTATAATTAATCATTTAATTAATGAGTATATTAATGAAAAAACCTGAGTATTTGTAATGTTATAAATGAATTGAAATGACTATGATCCAAAATGATACTTCTATATTGTAGCATTCCTGTCACCATCTCAGCATTATCTTTCTATCTACATTCCCTTAATGAAACTAAAATGGTTATCTTGAGTATAATACATCCAAGTGAGAAATCACTTAATCCGGAAAAATTATTCATCAGATTTCTAATTCATTAATCCATATTTACAATCTATGACACATTATATTGAGCCTTGGTCATTCTTTGTTATCATCTATTCAAATAATTTATAATTTTTTATAAATAAAATTTGAATTAACCCAGGAATACATATCAATAATTTATAACAAGGTGTATAGTATAAGAACTAATTACAGTGCATCAGGGATGATCAAGATAATAATAAATCTTCTATTTTATGAGTATCTATACCTAGGTGAATATTTTTCATTGTCTCCTACAAATTTCAATATCCATAAAATGATGTATTTTCTTGGAGGAAGATAAAATATCTACTTTAAAAAAATTAGAATGTTATCCTATATGTAGACTTATCCCCAGGATTTCCATAAATTATTACTAATTTGAATCTCCAAAAATAAATGAATCGTACTTATATAATAACTAATGAAAATAGATCATTTCATAAATAAAAATTACATCCTTTTAGATGAATATTGAAAACATATAATAAAATTACACAGCACAAAATAATTAAATATCAAGTGTACTTGAGGACTAGGAAAATAAAAAACAAAATTCATTAAATATATTCATCATCACCCATAAATTTATTCTTGAATTAAACTATTCTATGAAGTAACATACATAAAAAATATCTTTATAACAGTAGAAAAAAATAATAAATGGTTAAATAAGATTCACACTGGTGTTAAATAGGGAATATATCAATTAATGATCATATGTAAACATATGGTAAACACAAGGGAATGAGATCAAGGTCATAACATTGAAATTACAAAAAAACAATACATCATAACAAAGATTCATGGACTAAATCATTATCATTACAAAATGCATGAATCAAAAGTCTAGGTAGTAAATATAAATCAATCATTGGCTATGAGTGTAAATCATAAGCTTAAAATGATGTCAAACACATGTGTCACCATCCTAATAATATATAAAATATCATTTGTTAATGTTAACTGTAGAGACAATAATATCATAGTTGATCTATCAACAATACATGTTCATCATATCATAGTAGATTAAGCAACACCATATGTTTCCTATATCATTGTGGATCAGGCATCGACCCATGTTTCACATTTTGGACTAAGTACATTAACTCATTTACAATAATTATATCACATGATATAAGGCATTTACAAATGAATTAGAGGAATATAATTGACCATAACAATATATAATTAAGATCATATATATTTTTCCCACAAGATCATAGAACTTTCATATTTCATCATCTTATAACACATGAAAAATAAATGGGTTTCATAATGACTTGCTCAACCTTAATTCACCCATAAGAAATATAATAGTGTTATAGAATCATCATCATTTTAAATAATACTAAAAACATAAATGAGTTCATAATATAATTTCCCTAATGGAAAATAATAGTTTTTAAAATATTTTTATATAGATGAAAAATACCTTTAAAAAATATTCGAACCATATTTTGGAAATAAGAAAAAAATTATCTATTTCATTTGAAAACATTTAAACCCAAAATTCATAAAATATTGAGTAAATAATTTTATTTTAAAATATGCATGGAAAATATAAATGAATATTAAAATAAACGAATGGTAATGATGAATAAAATATATTTCCATTCTATATATACTAGAATAAGAAATTAATTTTTCACTATTATAAAAATAAAAAAAACATGTTCGAAAAAATGTTTCATTAAAATTATTATTTTTAATACTTTTTTAATTAATGTATATATTTTTTAAAATAAACATTTTTAAAAAATCCATTAATATAACAAAAATTTTAGAAAAATTAAAGAGTGTGACTATTAATGAAAAATATCTTTGACCAAAGAGGAAATAAGGTCGACATTTCATTTAAGATACTTTATTGATCATTGTTATCATTAAATAGTGGAAGATGGTGCTAATAAATAAAGAATCAAAGAATAAATAGAATAAAATAAAATAATATTTTTTTAAGGGTGTTATCCATAGAATTCCATCAAATAAAATTTAGTATGTAGAATCATGGAAAAAATGAGATTGTAACATTAATCCCATACCATAAGTCTCAACATTCATAATAATTATTAAAACCTACATTATATTAAATATATATATTTTTATTAATCTATTATATAACACTAATCATATATATAGTATTGTATATTATTTAGTAATATAATTTTATAACCTACTTAATAATAATTCTTTCTTAAAAACAGTATTATTGGAGTTAAATGCTTCATTTTCATTCACTTTTCGGTTAGATTTTACTGGGTTTATACATTAATCAACGATCAAAAAAATAAATAAAATTAAAAATGTAATTTTTCCCCCATTTTCTTAATATATACACTTTTATAACTATTATTATAATGTAGTTATGACAAATTAATTACATAACTTCATGGAGACGTTAGTCTATATGTATGCAGAAGTGAGGTTTTCACTTTTCACTGGATGGAAATAATAAAATTAAAATTAAAATTATCCTTAATATAACTATAATAATATCATATATTTCTTAAATATTTATTCAATAAATCATTACATCCATCAATGTGAAGTTGGGTTGTCACGACCTGTCCCATTGGGCACGTGATATGATTATACCAAGTCTGCTATCCATTGGCCAGGGGTTGGCGACTATCAAAAAATAGTATATCCTAAAAAATGGGATTCATTTACTTTAAACGTATTCACACAAACACACCCCATACTACAGAAAGTATATCTAGAATATGGATTCCAAGAATAATTATGTCACACAAGGAAACATCCACACAATTAAAGGTTAAACTGAAAAGAAAAAAGGGTCCAGAATACAAACCCAACTGAAAAGGAAAGTATAGTTAAAGGAAGTACATGATCTATAGGTCTTATGCCAAGGATTCTACTTGAATTGTAGGTAAAACTCACTATCTAATGTCGCTGAAGCATACTACATTTTTAGATCCACCTCTTTGTACCACCTGGCCCTAGATATCTAATATGCCAATGAAAGTTTTTTGTTGTCTGTACAAGACACAACATGTGAAGGAGAATCACGTATAAACTTGAGCATAAAAATAATCAGCATGGAACATAAGAAAAACTTGAGCCTCATAGAAATATACAAACGAAACTGTAAAATAATGAACCAATATTGGAGTAACTGGAGTGATCTCAAAACAGGTATAACATAAACTGTTGATATCAATACCAATGGTTGCAAACAGTGAACATCAATTAATACAAAGGAACTAATCCTTGATGAGTCCATTTGGATTTCTAGGTCACCTAGACTTAATCAGTAGTTTATTCATTAATTATCGTGGATACATGAGTCATAAACCCTCATTGGGTGCCTATGTCACCGAGTCTCACTAGAAGATGAGTTACAGATTCTCACTTGGTAGCTCAGTCAAAATGTCTTGGTGATAGTTGAGTCAGAAAGTGTCATTTGGTTGCTAAGTCACACATACCTACTAGTCTCTGAGTCATAGAGTCCCTATATATATTTAATTCATGTATTCTCACTAATAGCTCAGTCATAGAGTCTCGTTGGGTAGCTGAGTCACGACGTCTGGCAGATAGCTGATTCACAGAGGCTCATTGGGTAGCTGAGTCGCACATGCTCTCTAGGTGGCTGAGTCACAAATCCTAGTAGGGTTAACCTTAATGAAATCTTACAGAAACGATTTCTTTATGACCTCCTTGTTACATGGGTCCCATCTTTGTAGATAACACATCAACCAGATGTGTGGTCTAGGAGATATGTCCTTTGTTGTAAACATGGACAGTTTGCGTCCAGGCCCAGTCTGACTTGTTTGGACCGACCCGACCGACCCAACCCTAGGTCCTGCATGACCCATTCCAGTCCATTTTTCTCATTATCATAGACCATTGGGCATCATTGGACCTAGATAAGGATCTTCGTTGGACCAGATAAATTATGGTCACCCCGTGCCCGAATTAATATTTTCTGGCGTGCACTGGCGGGCCTATCTCTTTTCCTAGCATGGGTCGTCACACGGTCCTGATTTATCCCACCATCCCAGTCTGCTAAAGTGCACCAGCATGAAATTTTTTTCGGGATGATTAAGTTGGCCGGTCTTGTGAGGGCCTCTGTTTCCGGTCTACTGGCCGCACCCCTTATTCGCAAATGGCCAGCATGAAGCGGGATGGTCCTCCTTCGTGGTGCCAAGCTGGCACTGTGTCTAGCGAGCCACTATTTCCAACAGTTTGTGGCCTCCCACATTGACATAGCCCACACTGAGCCCACCCCCTTCCTCTAGAATGGCTGGTATGGGCTGGCCGCTTCGTCTGAATGTGAATTAGATTGGCTCCACCTCCTGCATGCGGCCACCGCCATAAGCCGCTGCAACACTAGTGGTGTCACACTGGTGACACCTTTCGTGGGCCACCAATCCTACTATGGTGGTACGATATCAATTATGCTTGCAGCCATGGGCCTCTTAGGTCAACGATATTAGTTCCACAACCTCGAATTCGCCTTGCTGCCATTTCAGGGAAGTGACCAAGATGAATGAAGAAGTATAGGGGCTTGGGCCTTGTTCATGTCAGGCCACACCCTCCACATTAGAATTATAAAACAAAATTGAGGATTGGGATCATAGTATCATAAAATATAATTAAATCCTGGATAGAAACCCAAAAACAAAACCCTCTCTCAAGAACGTGTGATCTACATATCAACATGTTCATGGGTTGATATGCATTCGTCATTTTAGAAAGAAAAATGGGAAAATAAAAACAACATAAACCCCTAGATGGTTTGAGGATCCATTTCTAACGATGGATAATGTTTCGAGCCATCATCGATCCTCACTCTGTTAGAATTCTTCACCGTTCTTAGTCTCTCAAATCCATCCCCCCAGTGTTCACCAATATCATTGGTCATCAGAGAGAGGGGGATAAACAGGTTTCATTTTCGTCAGAGAATATTCTAGTAATTTATTTCCCCAAAATTTTATTAAATGAAAACACATCACACCATTTCTGTTACGATGAAACATTGCATTGTTATGATTTTTAATTATGAAATATCGTAGCTGTTGCACTTTCACATAAATGATCCATTATGAGATTCCTTTAATGTTTTTCCTTTCCGTAAAACAGTGTCATCCGTCATATACTATACAATAGTGTGAAAAGATGTAAAATATATTTTTTATGCTATTTTAATATTTTCTTAAAAGTATTAGAATTTACTTTTCCATACGACCCTTGAGGGTAAATGTTAAGTCCATTCAATAAAAATCCAAGAATTATGAGAATCAAAGTGCCCCCAGATTTTAAATCCATGTACTGGTTCATAAGTTAGAAATACCCACTCTCATGTTTACATATGTGAACATAAAAAAAGATCAACATTCCGTTCTGGGCTTATCGGGCCTTGGAATCACATGTCGTTAAAGCATGTGTTCTCAAAATAATTCTACATAATTTTTAAAAAATATACTATAAAATTCAAGGACATTAAATTCTCCGCACCTTAGGGCTTTACATCCCCGAAATATAGAATAAATCTAATAAAAAAATGGGGGTATAGAGGATGAATTTGAGCCTCCTGCTCCCATGTTCTCTCTTGCATGTTCTCATGATACCACCAAACACATAATAGAAAAATCAACAATCCACAAAGGGCCCTCTCCTATCATTCTTGTATATCTACTTGGAACTCTAAAAATGTCTCCCCATTGTCAAATCCTAGCTCTCCCTAGTCTATGGTGTGCAATGGATCACACACATACCTCCTCCTCTATGATACGTAACAACATCACGCACTCAGTGAATCTTTGGGGGAATAGCTAGGTGGTATGCCACCTTACCAACTCTAACAAGGTTCTTTAAAGGTCCAATGATCATCAGAGATAAATTTCTTCCCCGATAATATCTCTGCAATTCTCAGTCAGGGTGAGACCCGATTGAAAACATGGTCTCCCTCCTCGAACACCAAGGGTATATGTATTCGGGTAGCATAAAATTTATCCATGCTCTAAGAAATCATCATCCACTCCTAAATTGTATTAACCTTCTCAGTTTTAGACATTAAAAACTCTGGAACCATGAGTACTGACTCCGCTAGGTCTATCTAGCATAGTGGTGATATGCAATGTTACCTGTAAAAAGACTCAAATGATACCATTCCAATGGTGGATTGATATTTTTTTTGTATGTGAACTCCACCAGTAGAAGGTGGTCCTCATAATTACGACCACAATCATGGACACAAGAATGAAGCATATCCTCCAGGGTCTGTTTGGTCCGATCTATATGACCATCTGTCTGAGGGTGAAAGCAGGTGCTCAAGTGAAGGTGAGTCCAAAACACCTACTGTAATCCCTTTTACATCATGGATGTAAAATGAGAATCAATATCAGTGATGGTAATTGAAGACACCCTATGAAGCCACACTATCACCTAGACATTGAGGCGTCCCAATCCCTCTACTGATCTATGCTCCCATATGGATATCAAGTGGACCAACATGATGAGTCGGTTAACGATAAACCATATAGAATCGTGTCTACTATATGTGTGTGGTATCCCCATAACGAAGTCTAGGGAGATACCATCCCACTTATATTACGGTAACTTATGTGGTTGTGTGAAGCCTAGTGGTACTTGATGGTCAACCTTCTCTTGCAGACATGTGAGGCATCTTGAAACGAACTATGCCACTTCTTTCTTCACCCCTGGCCACCAGTATTGACATCAGAGGTATTATTAATTCTTCACCGCACTAGGATTTACATCCATAGGGTATATATGGAACTCCCTAAAAATATCCTCTTGTAAATTCACTGGTACTATGGTGCATCTTTTGAAAATTTTTATCCACTTTCAACCTATCAAATATTCATTAGAAGCATGTCTAGAGGATGTCTAAGCACGTCAGACCTCACAGTCAATATCCATATGTATTTCCTCTCTAAATAATTGTAATAGTAGAGGAGTGATAGTCATATATTGATGGAAAGATTCTCAGTAATCATCCATGGAGGATATACGCATTGTGACTAACTGCTTCGTCACCTCACCCAGCATCTGTAAACCAGACCTCCTGCTGAGCGCGTCTACCACAACATTCCCCTTCCTAGGAGTATAGGCTATCTCACATTCAATGTTTGATTGTAACTCTTTCCATTGCTGATGTCTCAAGTTCACGTCCATATGTGAGAATATATAACTTAGACTCCTATGGTCAGAGTTGACAGTAAACTATTCACCCATTAAGTAGTTGTACCACATCTTCAAGGCGAAGACTAGTGCTGCTAACTCTAGTTCATGGGTCGTGTAGTTTGTCTAATGTTTCCTCAAATTCTAGGATCCATAGGCGATCACTTGTTTCTCATGCATCAGTAAAAAACCTGGCATGGTCTCTGGTGCATCACAGAAGACTACATACCCAACACCATCAACATTTAGTCTCAAGATGTGAGAACTCGCCAGTCTACAACACATCTCTTTGAAACTATACAGGCACTTCTCCATTCATACGAAGGGTTTTAACTTCTTTTTAAAAGATGAAAAGGGAACTTATTATCTCAAAAATTTGAGTAAAAACCTCTGGTAGTATTCATGTAACCCCATGAAACTCCACACCCTAGTCACACTCATGGGTACATCCTAGAGAATAATTTCTTGTATCATCTCTGGATCCATTTCATGTTCAACCTCCAAGATGACATGTCCCAGAAGGTGGACCTCCCAAATATAGAACTGGCACATATAGAGCTTGCCATTAAGATTATTCTCTCATAGTTTATCTAGAAATATCCAAAGGTGTGTGGAGTTCTCCTCCTTAGATGATGAATACAGCAAGATTCCATCAATGAGAACCATCACAAAATGATTAAGTTAATGTTGGAAGATCTTATTCATGATTCCCATGAACACCTCTGGAGAATTGGTCATGCTGAAGGTCATCACTAGAACTCATAGAGACTATACAGAAACCTGAAGGCTATCTTCAATATTTCCTCATCCCGTACCCAAAGATGATCACAGACATACCTGAAATCTATCTTAGAGAACCCTCTCACTCCATTCACGAGATCAAATAAGTCATTAGTCCTCAACATTGGGTACTTGTTCTTCACAGTCACCTGGTTAAGGTAACAGAATTATTATCGTAGCCTCAAGATCCCCTCTTCCTTCTTGTCAAACAACACTGGGTTTTCCCATGATGAAATTTTGGGCCCTTCGAACCCATTCTCTAGAAAGTCCTCCATTTGTACCATCAATTAATGACGCTTTACATGAGCCATCTGAAATATAAGTGTGGATATCAGTGTCTTCCCTAGTAATAGATCGGCGCAGATGCCTACCAACCTGTGAAAAGGAAGTCCTGTAACATCCTCAGGAAAGACATCCTCATACTCATCCTCCACTAAAGCAGATCTTGGACTCCCCTATTCCACTGACCCAAGGGTGAGGCTAAAAAATTGGTGAGTGATCGGTTGGACCATCCTCCAAGAAATTCCATCCTTTTCTGCATAAGATACCTTCTCATTTCTGAAGGAATACCTGGACCGATCCACATAGACACACCATAATTTATAACTAATACAGTCGATCTGGGCCTAAACTATAGATAATAGTCCAGACCAAAGATGATATTGTAAGGACTCTAACCTGCTACAGTTACATCCCAGTCAAAGCTCTTACCCCCTAGAGTAAGTTCACATTGCGGGCACGAGTGTGGGATCATCGAATACCCTCCCGTATGATTCTCTGTTTGTACGGATTGAGCCAACGGCTCCCCCAAAACCTAGGATCCTTGATCAAGGTATGTTGAAGGAAAGAGTGACTAGAACATGTGTCTACAATAACTAAAGATAAAGTGGAGTATAAACATATAGTACCACTAATCATATGTGTACATCCATGGGTGTTAGACTCAATCACCTAAAGTTGGTCCAGCCTATGTCCACCATTATTTTAGAGCATGTACTGGACCTCTTAAGGGGTGGTGATGGTAGCACCTTATATCTCATCCCACCGTCTACCACTCTGACTACTCCCCTGCAACATATGGTTCTCTATGTACCACCATATTCGACTCTATACCTCTATGTTGGCATCCCCTAGAACACATGATGATTGTCTATACGGAAGGTCAGACTATCTCGAGCTATTTTCCCATGCACTCCGCATGTGAAACACAGCATGTAATCTGTTAGAGTACAATTCCCATGGGTCTCGCACTGCTGACCCAGTGTTTTGTGGTTTTCCCCTTGAGAGTCTTGTCCTCTTGGCCCCCTACATCATCATTCGACTTCCTACTAATAAGTAATCAACTACCAGTTGTTTGGTGGAAGCTCTCACAGTTGGTGGAGCTTCTTCCCAGATGTTTCCCACTAGAAGACCTCTCTCTAGAACCCCATACTATGTAGGAATGGTGAGGGAAATCATTGAAGATCTAATATCCTATTTGATACCCTCCTAGAAAGTTTAGGCTCAGATGAATTGATCATGCACCGTATCATAAGATTTTTGGGAGTGGTATGTGAACCTTTTAGAGTACTCATCCATGGTTAGGCTGACATTCCGTAAGTGGTGAAACTCTTGTATGCGTATTGAGTCCATGGTATCATAGAAGATCTCCCCCCAGAAAAGGCTCTCGAAGACTACCCGGGTGAGGGTCTCCCCCCATGAGTATGTATTGTCAAGATACACCATCTTCCTAAGGATCCCTATAGATTTATATCAACTAGAACTACCATCTTTTGAGAAGGTGTCCACACTAGTCATAAAACACGCATCACTACCTCCATCGAATCCTCAGCAACCTATGGATCTGCCTTGCCTAGAATTCTCAGAGGGCTCTACCTCTGGAATTCATGTAACACACTCAGATGGCATGCATCCTCTTCTGGTATGGCTTGTATAAACTATTGATCAATGGGTGGTGGTGCCTCTAGTACACCACATGGGGGTTCCATCTCAGGAACCAGTCCCTACATTGATGCCTTGTTGCTCGGTGGACCATTATCATTGTCCAGTACCGAGATCCTAGATGGATGTCTACGTATAGGCATCCTGAATGTAATCTAGATGATCCATGTTCTATTAATTATACATGGTGACCTGAATCTGACTCAAAGAGATCACAAATATAATTTTAAAAGAACAAGAAACCAGATTATTCATGAACTATGTCAGAAAAATGAATTTAGGGTCCTGGTGTATAGATATGTCAGTCGTAGTATCAAAAGTGGACTCACTGAATCTAAAATTCAAACTCAAAACATTTAACATTGTTCCTCAAGTAAATCAACTAAATCTCAGCTTTTGAGGTATACCTGAGCACCATTGATACCACAATGTTCTGACACATCCCCTGGGGGTCATGTAGTGACTACCCTAAGACCACCATCCATAGGCCAGGGGCTGGTTACTTGCACCAAAAGGTGTTTCCCAAGAAGAGAATAAATTTCCCTAAAACCTGTTCAAATACACAACCCATAATGTGGAATGTAAAAATAATATTTGGATACCAACAACAAGTATGTCAAAAGAGGAAACAACCACACAAGTAACTGTGAAACTGAAAGGAAAAAAGGGTCCAGATTACAATCCCAAATGAAAAGGAAAGTATAGTAAAAGGATGTACAAGTTCTGGAGGTCGTCCTCAAAGGATCCTACCAGATGGGTTGGTAAAACTCACTATCAGATGTCGCTAAAGTGTATTTCATCAGTATATCCACCTCAAATCACCACTGGTCCCTAGCTCTCCAATATCCTAGTCCAATATGTACATCATCTGCACAAGACACAATAGGTGTGGGTGGATCCCATACATGGGTGAGAATAACAATAATTAGTGGGGACCCCATGAAAAATTCAGCCCTCATAGATATAAATATAGGGAATCACAAAATAATTTACGAAGATTAGAATCACTCAAGTCAACTTGAAACCAGTATAACTTAAAGTGATGATTTAAAAACCAACGGTTGCAAACAATTAATATCAATTACTACAAAGGCACTTGTCCCCGAAGAGACTTTTATGCTAGATAGGTCATCTGGCCCTATTTAGTAGCTAATCCATGAAGACACACTAATAGATGAGTCATGAAGCCTTATTGGATTAATGACTCGGAGAGTGTCACTGGTAGCTGATTCATGGTGTCACACTTGGTAGCTGAGTGAAAAAGACTTGTTGAATGTTGAGTCACATAGTCTCAATGGGTACCTGAGTCAAAAAGACTCACCAATAGCTGAGTCTCATAGTATTTTTGGGTACATTAGTCAAGAAGTCAAATAGATAGCTGAGTTAGGGAGCCTCACTGGGTAGTTGAGTCACGCAGTCTCTCTGATAGGTGAGTCATAGAGTCTCACTAGGTAGTGGAGTCACAATGGATCACTGGGTTGTAGTGTCATGAACCCTCACTAGTTCAAATCCATGAAATCATACATAATGTATTTCCTATGTACCGCCATGTCCTGTGGGACCCAATATAATAGATGGTGCATCAACTAAACTCATAGTTTAGGAGAAAATATCTTTTTGTAAATAGGGGCATGTTGTGTTCGGGCTCGATCTTTCTAGTTCAGACCAACCCGAACAACCCTCCCATGGGTCTCGCACAACCCATTCCTACATTTCTGGGCCATTTTCATAGCCCATTGGACTATCCCACTAGGCCTCACTAGACCCGGATACAGTTTTTTGTGGGTCTTGTCCTCTTGGTCACCATGTGACCCGAATTTTTATGGTCTGATGCATAGTGTCAGGATACTCTCTTTTCCTATCCCAGACTGCTATGTGGCATGTCGTTATCCTATCAACCGAGTCTCATAAATCATATCAGCTCTAAATTTTAAACAAGCCACTCATCCATCCCGGTCCACTTGGGGTGTGTGCGACCGGTCAGCCGGAATCCCCCATTTTCTGCACTCGACCTGCTCCTCCTATGAGGTGGTAGGTTTGACCCACAACCAGCAGGACTCCAAAGATGACGAGTAGCGACCTTGGAAATCCCCACGGAGCATTCTAAGTGTGTCACCTTCCACTAGTGCGGACGGTGAGGGTCTGCCACTTCATCCTCTCATGGCACTGGTTGGCACCAGCAACATTTCTTTGATCCATCGCGTCTACTCTAGTGGTCCTATTTCAATTCCTCTTGCTCCCTTGGGAATCTCGGGATGCTTCCATCACTGCCACGTCCTCAGGTTCACCATTCCGATATTTCGAGGAAGTGGACTTCAATAATGCACATGAAGAGAGGCTCAGGATTTGTTTTTGTCATCACACTCCCTCTGCGTTAGAAGTTTAAAACATAGGTGAGGCTTGGTATCATAGTTCCATAAACAATATTTAAGTCCTATATATAAAACCTAATAAGTACACCCTCCAACAAAAAAACACAATCTGCATATCAACCTATTCATGAGATGAACAGCATTTGTATTTTTGTAAAGAATAACATGAAAATCAAAACAACATAAACCATTACTTTGTAGAGGATCCAATGAAGACGATGGATGAAGTATCAAGCCTTTTTCGATCCTTGCTCCATTGGCATTCGTCGTCGTTTATCATCTCCTGAATCTATCCCACCAGAGTATGTCAATAGTGTTTGTCATCGAAGAGAGAGGGATAGAAATATTCCATGTTCATCGAGGATAATTCCACTAATTGAATTCCCCAATGTGTTGCCAAAATAACACACGTCCCAATGTTTCTATTGCGCTTCAATGTCTCATCATTATAGTGATTCATTTATGAATCAGTTTAGCTGTTACACATGAACAAAATAAAATCTGTTATGAGTTACCTTTAATGTTCTTCATCACCTCACCATATCACAATCGTCCTCCACTAAATGGATATAAAATAAAAAAAATAACATATTATACTATATTATTATTTTAGAAAATGTCTGAAAATATAATTTTTCATACGACACTTTATAGTCAATGTTAAGTACTTTCTAGGAAAATACTGACATTTTGATTTTAATGGTGCCCTCAAATATTCAATAAAATCCCCAATTCAATAGTTATAATAACCCGCTTAAATGATTACTTATGTGAACTTAAAGAATGTCTAAAATTCTGTTATTGTCTCATAGGGCCAGAGAATCAAGTTCCATCAAAGCGTGTGGTCTGTAAAAAATTACATGGAAATTCTCAGACATTACAGTTGTTGGAAAAAAAACACATCGCTTCACCATGGTGGTAATCCTATTGAATTCACAAGAGATATTTTATTTTTCTATAAGATAGAAATGAGGTGTATAATGTTTGTTATATCATCATAATAATTCATTAATATATTTAAAATACATAAAAAATTAATTTTCAATTGATACTATATATATGAGGTATTAGATGAAATATATATGAAAGTACTCGGTTAAGAGTGGTTCCAGTTTATTGAGAACCCTCCTTTAGATTACACATTAAGCCTTTAAAGGATGGAATTATGTAAATAAAATAACCTCTAGGAAATTTTTATAGAAGATAGGATTGTATTATTCCTAGCCTTGGTTGAGATATAAGACTCATATATTGTGACTGATTGTATAGTTTTCCGTTTTATAAGTGACGGAAAAGACACAATTATAATTACTTTAAAGGTTAAATAATATATATACATATATATTGTAATCCTATCAAGAGAAACCAACACACCTAAAATTAAAATATATAACATTTTATTTGTTTTAAATGAACTCAAATAACCACATTTATACATGTGTTAGATATATTTTAATATGTATCTCTTAGTTTGACCACATTATGACAATATTAATGTTAATTGTGATAAATAAACCATTTAGTATTATAATATAATTATTTGACAAAAAATAAAATTGAAAGTATAAAAATATTTTAAAATTATAATTCCAAAATATGAGTCCATTTTATTATATTAAATTTCTAATGTTGCTATACATTTTATTTAATACAAAAGCACAAAAGCTCATGAAAACATTTTTTTTGAAAATTTTCTATTTTAAGAGTACAAATCATATCACCTTTAAATCATGTTATATGTTTGTATCGATGAATTATGTTTGTTAAATAATAAAAAAAAATTGTTCTTTTTTATGAATTAAAATGGATTTCTATTTTCCACCAATTACAATAAATGTAAATATGCTAAAATAGGTTTAAATTTTAATATAATATATCTTCTGATCTCAAAAGTCAATATGGGGTTATAAAATTAAAAATAATTTTTTTGAAATAAATTATTTAACTTATATATCATATATTTGGTTGATAAAAATTCAATCACAATTTATTATGTCGTCCTAATAATATAATAATTTTACAAAAGTTACAGTATTTGAAAATACTGTATTTTCACTATTCACAAAAAATCAACTATATTTGAAATATATCAAGAATTCAATATAAGATAAACATAATATTATGAATATAAAAATGTCGTGTTTTTTATTAGAAACTATAAAATTAGATGAATTTCATTTTACAATATGTACACAAAACACAAATAGTCTGTTTTTAGTAAAATTCGTACTTAATCTTAAAACTAGGTTTAATCTTCTCATAAGACAAGTAAAAAAATCATTATTTGGAATTTGAAAAATATTAATTAATATAGAATCTATACATTACATTTAAATAATTCAACATTATATATTCAATTAATATATCATTATAACTACACATTGTGCGCATAAAAATATTTTTTTTATAAGAACAACTCTTTTACTTTCAAAAGACTTTCTTTTAATTTATAATCAATTGATAACCATTTAATTAATATTCTGAAAATGTAAATAATAAATTTTCATAATTTAACATTTTTTATTCATACGCACCAATATAAGGACTAGGTGATAACATCCACAATAAATAAAAATATTTCAATAGTGTAGTGCAGTTTGTTTAATCTAATTATTACATGTAGAGAAAGAAATAAAATTTATTTAAAGAGGTAAAATATAATATCAGGGTGTTATATCCTAGAGATATTCATAGTATAATATAGTATACTTAGTTGTTTTATTACTCTCTGTGGGTTTAGATGTGATTCTAAGGATCCAGTATGCCCATTATTATGATTATTACAATATAGGGTCCTTGACCTTATTTCAGGTACCATGTATGCATGTATCAGGATTATTACTATTATTTTGTGACCTAAATGTGATTATAAGGATCTATTGTTCCTGTTATTATGATTTTTTTGTTTGGGTAATTATACATAGTTCCAAGTGTCTGATATTTTAGTATACATATAAACATGATTGTACTACTGTGGACGGAGACATCTGGAAATGGTCAGAGTAGGAAACATAGACCCACGGTGTCTCCCTAGTGCAGAGGGTTAATAATTTATTTAATTATTGACTATTATATGATAACCTATTTTGTATTGTCTCATCAATATATAATTTTACAATGAATCGATAGGTAAAAGACTTTTTTGGTGGTGGCCTACTGAGTTTCACTCATACACTAATTTGGTCATTGTGGTATAGTTGCAAGCTTCATAGTTTTAGGTTGGGATTTGGGAAATTACCCAATGATAGATGGGTTATATTTTATAGTGATATTAGATTATTTCTAGTGAATCCTATTAGAGTTTCACTCAATTTACATGAAAAATATACATGTACATGTGTATATGATGCATAAGATATATCTATAAATATATATATTACACATAAAAGTGTATATTTAAAATATATATATTGTGAATGGATGTTTTCTTAAATGAATTTATTAATAATATATTTATTTGAAACCATTAATAATATATATATATATATATATATTTAATTCATTTCTCCAGAATGGTTTAGTCATCAATCATATTAAATGATTTTCATTAAATTCATTGAAAAATATTAATGTATTATACCTCAATAATATGAAATGAATAAGACAAATTGTTAGTAGTATATGGGTTGTGTTTCATCTATATAAGATGATGAGAGAAACTCCTATCTTGTGTGCATTTATTTCAATGTGTATGAGCCTCTCCTAAAATATCTTCCACTATATACAATATTTTTATTATTTTAGAAGGCACTACAACCCCTTCTTATTTTTTTTATCATCAAGATAAAAACATGGATCTATTCGCTAATGTATTACCTTAATGAATGGTTTCATACGTTTACTACACTTTATGATCTTCTTCAAACACTCTCTACATAAGGAAAATGGAAACTGCTAATATTCATGAATTCTAGGAACTCTATTTGTAGATTATTTATATATTGTATTATTGAAGATATATTTCATGTTCATTGGGTGTTCTTACATTGTAAATGATAATTAAATGATCTTATGAAATCCTTAAATGGTATAATAGAACTGTTCTTAATGTTTTTTTTTATTTCAAACAATAGTTTTCAAAGAAAGAAAAAGAACTAATTTTTCATAAAACATAAGCATGGTTGTGATCCTTAAGTGAGATATTTAAGGGTAAATAGTCCTTTCACTAAAGTAGGTACGTTTTTAAAGGTTATATTGATATTTGACCAATTACATAATGTCTTCTCTCACTTTATTATATCATGACACCCTTACATGATGCAATTACACTAGAGGTCTGTGTAGGGGTAAAGTAATTGTCCCCTTTACAAAAATGTTTTTTTGGAAAGTAAGTACCAATAGAAATGGGTTATGTGTAAAGTTAATAATATATATACCCATACACGTAATGGTATTTGAGATAATGTGTAAATTTCCTTGATTTTTACCATTACACACAGTGGGAAACATTGTGTTTACCTATATGAAAATTTGTTAGGTAAATGTAATTACATTATGAAATGGGTATAAATATATGTAATAATCTTATTACTATTATGAAATGGATTTAACCTTAAATAATTCTTATTTTTAAACATAATAATTTGATACCCTTTTGTATAATAGGGATTCTTGGTATGGATAAGTATAATGTTGTTAATAAATTATTTTTAACACATTAAGTATTATTAATGGTTCATAGTTTTTTATTAAATATGTTAAATTTTATTTTGGGAAAATACAAAATTATAGGGATTTTATATTTAAATTAATTTATTATAAAATTTTAATAAGTATTTATTTAATTTTTTATTTATCATTACCCCCAAATATTATTGTTTAATATTTTAAAATACCATTTGTAAAATTAAATTACAATACTTGTGATATATAATTAAAAGGTTTTTAAATAATAAGAGGGTATTCATAATGTGTTTATCAATTAAAAAATATATGATATTGAGATTATATTAATGTTTCCATAATAGGTATTTAATTATATAGTTTTTATAATTGATGAAATATCATATAAATTTCACGTAATATAAAGTATGAAGGTGTTCACAATGAAATGAATACAAAATTTTAATATTCACATTAAATTAAAAAATGTTTATAATTGTATTTTATTAGGGAACAATTAATAAATGTCTCATTTATTGGGTAATAAACAAACAATTTTTTGTTCTTTAAATTTCTGTAATATTTTATTTAGTAAATTTTTTATGAAATATGAATGTTGTCTATGACCATATGTATCATAAATTATATCTATAATAGTTCATTTCTTACTATTATAGACTTGATATCATAAAAATTGGTTTTTATCTAACGTTACAATTGTTTGTATTTTATTTATCTGATTGAAAATATGTTTTTGAGAATAATTTATGAATATTAAGAATTATAGTTTTAATTAATTCAATTGTATCCTGAGTAAAGACTATATAAGAATATGGATTTGGGGTTGAAGCACCGATACTTCTATAGACCTTCAGTGTAAAGGAATGTGAATGGGTTTTGCAATTTATCACTTGTAGATTACTAATGTGGTGTTTTCCATTCTCAAATAACCCTATGCCTTTACATGAAGCATGCATACACCTTATGAATATTTGGAATTTGAATACGTATGAGTATACATGTCTTATATTATTGTTTTGTTATCATAGACGTATTTTTTATGTAAAAATTAAATATTAATGTTGTTTTAACTCATTAATTAGGTGATTAGAATAGTGATTACAAAATTAAATAAGTAAAATCATTCATAAAAAATGGAATTAAAAGGAGAATATAACTATTACATAAAATTTTTTAGTTTTAAATTTAATATGTAAGTGATTTATGCTAAATTGGGGAGAATTTAAAAAGATGACCCCTTAGATACAAAGATTGATATTCCTTCCAATAAAACTCATTTGAAGACATCGATCATCCTGCTTTGAAGTTTCTCACCATAACAGGGTGCCCCTGTATTATCATTTTCAATGAAAGAAAATAATATCTGACTTTTTATTTCTTTATCAGGTAGTTCCATGGAATAGTTAGGTTCTTATTGATTGTCCTTGGTTATCATTTTTTGGAAATTTTCTTTGGGTTCGACTAGCTATATAGCCCTAATAATTATGATTCAAGAAGAATAATTTTTAGTAAATCCATATGATGTATTTGGATAATATCCCCTCCAATGAAATATCTATGATTCATAGTGGGATTTACAGGTATTATTTTATACCAAAATAACTAATTAGTGTGATGAACACCCACATGGACTCATTTCATAATGAAATATTTATCTCTGGTCAGTAAATGGATATGATGTATGAGGTAATCAATTTTTTTTAGATCACATTCATTAAAATTCCTAGATAAAAAGATATAAGATATTATATTCATCTAATATAAACTTACTTTTTAGATAAATGCTTCATCATCATCAAAGTAAACATTTTATTAATTCTTGAAAAGAAAATATTAATTTAAATACATATTAACACTTTTATCTTAAAGAAAGTGCTTATGTAAGTGAAATTTTCTCTATTTTGTAAAATTATATTATTGAATAACCAATTGTTGAAATTGTTAAATAGGTGAGTGTAGATGATTTTAGAAACATGGACTGATTCATAAATGTTTTATAAGACACCAGTTTTAATTGACATAAATAAATATATTACCATATACTTAATATGGTTTTGGTTGTCAACAATGTTCAATATGATTGAATATATTTGTAGAGAATGAAGAATTTATATATGGAATATTCAGGTTAATGAATTCATTATATCATCCTCAAGAGAAATGTTCAGATAAGATGGATTAATTTAAGAAAATTTTTACTTATATTCACAATGTGTTTAGAATAGATGAAATGTCATATGATGTTTATGTTATGGTGCTACATAGACAACAGAGGTAGGTAATACTTCCAATCAAAAAGAGATAAATATGGAATGTCAGAAAATGTTTCATAATGAAGCAATTTAAGGTTATATTTAATCATTTTAGTATCATTAGGAATGATTGATTACTCCATATTATAGGATTATGTGGAATATATGAAGGTTTTTGGAAACCCCATTGAATGTTCATTTTATGAATATGTTATATAGAAATCATATTTTAATTTTTAAGTGTATAAGTCACCCAATGTGTATATTATATGTTTTCTAAATACACATGAGTTTAAAATCAATTTCTTAATTTAAATAAATAGTAGTTCTAATTCAAGTGACATATTAAAAACTTTTCACACAGAAAATTTGAATGTAAAGATGTATATCATGGTTTGATGAATCTATGTTGAGTAAGTGTGTATTCATCTAGATATTCTTATAGTATAAGAGGTGTAAATGAAGAGTAGTTATGAAATACCTGATATGATTAATTTTATGAACAGATTTTAGGATTAGTTGGATTATATAATTTTTATTGATAATTTAATATGGATATATTTTTATTATCTTAGTAAAAGTGTTGCCCATGTTAATAAAATACGAGGAACATGTTTCTACAACACATTAGTGTAATATATTAACAAAGTATTTTTTCATGAATATTCTCATTAAACATAATAAAAACTATAATGACACATATTTTCCTAATTCTCTTTTTAGAAAGTTTTTAAGAAAATTTTGAGAACATGTGTTGAGACGCCTTATGATTCTGAGGCCTGAAGTGCCTGAAATGAACAATAAAGACATGTTATGTTTTTAAATAGTGCATGTGAGCAGTTTTTATAAAAAAAAGTTGAATAACATAAAAATAGTTACTCTGGTCATAAAGATGATGGCACTGTTGATCTCAAAGAAATGGCTTTACACAATGCATGACATAACTTGAGTCGGTGAAACTCATATATTGAAAACCAAATGGACATAACCGTAAAAAAATTAAATTAAAAACTATATTTTAAAATCCTAATAAATCATAAATGGTAACTCAAATAAATAATCTGATACCACCAATGTCTTTATAATGTGATTTTTTCCCTAGGCAGTGTCTAATATCAACCTGCGAAGGGCTACTGCAAAAGTAAATTTTTTATGTTTTAAGAATAAAATAATTTGAAATAATTATTTTAATCTCAGTGTTTCAACATAACACAGTAGTGATGTAATGCAGCAACTTAGTGATGATACAACTCAGTGATGTGACCATGCTGAAACACATTCAATGATAAAATGTGCTTAATACAGATACATGTTTGAAGATGAATATCAGTTTTCCTTCTCTAACAGTTTGTAGGGACACAAGATTGGGTGAATTATATTAGATAATTTCCCATGGAGCACAGTAGAAAAGGCTTAGAAAAATACTCTCCTTGGTGAATGATTGATGAAGATGATACAATGAATCGAGATCACTCATGGATGGATCTCCCTCAATGAATAATCCTATACTTCGACTAATCAAAAGTCCAGGTAGGGTGTGAGTTTTAACCTGTTTTCTTTCCCCAAACATTATTATTTCGAAAAATGTGGATTCATTGGCTAATGGATCAATCCATTGGTCATGCGTATTGTGTGTTCGGTTTTACCATGTATAGTTTGTATAACGACCCACACTTTACATACATTGTTAATACTTCAAAATTGAATCACACTTATTACAACATATGACAAAACCACAAAGGACCGTATAGGTATAGTGTCTTTAGAAACTGGGAAACATAAACAACTGGTTCATAAATCTTCTACAGTGTCTCCCATTTATTTCATCATATCTAGGGTCCCTTTTAGCATATTCTACTTAATATCCATCTTCCTGACCTGGGGAAAAGAAAACATAAAAGGGTGAGCTCAAATGCTCAGCAAGGGAAAATAAAGGAAATAAAAATCATATCATATCTTTTTGAAAATCAAAACCTGCAAAAGAGATCATAATATCTTAACATGGAATAAATCATAGAAGTGAAAATGAGATCCCCAAAATCATAACATAAAACTTGAAACTTTGTGGGATGCACACATAATCATGGAAAATCATTTCTTGTTAGTCATGACTCATTGCCAAGACTATCTTAGTGGACAAAGTCCCTTTCTAAACCGAGTTCACTCCTCGTTTCAGTCCTGTATCACTGAACCGAAATAACCTTCCGTTCCAGCCATGTCTATCTCATGAGATATAAAATCATTACCCAATGCATTGGAGGGAGATATAGGTCCCACCCATCTTATAATGAATCCTTTCTTATGTGTGCCACATAATCATAAAACATGCATCATCGCATAACACATGTAACAAAAATGGGATTCTTGAAACATCATGAAATCATAAATCAATTCATATATGATAAAGGAATTCATAAACATAATTCCATCACAACATAGTCAAACCAATGTAAAAATATGGATAGAAACAGAACCCTTTATTATCTTAGATGGAAAATAATTTTGATAAAACACTTGAATTGAATTCTTGAGGAAAATATCCTTTCTTCTTCAAAAATATTTTTCCTTTCATAACATGTCATACAACTTTAAAATAAAAGAAGTTGATTAAAAATAAACTTGAAAACTTGTAAAGGAAGCTTCTTTGATGTAATGTTTTAAAAATCCATTCATGCCGTATAAGTTAAAAAAACATTCTTCGTACTTTTGTCGGAAAAGTCAAAAAGTTCCTCGTACGGAAAAACGACATAAGATTCCTTTCATATTCTTTACTAAAAACTCACCTAAGGGTAAAATTGGATTTAAACTATTTCAAGTGGATGGAAACAATATTACATATTGAGGGAACATGGATGTGGATGATAAAATACACCCTAGTAAATACTTACGAATAAACAATCTCGGATAAAAATGAGATTGTGATATTTCCCTTACCTTAGGTCCGATTTGCTTTGTTCGTGTCCGAAGCTCCTGTATAATGGTTTAAATAATGTTATTGACTTATTCCAGAATCATACATATTGATATGAGATCATATATGGTCATATTATTAGCTTCTTGTTAGTAATATTTCATTGTTACTTGTTACTCGGGTCTTTATAACTTTTTGTTCTTATGCGTGTTTTGTCGAATAAATTCTTATTCTTATCTTTAGGTTATAGATAATTCATTTCCAGAATGGTATTAGTGTAGTATATACCATATTCATTCATTCAATTCATTTATACAATCATTATGAAATGAAGATCATGTAGAACGAGTCGCATCACATCGTGGAGACGGTATTCCGTACGTACGCACGAGTGATGATATCGTTCCTATGATCGTGGAATTGTATTGGAGTATATATATATATTATTTCAGTATCAATATTACTTAATAATAATCATATATAGTTACTCATTACACCATTATACCCATCCTTGTAAGGTGATGGTGGAAAATAGATTACACCACGGCGTGGAGACGGTATTCCGTACGTACGCACGCGCGGTGATTTCATTTTTCCGTAGGATGGATAGAAGGTGAATTAGGGTTGTTTCATATTTATAATAACATATCAGTATGTAAGTAATACTGATGTTATTACTTTATCATGAAACAACTAAAGAAGAAGAAGTTGAAGAAGAAAGAAATTGAAAAGATCGGTAATGGATATTACCTCTTCTTTGGAACGCCTTTTTGAATCCTCCACTTAAGGAACTAAGATTGGTCTTTGGAGAAGACCAGTACCACTAGGATTATTCTAGGGAAGTGGAGAAGGGAAAATGGCAGGGGTTGGCCGAGCTTGAGTGCTCAAATTGGTGTGAGGAGGAGGGGGAGGAGGTGCCCTTTTATAAGGGAGGAGAGGGGCACCTTAGGAATATCTCAAAATATTATTTTATATTAAAGTCAAAATCGGTTTATAATGGTTCCAAAGGGTCTTATTTCGAAGCCAAAGTGGGGATGGGTCGAAATCCTATCAACCAATAGAATTTAGACAAGTTTAGGGTATTATTTTAACCTTATCAATTAGATTTAACTCTAAGTTAAATAATTTAACTTTTACCATGACTTTTTGTTTTCTTTCACTATATGGTTAATACACTTACTATAACATGCAAAACGAACCCCAAATTGTTTATTATTAAAATATATATCCTTATCTAAGTCATTTGGCCGAACCTTAGATTTTTAGGAATAAAATAACAATTAATAATATAATATTTGATTTAAAAACAATTTTGTGTCAATTTTGACACTATTTGATATATGATTTTTGTCAAAGTCATAACAGAATTATATGTTCGAACCAAGTTGATTAAATCAATAATAATATATCATAGTAACCTAGAAAATTAGTGGAATTCATAAAAAGTCTCAAATTACATTTATTTTGGTATTTATATTATCAATTTTGTCAATATTTCATTAATAAGATAATTACTGCATCATCTTTGTGTGATAAATAAATTAAATTATTTGATGTCTAAAAATTACAAATAAAATACCATCATGTAAGAAATCTTTTTATCTTTCTAATGAATATTTACAATCGAATTTATCTTATGTATAACCCTATATTAAAAATGATTTACTTATTAAACTTTGATTTTAACTATTTTAACCCTTCTTTAAATAAATTAATAATAAATGTCCTAATCTAATCCAAGTGGGCCTAAATGGTCATATTTTATTCCTAAGTTTGTTTTTGGTCGAATTACACTTGTCCAATAGAATTAGGACATGTGTTAGGGTAATATTAATATCATAATTACCCTTAGTTACCCTATTTACTATTAACCGCGGTAAAAATAGTAAAAAGTTACTATTCACCAAAAAATTATTTTCATCTCATTGAACCAAATTTTAGTCCTTGATATTAACCGTGTCTCTCGGATTTTTGAAATTCCATTCACAGAAGCGGTAAAATTAAGTTTTATGCAAAATTCAGTTTTTAACCTACCACTTAGTGGTTTCACTATTCATCAAAAATTGAAAGTTTTCAGAAAAATACCAAAATTTCACCCTAGGCTAATTTCGATATTCTGAGTCCAAAAATGAAGTCCATTTTGAAAAATAAAATTTATAAAATTTCAAAAAGTGGTTATTACTATTCATAACGGCTAGTTTTAATAGCATATTGTTGTTTAGTGAAACTCGGTATTGCGTACGACGCAAGCTATCGAGGAAGGTCGCGATTGCGTGTAAAGCAAGCCAAGAAAGTGTTGTGTAGAAAAAGATTCCTTTGATGATTTATATAACATAAAAGTCTCGGGTGTTACATTCTACCCCCCTTAAAAAGAATTTCGCCCTCGAAATTCGTCACTTTGCAACAAACAAATGAGGATACTTCTCCCTCATCATATCCTCAAGCTCCCATGTAGCTTCTTCAAGTTGGTGGTTTCTCCATAAAACTTTCACCAAGCGAGTGGTCTTGTTTCGTAGGACTTTTTCGCTACGATCCAGAATCTCTATCGGCTGTTCTTCATAAGAAAGATCTTGCTCCAGTGGTACAACTTCTGAGCTGAGTACATGTGAAGGATCTGGTATGTACTTTCTCAGGAGAGATACATGGAACACATCGTGAACTTGAGAGAGATTCGGTGGAAGCGCCAATCGGTAAGCTACCTTCCCAACACGATCCAGTATTTCAAAAGGACCGATATATCTAGGGCTCAACTTCCCCTTCTTTCCAAATCTCATAACCCTCTTCCAGGGAGATATTCGTAAGAACACTTTATCACCCACTTCAAACTCTAGGTCTTTTCTTCGGTTGTCGGCATAACTTTTCTGTCGACTCTGAGCTGCTCTTATGTGTTGTTGAATAGATCTGACCTTTTCTGCCATTTCATCAACGAGATCAGGTCCTAATAGCTTTCTTTCCCCAACTTCATCCCAGCAAGTTGGAGTCCTGCATTTCTTTCCATAGAGAGCTTCATAAGGAGCCATCTGAATACTGGAGTGAAAGCTATTATTATAAGAAAATTCCACCAAAGGTAGGTGTTGATCCCAACCTCCTTTGAAATCCATAGAGCAAGCTCTCAACATATCTTCTAGGATTTGAATTGTTCTCTCAGACTGACCGTCTGTCTGGGGATGATAAGCAGTGCTGAAACTCAACTCTGTATCCAGAGTATGCTGAAGACTTCGCCAGAACTTCGAGGTAAATCTCGGATCTCGATCAGATATAATAGAAAGTGGTACTCCATGCAATCTTACCACTTCCTTTACATATATCTTGGCAAGCTGATCTAGAGAGAAATCCTCTCTAATAGCAATGAAGTGTGCAGACTTTGTAAGACGATCAACTATGACCCAGATAGCATTATTGCCTTTGGATGTTTTAGGAAGTCCTGTGACAAAGTCCATAGTGATGTTTTCCCATTTCCATTCGGGTATGGGTAATGGTTGTAACATCCCCTTAGACTTCTGTCTCTCAGCTTTAACTTGTTGACAAACCAAGCATCGAGAGACATATTCAGCAACATCTCTTTTCATGCCATCCCACCAGAAGTACTCTTTCAGGTCCCTATACATCTTCGTGCTTCCAGGATGAATAGAGAATGAAGAACTATGAGCCTCATCCAGCAGCTCTTTCTTTAATTCGGGGATGGGAGGAACACAAACCCGATTCCTGAACTTTATTATCCCATCACAATCAAGGTTGAATTCAGGAACATTTCTCACCTTCTTTTGTAACTCGACATCTTCTTTCTGTGCCTCTTTAATCTTCACATGTATAGATGGTTGAACATTCATTTGAGAAAGATAAGATTTTTCCCCTTCCATTATAATTCCAAGATCCATCCTTTGTAAATCCATAAATATTGGATCTTTTGTGATCCTCATCATGGATAAACTAGCATGGTCTTGTCGACTTAATGCATCTGCCACCTTGTTTGCTTTCCCAGGGTGGTAATGGATTGAGCAGTCATAATCCTTAATCAGCTCCAACCATCTTCTTTGGCGCATATTCAGCTCCTTTTGTGTGAAAATATACTTTAAACTTTTATGATCAGTATAAATATCACACCTTTCACCATAAAGGTAATGCCTCCAAATCTTTAATGCAAAGATTACCGCAGCCAACTCCAAATCATGTGTTGGGTAATTTTGTTCATGGATTTTCAACTGTCGTGAGGCATAAGCTATCACCATATCATTTTGCATAAGAACACACCCCAATCCCTTCTTGGATGCATCACTGTAGATCACAAACCTTTCTCCACTACAAGGCAGTGTGAGCACAGGTGCACTGGATAACCTTCTTTTCAACTCCTTGAAATTCTCTTCACATTCCTCTGTCCAGACAAACTTAACTCCTTTCCGAGTCAACTTGGTGAGTGGATTAGATAATCGTGAAAAATCTTTTACAAAACGTCGATAATATCCAGCCAAACCAAGAAAACTTCGGATCTCAGTTACTGTTGTTGGTCTTGACCATCTTTCGATAACCTCTGTTTTTGCTGGATCCACAGATATCCCCTCTTTTGAGATTATATGACCCAAAAATGCAACTTTTTGAAGCCAAAATTCACACTTGGTAAATTTGGCATAAAGCTTCTCTTTTCTCAGGGTCTTCAATATAATTCTCAAGTGATCTTCATGCTCTTCCTTGCTCTTTGAATAGACAAGAATATCGTCTATAAAGACTACCACAAATTGATCAAGATAGTCTCTAAAGACTCTATTCATTAGATCCATGAAGATAGCAGGGGCATTAGTAAGACCAAATGGCATCACTATAAATTCATAGTGTCCATACCTTGTACGGAAATCCGTCTTTGGTATATCCTCCCTTTTGACCCTTAATTGATGATACCCTGAACGAAGATCAATCTTGGAAAAGTATTGAGCTCCGCGTAGTTGGTCAAATAAGTCATCAATGCGTGGGAGAGGATATTTTTTCTTGATAGTGATCTTGTTAAGTTCTCGATAATCAATGCAGAGTCTCGTTGATCCATATTTCTTCTTAACAAATAGAACAGGTGCTCCCCAAGGTGACGCACTAGGGCGTATGAATCCCTTATCAAGATTCTCTTGGAGTTGCTTCTTCAATTCCTGCAACTCAATTGGGGCCATTCTATAAGGTGTCTTTGAAATAGGCAAAGCACCCGGTACGAGTTCTATTGAAAACTCAACTTCACGATTTGGTGGAAGACCCGTCAATTCCTCCGGAAAGACATCATCAAACTCCCGTACAATGGGCATATTCTTAATCGTGAGTTTCTCACCAACCAGTTGAGATAAATAACCTTCATTTAGTGGAATCAATACCCATAAGATGGAAGAAATTTCCACTGGAAGGTTATGTTCATCCTTGCATTGATAGACGATCGTAGGTTGGTCTGGAATATGAAATGTGACTTCCCTTCTTTGGCAATTGATATGAGCTCCATGTAGAGAAAGCCAATCCATGCCAAGAATCACATCAAATTCCACTAAAGGAAGGATCACAAGATTTGCAGGAAGCACTTTCCCACAAACTTCGATCGGAGAAGAATTATAAACTTTTGATGCGATTGATGTGCCATTAGGTGTTGTCACAGCTAACTCAACATCTAATTGTTGAGGTAGTACGGTGATACCCTTAGAAAAGTCTTCAGAAATAAAAGAGTGGGTGGATCCAGAATCAAATAAAACATTTGCTACTTTAGAGTGGATGGTAAGTGTACCTTTCACCACATCGTTATCGTACTCCACATCGCTGATAGAAATTGCATGTGACTTTCCTTTGTCTTTAGCCTTAAGAGTTTGTTGACGTCGACCATCATCATCAACCCTTGGATTTGGGCATTGATTGGCATAATGCCCCATCTCCTTGCACTTGAAACATTGAAGTGTAGCAGGTTCATTCTGTGTATCCCTTCCTTTGTTTGCATCATTAGACATCTTCTTCCCATTATCACGGCATTCAAATGCCCGATGACCTTCCTTTCCACATTTAAAACATTTACTTGTCCCTTTAAGACAACTCCCTCCATGTTTCTTTCCACACTTTGAGCATAAGGGAAAGTTCATCTTCTTTTCCGTGTGCTCTTTAGATTTTTCTTTGAATTCCATCTTCCTCTTCTTATCAAACCCATGTGACTGATGGGTTACTCCAATCTCCATCTCGACTTTGAGAGCACATCGAACGATTTCCTCGTAGCTATTGAAGTCCCTTATGGCTAACGCCCTTCGAAGACTTGGTTTTAAGCCACTAAAGAATCGATCGATCTTACTCTCAGGTTGGATAATAATACCAGAAGCGTACCTTGCAAGTCTTGTAAAATTTGCTTCATAGGTACTAACAGATTCATCATCCCTTTGCTTCAGTTCAAGGAACTCTTTCTCCATCTTTGTTCGGAGAATACGAGGGAAGTACTTATTGAAAAATAAGTTCTTGAACTCGTCCCATTCCATAGACTCAATTTCATCCCTTTGCCTCGTATTCTTAACAAGATTCCACCATTGATCCGCATCTCCTTCCAAACGATACACTGCTAGGATGACTTTATCATGCTCAGAACATTGAAGAACTGAAAATATATTTTCAGTAGTACTAATCCATTGTTCAGCAACTAATGGATCAGTAGACCCGCTGAAAGATGGTGGACGCTGCCTCATGAAGGATTCAACAGAATGTTTCTCCCTTCTTTGTTCGTTTGGAAATCCTGCATGATTCATAACTTGAGAAAGTTGTGTGAGCATGGATAAAAGATTTTGCATTCCAGCTCCCATATCATTTGGTTGCCCAGGGGTACAATCATTGCATTGCCCATCGCATTCCGCATTAACACAGTTCCTTCGGGTTCCAGCCATTGACTAAAACCAAGAAGAATAGTGTGAGCAACACTAATTATAATAGGAAACCACATAATTCAAGAATAAAATTTTCATGCTTAAGGTCTTATCCTAGGTTATTCAAGGCCATTTCTAAAATTGTGTTCTATGCTTAGACTTATCCTTAGGGTTATTACTAAGGCTTTCACATCCTAGTTTCCAAAGGTTGACTAAACCTTTCCTCTGATACCAACTATAACGACCCACACTTTACATACATTGTTAATACTTCAAAATTGAATCACACTTATTACAACATATGACAAAACCACAAAGGACCGTATAGGTATAGTGTCTTTAGAAACTGGGAAACATAAACAACTGGTTCATAAATCTTCTACAGTGTATCCCATTTATTTCATCATATCTAGGGTCCCTTTTAGCATATTCTACTTAATATCCATCTTCCTGACCTAGGGAAAAGAAAACATAAAAGGGTGAGCTCAAATGCTCAGCAAGGGAAAATAAAGGAAATAAAAATCATATCATATCTTTTTGAAAATCAAAACCTGCAAAAGAGATCATAATATCTTAACATGGAATAAATCATAGAAGTGAAAATGAGATCCCCAAAATCATAACATAAAACTTGAAACTTTGTGGCATGCACACATAATCATGGAAAATCATTTCTTGTTAGTCATGACTCATTGCCAAGACTATCTTAGTGGACAAAGTCCCTTTCTGAACCGAGTTCACTCCTCGTTTCAGTCCTGTATCACTAAACCGAAATAACCTTCCGTTCCAGCCATGTCTATCTCATGAGATATAAAATCATTACCCAATGCATTGGAGGGAGATATAGGTCCCACCCATCTTATAATGAATCCTTTCTTATGTGTGCCACATAATCATAAAACATGCATCATCGCATAACACATGTAACAAAAATGGGATTCTTGAAACATCATGAAATCATAAATCAATTCATATATGATAAAGGAATTCATAAACATAATTCCATCACAACATAGTCAAACCAATGTAAAAATATGGATAGAAACAGAACCCTTTATTATCTTAGATGGAAAATAATTTTGATAAAACACTTGAATTGAATTCTTGAGGAAAATATCCTTTCTTCTTCAAAAATATTTTTCCTTTCATAACATGTCATACAACTTTAAAATAAAAGAAGTTGATTAAAAATAAACTTGAAAACTTGTAAAGGAAGCTTCTTTGATGTAATGTTTTAAAAATCCATTCATGCCGTATAAGTTAAAAAAAACATTCTTCGTACTTTTGTCGGAAAAGTCAAAAAGTACCTCGTACGGAAAAACGACATAAGATTCCTTTCATATTCTTTACTAAAAACTCACCTAAGGGTAAAATTGGATTTAAACTATTTCAAGTGGATGGAAACAATATTACATATTGAGGGAACATGGATGTGGATGATAAAATACACCCTAGTAAATACTTACGAATAAACAATCTCGGATAAAAATGAGATTGTGATATTTCCCTTACCTTAGGTCCGATTTGCTTTGTTCGTGTCCGAAGCTCCTGTATAATGGTTTAAATAATGTTATTGACTTATTCCAGAATCATACATATTGATATGAGATCATATATGGTCATATTATTAGCTTCTTGTTAGTAATATTTCATTGTTACTTGTTACTCGGGTCTTTATAACTTTTTGTTCTTATGCGTGTTTTGTCGAATAAATTCTTATTCTTATCTTTAGGTTATAGATAATTCATTTCCAGAATGGTATTAGTGTAGTATATACCATATTCATTCATTCAATTCATTTATACAATCATTATGAAATGAAGATCATGTAGAACGAGTCGCATCACATCGTGGAGACGGTATTCCGTACGTACGCACGAGTGATGATATCGTTCCTATGATCGTGGAATTGTATTGGAGTATATATATATATTATTTCAGTATCAATATTACTTAATAATAATCATATATAGTTACTCATTACACCATTATACCCATCCTTGTAAGGTGATGGTGGAAAATAGATTACACCACGGCGTGGAGACGGTATTCCGTACGTACGCACGCGCGGTGATTTCATTTTTCCGTAGGATGGATAGAAGGTGAATTAGGGTTGTTTCATATTTATAATAACATATCAGTATGTAAGTAATACTGATGTTATTACTTTATCATGAAACAACTAAAGAAGAAGAAGTTGAAGAAGAAAGAAATTGAAAAGATCGGTAATGGATATTACCTCTTCTTTGGAACGCCTTTTTGAATCCTCCACTTAAGGAACTAAGATTGGTCTTTGGAGAAGACCAGGACCTCTAGGATTATTCTAGGGAAGTGGAGAAGGGAAAATGGCATGGGTTGGCCGAGCTTGAGTGCTCAAATTGGTGTGAGGAGGAGGGGGAGGAGGTGCCCTTTTATAAGGGAGGAGAGGGGCACCTTAGGAATATCTCAAAATATTATTTTATATTAAAGTCAAAATCGGTTTATAATGGTTCCAAAGGGTCTTATTTCGAAGACAAAGTGGGGATGGGTCGAAATCCTATCAACCAATAGAATTTAGACAAGTTTAGGGTATTATTGTAACCTTATCAATTAGATTTAACTCTAAGTTAAATAATTTAACTTTTACCATGACTTTTTGTTTTCTTTCACTATATGGTTAATACACTTACTATAACATGCCAAACGAACCCCAAATTGTTTATTATTAAAATATATATCCTTATCTAAGTCATTTGGCCGAACCTTAGATTTTTAGGAATAAAATAACAATTAATAATATAATATTTGATTTAAAAACTATTTTGTGTCAATTTTGACACTATTTGATATATGATTTTTGTCAAAGTCATAACAGAATTATATGTTCGAACCAAGTTGATTAAATCAATAATAATATATCATAGTAACCTAGAAAATTAGTGGAATTCATAAAAAGTCTCAAATTACATTTATTTTGGTATTTATATTATCAATTTTGTCAATATTTCATTAATAAGATAATTACTGCATCATCTTTGTGTGATAAATAAATTAAATTATTTGATGTCTAAAAATTACAAATAAAATACCATCATGTAGGAAATCTTTTTATCTTTCTAATGAATATTTACAATCGAATTTATCTTATGTATAACCCTATATTAAAAATGATTTACTTATTAAACTTTGATTTTAACTATTTTAACCCTTCTTTAAATAAATTAATAATAAATGTCCTAATCTAATCCAAGTGGGCCTAAATGGTCATATTTTATTCCTAAGTTTGTTTTTGGTCGAATTACACTTGTCCAATAGAATTAGGACATGTGTTAGGGTAATATTAATATCATAATTACCCTTAGTTACCCTATTTACTATTAACCGCGGTAAAAATAGTAAAAAGTTACTATTCACCAAAAAATTATTTTCATCTCATTGAACCACATTTTAGTCCTTGATATTAACCGTGTCTCTCGGATTTTTGAAATTCCATTCACAGAAGCGGTAAAATTAAGTTTTATGCAAAATTCAGTTTTTAACCTACCACTTAGTGGTTTCACTATTCATCAAAAATTGAAAGTTTTCAGAAAAATACCAAAATTTCACCCTAGGCTAATTTCGATATTCTGAGTCCAAAAATGAAGTCCATTTTGAAAAATAAAATTTATAAAATTTCAAAAAGTGGTTATTACTATTCATAACGGCTAGTTTTAATAGCATATTGTTGTTTAGTGAAACTCGGTATTGCGTACGACGCAAGCTATCGAGGAAGGTCGCGATTGCGTGTAAAGCAAGCCAAGAAAGTGTTGTGTAGAAAAAGATTCCTTTGATGATTTATATAACATAAAAGTCTCGGGTGTTACAGTTTGTTAGGCATTGTTTATATAATTTCGATTGTCCTTATTTATGGGATTATGTTAACCATTCTAAGGGAAATGAACCCAGATTGACATGAACATCGATCTAGGTTTGTTCCTCTTTGTTGGTTAATGCATTTCTCCGTCAATTCTTCGTTCATTACAGGCATTCTTCATTTGGCCCGTGACTCAAAAATTCGTGATCGATAAATATTTTTCCACCCGATACATGGTGCAATGTTCATATATCGAGGATCTAGAATGGACATTCCATGAAAGAGGTTTGAAAATGACAGTGGAGAATAGATTGATCCAGTGTGGAAGATAACTCAAACGACATTTCACTTAGATAGATTAGGGCATGGATTCGAGCCCACAATAGTGATAGTTCTGACCAGAGGATCTAAATAGTGGATTTATCTTGAAAAACCTTGCTGGAGGGCGATGGTGACGAATTTCAGAAGGGGGGCAGCCAACATTGACATGGCCACCAGTCAGTAGGCATCCACCGGCTCCACGACCGGTAGTGGACAGGCTCATGGTGGCACGACTGCAGGCAAGAAAGGGAAGTTATAGCCAGGGTAGGACATAGTGGTGCTGACCTACGATATACAAGGGATCCACGTCAGAACTAATGGCATGTGTTACTGCAAATCGTGTGTTGGATGAGCGGTCGGTTTGATAGATGGACCTATTGGCCTAGAGGGGGTGCGACATCATCCACATTCGGGTGGAACAAAATGTCCCGCATTAGAGATGGATGTGCTGGACATGGAAGGCTGGGTTGACATAGTAGGTCAGACTGACGGACCCCAAATTGGGTCAGGTCAGGTCGGCCCGACCAGGTCAGACCAGTGGGAGACTCGACCAGGCCATTTTCACTAAAAGTCCTATAATTCTCAAATTGTAATTTTGTTTAACAATATGTTTGTAGAATTGGGGTCCTCGCGAGGATCTGGTCATTTTTTATATGGATCGATGTGTATTAGTTTGATCATTACAAAATGGTATTGTTATTTCTACTTTTTTATGAGGGATCGATGTAGGATCTCGTTCCTATCATAGAGAATGACCGTTATTTATAATTGAATTGTCTTAGACCAGCTTCACCTATGACACACTGGGTTGGAAAATGTATATATTTGAGAGGCTCATCCATTCCACTCTTTATTTCATTTTACCTTACATTGGGTGTGTTGAAAAATAGTGACCAATTTTTATATGGGCACAAATCCCCTAACTAGGATAATTTTTCCATTAAGGTCAGAATGTCCCCTAGTGAGCCCTAGGGGTAGGACCCCTATATGTGTATCGAGATCATCTTCTTTCCATTGTGACTTGACCCGATTGGGGTTCTTCATGTTGTTATCAATGTGTTCTTATTGGGTAGGGCCCAAATTTTAGGGTCCTCTTTATGAGGGTCTCCAGGTAATTTATAGCTCAAGGAGTGAGTTCTCTCGGAACGAGCATACCTTTAGAATAATCCTACAACCAATGATTGGATATGATATCAAGACTCTTAATTTTGGAGAGAGTGTATTTCTTAGGTAACTTCATGATGTTTCAAGGCTAAATTTTTTTACAAATGTTTTTGTTTTACCTTTTATACGTTATTTCTATGAGATAGCTCAAAGGGAAAGATCTCCTAGAATAGAACATGCTACGAGCGGAACCATATGGATAGAAGTGGATGAGACCTTGAGTCTTGGAATCCTTTAAGAGCATACCTAGATTTTATTTTAATTTTTGTTGTAGACATATACCTATGTTGAGAAGACTATTTCTTTTCATTAGTGTTTTCATTGTGGTCTTTTAATTTTTGTTTCTTGGTTTCCTAATAAGTATTTTTTTACTCACCCCTCCACCAGATTTTCCCAAACGTGACATGTCATGTGAATACGGTAAACTAACTGATGGTGTTCTAGGATGAATAGGATCAGGTAGGGTCTAGAATAATAAAAAATATGAATGTGTGTTCTGGTGGCTTACAAACAGCAGTCCAGTCAGGTACCTGGTAGATGGATCAGGTGGAATTTTTTTCAGAGGAGCTTCAGTATATGTGTTACAGACTATTTATTTTGGGTGGGATTGTATTACATCCCTATTATAATTTAATACTTCTCATTCTATCATAATATATATTTGGATTGTAGTGGTATACGCTCATATTAATTGCTTTGTTTTCTTTACATTCTCTCAACTTTGGCATTGAGTTGGTTGCATGTGTACATGTTTTTAGAAACATGACTCCCATTTGTATGATATGAGTAATCGATGAAAGTATGTAGCTCTTGTCTTATTATAGGTGGTCTTTGGTTTGTCACAACATTGGCACCGGGGGATGGGTTGTGAGGGAGTGGTATTAGAGGAGTTTTGTTCAACCATAGGACAGGAAGACTGTGAGATTGGTTTGTGGAAGACGTGTTAAGTGTTTCAAGTTTTTCTTTTATTGTAGGGACTCCACTGTTGGTTTTTCATTTGATGTTTCCATACAAAGAGACTATAGACACCTAGAATTTATCTTGGTACATGAAATCACTAGTTTCAGGTGAAAAACAAAGTTACATGAATCATATTGGAATGGGTTGCGTTTTTCATGTCCTTCTTTAGTTATCTATCCTGGTATGCTCTTTTAACCATGATACATCTTGTTTTTCCTACGGATGGGTTCACAAAAGTAGTTAGCGTGGTTTCCATAGAATTATTGAGACATTGGAACAATGCTCGAAAATGCCTCCTTGATGGGAAATAATCACATAGATGTTTTTATTCAGGATGGTCAGTAGGTGATGGTTTCTCCTAAGGATCAGTTAGCTGACCAATCTCAAGTGGTTTAGGAGGATGTAACATGATAGAATGATTCATGGATTGATATTTTTGTGATAAATGATTGAGTGAAGGATTTGAACATGTCTCACAGGTGTCTGAGGTGGTTATTTCATGTTATTTAGGGTCAATAGGACCTACCAATATCAGGTACACGATGAAAGTGGTGAAATAGGTGGTTTCTTCGGAGGCCCCCAAAAAACTCAGTAACCCAAAAGGGAGATATGGATATGATTGTTAGGTAAGGTTATATATCACTCGATATTATCCCACAATTAATACTTAATCTAGATTGGGGTTGATGATCCACCGAGGGAGAGGTAGTGACAATAAAAAACTGATCTATCAGGTGGAGAACATGACATCAGAGCTGGGGAAACCGTGGAAGGCTAATGACATTTTGATGTGTTACCACAACCACATATATGTGTTCCACACCAAACTCAAAGGTATAGAGGACTAGGAGGAGGAAATTGTAGTATTTTGAGACATATGACACCAGAACTCCATGAATGGTTCATGGTATGGTCGGTTTCTTTATACATTAGTTACGGTTTTAATGGACACTTGTACTAGTGATTTCTATTTCTTCCACTTTTCATATTTGATACGTATAGATCCTAGTATAACTATTTACTTGAACCTTAGGTATAGAGACACCTACTAGAGGATACTTGATAATAACACACTGATGTTGATAGTGTTTCTAGACTCTTAAATATGATAGTTTTGGTTGGGATCTCTTGGTGGTGGTATTGAGTCCTTACGATATCATTCATGGTATAGACTAAATCAATTTTTCATGATCAAATACATTGTTTTAGAAAAAATTGTGTGGTTTTTATTCAATTATGGAACTAGATATCCCTTTATCAACAATATAAACAAACTTATATCACTTAATGGAATCATGAAGAGGAAGTTGCATCCAATTTCAATTTAGTTGTCTAGCCAAGCCCTAAGTGCAGTGGATGTTATGAGTCCTCATTTTTCATGTAATAGTGGTGTTTTTTAAGGATATCATCTATTAAGATGTTATAGGATTACCTCTCCACTGAGTGTTAGACTTATGCGTTGTTCTACACCGCTGGGTGGAACCAATATTTATGCTAGCATATCATATAGCTCCAAAAGAACTTCATGAGCTAGCTGAGTAGATAGGGGAATTGAAGAGGAAGGTCTTACCCAATGTATCACCCTTGTTGGACCTATGTGATCTTCATTAATGATATCTTAGTGTACTCAGTGTTAAAGGATGAGCATGTGACACACCAAATAATGGTCATAGACATACTCTAAGGGAACAATCATCAAGAAAAGCTCTTGAAGTGTAATTCATGCATCCTACAAATGTTGAGGAAGAGTTTTTTGAATGATCCCATCTTGAGGTTTCCAGTGGTGGGTGTCGAGTACATAATGTTATGTGTTAAATTGGTGAAGGTCATGGTTACCTAATGATGTATATGAAATATGTGATTTCCTATAGTTCACGCCATTTGAGATCGCACAGTCAGAACTTTGGGACCCATGATTTTGTGTTAGTAGTAGTCGTCTTCACATTGCAAATGTAGTGATACAACTTTATGGGCATATGATTAATCATCTACTTCGACCACAAGATTCTAAAGTATGTATTATATATGAATGAAAAGGTCTTGAGATATTGTAAATTCCTAGATTTCCTCTAGGAATATATCTTATATTTTTTCTATACACTTGGGTAGAGGAACATGGAAGAAGACACTCTAAACAAAAATCCAGCTAGAAGTTACTAAATGAGGAATCCGTGCTATTTTCCTCACGGATGTTATCCTTCATAGATATAGATGGAGTATCTTATCTCCCATAATTGGTTATTACCCATCCACATTAAAAATCAGTCAGGCTGGCACAACATGATGGTACTGACTGTGGTTCTTTAGTTTCTCAGTTGTCTATAGGCAATACCTTTAATGGATACTCTATAGGTGGGAGCACATCATTCGTGTTAGGGGACGCACAATTATAACAGTTGATGCCTAGAGTGGAATGATATATAGGGACATGAATTTCGCAGTCAAGGATGGCACCAAGGATGATGGAATGGGTTGAAATTAGGCTTTCATTTTGATATATAAGTTGAATGCTTATTTGAATCAGTTTCATGGTTAGTCAACTATCTATGTCAATCCCCATATGATTATCAGGGGGATTATCCATCTCATTATTTGGGTACTAAAAAGAAAGTGAGAAAGAATGTTGGTGGAGATCATGATAGGTTTACCACATACATCCTGAAGAAAAGATACCATCTGGGATATCATTCACTCACTCACCAAAGTTGGCCCACTTCCTAACTACCCATAGGTAGAGTTTAGTAGAGAGAGTGGGATTCCTCTATGCGTTTTAGATAGTTCGACTTAATGAAGTTTTATCGCTGATTTTTTCAGACTGTGATTATATCTCTACATCCCATTTGTGGAGGGTATTGTAGGAGGCAATGGTATAGAATGTGCAGATCAATTAGGAGCAGATGAAGATTTCAGAATGTTGTATGAAGATTATGCTGACAGACGGTGGAGACCTTTGCAGTTCGAGGAAGGAGACCATGTCATCCTTTAGACCTCAACTTGATGTGGGTTATAGAAATGTTTTCAGGACTACAAGTTATCTCTAAAGTTAATATTCCTTCTTTGGGGTACTATGTAGAGTTAAAGAGGTGGAGTACCTCTTGGAACTGCCCAATAGTAGGATCGGACACACAATATCTTCCAAATGAAACATAGGAGGGGAGTTTTTCAAAATCCATTTCATGTAATAATCTAGGGATATATAGAAAACAATATTGGAGTGACATGAATTGATTACCCAATGAATATCGAGGATCCTTTGTTCATATCTTTTCCATTCGTGCATTTCTGTAGGCTTCACTGGCATCTTATGAATGGAAACTGGGAGTGGGAGGCCCAGATTCATGCTCTGTACTCATACATCCTATTGGAGTAGTCCTTGTTTCGATTATTAGGATTTAAAACCTTAAGGTGTTGAGAATTTAATGATTAGGATTTACAAGATTATATTTTTAGAAATTTCTTTGGGAAAATTATGAGAACATGCATTGAGAGAGCATACAATTCCGACACCCGGTGTGTCTAGAGCGATCCATCAATAAATGTTATATTTTTAAATAGCATGAATGAGTTTTTTTTTCTGGAAAAAGTATAATATCATCTAAAAATATACTTGGATTATAAATTTGAGGGTACAATTGATCTCAAAGTTATGGCATTACCCTAGGAGCGACTTAACTCATGTTGATGTGGGTATTCTATGAAAATCCCGAAAAGGACGTAACCTTAAATAAAATAATTAAATAAAATAATTTTATATTAAAAACCTAATAACACATAAATATTAACTCAGATTTGAAATATGAGACCACAATTGAGTTCATAACGGTTTTTTTTCCTTAGGTAGAGCCTAACATTGATTGGCAGGGTCAACTGTGAATGTTAAATTTTTTTATTTAATGAATAAAATAATATAAAAGAATAATTTTATTTTTAATGTTTCAATGTAACACAGCAGTGCTACTATGTAGGAACTCAGTTACACTGATACTCTAAGATGTGACATTTTTAAAATTAAATTAATGGTGAAACACATTTAACACTGAATCCCATTTTCCATCCCTAACTGTTGGCAGGGACCTAGGATTGGGGGAATGGTATTAGAGAATTTCCCTAGGGGTGAAGGAGAAGATCATTGGAAAAAATAATCTAATTAGAGAATAGTATCCAACAACGAGATGATGGATCAATATTGATCAGGGATGGATCTCTATCAAAATAAAATCACCTTGTTCAAATTATCCAAACTCCAGGTAGGGTGTGATTTTTAATATGTTTTCATTCCTCTTAATTTATCACTATGAAAAACATGGATTAATTTACCAACAAGTTTTTTTCCACAGGTTGTGTGTGTTGCTGTTTGGGTTTTAAATTATGGGGTTTATTGGGAGTTGATTATCTAATTTTGATTATCCTTTGTTGGGTGTTTTTTAACCATTTTAATGGAAACAAACCCTGATCTACACAGACATCGATCGGGGTCCATTCATCATTATTGGTTCATACTTATCTACTTTTGTTCTTCATTCATCATGAGTATTCATTTTTTGGAACATGACTAGAAAATTATCAATCAATCAACATTCTCAGTCCGAATTTAGGGCGCAGTGACCCCATATCTTGAATCTGTGATGGATATGAAATGATAGTGGTGTCACGATGATGGTGGTGAATGGATCAAGGCATTGTAGAAGATATCTCTACTTGAACAACTTTCCATAGGGATGGATTGTGGTATGGATTCATGCCCAATGAATTGAAGGATACAACCCAAGGATAAAAAAATGGCTATGTATCAAAAAAGGAAGAGAAAGGCGATGATTACAGATCAAAAAGGGGGAGATGGTGACAGTGGCGCGACTACCCTGAAGCAGGAAGTTGCTGGCAGTGAAGGGGCCTGTAGTGGCACAACCATGGGCGTTTACAAGACGTCGCAGAGAGGGTGGGCGGTGCTGGTATGGACTAGCAATCCCATATGGTTCCACATAGGAATGGCCACCACATAGTCATATAGACTGCGTGTAAGAAAAGAGGCTAGATCGATAGCCGGCTGTGATGAAATTGCTGGGACGCGGCAGCTGACATGTCTGTGTGGAATAAACCAAACCATATTATAGAAAGATGGGATGAATCTTGTTGGTCGGGCTAGCGGCAGACCAGGCCGATAGTATGCTGGGGTGACCCAGTGTCTTGTGTTGGACCCCAGGCTGGGTGAGGTCTGGTCAGTTCGATCGAGTAAGACTAGACCCAAACCTAACTGGCCCCTTTTCACTAATTGTTTTGTAAATTTCAAACTGTAAATCAATTTGATGATACAATGCAGAACTAAGACCCTTGTGATGAGCAAGTCCTTTTTGATATGGCTTGGTGGGATTTTAGTTGGCCCTATAGGGCCTGGTAGTATTATATTATTATTTACAATAATGTATCAATGAAATACCATTTTCCCTTCATAGATAATGACTTGTATTGAGAAGTGAGACGTCTCAACCCGACTTTTATAGTAACTTAGCAGGATAGACCATGTATCGCACAGAGAGGCCCTGTAATGACTCAATTCCCATTTTGGTACATTATATAGGGTTTACGGAATATTTTTGACCAATATTTACATAGAAACCTATCCCCTATATAGGATGATGTTTCTAATAGGGCCAGGGTGTCTCATAGTGATACCTAGGCACATGACCCCTATCTATGTTTTAATATAAGATTATTCCCTTCATGACTTGACCTGACTGAGTTGATTCAGGTTAATCTCATTTTGTTCTCTTTGGTAAGGACCAAAATTAGCTGGTCCTCGATTTTAGTAACTCTGATGACATCATCGCATGAGGATTTATTTCTCCCGAAATGAGAATACCTTGAGCAGAATCCTATGACAAATTTTCTGTTGTGATCTCGAGACTACTTGACTTAGTGAGACCAAAAGTGTCAGGGAACTTCATGACATATCAATACCATATGTTCTATAAGATACTTTTGGTAGACTAGATCTACATTTTTTCTATCAGATAGCTAGAGGAATGAGATCTTTAGGAATCAAGCATGCTACGAGAAGAACCATATAGATAGTAGTGGATGAGGCCTTGAGTATTGGGATCCATTATGACTATACCTGGATTCACTTTTCATATATAGTTTTTACATATTCCTATTCTGATTGGAATGTTTCATCATAGTGATGTTTTCCTTGTGCTCTTTTACATTGTGTTTCAGGTTGCCCAACTGAATATTGTCTTACTCACCCCTTCACAGGTTTTTACCACACGTGTCATTTATTGTAAAGACAGTCAACTCTTTAATGGTGTCCCCGGTGGACCAGGACCAAGTGGGGCCTATTGTGATCAGATAGACCAAGGTGTGTTACCCTTGCTTACAGACAGTAGTCTAGTGTCATACCTTACATTTGGATTAGGTGGGGTTTTCTTGTGGACGATCATCAGTACTTCTGTTACAAAATATTTCTTTTCAGTGGGGTTGTATTCTAGCCAAGTTGTACTTTACTTCTTTTAATTTTTTCGTAATCTATTGTTGGGTTGTAATGGTATGAATTCATTTTTTAATCAGTTTCTTTCACTTTCCAACATATCCGGATTAGAGTTCTGTGTATGCATATAGGATCATAGGAAAATGCCTCCCATATGTGGGATATGCCTACATCGGGCTAGTCACCAACCCCTTTCCTATCGTTTGTGGGATTTGGGAAGTCACAACATGGGCCCTGTGGGATGGGTCATTAAATATGATATATATATAAAATAGTTAATTTTTCAGGTATTCCTACTAAGAAGAAATAGGTGTTATTTAAAAGAACAGAAATTATTTTATGTTTAGTTTTTGAAATATATGTTTAGAAGATAATATAATGTCTAATATCCTAGTGAGATTATGTTTTAACATAGATAAGTTCAAAGACAATAAATAAAATATTTTTTTTTATTTTTTTTATAGATTATTTATTTTTATATAATATTTGTTAAGATACGTGATAATGAAGAAATAATGTAAATAGTTACATCTAGTTACTATGAAAATGTTAATATCACAGTTGACTACAGGATTATACCAGTTTTAGATTATAGTGATTCCTCATTCAATATCCTATGGGATTTTATGATAAGTGATTTTAATAAAAATTTACATTGTTGTGTTTACTTACTATAATAAGTGAACATCACTATTCTCTAAAAGTATATACCAGCCAAAACACAAAGTGTATCACATGGTATCCTTAAAGAGTTAATGTTATGGTGGTAAATAGACATGTATAGAGTAAAATTATCTACCTTAATGAATTGGAAATAATTTTATACTAAAAGATATTAGGATTTCCTAGAAATTTGATAATGTAAATAGTTACATTATTTAGGAATGAATTCATGGAAACTTTTTTATAGAAAGGGTTCCATAGATGATGATAAAATAATACGAAATAACTATTAGTTGAAAACATAAGATGAAATTATAAAATTTAATGTTATGAATTTAATGAGTTCGAATATTTGTATAAATATTTGAACATATTGAATAGGATTCATACATATTACCATTATTAAAACTAGCTTACTTCGTTAATATTTCTCATTGATATGTCAGTGAAAATATTTTTTAAGATAGTCACATTAGGATATTATTACAATTACATATGGATATAATCATCAAAATCCATTACTACAACAACAACATGGAAGTCATGTAGAAAGTTTGGAAAATTAAAACCTAAGAGATGTTTTATAATGTTTATAAGAATACAATGTAATTATAATAATGGAAATATAAATTTATCATTCATTCATGTGTTTTATAATTTATATTACATGAATGAAAAACCGATAAACATTTCATCAATGAAAAAAAATTGAGTTGTCTGAAATTTCTGACCATCAAAGAGTAATATGGGTTGTGATCATATGTCATGTTTAGCTTGAATAGATACTTTTACTCATTAAAAAGGGTTCAAAAAAAGATATTATGAATATATTCATCAGTCAATATATTGAGACTAATTCTTTGAATGATCTATAAATGTATAGCTCATGGAATTCCATGTGTTTATAGATATACATAGTGGTGTGCAATTATTATCAATGTATCTCACCTAATTTTGGTGAGATACCTGGAATAAGAACATTAATACATTAATATCCTTCTTATGAATTTCAATATATGAATATAGCTAATACATGGGTGGTAGTATATATTAATGATTAGGATATTGGTAGGAGTGAAATGAAGATGATATTTTTTCACTTGTATGACATGAAAGGAAACTTGGCCCTTGATAAAATTGGACATAAGAAATATATGGCCATGTTTTTCAATTCCATGTATTTTTTGTTCAAATACATTAATATGTTACATGTGATATGATTATCAGATAAATGAATGACAGGTGATGAATTCATCATCGTGGTAAGAATATTTCATAGAATCAAGATAATATGAGTTGTATATACAATATTGACATGTTTTATGCCAAGTGGTCAGGTAATGTGATTCATTAGATGCACACACAGAGTGATATATATATTTGACATATTATACATATTATTTAACAACTAATGTATACATATGATGCATGTATTTTTCATTCCTAATATGTTGGAATTATATATTTATATAAGTTGTACATATATTGTAAATTTATCATGAATGGTTTATTGTTTACTTAAAATCATATTGTATATCTTAATGTAATTTCAATATATTCATTAAAAATGATTAATAAATTATACAAAAATATTAAAAAACAAAATTGATTCATTATGAATATGAGATGATTCGGTATTCACTTGTATAATATGATTATAAAATTTCTTATTGTGTGTATGGGGTTTATAAGGTTGATGTTGCCATGAAAATTTACCGAAATGTGGGAGGGATTTAAATTAGTGGTGATTTTTTAAAAATATATTTCATTATAATTTATCCTTTTCTGGCCAATTAGGATGTGATACTTTCTTATGATTACTCAAAAATTCACAAATACAGTAAAAATGGAATTAGAACAAAATAATTTTACAAGGTTTGTTCATAAAATGAGCCTTCTACTTTCTATTGTTTGTTTGAATCTCTAATAACATATTTTCTACTATAATCAAAACAAGTTACAATATTAATTTGTTCACAATCTTAGAGTCCCACTATGATTTCTAGAGTCCCACTGGAACAAGAGTATCACTATACCTATTACAAAAATGATTAGACAAAAACACAAGAATGTACACTTCTATATGTTTATTTTTTCTATAACGACTTACGATTAGATTTCCGTAGATCTTTCAATATTATTAAAATGTTATATACTAAATTTCTGAAGATCCACCATAAACATGTTTTTCTTCAAAATCCTACCTCCTAATGTTTCAACTATATGTCGCTCATATAGTATTATAATTTAACATAACATGAATTAATTTGTTATAAAATGGAATATGTATCTTTAAGAGAACTATATTCCCAATAATATAATACTTTGTAAAAAAACTACACAATAATATAATACTTCATGTACTTATTTGTGAACTCAAAAATAAGGCCACATATTGACATTAAAGGATATTATTTTTTATCAAGGTTGATCTAAACATGTGATAAACAGGTGAAATTATCATAAAATTATATCACTTGAAATTATAGGTTCAATATATTTTTATCATTTCTATGAAGTAAACCACTACTTTATTGGTAGTAAAATCAGTATTTATTCAAGAATTGTTTTGGTGATAGTTTTAAACATATAAGGAAGCAGTTTAAAGTGGGTTTTTCACAATGATGCATATACTCCACATAATACGTCACCTCTGCATGATCCACAATGAATTACACTATGCATACAATATTTCTAGTTACAGAGAACCATGTCCACATAACATTTCATTTTCTATGATTCTTTCCAAAAATGATGATCATCCTCATAAGATTATTCATCGCATAGTGTATGTTGTTATCAGTTGATTATGGGCTCATATATTTTCCCACATAGCTTTTTATTTCAACATTCCATTTCATAAGATCATCACTATATTATTACCTCACCACAAATAAGTTGATAAATTATCCTCACATTATTCATTGATGTCTCGAATCTCTACAAACAAAAACATCACAAATCATTATCTTAAAAATATTTTTCATCCACATTGAATTTATATTATATGAGTATTTTTATAGGATGTTAAGAGTATTGCATGTGAGAAGCAAATTCTCTGGAAAGAATTCCTCTTCCACAAACTAATATTATCACTAATCACCAAAAAACATGATTTCTCAATATTCTTAGGCTCTGAAATTATTTTATGATTTTCATAAAATCATAATTATCCATTTTTATATCTCCCAATGATTGTTGGTTGATCTTTCATAATAGTTGGATCATTTTAGGTTTCTCTATTCTGAAAATCATCATCTGTGGAAGGATAATACATAGAATATGGGATAAAAATATCTCCATCCATATTCTAGAGACTCATATTAAAAAAATCGATTAGATCAAATCGATTATATCATGTCCTTCTTTTTCATTGATGGGTGAACAATACTTCTCATAAAATAGTCCAATATATAATTCCGACTCATTATTTACTTCACTTTATTACTCAAATTACATTGCATTACGTTTGAGAGGATATCTATTTTAGCACTTATATTCACTATACACACAACCTACACTTCATCCCATAGGCCACATGACCTCATATGTGTTCTTCAATCCATTCCATCTGTCGGCCCTATGAAAGGGCCTATATGGATTTTGACCACATTATACATGTGGAACTTTTATGATCCTATATAAGTCAGACACCTCCTTTTTCTTGGATGGATTTTGATCCTTATTCCCAACTTAGTAGTGGTCGCACATGGGTCCCTTAACTATAGTGATTGGTTGGATCCTATTTTTTTGTAGTTAACTCTTAAACAATGTGATAGAAAAATAGATATGGAAATCCAAATCCTCATTTATTATTCTCTTCTCAAGTGTCTTCATGAATAATTAAATTCATATATCATGGCCATCTTTAATCATCTAAAAATAGTGGAAAACAATGTCTTCTTAACACAAGTATTTGACATTTATTATTAGCACAAAAAACAATCAATTTATACCAAGAAGAACTATCCAATCATAACATAAAATTGCATATAATAAATAATTATAAAAGTTTGACATACAGTACTATATGATGAATCCATAACTATTATCTTGGAATCAACACATCATCCCTTACAATTATCTAGAAATCACAACTTTATTCAAAATAACCAAGCATTTTTTAAAACATTTTGACACATTGTGACATCAAATGAAACACTAAAGTTAAAAAATCTCACATTAATATATTTTTTCACTTCCCATAACATGTAAACTATCAAAAAAATTTAAATATCTTCGTACAATTTTTACTCCTTCTTAATAAAAATGAAATTAAAAGGGATGTTGGGCCTTCTTATTTCATATGTATTCTAAAAAACCTATTCTCTTAGTATCATTAAAGAAGGAATTAAAACCCATGATACATGGAAAATATCCATTATTTAATAACATCTATGTCTATGTAAGAATACTAGATGAATAAAATAAGATAAATATAAAATTGGGTATCTAATATATATATATATATATGAAATATCTATACTTGTGAAATCAAGATCATAATGTATTAAATGTCATACAAGATCATGCACACAATTTATCAAACACATCAGAATGTTCGGATGTACATGAATAATAGTCCATTTTTTTAGTGCATCACCAATCAAGAACTCCTCTTTAATAAATAATATTTACAATTATTGATGATAGTTTCAATGGTTTATTCAGTCCTCATAAAGGCTCTCCCTCATAAACTGCATCCACAAGTACCATAATGGAAGTAATGAAATTCATGATGAAAAACACATCTCCTTGAATTAAATTCTTTTTTAGAACAACACATATAAAATAATGTGGAATAATGAGGTAAATATTGATATTATTCCAGTGAGAGGATAAGGTAGAACATGAAGTTGCATCTTTAAATCAATAAACCTCTCATTTGGTATTTTTTTGGTGAAAATATCTACAACATGATCATTAATAGAAATGTGTTCTCTCTTAAAATATCTAATTTCCACATTTTATTCAATAAAATGTTACATTTTATCAATATTGATGGATCTTGGATGTTATGGATTTTTAGATAATACAACATTAATTTAGTTATCACATGATTTATTTGTGGTTTCTTAGTCGCAATATTCATATTTTCTAATTGCACATGCATTTAAATAATCTGTTTAAATTTATGTGTAGATAAAACATATTCATACTCAGTCATGCTCAGCATCACTAAATTAGTGTTATTACTATAAAAAATGACACACCCTTTTCCTAGAAAAAATATTCCAATAAAATTTGATCTCCAACCTGAAAAATCACAAACCTAATCAACATCTATAAACCTCAATAGTATTAATTATCTATGATGTATCTTTAAAACCCATAGTTCATAGTTCCATTGATATATCTCATAATTATCAAAGTAACAAACTTGTGAGACTCTTTTGGGTCACTCCAAAATCAGGCACATAGAGTCATGACATAAGTTATATCTAGTTTTGATTCTTGTATGTAAAGCTGACAAATAATAATTTTTTTGAACTCTTTATGATTAACACCAATTCTTGATTCATCCTATCATAATTTAGTTCTAAATAAAATAGGTGTTCATTTTTTTCCAATAAAGATATTTTTCATCAATTTCATACTATACATTTCTTATGATTGAAATATATAATTTAGATTTTTCACAATCTTAAATCCTAGAAAATATATTATTCATCAATGAATATAAATGTAAAATTTATTTTCATTTTCTCTAAAAATTATTCACATAGACCATCTTTTTCAATAGAAATTATGTTTTGATAGATTAATAAAATGACAATGACAATACCATAGGAAATATATCTCAAATAAAGTTTGTTATAAACATCGCCTTTTACAAACTTCATACCCCTTAGCCAACTATCAAGCTCGGAATACCATGCTCTAGGGGCCCGTTTCAAACCATATTAATTTTTCCTCAATATAAATACAATTATTCTATCATTGATTAATAAAAAAATACTTGGTTGTTCAATGTATAATTCTCCATCAACATAACCATTTATAAATCCATTTTTCACATGAATGTTTTATAATTTATAATTTCTCTATTCTTGTACGGAAAATAGAATTATAATATATTTCATTATTTATATTGGTGAAAAAATTTATTCAGATTCATTTAAATCCATTTGAAAATTTCCCTTACACACCTGCCTTAATTTGTTCCATGATACATCACCTTTATCATTTATCTTTGTTATTAAAATTGCACTTGGATCCAACAAAATTTTTATATTTAGGTATTAATACAAGATCACAAGTATATTTATTCTCAATCTAATCATGTTCCTAATTAATAGCATATATCAATTATACATGTTCAAATTCTTCTTCCATTGTGTGAGGATCAATTTTAGAAATAAGGAAATTTTTTTCTTCAATTCATAGTCTTATTATAGGTTTTTCTGGATGCTTTTGATTTACAATTATATTTTTACTATCAACATGTTTTTCAATTTTTTTTGTAACCTCTTATTTTCATCATCATTATATTTGACACCAAAATATAAAGAGTCAATATCAGTAATGTTTGGATATTTCTCATTAGATTAATCAATATTTCTTTCTATTTTCATTTCATTTTATGTAAAATATTTAGTATCTATATGAACTATTATATCTTATTTTTTCTAGTTTCAAATAATTTTGACATCACTATTGTGAACTATCTTTTTAATACGCTAGATCCACCATCTATAGTAATTACTGTCAGATAGGTAGACCACGAAAATTAGATACTAAAATTTTTATACAAATTTACCTATATTAGTTTATTGATATTTTTAATTAAAGGTTTTAAAAGACACTAGAGTATTCATCAATTTTATTTTTTGAGTACCAAATTTCAGAAGATATTTTTTTCTGGTCATAGTAGACATTTGATATGTATATGTATGTCATTATATATGTATATATATATATATTATACCTATAAATACATCATGATACAATGTTGTGCTAACATACTCCTGTCTATTTCAATAGGGAATCTATTATTTGTTTCAGCTACCCCATTTTCTATATAGTATATAGTGTCTTGTACTATTACATTATTTATTGTCTAGAGATACAGCTTTCAAAATCAACACAATGAAACTCCATTCCATTATCTGGTCTTAGTATCATGATATAGATACCCATCTCCTTCTCATGTTTCCATATAAATGTTTTTTATCATTTTATTTTTCACTGAATTTTCCTTGAATGAGATTACATTTTTCATATATGTATAATTGTTAATAAATGTAATGAAATATATATCCCCTTTGGTATTGTCTGGTATCATTTGTCTATATAATTTAGTGTGGATATGTTCAAGGGGTATAAAAGATAGAATTTACACCCCTTTTTTTAAAAAAAATTGGTCCAATTTAACCTTTTGAAAAGTTTCATAGATTTCATCCCTTTCTCCCTTTAGCTTGTGAAAGTCTATCACAGTATCATGCATTAATATTTTACATATACATCATTGACCAAGATAGAAAATTCTTCTATTCTAGAGTTTTATTTTATATTAGGAACTCAGTTAAAAAAATTTATGTAATCACTAATTTAAAATAGATTTCTGTTGGTTGTTTTTTCCTTAAGCGACGATTCATCCATCCTTTGAGAATTTTATGATACATGAATACTTTATGAACATCTCCTCATGTTCCTCATCACAATTTCTGCTAAAGATAATCTAATTGTTCATTATTTATTCATTAATTTACAGATTATTACTCATTATAGTTTGGATTAAATTTATTATTTTCAAGCATCATTGAATATTTGTGAATAATTATTTCCAAACTTCACTGCTACTCCTTCACAATTATCAATGTCGCCAATAATTTTTGTTACCACTCATGTGTGATTAACATAAACAAATTAGTAATCTATAACTTGTTTGTAATACAAAATTCCAATGATGATTTATCAAAGATGAATTTTCATTATTCTATTTTTGAACTCCCTTTCCTTTCATAATATTGGATGTTTACTCTGGTAGAATAATCATTCAATTTTTAGAAATATGGCTATGATGATCACATATTCCACAACATTATTATAAATTGTATTATTTTTCATATGTTGGAAGATATAATGAGATCTAGATAACATTGTGCATATTTTGAATATTTTCTCTCTTATTCTCATAATCGCTCCCCCATGTCTATTGTCTCATCTCTAGAATAGAAGTTATATACCAAAATAAATAGGACTTATACCTAACGTTCCAGAAAAATAGTAGTATCAATTTACCCTTATTATTACCGAATGATAATAGCAATATCATTAATATTTTAAATGATATTCTTCTATATACTGAAACTGTTTCTATTATGGGGGAAATAAACATGAATAATATATATCTTCCTCTTAATTAGAAGATGATTTATGACTAGTCATTATGTTTAATACATGTCCAGAATTTATTTTTTAACCTCTATTGACAGATATAATGAATTTGTTTTAAGAATGATATAGTACTCAATTATATTGATTCATCGAACCTCTCATATCGATAGTTTTTGATTATTTTTACTTGACCCCAACAGCCTTGATGAAATATTATTAGATATCATCGAATATATTCTGTGCTTCAGAACATTTAGATCGATTATTTGAGTATAAATATTCTATTATGTAATGTTTTTCATGATGTTATTTTCCCATAATTTCCATTTCATCCTCATTCAGTTTGTGTCTTTTAATTTCATCAATGTGAAGAATCGCATTCCTTGAACATTCGTCCTTTTCCTCAGTTATCTATTCTTTTTATTTCAATTAAAGTATCTAATCATTAATAAATATTTTGTTCATCTCATGAAAATATTATAATTCCTTTTTGAACATGTGATATAGCTAGGTTATTTCACTTTCATCATCTTTAATTTTAGAGCTATCAAAAATATTTTCAACGTGAATGATGAAGTAACATTAATATTTGGATTGGATTCTGGCGTTATAGATAGATTCATATTATTTTATCAATAAAATTATACTTTTACATTTATTTAATTTCTTCATACATCTATTATATTTTATTTTTCTTTTTTAGATCATGCCTTGTATTATTTTATTCAGTTTTTCATCATCTATCTCAGGTTATATGGAATTATTTACAGCAAGTTATAGAAAATTTCCCAATGAAATTATAGTTGAATCACCATAATGGTAATTTAAATTTACCCTTAAACATTACCTTATTCAATATTAATGGTACAAGGGAAATGATTTTTTAAAATTGTAAATTTCATTTACATCATCGGGTTCAATTAATTTTGAAATTTCACCATCTTTGATTTTTGTCATTTTCATGGCTTTAAAATCTCTCCCATATTTGATCTTATTTGTGATGGTCAAGATAATTCACTTTAAATATACAATTAGCAAGTTATATAATTAATTAAGAGTAATATCATATCATTCCTCAATAAATGAAACATTATTATATAATCAATCTAGAATATTTCTTGTAAAATTTTCAAAAATAGTAAAATCACACAACTTTTCACCAATACCCCGAATATTATAGGAAATTTCACTGAATATTATAAAGTATTTATTGAAATTCAATTCATTACCCATCATGATATCTTAAAATATTATCTTCTAAATATTAATTTTGGTATCCTTTACTTTAATATTTCTTTCATAATAGCTTTCCAATTTTTAAAAAAAAATCATTACAATTTTCTATCCCAAAATATTTGTTTAAATAATTTTTAAAAGGTACGTAAAAATAGAATATTGAACTATTCGATCAATATCCATATTTATAGTATTGATAAAAATCATAATTTCATCATATATAAATTATGGGAATCCAATAGTGACTGCATCTTTGACTTCACAGAAAAGAGATAAGAGATAAATAAATATATTATTCTACCAAACTGTAATAGTTCTTTCCATTGAAAATAAGAACACAACTTTTATTGATAAAATATAGATTATCCAGCTTTAATACATAGAATATTCTTACAAATGGAACCTACCTATTATACTAATTGATGTTCCCAAGAGGTGTTACACCATTGAGAGGGGTCTTGAATCAATAGTGGTTTTAAAAAAATTCATTCTTTTGAAATTAACCTATGTTGACCTGTAAGAATTAGATCCCCTCTTATGAGAAATAAACCTATCTCAAATGCTATAATAATAAATGGAAAAGGACCAAAATGTTTTTATATGATTTGGTTTTAGAATTATCATACTCCTTATTATTATTGATTATAATCCCCAATTATACACTCTCTAATATAATCAAAATTTGATAAAATATAAATTTGATCACACGAATAGAGTCCCACATTGATTTACAATGTCCAACTAGAATAAAACTTTCACACTTCCTGTTAAAAAACATAATTACACAATATCACATGAAAGACCACTTATGAATATTGACTGGTTATATAATATCTCATGATGATATTACTCTTAATCATTGAAGATAGATAAAATATAATTTGAACAATTTTTTAATAACACCACTGAACAATTAATTCTTCAGAATTCTTCCTACTGACTTCTCAACTATATGATGTTCATATTATATACAAATTTAAATTTCTGTATAGTAAATTATTATCACATGTAATATTTATCATCTAGAAAATAGTATTCCCAATAATATACTACTTCAAAAACAAATTGAAAAATAATATTCTAATTCTCAAATTGATGCGGGCACTCACATATACTACCAAAGACAATATTTAAAGGATTTTATTCCATTATAAGCTAAATTTCAACCTCTAAGTGATAAATGAATTTCTCAAAAAAATCTCTCTTTTTAATTTCAATTCACACCTTTCTATTTGTATAATTTTTTTTAATGAAACCCGAAAATTTTATAGGTTGCAAAATCAGTAGTTATTGAAGAAAATTATTACATGATAATTTTGAACATCATGGGAAGCAATTTAAACAGTTTTGTTCATTGCAATGAATCTTAACGGTATAGGAAATTTCCTCCACCTATACCACAAATATTTCATCCGCACACACAATATATTTGATTTCAAAGAACCATGTATGTATAATATTTCATTTGATATAAGGATTCTCAAAAATGTAGCTCATCCTCATATTATGGTTCACCACATACTGTATGTAATTTATGAATGATTACATGCTGATTTATTTTCCAGAAATTTTTTTTATTTCTTATATGTATTCACATAATATCATGACAATTTTTACTCAAAAAAATAATTTTATATTTCACCCTCATGTATTTCAATGATGTATCATATATTTCTAAACAAATATTTCACAAAAAAATTCATTAAAAATAATACTCCTCTTCATAGAATTTCATTTTCTATTTATATTTTCATTAGATAATCAAAATACTACATGCACATATCACCTTATTCGAATATCATTCTTCATCAAAACCCAATATTTTCACTAATTAATAAAAAATGCATCCACCGCATAACCAACCTCTCAGTGTAATTTATAATTTTTTGAAAATCATCTAAATCCATTATCTAATCTCTTGAATAGTGTCATATGGTCTCACATTGTGGATGAATGATTTTTGGTTTCTCTATTAAACACATCATTATATGTAGAAGGATTGTATATGAGGGAAGGAAAAAATTCCATCTCTTAGTATAATAAGATGGATCACACTGAAATTATCTATTAGATCAAACAGACAATGTAATTTCCATCTTTTTAAGGAATGGGTGAAATAACTCTTCACTGCATTGTACCACATCTAATTAAACATCACACATCACTATGTATTATTAAAAAACTGCTACATATTCACCATAGATCTGACACCAGGTTCTACATCTTGATTCACTACACACACATCCTATGATTTTTTCCATGATCTACTAGCTAAACATATTCACTCCACTAGCCACATACTCCGCAGGACCAATAGACATTCCTATAGACATTTTGATCCCCCTATACAAGATAACACCTATATGGGCCTATTAATTCCCCCTCCCTCCTCCGGGTTGTCATGAGTTAAAACATGTTTCTCCTTAGAAGTGGGTAGGCATTGGCCATTTGACTATATTCAGGGCCTGGATCCACAAAATTATTTTAAAATCTTAATTAATGGGTTATCCACATATATATGGAAATAAAAATCCCCATTTCTTCTTTAATTCTATTATTTCATTATAGAGAATAAAATTCATATAGCATGGACTTATTTAGTCATCCAAAAATTGTGATAAATAGTGTGTCCTTCTAAAAACATGTCCCTGATATTGATGATCAACACAAAAAATCATCACATTATACCAGGAATAATATTCAAATTGTGACATCTATTTCAATATAATGAAAAATTTCCAGAAATGACTTACAAATCCATAATTTGAATCCACAAAAATTCTATAAGAATCACCACTTCATCCATAACAGTTTTCATAACATCACCACCTTATCCAAACTCACTACAAACATATTGACACACATTTAAATATTGTGAAAACAATTAAATCACATATGTTCAAAAGATGTGTAAGATCGTATGATAAACTATCTTCTACCAAATACTCCATTTTCTGATATTGTAATGCACTGCAACCCAATCAAGTTTTGAGTAGCCTCATGATACTATCATGGATCCATTATCTTAGGTAAACCATTTTAGGTAGGGTGATTATGTTCACTACTCCTCGTGATCTTCTTCAAACACTCTTTGTGGAGTGATGATGTAAATAAAATATATTCATGATTTTCGAGTGATCTGTATTTTGAATTATTTACACATTGATTTCTTGAAGTCAGATTACATGTGCTTTTGTTTGTATTCTATTACAAATGATCATTATATGATCAAATGAAAACCATAAAAATTTATCATGTTTGTGGAACAAGAAAGAGTTTATTTTTCAGTTTTTTATTATTTTATGTGTTTACATATATATAGTATGAAATCCATGTTTTGGTATAATTTAATCAATTTTCAATATTTGGAACATTCCTTTATTTATTTATTTGATGGTATGTAATGGATGATATTTTTAAGATATCATATATTATTACAAATCTATTTTGAATTTATATTCTCCCCACAATGTCCTCTTAGATCCTCACAACTAATCCATAGACTATGGAATATGTGGAGAGGATCATGGGCCTATTTATTTACTCAATTCCCTTACATTTGAGTTTACTTGTATGGGGTAGTTAGACCAAAATATAACATTACTATTTTAAAACAACAAGAGATATAGAGATGTGACAACATTTGTTAAAGAAAAATATTTTCTTTTGAATTATAACCAAAAAATAAGTATCCTTTTTAAAATTAATTTAGTTAAATATATAATTCATATATAAAAGAAAATCATGAGATTTAATATACAAGAGAGTACATAAAATTATTTGGTCAGATAATAGAAACAATCATAAAATAGAAGGGTGTTAGATTCCATCCAAGGAGAACATTTTAGAAGCCTTTTTCATTTAATTAGAGTGGGTTATGAAAAAAAATTGTTTCTAGTGATTATCTTGTGTGTGTAAAGTAAAAAAGGGGTGACCTAATGGTTAGGTTCCTATATCTAATGTAAACATTTATTTCTATATTTCTAGATGAAATTTACTATTTGGATTCAAGAGGAATGTAATTGGGATAGTTCATGAAATATATTTTTTATGTTCTACACTATTTTATCATCCTTATGACATACATGACATAATTGATATAATTATCTACCTAAATACCCAAATAATATGATATATTTAACAGTGTATTTAAACTTTAGTGGAATTACTATCTTGGGCCATTTATAAATGTAGAGAAAATGTAAATTTTTTATTAATTTTTTGGTGTATATTATGTAAAGGTGTTTATTAAATATCTATAATATATGATACCCAAAGTATAAATTCCCCTATTGTGGTTAAAATGGAAATGAATTTTTTTATTGAAAATAAATTTGAGATCATTCGTAGTGAAAGAAAAGATAAATTGTAGTAATTTACTACATATTTATTATAATTTAACATACTTTTTAAAATATGAAAAAAATTGTATTATAGACACCACTTTAATAACACCTAGTAAAGAAGATATTAAATTCGAAACAGGTTTCTCATAACATAGAAAAACATTACCATTGAATTTTTACAGACATGGTTATTTCAATGGATCAATTGTAGAAAATTTAACATGAAAATATTGATACATATGGGATCATTGACAATATTAAATTGATCTATCATAAATAATTCTTTAATCATAGAAGTATGGTTTTAATTTTAAATATTGTTTTATAATGACTAAGTTAATTTTATTTTCCACTAATGTACTCAGTATGACTAGGTACACTAAAAATTCAATGAGGAAAGGGTCACCACTCTAGAAAAATTTGGAAAAGGATTATAGGATGTAATCATGGTTAATTGGATTTTATTAATTATATAAAAACACTACAATTATTAAATTTAAAAATCATTTCGGGGTCTCCTTAATATGTTAATTATGATTTATCAACACATAAGATGTCCCAGATCAATTTTTTTGATTATGAAAAGATAGTGAAAAGAGTCTTATTATTGGAATAAAAAAATTGAGACACCTAGGATACAAAGTTGGTTCTTTTAAAAAAAGGGGAAATTATTAATGAAGTGAAATATTTTTACTATTGGATGCGTTTACATTGCAGCATTAACTATCTAAATTATATAAACGTTATTATGAAATAATTTTGAGAATAAGCATCATGTTATTATGATAGAAACATATATTTTTCTATTTTTAAGTGTATAAGATACCTACTACATATTATAAATTTTTTATTAATATGAATATGAATTTAAAAGTGTGGAAGGATTGACCATGAAATCTATAAATTATTATTAATAAGAGATAATGTGTTTTTTATTTTAATTTAAGAGATATCATATCATCTTCTTAGTAAATTTTTCTATTAACTTCTGTAATTTTATTTCATTATGACATCATTAAAAAGTGAATACTTTTTTTGGGAACCAAAATTTTCATATTAAATAATCTTCTATATTTAAACACACATATTATAGTTATTGATTCAAAAAAATGTTATTACATGCATGATATTGGAAAAAATTATAATTTTATGGGTTAAAAATAAAATACATAATCTTTATGATAAAATATGAAATTTTTATATATTTTAAGACATCATCTTCAAATTTTTTCCCTAATAAAAATCTCATTCGATGTAAACAAATCATATTGAATATGATTTTCATTTTTTTATGATAATATCACATATTAAATCTTAAAAGACGTGATTGTTTGGAATAAACTATTCATGTATTTAAATAATTTATTTGATATATATTTTTACATAGTGGATGGGTTGAGATAATGTTGAGATTATAAAAGATAAAATTATAAAATAAAAATAAAAATACACAAAATATATATATTTGTAATACAAGATTAATCATAGTAAATGTCACTATAGATAATTTCATAAATCGTTAAGAATAAATCATGATAATTGATTGTTAATTTAAAAAAAATATGAATTTATTTGTTCCAAATTCACATTATAACAAATTATTCATTTATTATAAGACTTTTAAGAATTATACATTTAAAATAGTTAGAGATTAAATTTGTTATAATATATTATATAGTGAAATAATTTTATTGGGATAGAAATTTGAAGTATTTAATAAAGTGATTAAAATAATAGTATTAATATTATACAAATATTTTTTTTTAATATTTAAAACCATTAACAATTTTAGTGGGAGGGTAAATTTTCAAAATTCCAAAATGTTGATGTATATGGTTTTTATTTATATGGGTCATGATTTTATAAAACTATTAAACTAATCAAAAAAATAATAGTCATTAAGGTGTATATGTTTTGATATAAACTGGGATTGAAACTTATATATATGGATTTTCAGTATTATTATTATAAGAGTTCAAATATTTAATAAATCTACCATATTATATATAGAGGTTAAATTTTATCATTCATTAATGAATTTTCAATTTTCCATGAGAGTGGAATGATAATTAAAACCTCAAAGATATATACTCACGTTATTAATGTTCAATGTTCATCATTGAATAGAATGGGTTATAATGAGATTTTAATATCTGTATAAGTAATGGAACTTATGGAGATACCAATTTTACTCTTGATAAACAAGTAAGAATTGTGTATTGTAATTCATTATTGAGTATACCACATGTAACTGTATATAGATTAAGATTTTAAAATTTTGTATTATAGTTTTATAGTTTTATAGTTTTATAGTTTTCTCATTACATGATATTAAAAATATACCTTCCATATGAACCATCATATTTTGAGACAAGTCTAACACTAACCATGAGTTTGTGATAATCCAATAATATTTTGGAATTATGGTCACATTGCAGTGGGTTTTTCATAACCATGATGTTATATATTCTTTTATGATGGGTATGAAATATGGGCCTTTAGTGAAAGAAAATAATGAAGTGTTTAGCCATTAAAAGTTTAGTGACATATGATTTATACATCTATTAAGATGAATGAAATTATATATATTCCTCATGATGAATGACGTTTAATATATTTTCATCAGCATATATTTATCTTCATCCTGATATTTGAGAATTTATGAGTTATTGAACCCATGACTGACATGTTTTATCAATCATACTGATTCATCATGTATTTGAATGATATATCATATGTAATAAAAAAATGGTTCAACTAGAAAAGTCACCGATGTTGGCCCACAATGGTGGTTAGGTGAAAAAGATAAAAAAAACTCTCTTATATAATAAAATGATATTCAATAAGATCATAAATAAGAAGAAAGACATACAACAATGATGCATAAAATATAAGATAAAATATATAAAATATAATGTATTACTAGAATAAATATATAAAACCAACATTTGTCAAACCATCACCTCCAAATCATCTTGCTATGAAGGATACAATTAAATGAGAAGCAAACATACTACATAATGTCCTTCCCATTACCTAAATCTTTTAATAAATGCCTAAAAATTCCCAATTGAAAAATTATAGTGTGAGAATAATGTAATATATAATTCAACAATATAATCTATATTTATTATAATATCAAAAAAATTATAGTTTTATCTTTACAGAATATATAGTGTTTTAGAAATAATTATAATCAATAAACACCATTTCTAATTTATCCACTATTTTTTTCATAAATGATTTTCATATTATAACAAAATGTAATATGAAATGTATAAGTGGATAAACATGAGAGCCTAACCATTTCAATTCATGAATACACCATATGGTTAACATGTAAAAAATTAATATGACCAAACTATCATGTATACTTTTGTCAGAAAATAACCATGAAAAATCCATCATGGGAAAGTATGTGAGGAAATAACCATAACCAATCAATCATGTTATAATATATGAGAAATAACCATTACCAATTAATAATGTGATGATCCCATCAAAAATAAAAATAATACCATTTGGAAAATAACCTATGGTTGTACTTGAAAAAAAGTAAATCATAAATCCTAGAGTTGGGTGGATCCAACATGTATAACCACTAGATTCAATACACAAACTAATTTGAAATAATAACTCATGTTGAATTACACACTATGAGTTACATGACTATTTCCAGTACAACCAAAGTTATAAATTTGTTATTTCTTTTAAAGTCCAATTTAAAATCCATACTAATAATTTAAAAAACAATTCCAAATCCAAAACAATTTACATTAGCGCCTGAAATAACATTTTTAAAATAAACCCACTATTCAAGTGTTTTATAAAAAATGGTTTGAATAAAAAAATTTACATAACCCCAAATTAAAAGAAACATTTATTTCCAAAATAAATAGATTAAAATTAAAAATAAATTCAATTTAATGAATAAACGAAAAAATTTATTGTAGATTTTAACAATTCTTTTAATTATCCCTTTTTATATCAATGCCTACCTCAATAATAGGGGCCACTAAAAACCATAAATTGAATTCAATGGAAGAGTGGATCATGTCCTTGTGATCCTAGAACCATAAGTAACACAAAAAAATCTCTATAAATATTTTTCGATCTAAAATACATAGTCCACATGGTTTCAAACAAGATAATGGGTGGATAAGTCTAGAAAGAATCAAATAAATGAAGATAAAACCACATAAAACCCCAAACATTAATTTCTAAATCCATGAAGAACAAATTTAAATCCCCAATAATCTCAACGTAGAAGCTTTTAGATTATTGGGGATGGATTTGTTCAGGCCTAAATATTATTAGCGGGTGATTAGGCATTAAAAGAACCAGGTAAAAATGGTGAACCTAAAATTTTTTAATTTAATGATCATCATGTATAGTTAGGCCAAAAAGTTAGACAAACCATGTACCAACCTGGTGTGTCTACTATCTCATTAAAAAGAATATTTTCATGGAATCCAAGGACAAGAAGCATTATTTTGTCAAACCGTGAACCCCCCTTCAACAAACACCCGGACCCATCATTGTTTTCCCATGTGAGACAAACTATTTCTTTAAAAATGTTCAATACATCTTAAACAACACATTTAAAACACAAATCAATACCACTTATCATCTACATCGTTAGAACTTACCATGGACCAATCATGCAAATGGTCTGTCTACTCCAAAAAAACTTCATTTCCGACCCTCATTCCCTTAAAATCTCAAGAATGACATTAAATAAAAACTGTTATTAATTTATACCATAATTGGTATTAGGTGGGTGAAATAATTATTGGAACCTTAAAATCATTTCATACCTATAATGTTCTCAATATCCTTGACTAACTAATAGAAAATACCACTATATCCTCATCAACTATTCCCACTATGATGTCCTATAACTATCCTATCTGCATTTTCACAATACCTAGACCAGGGAAACCATTTTACCATATTGTACATTATATTGTTGATCCATAACATAAATTGGCCTCTCAATAAATATGGTTTCAGGATTAAAATCAACATCCCCTCTTTTAATCACATGATTAGGATCTGATCACTACCTACTCAGTGGGAAACATGGAACACATCATAAATCTATTTAAAATGAGACGACATGCCTATCCAATATTTCACTTTTCTAAGTCACTAAATTATCTAAATGGGGAAAATAATCCTTAGTACTGATTTAGCTTTCATACCCAACCAATCATGTCCAATGTATGTTGAAACAATGATAAAAAAAAGATTATCATCCTCATTCTCTTGGGAAAAATCATGTTGGTCTGTATGAGATTTTTTATGGCTATATGATGTGAAAAACATTATAACATCTCCTGATCTAACAATATCTCATGTGGTTAAATTGGATTGGTTATGAGACCTCATACACACCTCCATGTATTCCAAAGGCTACCAAATATAACAAGGGGATGATATGTATTGTGGGTAGACTATTCCCCATTTTATAGAGTTAAAACACAATACAATAATCTAATAATAAAAAATAAATATCATAATGTAGAATAATAATGGAATCAATAAAATACAATGAAAATCCACTAGTAGATTCAAACTACTAATATAATAATTATTAATATGAATAAAATAATCTCATTCATGAGTGTAACTAAATTCCATGATAGAGGTAATATAATTATAATACTAGAAGACTCAAAATACTTAGGTTCGGAACCCAATGTGGGTCTCTTCTCTAAAATCTATCCCACCTTGCTTGAAATTTCCAACAACAAGGTCTTTTTCCCTTATCCAATCATTCTTCCATGTAATCTTCTTATATTCCAAATGATATAATGAGTTTGGTGTGAGTATAACTCAGTATATTGACACAATCATGTATAAACATAATCAGTGTAATAATAATAGCATACATTAATGAAATAAATAGATGTATTAATAAATAAAAAAATTAAATTAATACAACATCAACCTACTTAATCACCATACAAGAATGTCTCTAACAATGTATCGCAACCATGAAAACCATAATCACATGACCATAGTAAAACAATAGCATCTCGATGCTATTCCAAAATATATATGTCCATACTTCCTTACTGTACCATCTACAACTATATAACCATGGAATAACTCACACAATTATAGTCAAAACCTCTTTATATGAATTTCAATAATAAAATCTAATATGAGTCTTGAATATAATATTTTCATAATTTATTAGGTCCAAGAATGGTATATAATCATTTCAGTATCTTTCACTAGGAATATCCCATTGTATAAGAATTTTAGCATGTCTAAGGCCAGAGCCTACTATATAAGAATTCCAGCATTCCTCATTAGATATAGCCAACAATATAATAATTTAAACATATTAACAAGGAAAACTCATTATTTAAACATTACAATAATTAAACTGGGCCAAATTCCCATATAATAATTACAATATAGAAAATAAAACTCATTTTATAGGAATAAGAATACCATAATTACACTTCAAATGGAATAAGGGTTAATTATGAACATTGTTGTTTATCATTAAATTACACATTTCATTATCATTTTTTCCTAAACAACAACATCAAAATCATTTCAATAATTAATCCAAGATAATTTGTCTCTATATTAAACAAACACCCAAACCCCATTTCATGATAAACACTATTTAATCCTTTAGTAAACGCGTTTATAATCATGGGTGCACTCACCTAAATAGTATCCATAAGCTATGTTAATAACCAATTCGACCCAATGGGAAACCAATTAATAATCCAGTTCAAATTTAATTTATTTAGGTGCATATTATTTTAGTGCAATTATAATATTGCACATACCAGAAAAATAAAAAAGGATAAGGGATCTAGTTTTAGAATCTCTATCATTAATTGACAATAAACCAACATTTATAATATGATTCACTAAAAATAACGATTGAGAATATGATCATAATAATGATCTTATACCCAAAATAATCATGATGAAAATGAAAAATTTCCACGGTTATGATATAACACGGCAATTGACATTGAATAAAGGGGAGGAGTAAAACACTAACCAAAACCACTCACTATGGATCAGATGTGTGATTGTGATTTCTGAAATCATGAGAGGTGGTCCAAATTCTCAAGTAAGATTCCCAAGGGCCGAGAGGAGTGAGCTACACATGAGGATAAAAAAATAGTCAAGAGACATTTTTTAAAATTATATATTAGTAAATTACATGTTGTGTGGCTCATTTCGATATTGTGTAATTATTTGTAGAGTTATTCCATAAAACATTTCACGTCAGCTGAACTAATTTTCCTCTGAATCATTATAAAATGTGAACTTTTTAAACGATGTGGAATCTATTCTTGACCTATACGTAATTCAAAACATGTGTCTGATAGAATCTGTATTTCATTTAATACATTAAAAAAATGAGTACATTTTATTTAGACAGTTCATCAGCTAAAAATAATAAAAAAAGGAAATAAACCACCTCCAAAGCCTTTTCAAGCATAGAAACCCCTCATAAAACAATTAAACAAATTTATATATGGCCTCTATTTATTGAATCACACATATATTCCTTAATTGAATGCAAGTTTTTCCTAAAAATGATCTATTTATCTGTATAAGACTCCACAACCAAGTCACAAACTAAAAACTAAAAGTGGGACACACATGGAAGAGACAAGGTATTACAGACCTCTTCTAGATCAACTCAAAATTTTCCTTAATCTCTTGAATAATAATCAATCAAATTAAGGACCTCTCTACCCACACTTCTTAAAATAATGTACATATATATTCCCACCAATGCAATGTATCAAATGGTTCTATCTTTATAGAATACTTAACTCTTATTTTAGTAAAATCCATCTAGTGGAAAATTATTTTCGTAAGATCCACCGAAATTGAGAATGAATTTTCAATGCATATTACCAAGAACCTAAATAGCTCTCTCTATATTTCCATCTATATGTCGATGATAAGATGTACTGAAATTCAACTGTTAACCCATGTCCACCAAAAAAATCAGAGAAATAGGATGTGAACATTTGGTACCTATCATGAAAAGTCATATATAGATCCACATGATGTCTCAAAATCTCTTAGATATATGATTTTATAACCAATTCCACCTTTTCAACTTCGTGATTGGTAATAAATAATATGATTTTAGATTTTGATTAATGGTCACACAAATTTCATCCTTCCCACTATGTTTCCATGGTAAACTAATGACAGATTCCATGAATGTATCATCCCCCTCCCATACCAGAATGGGTAATGTTTTCAAAAAACTGGTAGGTCAATCACGTTTAACCTTAATTTACATCCTTGTGGGACACAGTTGTACTAAATCATCAATCAACCACCAATATCCTGGGATACAAATATAAACCTATCATGTCATGATACGTCTTGGTATCCCTTGGTTGTGTGGACCAACATGACCAGTTTTCATTTTCCACTAACTCATACCTTAGAGAAACTAAAACAACCAACCTACTTAGGATGTAAAAAGATCCGCTCAGAGACCAAGACCACTCACCTAGTATCATACCACCACAAAATCTTTTCCCTAAGATTTGGCACATAGTGTATGCCAATATATTGAGTTGAAATAGCTCATAAAAAGTTTATTTATCTTTAATAATTACCAAGATAACATGGAAACCAACTTATTCCATTGATGATCTCATCACAACAACAAAAACCAATAGATACAAATCCTCAATTGATTCCATCATGGGTTGTGTTGGAGATTTTATTCTAAACATATCATCAACAACATTCCATATCCTAAGACTATATGAAATACCAAAAAAATAAATATAAAGAAACCCCACCCAGTGTCGTTGTCACAAGTTTTTATCCCTTCAAGTAAAAATATATTTCATGCTCTTATGATCATAATACACTATAATCCTCTAAGAAAAGAGATAGTGATGCCATATTTTGAGTTCAAGTAGAAAAACTACAAGCTCAAAATTGTGTTAGGGTTAGTTCTTATCATGAGGTAATAACTTGTGAGATTTCTAATCTAGAAACTATTTCCCCTGCATCAAGACGCATCCCAACCCCATACTTGAAGCATCACAAAACACATCAAACCTGAACCTTGTTTTGGAGGAATCAAAATTGTTCTGGTAGTCAACCTCACCTTTATATCCTCAATGGTTCTCTGAAATTTTTCATTCCATTAAAACATGAAACCATTAGTGTTTAAATCTATCATCTGAAATTAAATCTTAGGGAATCCTAAAAAAACAATTAACCAAATAAACCTAATAATATTTGGAACTAAAAAACGTTTATAGGATGATCCTTGGACTTAACAACTTGTATTTTCTTAGGATCCAATAATATTTCCCACTAGGATAATTAATTCCACTAAAATATCACTAACTTGATCAAAAACATTCATTTTGTAAGCGTGACATATAAACAATGTTCATTCATTGTTTGAAGAATGATATAATAATGATCAGTATGTTCATCCTCTAATGTGGATTGCATAAAAATATCCTCCAAGAAAACAAAAAAATTGTCCAAGACCTTATGAATGACTTAGTTTATCCAATTCATAAATACTAAGGGATTGTTTTTAAAAATTAATGTAATAATTAGAAACTGAAAATTCTTAATCCATCTTCTAAACACAATCTCAATTTTATCCTTTTCTCATACTCTCAACTATTTCTTCCCTACTAGAAGTTAAATATAATAAATCAAATGTGTCCCTCTAATCAAGTCAAAGAGATCATCAATCCTATGAAAATGATATATTTTCTTAATAGTCACCCAATTGAACATTTACTAATCCATGAAAAGATAGTGACATGTGTCTTCATTATTAGAAAATATGATTGCATAATCCAATAGAGACCCACTACTTTAAATAAATCACATTTTATCTTGTTCCTATAGTTGGTAATTAACTTCCACCAATATTGTAGGTTCAATTCAATATGATAGTATTGAAACCGGAATTCTACGAGGGAGAGGTTCAATAATAAACTCGACCTCTCTCTATATCGATATAATAGAAAAATACTCAGAAACTTTAATGGGGTACACATACACCATTGGTGATAATTGATATTCTAGAAAAATTTTAATATAATCAAGAAAACTTTTAGACAGCTTGCATGAGATTACCCCATTATAAGGAATAAAAAACTCCTCCCTTCCTGATCTAGGCTCCTAGTCACCAGAAAAAACATAAGTGATCAAATCTAAAGATAAAAATTGAACCTGATGATGATAATAGTCCATATAGTCCCTAACATTGATCAAAAAATTTATTCCAAGTATCTAGTTCAATATTTAAATATCAACAAAAAAAAGTCCCACACAACCTCGAAGTCAGCTGTCATCACTTGACATGTGGGACACTTGAAACCATGTTAATACCTCTTCACCAATGGTGAGAAATGATCTGACAATAATGATATATTTTATGAATATAACACCAATATTTATAATAAATATGATGATATAATAGAGTGACTATAAACTATATCAAAAAAATTTAGTACTATAAAAGATTAAATAAAAACCACAATTATAACAGAAGCTGGCTCTAATTGAAATCCTATGGTGCACAATCCACCTGATAAGACTATTTGAACATTTCCACATGAACATCTCCCTTGGGACGAGTATTATACCCACCACCCGCGTAAACATCAGTAAAATATTAAGATCCCTCAATGAGAGCGGATCCAGTCTTACATAATTAAGAAATACTTTCAAAAAAATACCTTGGATGGCCTGATAGTACCTGATAATGAAATGTCAAAGGAATCTATATAATGTTAATATTGGTAAGATCATTCCCTCCACATGGGTAGAAGAAAAACTGATTCTCTATAGATGATACCCATGAAACAAGTTTTAATGAAAACTGAACACCCTTATACTTTCTTTTATGTCCAAAAGACACACTCTGGATAATAATTGTTCCAATTGATGTTCCACCAAAACTAGTCTTTCAATCTATGTTAGCCTCCTCCAAATCTAATTTGTCGACTACCGTAACCAAGGTTAGAAGGTACATTGGAATCAATAATGACTAAATAACAGGACAAAGTCCCAACTAAAACCTTCTAACCAAGATTATCATTATTTAGTTGGTCTTCTTCAAAATTCATTGTCTTCTGAAAATTGGTGTAATACTATAGAATAGTATTCACTCCTTATTTTTACATTCAGAAACTCCCATTTCATTTCTGAATGTAGTTTCTCAGGGTAAAACTACTCATTAATCATTTTTCTGGAAGAATTCTGGGTAATATCCTTTTAAAACATTTATTTCACAATATATCCATACCAACTCATTTGCATTCTCTTAAGAATGTACATGGAAAACCAAGTTTTATAGTCCTTCGGAGTCATTTATATGTTGAATTTGTTATCAATCCACTCAACCCACTGATTATATTTATAGGTTCATTATCTACTAGGGAAGTGGGGTTGATGTGACATAGTGCATTCTAATCCATGATCCATTTCACATCATAGTTTCATGACACTTTAATGACCCATAGTCTAAATAGTTCAGATTACATCTTCTAATAATGATGGAACCACCAATGGATTTCCTAGTAGAAAATGTCTCACAACCTCCTCACCCAAATTCGTAGTAGTTATTTTAGAAGGTGTTATCTAATGATCACAAGATAATTACAAATATTTTTTTGAGAAAATTCACAAAATCATTAGACTAACTATATGAATTCATGTCAATGCCTTAAAATAATGATCATTTGATTAAGTATGAATAATAACGATGAAACTCAACACTTTTAAATTGAAAAATCACATATAAATAAACATCCCATCCAATTCATTAATATTTTTTCAAAATCTATGTCCAAAACATGGAAAAAATATTTTGACCACCCATAGTTACTCAATTTCATATATGAAAGTGAGAAGGACAAGCACCCTCTCACACATTCTACCACAATCCCTATGGTCCAAAATCTTGTCTACCAAATACACTAAACCAAACCTACTCATTATTATCAAATTTTTAGCTAGGTATTTCCCTATAATACTATTTTGTAAAAAAATCAACCCAGATCAACTAGACAAGCCACCCAGGAATCCCACCATAGTGGTTAGGTGTAACAAGACAATGGAAATAATTCATGTATATTAAAAAATAAGACATAAAACCATATCAAAAATAGGATGAATGATATAAAACCATGATAAATACAATCTATGATAATATGAAAAAATCAAATATATGAAAATACAAAACTACCAAGCCTCATTGTGACCAACATTTCCACCAAACCATCCATCTAAAAATAATATAGTGGAATTTTATGATGAAATGCTGCATAATTCCCAACCCTTTACCTAAATCCAATAAAACAATGTCTACAACCATCCAAGGAAAAAAAATATGTGGATACCAGGTTTATTGTAATTAACCCGACATTGATACCCAATCAAACCGGTACCTGACAAGATTTTCAAGATACTCGAATGGAGTTCTGCATCCCCATGGGCTGGGTAATAGAACCAAGAGGGAATGATTTACCTTAAACTAATGTAGAAAACGTGTCATATAAACATATATATAACAGATGGAATTAGTAGAAGAAAAACATATATGACATAACTAAAAACATATAGTGGAGACAATTCAACTGAAAAGTAGTCAAAAAATCTCAATCTAAATGTCCAAAAAACTAATTATAGCTAAAAAAGAAAACAACTACCCCATCAGATTGTGTGGGAAAAATACCACCATCTCACAATCAGCTACCCAGACACAACTGATAGAAATTATCACCTCCTCCATATAGTGGCATTCCTTTCCCTCGATTGATAGACATAAAAAATCTATACACCCTCGAAGGGGAGTTTAGGGTGTAAGATAAAAGGATAAGTGAAATCGCACCATTATTTTCCATTGAAAGACTCTCTAAGTAATTATGAACATTCTCATATTTAAAGAAACCAAGGCATGATAAAAAATTAAATTTTTTATATCAAAATCGTTAAGAAGTAGATAAATTTATCTTTTCCCAAATATTTTACAACAATCATCATATAATAGTTCAGATCATTTTACATATATCAAGGAAAAATATGTATCACATATTAGATCAAATCTATCATACTACAACTAAATAGAACAAACCAATAGTGTAAAAATCATTCAAAGCACATAGAAAATCATCCCAAATATGACACTAGTTCTGGATAGCTATGGAACATGTACCCACAACATAGATAGTCTCTCATGCATCACGTCACAAGACATTTAAATAAAATCTATGTAGTAAAGGAAACCCCATAAATATAACATCCCATTTTGTATGTCAAGTCCCTAAAACAATAGTCCTATAGAATAGGATAAAACCTAATGAGTGAATTCCCAGAAAATATCAATTGATGATAAATATTACAAGTCCTTCAACCAAAGTACCTAAGTCATCCTATGTTCTCTATTTTCCAAAACATTTCAACAAACCATTTCCTCAAAACCATGCATTGAAGAAAATTTCTTAAAACCATTTCACAATGCATTAAAATACACTTTTCCTTAAAAAACAAGGAAAAATTCATCATTTATCAAAAGCGCCTTTCCATGTAGAAAAATAAATCAATCAGTAATTCCATTTCATTTTATAACTATTTTTTGCAATATTTAAGAAAAAAAATTCATGAGAAATATTCTAGATATGGAAGCTCCTACATTAAAATCAGTGTCTCACTTGCCCACAGAGGGATACACCAACAAGGAATAACATATAGAAAATAATGGGGGGCCTAGAATAAATTAAAAAATCTCAAAATATATTAAATTTTGAGATAGTTTTATTTTTGACAATAAATATCTACATAAATAAAAAAAACACTCATGGTTCACCACAACCAATCCATGTGATAGGCTTTGGAGATTGATTACATGATGAATTTGGATGCAATCTCGTAGAAACTTCATTTCAGATCAATAGATATGATAACAAAATGCAATGGTGCTACCACGATTAAAGGAACTAAAAAATATGCAAGGATTAATCAGCTTGAGAAATGAACCACGATCACAATAATGACAAATCATAAAATTAAATGATTCTAAAGGGTTGGAGGTCTCTAAAATCTCCCTTGATATCGTCTAGATTGAAGTGGTGAATGGCTACAAACAAATAAAATAATTAATCATCCTTACATCAACCAAAAATCCCAACTCATAAATATGAAAAGGAATTTAATCCCTTTACACATAATATAATCCAAGAAACTCATGTATAGGTAAGAACCAATTTAATTCCTATTAAAACCCAGACTTTTTCCATTACACATCCTCTAAATTTTACACGTTGTGTAATCCATTCATGCCCAATACCATGTTCATGAATTTTGACCGACAGACAATGAATCATGTGTAATCACCCAATATATAGTAAAAATACTATATTTATATAGAAAAATCCAATAATGGGGTTCCTCCAAAATATTGGGTAAACTATTTTATACATTATACATTTATACCCAAACTCTCTTAATTCAAACAAATGTATACCCATTAACATTATCTCATTTTTCCATCAAATTCTATCCATCATAGGGAGTCCCAACTTGTTCTAAAATAATGATGAAAACGAATTATGGTGTGGTAAAAACCTAAAATATTGTAACATGGTGTTTAAAACACCCCACTATAAGAATTTTTCTCCCTGTGAATTCATGTGGGGGAATTATGTTTTATATAGAGGTGTGGCCACTGATCTCACATCAATGACTCATGATCCCATGTCTCATGATAATATTAACCATGCCTCCATGACACACCTGTCCAATGAAATAAAATTCATATGTTATACTTTTTAATGAGAGCCAACAATCTCCCCTAGATACTCCATAATTGAAACATCGGGCTCTAACTCAGTCTCTTCCAAACTCAAAATGCGAGACGGGTCAGGAATGTGTTTCATAAGCTTTGATGTGGAAAACATCATGTATTACAATCAAATAAACTAGAAATTTTGACAAGTAATCAACCTTATAACACTTCATAGGGACCTAAAATCATCCACAACATCTCAGATACAACTTTCAAAGCTTTCCAAGTTAACAGAAGACCAACTGAGGATAAACATTCAATAAAACCCAGTCCTATATTGAAAATTCAAAAGGATGATTCTGATGATAATAATATGATTTCCTTCAACTCTTATATATAACTCGACTCTGATGTATATGAAATATCATCACCAAAGTCTCATAGACCAGACTCATCCACATCAACGTGGATTCACACACCTGTTCCCAACAAATATGTGACCCGGACGAGTGACCATATAGTTCCCCAATAGGAGCCAATATGATCTATGACTCATAAAAAATTTTATAAGAAAAATAAACCATCCTTCGAGGGCTATCCTAATATCCACTAAAATCCAATACACATAAATGGAAAGTATCATCCAAAATCGAAATAGCACACTCCCTTAGACATTCATTATGTTTATGGTATGCTTTACTCAACCTGACCAAAGTCCCCATAACTTGTTTGAGACACCTTTAGAATCCCAATGTAAACCTAGGATCCCTATTTGAAATAATGATATAATGAAAACCATGTAACCCTAAAATATCCTACACATACAACATAAATAGATTTTATCAATCCAAAAAAAATCAATGGAATTTACCTTAATATAATTATATCTTATAGTATAAATATCATCATGTAGTGAAACCAATAAAACTTTATTCTCATAAATCTAGAATTATAAATTATTTAAAAAATAAACCTAGAAGAATTACAAATATTAAAGTGTGATAAAAAATAGAAAATATGATAATTTTATTAGGATAACATGGAACAACTCGATCAACAAGAATGGTTGAACTCAAAAACAATGTTGTACAAATAAAAAATAATGTTAACAATAAAATATAACTTTTGATGATGAAATTATAAATTAACACGATAGAATATAGATGTTAATAAAGTATAATTGGGATATTGTTCATTTATAGGAAGTAATTAAACCATATGACTATTATAAATATGTCTTTTGGAATAGTAATATGAGTGTTTGATTAATAACCAGACATTTTGAATAGTAATCCGATTTTTAGGAATAGAAATTTTACTATTAGAATAGTATCATCACATATTAAAGTGTAAAATAATATTTTTGAATCATGTAAATGAAAATATGATATATTTATATCATATTAAAAATAAATAACTATTTCTAAAATTATAATTTATGTGTTGATATTATTTGTAAAACATTATTGTTTCATATTCAAATTTATAATGAATAAATTTTTTTAAAATAATATTCATTTTAATAAAATGGATTCATTATTTAATATTATGTTGTATTATAATTATATACTAATTTTATGAGAATATATTTAATTTTTTAAAGGGTCATAAAATCAATAATAATATTAAAATCAGTATTTTTGAATACACTATTATTTTATTTAAAAATTACGTTTTTGAAATTTAAAAAAGAAATTCATCAACTTTATGGTATTTTTTAAGTGTATATATTTTCAAAATTTTAGGGTGAATCCCTGGGATTTCTCAATGAAATTTGATTTTTGTTGAATAGTGAAATAAGGTAATTTAAGGTATTTAATATTATAAGACAAATAATTGAATTCTTGATTCGTTGATAATATAAGAGGCCATAAGTTCAAACTCACATAAAATAGTTTCTACATGTATCCATGAAAATCAACACTATTTATAATCATGATTAAAAATAATAAACTATTGAATATAATAATAAAAACACCCCTCTCCTCCCATTATAAATACAACACCTTCAACTCACACCTTCTAATAATTAGAACATGCCAATATTCTACCCAATTACCTATTTAATAATATTCCCCTTATCATGGTATTTATAGTCTCAAAAAATTAACAATTACGTGATCCTCATGGAGGTTATCAAGGATACGAAATTCAAGTGATAACTTCCTCCATATTTATCTTTTAAATTATTTATTTATTCTGCCATATCAGTAATCCAATAGAAAGAAAAAATTTCACTATAATATCATATATATGATGGAATATTAATTTTTATTTTAATTCCCATCATCAAACCCCTTATCTTCAACTTTAATTCTAAAAATCAAAACATCATTCATGAAATGTCGTTTCACTTCCTTCAGGGACAATGAGTTTTCATTTTCCATTACTACCTTCAAGGATGGTAATAAAACCATTATTATAATATAATATTATTTTAATATGTATATTATGACTTATTTTATGATAGATAACTAATATATCGGCATAATATTAAATAAAATGAAACTAATTCATGATGTTTGGAGAAACCAAAAAATTAAAAAAAAACATTTATCTTCTACATTTTATCAAACAAATCATCCTCATTAAAAAAATGATATATGGAATTATTTAAACTATTTTTTGTGAATTTATACCACATAATTTCACTAATTAATAATTATAAAAATTTTACAATAATGTATATAATTAAACACAAGTTAACCGATCATGAAATCATCAGAAGAATGATCTTGGAATGATGAAATTGAACTTTATAACTTATAAAATTGTATATAAATGAACTTAATAAAATTTTCTTACATAAAATATTTGTTTTTATAGTTTTTTACTTATGTAATTAAAGGATTTAATAAGACTATATTTGACATTATGTTCTATTGTATAACACTTTTTAATATAAGGTGAAATATCTATTTGAACCACATATTACATTTGAATTACGGATTATATCTCCTTTCGTAAATTTAAATATAAATTATTCTAACATAATTTGTATATATTATAAAAAAATTTCAAAACATACACATCTTACCCAGTTATTCATTCTTTGAAGGGTAAATACTTGATTTAAATGTTTCCTTTCTCAACACCCTTCAACAAGAAAGCCCGATTAAATATAACATCTTTGTTTTTATCCCACCATCAAGTACACTCCATTAAATTTTGTACGAAACCAATATTTTTATAATATCAATATATTTCATCATGAAAAACTATTTTAGTACATTTTTAGTTTTATGTAAACATTTATTCCTTTATCATTTTTAAATACCCTTTATTCTTTTCCTTAAAACTGCATTAGAGAAACACATTTCTAATGTTACAAAAAAAATTAATATTTTTACATCTGTTGGACTTCATTATTCTTGAAATATTATTATATTCCCTTAAAAAATTCCAATACCGATTTAAAACCTTCCTTTATGAAAACCATTATGATACCCCATTTTATTATCCCTTATGACATGATTATGAACCCCATTTAATTCCAAGGGTAAATATTTTCTTTATTTCTTATTCTTGAATTATTCATGTGGAACACATATTCATGAACATGTTATGTTTTTTATGCATATATATCTCTCAAATGTATTGTGAAATTATTTGTCTCATGAGATGTTATGTATGGGATTATGGATTAATCCTAATCCATTATGGGACACTTTCCACCATGTGATATCATCTCAATAGTTTTTCTTGATTATTGTTTAAGTTGTGCTATATTGTGTGACCACTGTACTATGTTGTGATGATCATATAATTCTGTTATATATATATATATGTATGTATATATATTCCATATTTTTATTCATGATCTATGAATTTTTTGTTATCATTTTATGTTTTCTAACTCATGTTAATTACTTTATTCCCATGTTTATTCTTTAATTAGAAATTTTTGATCTTTTATTTTTTCAAGGTATTCCCCAAGTTATACTATTCAGTTATAGGGACTCAAATAGTGTTTGAAGATAATTATGGGAATATTTTTTAATCTAATTTCATGTTTTTTAATTTTATAACTAGTATTCCGAAGATTCCAGACAATTCAATCCAATGTTTATATTTAATTGATACATGTATATAGATTAATGTAATACTGTGTGTAAAATAGTAGGTTTTCTATACATATCATCAACATTTGTGGTTTCCTTAATATGAATGAAATGATATTAATTTTTTAATTAATTAATCACCCCTTCATGTCATTCCTCCCTAAAGGATTCCATGGTAATCCAACAACAAAATTCAATTATACATCTTCCATTGTTTAAACCGGCACTAGAAGTGGTTGGAGGAAGACATAATGTTTTAGATTCTCTTCTTGTATTAGTTGGTAGGTGTAAACATAGGATTCATAATCAACAATTTTGTGATTCATACTCAAACACCAAAATCACTACTTTATGTCATAATATATCTTTATAGTTCTAGGATTAATGGCTGATAAATAACTACAATAGTGAAACAAACATGAATTCCTCATAGATTCTTGGATGAAAAACCAATCCCAAAAATAATGAATAATAATTTAAGAAGGAGACCAATTAAAAATAGTCCCCCCACCATATAGGGTTTCTCGAATTCCTCTAAATTTAGAATCATATAATGACTCCATGGAATATAATCAGAGAGAGATGGAGAAAACTGATCAAAAATCTGAACCATACCTAAAACATCCTCTTGGTTATCCTTGTGAAAGTGAGAAGAATGTCCCATGTGGTTCCATGTTAATTTCTATTACAAAATATCATGTCACTGTACATTCTGGGTAAGGGTGTCTACAATTACATTGCACTTCCCATGGGCATAGATGATATTGAATAAAAACATATAAAGGTATTCCACCTATGGTATCAATTTATGGATCAATACCTTTTGTGAAAGGATATATCTAAAACTAATATATTCATAAATTTCAATGATCCTCTCCCAAAAAAGATAGTATATCCAACACTTAAGTTTATGAATAATTTTATTAAACTCTAAATCATGAGTTAGTAATTTCTTCTCATGCGGTTAAAGCTGACGAGAACCATAATTAACCAAATTATCAAGCTATATGATCATGAAACCCAAAGAAATGCCTGAATAAAAACATAAAACACCTAACACTTCTAGGGGTCATATAAGATCCGGATAGGATCTGATGTCAGAATTCATTGGATCTTATTGAAATAGTATTGAATCTTTTCATCCCACATTAACATAAACCCATTTCAGGTAAGAGAAATAGGAAATTCCACCAACTTTGAGAAATCATTGATGAACCATTAATAATATCTAAAAATACCAAGGTTACTCTAAATATAAAATGAATCACATAGAGATTACCAAAATAACATATCCTTCACATTATCATGATCAACTCATAAGACATGCTCAAAAATCACATGCCCCATGGACTTCAATTCTTGGTTCCATGAGTTACATTTTGATATTTTTCACAAAAATAGCGGGCCATCTATATTTCCATAATGAAACTCAAATGGTGCTCATGTCTATTCCCAGATATCTAATAAAAAAATATTATCCATGAGAATTACTACAAATTGATTATATAATCATGTAAAATATGATTCATCGAAAAATTAAAAACTGCATGGAAATTTTTCATAAAAATATTGCAAAAATACTTACACATAATGGTCATATCGGCTACTAAAAGTAGTATTCAGTATATCAGACTCCCAAAATATGAACTGATGATAACCCAACTAAAGATTATTTTTCAAAAATCACATTCCCCCTTTTACATGCCCAAATAATCATCCCCACAATGTAATAGATACTCTTTATTAATAGTTAATTGGTTAAAATTATGATAGTCCACTAAAAATTATAGGGAACTACCTACCTTCTCAGAAAATTGTATAGGGTAAGCAAAAGGTGAGACACTAGGGTAAACAAAACCCTTCACCAATAGATATTCCAACTGAAACATTAGCAATTTCACCAACATTATTAAAAAATGATAATAATCTATCAAAACATACAACATACCTAGAATAAAAACAAATTTTAAACTCTACCATCCTTTATGAAAACATATTAGTGAAATAATCATGGGAAATGTGAAGAAGATTAAAACTAACATTGGAAAGATTAAAAAATAGAAGAAACATCATCAGTGTCAATTATTATAGTAGACAAGAACTCTTAAGCTCTTGGTGGGAAGTACCTGTATAACCAGACATTGAATCACACTCTTTATAAAACACATGATTTCTCAAATCATCTATAAGAAATGAGAGTAATCGATGTTAAAAATAAACCTCAACATGATGAAAAAAAATACAATCCATCTTGATGATGATATCTGAAAAATCAAGATCTAGAATGAGGAAATTCAGGACTAACTCTACATCATCTATCGATAGCACACAAGAAGAATACTGAAACCCATGATCTTTACACATTCTAAGAGGATTCTCTAACTCCATAAAAATGAAATGATATTTGTTTTCAGTATATATATATATCTTCATATATACTAGATATAGACAATTGAGAACCACTAGTATCAAATAATTAAATCACTACTGAAGATGAAATTAATGTGATACATATCACAATTTCTAGACACGCATCTATCCCTATTAGAAAATTCATCTTCTATGGGAAGGTAAATAACTCATGAGGAATGTGTTTGGATCATTGTAGTCTTTAAATAATCCAACTGCAATCATGTAGCATTTGGAGATGTTGATCCCTTACCATATCAAGGTGTTGAAATATCTTGGAAGAAAATATAAAGATGATATTAACATCTATAATAGTTACACATCTTTGTAGGTGGAGGACATGAATGTAGGGTGTTTCCACCCTTTCGATAATGATAAAAAGTCATAGGATCACTGATAGATATGACTGAGGGTGAAGAGGAGGCCTACTAGTGAGAACCACCTTTACTACTCCTCTGATAATCATTCAACATTCACTTTTTACCATGACCCCCACTTAAGCTATCACTATATGGAAAATAAGGGTACGAATAACCAACCATTCATTCCATGTCAATCTTAGATGCCATCATTATTTCTACAAAATCTACATTGGTCAAATGAATAATCCAAAAAAAATTGTAAAATTATATCCATTCATAACCCCAACAGTTACTTTTTTATCCTTTAGATGGACATTATTTACCACAAATGGTTAAAAAATCCAACTCTATAAACATATTTTTGTACGCCGACATTCAACAATACCCCTACTATTTGGATAGGAAATATAGATAATTATCTATCATCAATGACTATGGAAAACACTACTATATGTAGGGAGATTTCAAACACTTCCAATCCAATACAACATGCCTATCTAAATGTACTATAGAATCCAACAATCACATGTTGAGACCCTAAATCCTGATTGTTAGGAAGCTCACCTTGATAATATAATGTGTATCCATGAAATCATATACCTGATCAAATGTATCTATTTATTCCTTTTCCTGTTGAGGTTCATGCATACCATTAAAGGATGTTGTCTTCTAATACAAGAATTTTTATGATCGACTTGAGTCTCCTATAACTCCTGGATGTACCTCAACAACTTCATTGTGGACTTGCGATACATTTTGGTCAACAACATGAACTTACCACATGATAACCTTGGTAATATTTAATCTATAATAAGATTTTCATAAGTAACCCTTATAAGATGTATCATATTGATACAATTTCACACAAAAATAGATTAAATGATCAGAGAACTAGATAATCGTAACTCCAAAAAACATCTAAAAGCCAAAATTGTGGTTATAATCAAAAATTAAATATAGGAGACACACATCCCAATATCCCATTTTAATTTTTTCCTCATTATAGATGGAGATGGAAAGGAACTCAGTGCAACTTACCACCCAAGTTAGTATAATACTATTTTTAGTCTACCAAACAAAATATGATAAGGACTCTTGAGGAAAACCCACCCTATGATACCAAATTATGATAAACCTCACATTGATACCATCCTAAACATGTACCCAGCCCTACATTATTCATAACCTAATGATGTTCTTAATCCACATAGGCTAGAGATTATCACCCGGTCATCAAAAAACAATTAGAGGAAATTATTTATCCAAAGCTGTAATAAGAAATTATGGCATACACAGAAATATATAATAGAGAGAAACAATGGAAGAAAACAATATATACCCTAACTAAAATAAGACATTTCAAATTATAAAACTTGAAATTAGTATGAATAATAACAATTTATAGTTCTGAAAATCAAAGGATAACACAAATAGGAAAAAAACTACTCCATGTGATATCATAGGATAACACCAAAAATCTCACCATATGATACTGAGACCAAGATGAAAAAAACCCACACAACTCATTGTGTTGTAGAGATATTACCAATTTAAAAAGACATAAAAAGGTATATGAACCACTGAAGGGGTGTGTAGGGTGTGTTTTAACAGGATCAGTAGGGTCCCACCAAGGGGTTTCCAAATAAGTATCCAAACAATTAATCTGAACATGATCAACTTTAATGAAAACAAAGCATGATTAAAAATTTATTGTTTTTATATCAATATCTTGTAAAAATAGTTAATTTCCTCTTTTTCACATATCCACAATATTAAAAGTAAAATAATTTAAAATATTTTACATTTATCAAAGTAAAACATCTATAACATATCATATCAAATCCATGAAACTAAAACTAATCATTACAAACTAAAATATTCAAAAGAATCCACGGAACTGGTAACATATTTCCAAGGATCAAACAAGGTTAGGATAAATAGAAAATTTATACACCCAACATAGAAAATAACCCATGCATGAGGCCCTAAGATATATTCACTAAATCAAGGTAGTATAGGAACACCCAAAAAAGTAAACCTCCCAATAGTGTATGTCAATCAACTAGAACAATAGTCCAAGGGATCTGTAGAACACCCCTAAGATTTCCACCCCCCCCCCATGATAATATCAATTGAAGAGGCCAATTACAACTACATCCACCTATGTAACAAAGTCTTCCCATGTCCTAAAATTTCCTAACCAATCCATCAAAACAATTCATCAAAACCATGATTTGAAAACCATTTCATAAAAACATTTCAAAATGCCTTTAAAAACACTTTTCATTTACCAGAAAAATGTAAAACAAAAATTTGATCAAAATATTGGTTCCATATAAAAAAATTTAACAATCCATCATGCCATTAAATTTATTAAAAATATTAACAGTATTATATCAATGCATGTAGTCCAACCATGTCTAGATACAAATCCATCTACCACAGATATGGGGTCATACATGCCCAAAACATGATCCACCATTGAAAAATAATTCATTAACAAAAAATAGAGTCCCTAGAATCAATATAATCATTTTATAATTCATTTAATTTACAAAAAGGATCGAAATAGTTGAAAAATAACCACTTACCTAAATAAAACATTTAATCCACACCACAGCCGATAAAAGGGACATCCTCTAAGTTAATATTACATGAAGAAAAACATATGTAAACACAAAGAAACCTCATCTTATATCATAATATCTCATACAATAATTAAATTATCCTACAGTGATGGAAGGAATTGAATAAGCATCAATGATTTCAAACATGGAGAATTGCACTGTGACCATGATAATTGTTAATCTCCAAAAACAAATAGATGTGTTATAGGTCTATGAAAGCACCCATCATAGCCTCTATTTTAAGAGGGATAATGGATGAAAATGAATTAAATAAGAAAACATATGTGAAGCACCCTAAAATTACAACTCATGAATATTATATATGGATTAATCCCATTACATTTTGTGTTTAATCCATGAAGCTCAAGTAATAAAAATAACTCATGCCCTTTTTTAAACATAATATTTACTATTAAATGGAATGTAATCCTTTCATTCCATATATATAGTTCACATCTTTTAAACTATGAACAAAACATTGTGTGTAATCCCATTACATCATCTCTAATCAGCCAGTGGATAGTGAAATACCCTTATTTCTACCAAAAACTCAAAAACAAATCTAGACTTCACTAAACATAGTGAGAACCCTAAAAAGTCATTACACCTTTAAACATGGAATACATTAATTCAAATAAACATCAGTTCATATTACCCAAAACAATTCTCTCCACCCTTGGGAGTCCAAGACACAACCATACAAAGATGAAATATAATTAATAGAAAGGAAATACCTGAGCTAGTGTGTCAAGATGTTACACATAGTATGATTTCATCGAAGAATCATTAAACATTATAATATCAATATTGATTAAATTTTACATGTAAAATAAATATTCTTTTACAAATCCTCTGCATAAATAGAAAATTCATATCATCCCTTGGATTTCAAAAAAATTCATTCATATTCTCAAAATAAAGTATATGTTAATTATTAGTAGATATTAAAGAAAGCATAACCAATACGATCCATCAATATTGTATAAGGTAAATATGTAAATGATTAACCCTGAACAATACATCATGTAAATGAATGTGAGAAAATAACCATGACCAAGCCACCATGTGAATGTATTTCATAAAACAACGATGAATAATCGATCATGACATATTATCTGAGAAAATTACCATGGTCAATCCCTCTTATGATGATCCTCTCAAAAAATCGAGTGCACACAATATTGGATCTAACCAATGGGTATATATACTTAAAATAAAAATAAATCCTAATTATAATTTTATAGCGGATCTAATTGGTATAACCACTAGTGTAATTACATGAATTGATGTGAAAGAAAACCTCAAGGGGGATTACACACACTATGAGTGATAGATAAACTCCCAGTAAACCCATGGATCCCAATGTTTAAGTTTATATGAATCCATTTAAAATAGATGATCACTATTTATAGAATAATTTCAAAGATAAGAAAATATTCTTCAGTGCTTGAAATCCCATTTTTAAATCAAATCCACCATTCATGCTTTTTATCAAACACGGTGTATACTAAGAATTTTTTAAGTAATAAAACTTTGGAAACATGATTTATTTCCAAAAAATACATTATAATTACAAATGAATTAAATTATATATGTATAATAAAAAGGAATTTATAAGAATAATAAGAAATTCCAATAATTATTCCATTTTATAGAAACACATACCTTATGAATGTGGGAAGTAGTAAACACCAATGAAAACAGAAAATGTGGAAGATTAGATTAGGTTCTCTTGATACAAAAACAATAATAAACTCAAAAAAACTTCATAAATACACTTATAGCTAAAATCACATCCCACATAGGTTTTAACAGGATTAGGTGATGAGAGATACCGCAAGGATCTAAGAATAGAAGAGGAAACTAAATCAAAACAATATCATGCCTTGGAAAATCTAACAAGAATGAAGGAAAATCACCTAGAATTCTAGGGGATAATCCACTATAATATTGGATGAGAATTAGGTAGAGAATAAATTAAATTATGTTGAGATTACATGTAAAACAAACAATGGAAAATTGAAATCCAACTTTTTAAAGGATGAAGTGTCGTGCAAGGTTAGGTCGCATGGTTAGAATAACTATATTCCGACCATGTGTGGCTATTGCGTCTTTAAAAAGAAAATATTAATAGTCTCCTAGGACAATATATTCTATATTATGAACCAAAGAAACACCCTTTGAAAGACACCCCAAAACATCTTGATTTTCCCTAGTGATCCTCACAGTTTTATTAACTATGTTAAACTATAAAAAACCCCTTTATTAAAATGTATGACCATACCTCATAGTTTCTACATATTTAGTAAAACCATGAACCAACCATACGCATGGTCTATCACTTCCATAAATACTTATTTTTGACCCTCCTTCCACTCAAACAACTATAACCAATTTTATAGAGAATCATGATTAAAATTTAGCATACATGAGATTGAATTGGTGTTTTATTACATAATTATATTTTATGGTTTATATATATATTTTGACATTGGAATGGAGACATGGAATTTTATGGAGATTAATCCAGAAAAAACATAAAATTTAATTGAAAATTATGACATTCTCAAGATCCCTCTTTTCTTATGTGTTTAATTTATAAATTCATAATAAATTTCAATTCATAAAGGACTATAGGGTCCTATAATAGATTGTTATAATGAGTAATTTTTATTAGATAATTTTTTTTATAAAACTGAAGAGTTATTTGACATCATATAGAAAATATGTTTTTGATAATATTAATGTGAGATCATTATTTATGTATTTGTAATTATTTCCATGAGTTATATGATCCAAAATCATATATATATTTATCTATTGTAATTACTTTTAATGAATATTTTCAATCCACGAATACTATTAATTTTTTTACTATAAACATTTTATATAGAACCATTATAATAAGATTATCAGAAACATCCTGATTTCATTTATATATCATTTAATGGTTGAATATTTATGAAATTACGAATAAAGGTAAATGTACTTATACTATCATCAATTACATGTTTTTAACCCTTGACTAGACAACATATAAAATATATACAACCAATTATTAGTTATAGATTCATCAATGATGTCTACATAGCAATGTCCAAAAGTGAAATTTTTTAATAATATTTTATTAAGATCATGAAGAATATTAATGTATTGAATGAATTTGTATGATGAAAAATAAAATGGAATATAAAAAAAAATTCCAATTGATATTTTTATGACATGATTGAGACTTTTCGGTATTAACTACCTCATTTAACCAATTATTTTCTTATATAATAGTCATATTCAAATGGATATATAAATAATACATCATACCATTTGAATGAAGAAGTTCATCAATTTCTAACATAAACACTAAATGTTTTCAATTTTGAAGTTTTTCTCCCTGATTTTTTAATCAAAACATACATGCTTTATCAGATATCTATATTATTTATAAAATCAAAATAATTTTATTTTATATTTTTATTATATTTTATCTTCAAACATTATACTTTATCTAGATTTTCTATCCCTAACTAAAAAATAGTATGAAGACCTTTAATTTTAAATCATCATTCATTCATATTATAAAAGTGTTCATTTCTAGTTCTAAATATAGATCTACATCATATTTTTATAATATAATCCTTAGAATTTGGAATAAAATGCATATTTTTGTATAATAATCACTTTATACGTTTACTAGTAAATGATTAGAGAGTAAGAGTTACTTATCCTAAAATAAATTAATAATTATTTTGTTCTTTCCATTCCATTAATTATTTCAAATCACACAAACCAGTTTTTATAGACAAAATATCATTGACTTTTAGTCACTATTTTTAAAAAAATATAATAATTCATATTTTATTTATCTATCATTCAAATTATATTAATTTACTCCTGTTGAAAAGCCTATACTCTCAAACATTTCAGGTGAAACATAATATCCTCCTTAAAAATGGAATTTAGTTTTGTTAATGTGTTATAATTTACACCACCCTATAAACATTTTTCCACCTCGGATAATAATTGGTATCATGGAATGTATCTATATTAACATTTTTTTATAATAACTAGTCATAGGGAAATTTTTTTCTCTTGTATATGTATATTTATTTTTAAAAACATGATTCTTTTCGCATGAAAAAATATCTATTATTTTATATAATTAAATATGATTACTATAGTGGTCATATGGGAACTTATAACATTAACATTATAATTAGTTACTACATTATACTTCAAAATAGCTATAAATCATAGAAAGAATCCTGAGATATTTTACACAATTGATTCAATGAAATGTTTTATAAAATATAATTTAAGAATCAATGTTCTATGTTTAATGTAACATAAAATACATATATAGTATTCATTTTTTAAGATATTAAATTGAATGAGGAAAAAAATATAGAAACTACACACTTTTCAACAGATGAATTTCTATAAGATAATATATTTGTTATTTTTATCAATATTAAAATATTAATTTTTAAATGAAGGAAACTATGGATAAAATATATCACAAAATCACTAAAATATTCAGTAGACACTTCCAACGTGATTAAAATGATTTTAGAGATGAAAATCAAGAGGGAAAGGTTATTATTCTCCTACAAGGATAGTGGGAATCAAATAGAATATGTATTTGAAAAAAAATAGAATCATCACTATACAAATAAATGAACTGATGATAACTTCTATATAGTGAGATATTTAACTCAAAAGAGATAAAAAGAGAATAAAAAATTAAAAATAGTAATTTTATTTACATTTAAACCATAATAGGTTTCCACTGATAAATGGGTTAAAAAACATAAGGAAGTGGAGTTTTATAAATATTAATGTAAAATGTGTAATATGTTTCGAATTATACATTTAAGAAATAATTGATCTAAGAGAAGGGACATACAAGATAGATCTATAAAAATTGATTAATTGAAGAAGTAAGAAAATAAATAATTTGTAATGGATAAAGTTATCTTAATCATATTAAGCTATAAAAATCATCGAATAAATATAATGATATAGTAATTTAAAAAACATTTAATGGAAAAGAATTTAAATTAGATACATGGATCAAAATTTTAGACACATTATTTTGAAGTGTCTCACACATTGATCATAGGCTAAATATTTTAATTTTTTTCATCTACTACAAATATGTTCTTTAGTTTTTATCTCTATCAATATTTGACCACTATATTAATAAATATTTCACATCATGAGAATTCTATAAAAAATCATGCATCTATATAAGAACTCAAAAAATATATAAATGAAATTTAAATTATATATAATCTTTTAGGGAATATGTATCAGCATTAAAAATAATGTCTATCATCAAAAAAACATTTTTTCATCTGTTAATGTCATTTTATTTCTTTTTTATCTATCTCTCATCCATAAATTAACTATAAAAATATTATATAACTTATGTATGAATTTTTGAAAAATATTTTAGATTCATTAATAGATAATAATAAATATTAAAAACTATTTTTTTAATTCATAAACCATTTAGGTTAAAAACCATACTTCAATACTATGAATCATCTAATAAAACAATATTTCAAAATTACATTCTGATAGAAAACATAGATTTTTTGTATAAATGAAAACCAGATAAAATTTAAAATGTATAGTACATGTAATGTAAAACAATATTTTGGTATTGGAAAAAATTATTTTAAGGGACCCAAAAACCATTGAAAACCTAAAGGTGAGTGATATCAAAGTAAAAAAACTTATATTGAATAATATTTATACCCCAATAAAATTTGTCTACTAAAATAACTTATGAATTTATATACAAAATTATACATTGTCTACTAGTGGATGTAGGGATAATTTGAACACAGAATATGATTTCTCCCAACACATGAATACATGAATGTCCAATATCATAATTTAAATAAAAATTAATCTGGATTTCTCAAATTCCCAGTTAATTCACAATAAAGTATTATGAGAAAAATTGATTCCACCATATATTATAAAAAATTAATTTCTAATATTTTATAGGGTTTTAGTCTTATGTATAACCTCATCAACCTTAGTCTTCTTACTGTCATTCACCGAAATTATTTTTGAACCATAGTAAGTTAACAATGATACAATATACTATTAGTTTAATTTTATGAAAATGTATATACTCTAAATTTGAGTGACTTGTTCTATAAAATAATACATGAAATTATATAGTTGAAATAGACACTTTAATATGGAACATGAATCTTATAAAATAATTTACATGGAAGTATACCATACTCTCTATAAAATATACTCTTATGGATTTATGAGAGTTAATATTTTATTCTTCAAAATTCTATTATTCATGATTTACTATCATGATATTTCAAAAAATAAATTTTATGTTCAATAGTTCACAAAATATTTAATAGTGAGATTAAACGAACAAAGAAATACTATTATTTAAATTTGATCATTATAACATATCCATTAAATTGGAATGAATGATTATTATTAACTACATTATGAAATATGTTGTGATCATACTCATTATTAATATAATAATTAGTTTTTTTGAAATAATTACTCATTTTTTAGTAATGTGATATTATTCATCAAATATACATTCTCCTCAGAAATGATTTTTATTTATTTTTTTGAGAGAATATTATAATTAATTTTTTTAATTTCTGAAATTTTAATTTATTAAAAAACTAAAATTTTATAAATGATCACATCAAAATTATCTTATGATTTAATTTTGATATTTTTCAAAAAAATCATATATATAAATGAATATTAGAAAACAAAAAATTTTATTGAAAACAATTTTTTACTTGAAAATATTTATAATGTAATAATATATTGATAAATTGTTTAGAAATTTATTTAGTCACTTATTGTTTAAAACAATTCAAGGATGTATTTTAAAATTTTTTTATTCATGAATTCTGTAAAAAACATTTTAATATTTAAAAATTTATTTTTTGAACAACCACTTTTCCATCATTTTTTCGGTTTAATTTTAAATTAAATTATTCCACTTTATTTTTTTGAATTTTTAATAAATATCACATATTTTTAAACAAGGGATTCATATTTTTTTAATATTTCCCATTTATATTTATTTCAAACTTGTTAATTTTTTAACTCTTAGTGAAAAAATAAGTACCTCAAATGCATAAATAATGATAACATAATAATTTATAAACTAAATAGAAAATTAAATAAGTAATACTAAATTTTTTAAAAGTAATATAATTTAAAATAATTATTCATATATATGATCTTTATGTATTATTATAACTTCTTATATAATTATTAAAATATTTTATTTTTATATTTTTTACTGAAGCTACTAAAGTCAAGTTAACTGAATACCTCTAAAATTTACATTATTGATATTTAATGAAAATAATATTTTATTACTTGGTATAAAAAATTAAAAATATGGTATTTTGTTATTTTATTAAAATACATTTTAAAATATAAATATTTGTCTATTTATGGGACACTAATCCTTTATATTAACTAGCATAATCCTTTATATTAACTAGCATAACCCTTAATGTGTAATAAGTATTATTGTTGTGGTAAGTGTGAAAAAAGATAACAATGGGTTATAATAAAAATATAAGGGTAAAAATATGATAGAAACCAGTTCTAAATTTATTTTATAACATTATTTAAAATAATAATAATATAATATTCTAATATTATTAGTTTAGTTCAATTTTAACATCAAAATTTTAATATATCAATTCTATATTTTATGAAATTGTAAGAGTACCATACCATTTCATATAAAATAGAACATCTTATGCTCAGATATTCACAACTAAATAACCATTTATTTCAGCCAAACATTTCGCAATTTTATTTATATAATCCATGAATCTTTATAGAGTTCTTATATTTTATATTATACCAACCATAAAGGAATTCAAGTGTAAACTAACGGAGGTTTTCTGGAGAAGTGGTAATGTTCATAACTGAGAATTTTGATTTTATTTCTTCTACAACCTATGTAAAATATTTTGTAACCATGATGACATAAAAATCATATGTTTATTAAATATATTGATTTTTTATTTTGTTAATTTAATATTGTATATCTATCTCCATCCTCTATTAAATAAGAAATAATCCATCCTTCATGTGTACATTCGACTACCGTGTTGAGGACTAATCTAATTTTATTCCCATCACCGTGACTCAATACTAGTTATAATGATTGATTTTAGGAATATATATGATATTCAAGAAATAATTATAATAATAAAAATAAAATATCATTTTTTTCTTGGTTTTCCATTCAATTAAAAATTATAGTGTCATTCGTGCGTATATGTGGACTACCACCTCAATAAAGATATATAATTCATTTTTCATTACCACATTGCATGGATGATTTATATAAGAATGTTTAATTATATTATATGGTATTAGGATATAATTATAATTCATTCATGTTACAATAATACATATCTTATTTTCAAAATGATCATTAAAAAATTGAAACATTAATCAAGCCTATGTAGGACCTAGGGTCTCCAAAAGTGTAATATAATTCATTTTTAATAACAATATTTTGTAATTGTATTAAAAGGTATACTGTATGCATAAAAATGATAAAAATTTCATTATTAAAATTCTTATGATGATGTAATAACGAAATATTTTTTCATATTCATTGTAGTGTCCCGAAAATCCTAAAAAGGGAAGGAAAATACTCCTATATGTTGGGAAATGCTATGAAATGCATTATTGGATAGCAAAATCGAGGATAGAAGTGGAGAAATTAGGTTTAGAAAAGGTCCCAATATTTTATGTGCACATATTACCAGGAAAGGTTAGCGGAAGGCATAAACCACTTACCACCGGTATGTGGATAGATTACGACGTGTTGGCACTTGAGGATTTGGTTAGGGAATGAAACTATTCACATGGAATTTCCACCTGTGAATTGTTTTTATAGGTGAAAATCTGTCATAGGTACACCCCACACACCATCCCCATGAACGATGTGATTCAAAGATGAGGATAATTCTATTGAATCCCATACCACCAGAAATCATGATTGACCGAGTCATCTATGGGCCATATTTCCTCCACTTGCTTCCATAAAAGGTTTCATCTGAATCTTAGATCCAACTTCAACGACAATTTATAGAAGGACAGCTATAGGAAATTAAAAAGTTTTTTTAAAGAAGGTTGGGATAGAGCACTAAGATGGGAAAAAGGGATAAATGAGCCTAGAGGACGTGGGATAAATTTACCCCAGACCCCATTTAGTTCACGTGACTCTTTCTTGTATCGAATGTAGTTTGCAGATTCCATCCCACTATTAATAAGCATTTCCCAAAATCCATCACGTGAACCCTATATAGAAATTTGTTCATGGAATTCCCCACTACAAACCATATTTGGAAGAACCAATACACGCAACAAGAAAATAAATAAAAAATATTATAAAAATGGTTCGTGTACTCCCTATGTGGAATGTAGTATGTAGAATCCCATTTTCAGAAAATAATTAACAGCCATCTCCTTTGCGACTGCTCTTATGCTTCCATCTCCTACACAAACAACCCTATGTAGAAAAAAATTTGTGTCAGTAGTCTATACAGCGGGGGATTTGCGCCCTCGCATTCCCACTTGGGGTAAGTGTCATATTAGGATCTCATTCCAGTCCCTTAGCTATCATCACTTCCCCCATGAAAAATAGAGAGACACACCAAAACAATCTATTTTCGAGTCGATCACATTTTCCATTGTTCCCTTATGTAACCCAAACATCCATTCCATAAATCTAGTGAGAAGAGACATTCCTCATGAACCTCTGGATAAACCTATCTCCCACATCCTATGTGAGGTTGATCCAGATCTCCATGGTCAATCGCATTCGGAATGTTCCTTACATGATCAGACACATCCTTTCCATCCATAAATTTATGTGTACCTGGTGATTCTGGATCTTCATTAACCACCATTCCATTTGAAGCATAAGTTCAGTGTCCTACAGACACCATTTTTTGACTATGTACATCATTCCTCAATGGCTATTCATATGTTTCCAACAAAATAGCCATCATCTAATAGAAAAATTCATCATCTGGAAGGTCCTTTCCAACCATAGTACGCATCAATGACTTCCATTCCCCGGACCCATTATCGTGATCCAAAAATCCCTAGAGTCATGGTTTATACACTCCTTCCCACTCATGGTCAAGGAATGTCAGAAAACCCTTGTCCGCTTATACTATAGTTAATCATAGATCAAATAAAACACGGTCCAAACTCATTAACCTTAAACTATAAGTGATTGTTCGGACCAAATGATGTTAAACTATACGGTATTAGTCCCAGCAACACGACATTAAACTGTGAATCCATATTCCAATCAATATAACTTTAAACTGTAGTATACTAGGTGATTTCAGATCATTATAAATATCCTCAGCCATCAGAAATGGATGGTCAGTGTCCTGAAGACACCTCTACTTGACTATGCTCATCATGCCCCAGTGGCTCTGCATATGTTTCCTATAAAATATGACCTATCAAACAGATAAAAGTATTTCCTTAGGAGAGGAATCTCCTACCTTTATATGCCTAAATGGATTCCATCCCTCATATAATTCTTCCTGTTCTAAAGTCCTCCAAAATCACACATTACACATTTATCCCCTCTCATGTTAAAGCATCGTCGAAACAACAAGACAAGATTTTCTTCCAGTTAACCATGGTTTCTTAAACAGGTCTTCCTTGTAGTATGACCACAAAATGAATGACCCCAAATAGTCCTATCAAAATATGTTAAAATATATGTAAGTACTTCCTACAACATGACGTGAAACTGTGATTCCATGATCTATGATGTATGACATTAACCTGTAGCATACTCAATATGGCATCGTAAGTTCATGCCTCCAGAGGAAATCCAATGTCCTTTTGTGAGAGGTATCACTCTTCACCCTATTCACCTCATCTCAAAATGTGTCTAAATAGATAACCATGATTTGACTATCATGGATATCAATACAAGTGAGGGTTTCATGTGAAAATCGCATGTCTCTCTCTCTCTCTCCCAACTCCATTACCATCATCCACAAGATGGTTTAGTACATGAGTTCTATAAATCAGCTGCCTCCTCTTATTTCTCACACTGAGCATGAGACATGTTGGATTAAAAGATGGTGGTGATCGTGACCTCATTGTATCCCCCCTCAAATGGGAAGCTTCCATGAGAAATCCCCAACCCATAATGAACTTTGAGAACTCTGATTCCGGTTCAAAATAGGATATGTTAGACGCATTTTTGATGGCATGTGCTCAAAAGTGGTGCCCTTCCAAAATGGTTCACCCAGTCCTGTTCCCATCAAATGGGCGTATTCTAGATGTAAGCACTAACCAATAATGAACAAACTAGTATATATAATATTCCTACATGAAGGATCTAGCTCAAAAGGTCTTCTGTTCAAAATAGTTCAGCCCAATTATACCCCAAAAAAATCGACCTCCTCTCAGATCCAAGCCCCAATCTAACAGAACTCTGTGGGATCTGATTCCTCTCCTGGGGATACATAAGAATACCATCTTATGTACCAAATCACAACATAGAATCACCTTCAGTCCCTCCTCGATGTCTATAAAATCCAAAGTGCCTTATTTCATGGATTAAGTCTGCATTTCCTAATTAGTATCAATTCCATGTATATCAATGATGATCCTGAAAACCAGGGGTAGCCTATGGATATAATTTTTGGGATTGATCTAAGTATTCACAAACATATGAACATGACTTAAATCTATAATAGTGTCCCTGAATAGGAAATAATTCCCACAAAGATGTGTGTGATGAGGCTGACCTCCCATCCTCTCGACCAGTGGAGTCCATAAGTAATGTTGGCCAAATCGCCATCCAATGAGTACCTAACTTTGAAATGAAGGTCCATGAATCATGGATACTAAGGTTTATGGGTGTTTCTGGCTACATGAATAAACCCATTAGAGACCATCTGAGGAAATCATATCCTATAAGTACAAATTACACAAATACATAACCTCATGAAATATTCTGTTGGGACCATTTGACGGCATCGCCACCTTCATAATACAGAAGGGATTAACTGACCAGTTTCTACATGATCAATCTAGTTCCCCCTAATTAGTAATGACATAGATTGTGTTGAAACAAATATGGCGATGGGGAAGTCTCTACTATAATTGAAAAATGCTCATCAGTTGTAGGACCATTATTTTCATTTTTCTAAAACCCTAAAACATGCTGCCATAGGGGCAGACATACCAAATCCATTTTCCGTCATGTGTAACTAATATCATCAAAACCGTCAATGTAAATGAAATAGAATAAATAATTAAATATATCATGTTCAGAAGTAACATAAATGGAATAATAAATTTTAATAATGTAAATAATTGACCTATGTTTTTTTATTATGAGGATAAATAATATATATGATGATTTAGAATCCAAGAGAGGAATATTTTTAAATTTTAATGCCCTAAACCCATTTACCCAAAGTCATTGCATTATTATATAAAATTGGCATGATCACAAAAGATCAAGACTCGAAAGACCGATTAGTTTAATATCCATGGAATTAATTGATACATTTATAAGGTTTACATTACATCGTAAAATGGAAAACGAAAACAACATTGTTCCCATAGACAACACTGAGATCCCATAGGCTATCCTGGTAGGTCAGTCATAATATACTTCTTCGCATCATGGGAAAAATAAAACACAGAAAGGGGTGAGCTCAGATGATCAGTAGGTATAACAATATAGTGGAATCCTTCATAAATAAGCATAAACTTTTAAATAAATGTATATGACTAAAACAAAAGCCTTTTAAACTTGAAGTTCAGCATAATATGTCAATGAAAAAATTAAATAATTCCATATACTAATTCACAATGATATTCTACTAGTCAAATAATCCCATGAAATTTCAATAGCCACTTTCATAATGATGGAATGCATAATTCCAAACTTCATAACCACATAGTCAAGGCAATGTGACAAGACTACAAATAAGATTTTTTCAAGTCCTTGTGCCAAGACACTAGATTGTCTCATGAGACCAACTGATTCATCGAGGAGCTATAGTGGTTTTCACCCATCATATACAAAGTCCAATGCATTCCTCATATGAAAAGGTTTAAACCTAAAATAAACATGCGTATTATAACTGGAATAAAAAATGTCAATACTATATCCATAAACCATGAAGCTTGGGCATTATGCCAGAATCCTGGTGGAGGTTGACATGGAAAACATGCTTGTGGAGGAGGTAGTGTTGACAATGCGGGATGACAGTATGAGGTTGGACATTCTTTATGAGAGGAAACCGAAATTCTGCTTGAGGTGCTTGATTTTTGGGCACATATTTGCCGAGTGCAAGTGGGATGTAGTATTCCAATCATGCATGATGAAGGGACATGAGGAGCGTATGTGCAGGCGAAGGAAGGGGAATGGCAAATGCTTGGAGCCGCTGGGGACACTGGATGCTGGTCAAGGGTCTGGGCTGGGGCAAGGTGGCATTTGGGACCCTTCACCTGCTGCAGTGGTAAAGGATACAGCGCCGAAGGAGGTTCCTAGTGGAAATATTGCGGGTATGGAGGGTCCGGCTGTTGGAATCCAGGTGGACTCTTCTCCTGGCAATGTTCATACGGTGGATAGGGTGGAAGTTGCATAGCAGTTCGATGATAAAGTGGAAAAGAGCAGAGGAAGTGGGGATGCCTGCACTGCAAACGCACCTATGGCAGACCGAGGGTTGGTTTCTGATTCTGGAGGGGAGTTCACTAAAATCTCCCCCTCCAAGGCTGCACGAAGGAGGGTGTTTGTGGGTAGTGACCCCCCCCCCCCCCCCCTGAAGTCCAGCAACACTTTTATACCGCTATGTGGAAGACTTTGGTCGGATGAGATGGATGATGCTCAGAATTCTGATGATGTTGATGATGATGGTGAAGGGATGCTTGATGCCAATAAGGTGGAGAAGGTTCTGGTTGAAGCAGGTGCAGTGGTGAAAGTGGAGAATGTCGGACAAACCAGTCCAGGTATTATCTTTTTCGATGGAGCTGTCACAGGTGGAGTAGTAGGGACGCTGGGTGAGGAGGGCAGGGAAATGGGGGCTGGAGGGAGGATATCAACTGAAGTAGGTCAAGTCAGTACAGGTGAGGTTAGCAATGAAGCCCAAGAACAGGATACTGGTAAGGTCAAGGAAGCTGATAGAGCAACCAAGGCTCCAAATGAGCAAGATAGCATCACTGCCCCCGAGCATAGTGTGATGAAGGGTCAGGGAGGGAAAAAGAAAAAAGGGCAGTCGAAAGCCTCTGTGGAGAAGAAATGGGGACCTCTGACAAGAGGTATGACCCATAAACAATGAGGATTTTATACTGGAACTGTCAAGGGCTGGGGAACCCCCGCACGGTCAGGGCCCTTCGACACAACATCCTGACCTACAAGCCAATGTTCGTCAGCATTGCAGAACCTAAAGTTATGTTAGATAAATGGAAGGGACTCAGATGGGCCTCACTTGGGTACAAATTTGTGGCGAGCAATCAGTCTGCATCTGATAAGGATCATTTTTGGGTGTTTGTACAGAACAGCCTGCAAATCACCTCATGCGACAATGGTCCTCAATGGGTTTTGGTGAACTGCACCATTGCTGAACAGCAGCTTTCTTTATCTTTTATTTATGCTTCTAACTCTTACATTAAGAGGAGGGAGCTATGGGAGGCACTCAAAGGTACCTCTAGTAGAATGGATTGCAAATGGCTGTTGATTGGCGATTTCAACACTGTTTTGAAACCTGAGGAGAAAACTGGGGCAGCTTTCAACAGGATTGCTGCCTCTGAATTCTCCGAATATATTGATTACTGCAATCTGGATCAAGTTGCAATTGCTGGTGATGACTTCACTTGGTGAAGGTATACTTGGGAAGGAAAACAGGCCAGTAAGCTTGACAGATGTTTTGTTCAGATTGATGATCAAGTGGCAGCTCATGGCATCTCTGGATTCACACTGCCTAAGCACCACACCGATCACAATCCAATTGTTATTGATGTGGAACAGTAGGTGACAAGGCTAGGCCCTGTTCCCTTTCGTTTCAACAATGGTTGGCTTGTGATGCCAGGATGCAGGGAAATCGTTTTAGAAGCTTGGAAACTGGATACAATTGGAATCCCACTGCAGCGACTAGCTGTGAAACTGAAGCATCTAAAGGGGCTGCTAAGAATTTGGAGCAGGAATTCCTTCTCTAAACTAGACAAGGATATCAAGGAAGCAGAGGATGAACTGGCCAAAATTCAGATTGGTCAGGGGCAGCACTCGAGGGTATTACAGCAGGAAATTGCTGCACACAACAAGCTTGATGATCTCTTAACGGTGAGGGAAAGATTGGTCAGGAATCAACTGAATGTGCGGTTGTTAAAAGACAGTGATAGAAACTCGAAGTTCTTCAATAGATTGCACAAGGAAAAGAGGGCCCGGGGAGGGACCAAGGTGATCAGCGTTGATGGACAACTCTACAAGGAGGAGAATGAGATTGCAGTGGCTGTGGTTGAGCACTTTAAGAATGTTTACTCTAAAAATGGGCAGTCAAGGATACACTGCATGGTGGATAACATTATTTCCTGCATTGATGAACAATCGAACCAACTCCTAACTGCTCCCCCATGCAAAGAGGAGATTAGAACTGCCCTTCTCTCCCTGAATCTGGAAAGTGCCCCGGGTCCTGATGGATTCACGAATAAGTTTTTTATGTTTTACTGGGACATTCTGCAGGATGACATAGAGCAGGCCATGACGGATTTCTTCTCTCACTTTTATATGCCATATGGGATGAATTCATGTTTTATTGCACTCATTCCCAAAAAATACAATGCCCTTGACATAAAGGATTTCAGACCGGTGGCTCTTGGGAATACGATGCCCAAGCTTATTAGTAAGATCTTGACAAGAAGGCTGGGTGGGCTGGTTGATGGCATGATCACCAAGAATCAATTTGGGTTCGTCCAAGGGAGTAACATCCAAAAGTGCTTATTTATGGCCTCCGAGAGTGTCAATCTTCTGCGAAGGAAGTCAAAGGAAGGGAGCTTTGCTATTAAAATCGACATATCCAAGGCCTTTGACACGTTGAAATGGGACTTTCTTCTGGATGTCCTTAAGAGGTATGGTTTCTCTGCTGGTTTTTTAAGAATGATCCGCATCATTCTTGGTTCCACAAGGCTGTCAATTCTTGTGAACGGGGTCCCGAGGGGATTTTTTCCCTGCACCAGGGGGTGAGACAAGGTGACCCATTGTCTTGGGATTCTCTTCGCACTGGCAGAGGATTACTTAAGCAGGAGTATCAATGACCTTGGGAAAATGGGCTGGTACAAGACGATCAGGGCTGGTGTGAGCGGGCAGGCCCCATCTCACCTATTTTTTGCAGATGACATTTTATTACTTGGAAAAGCATCAAGGAGAACTATATATTCAATTAACACCCTTTTCTGTCATTATGAGGAGGTGGCTGGCCAGGCCATAAGCTGGGACAAGTCTTCGATTGTCTTCGGTAATGGGGTCCCGGTAGGTAAAAGGAATTGGATTGTCAGGATCCTTGGGGTGAGGAGAGGGTCATACCCCTTCCAATATCTGGGGGTCCCAATGTTTTGGGGGAAGGTGAAAAGACAGTACTTGGAAGGACTTTCGGCGGGTATTTTGCAGCAGCTTGCTGGTTGGAAGGGGAAGGCCATGTCTTTGGCCGGAAGGGTCTGTCTGGTAAATTCAGTAATCACTTCAAAGTTTGTTTATTCGTTTTCATTGTATAGATGGCCGAGAGGGCTTCTGAAAGAGATTCAGAGCAAGGTGCGGAATTTCATATGGACGGGGTCACCGCATGAGAAGAAGCTGATTACAGTTGCCTGGAAAGAATGTGTTAAGCCGGTGGAGATGGGGGGGGGCTTGGATTAAAGGACCTCCGCACTTTCAATGATGGATTGATTGGGAAATTTACGTGGTATTTGATCACACATGAAGATGCTGATGATTTTTTGTCGAATCTAATTACAAGGATACTTCTTAGTGGTTACAAATATTATCTTGCCTCATCGGTTTGGGCTCCGCTCAAGTATGCGTAATGGAGTATCATGCAGGACACGAAATGGCTGGTCTGTAAGGACTCAACCCTGAGCTGCTGGACAACAAAGTGGCTCACACAGCCCCTTCGGAATCTGAATGTTACAATGGAGGCGGCCTATATGTCCATCTCGACCTTTCTTTCGTATTTTAATTCCCCTGCATCTGATGTACCCGTGCAGGTGGCTGATGAAATCAATGGATACAAATTCATGGATGTTGACACGCTGATTTGGATCCCTGCCAAGTGTGGACAGTTTAATTGCAGAGATTTTTACACTGTGGCTAGTGGGGGGCTCAATTCTGCACCAGCCTGGTTGCTGAATTTCAAGGCCCCTTTTATCCGGCCTGCAAGGCATTTCTTAATATGGAGAATATGGAAAAACAGGATACCAACAGCGGAAGCTCTCCAATGGACTGGACTGCACATGGCTTCAAGGTGTTCCATATGCAAGAGCGAGGAGGATTCGATAAAGCATATTTTCACGGGCTGCAGGCGGGCCAAGCAGCTATGGGAATACATTGGGTATCTGTTTGGTGTTGTAATTGACACATGCAGCCCGGTTATTGACCTGTTGTCCAGCATGATGACTGTCCCATGCAGTGCACAAATTCACAACCTGATGCTGGTGGCCGTAGCGGCTGTTATTGCAGATACATGGGAGGCTCGGAACTGCATGCTGTTTGGAGATGAGTAGCATACGGTACAGCAAGGGATGAAGGTTGTCCATCGGGATATTTATGCCGCCTCCATGGTACAGGATGGCACAATGCATAACACCGTTGAGGATCTCCAGGTTCTGCGAAAACTTGGTGTATCGGGTCGGCCGCGCAAGCCTCAAATGATGAAGTATATACGGTGGATGCCACCCATCGCGCCCTGCCTCAAGATAAATGTTGATGGGGCTGCTTTGGGTGCACCAGGTATGTCGGGGTGCGGGGGAGTGTTCCGAACCTACCGTGGGTTTGTTAAGGGCTGCTTCCATCACACCATAGGGATTGGCACTGCGTTTGAAGCTGAAATCTGGGCCATGATATATGTTGTCAGGTACGCTGTCCGGTTTAATTGGATGCGTATATGGCTTGAATCTGATTCCCAATCTGCGGTTCATGCGTTGAGGACCAAGACATGGAATGTCCCGTGGTGCACATTACCTCAATGGGTTGACTGTCTTGACCAGGCTGCGCGCATGTGCCTGGTGGTTACACATGTCTACCGGGAGGCCAATCAGGTGGCGGATGCCCTTGCAAAGCGGGCATTGATTGATTTGGATGAAATGTGGTCATTTTTGGCGCCTGATTATTGTTCCCCACTTGTGGCGGCTGACAGAGGTGGAGTGTTGCACACTAGATTATGTAAAAATCCCTTGTATTCCTGACTCTTTTAACTTTTTTATTTTTATTTTTTCGGGACGGTTTTTTACCGGTCCCTGATCTTTATGATTATCATCATTTCGGGTGTTAACTGATTCATTTTCCTTTAGAAGCATGGTTACGTAAGCCATGTTTGTTATGGATAGGATGTATTTGATTCTTATATGGAATGATATTATGTTCATAATCATTATTTTTAATCATAAAATGAAAATTATTCTTGAATGATTTCGATGGATAATGAATCTCATCACGTTCATGGAGACGTTAATCCGTACATATGCATGAGCGACTATATAATTATTTTGATATTTAAATAATATATAATTGGATGTTATATCATATATATAAAAATTATTGTCCTGTTATATTTATTATTTACATCAATTACACATCATTATTATACCCATCAAAATAATAATGTTTTGAATAACAATTACACCAAGACATGGACACGGTAAGTCGTACGTACGTATGTAAGGTGACATTGCATTCAAAGGATGGATAGAATAATGAATATGGTCATACCATATTTATAATAACATCACATTATATAGAAGATACTAGAGTTATTATTTTATAATCAAAACAACAAGAAAGAAGAAGTGGTATAAGAAATAAACATGAAAGAGGTGGTGAGATATTTACCTCTTCTTCAGGTTCTTCTTTTTGATTTTATCAAAAAGGAACCATAGGTTGGATTTATGACAAAATTAAGGCCTCTAGGATGAAGGGAGGATATTTGATAGTGTATTTGGGCAGGTTTTGTCTGATCCAAAAGGCTTGAAAGGTGTTAATTTGAGGGAAGGGGTAGTGCCCATTTATAAGAGGGGCTAGGGGCACCTTAAGAAAGGATAGAAATATTATTTTATAATAAAATAATTTTCGGTTTATAATGTCACTAAAATGAATTATTAAAATTCTTAAGTGGGGATGGGTTGAAAACAATTCAACAAATAGGTTTTATATTGGTATGGGTCACAATATTAAATTTATTTTTTAGATTTAACTATTAGATATATAGTTTGACATTTACCATGTCTCTTTGTCTTGTTATATTATATGGTTAATAAACATACTATATACTTCTAAGAAAACCCAAATTTTTTCATTAATGATTCCACTATCATTCTATAAGTCTTTCTTCCAAACCTTAGATTTTTAAGAATATAATATCAATTAATAATATAATATTTGTTTTAAAAACTCTTTTAAGTAAATTTTCAAACTATTTAGTATTTTGTTTTTTCTTAATTCATAAAATCATTATTACATCAAAAATAATTCATATAACCAATCCTAACATGACATATTAAACTATAAAAATAGTTTAATTCATTAAAATTCTTAAATTACATTTATTTGGATATTTATAATATCAATTAGTATAATATTTCATTAATTAGGTAATTATTGTATCATCATTGTGTCATGAATAACATTAATTATTTAATATCTAAAAAATATAATTAAAATATGATTATTTAAGAAATATTTTTCTCTTTCTAATGAATATTTATTGTCAAATTGATCTTATATTTAACCCTATATTAAAAATGGTTTAGTTATTAAAATTTGAAATTAACACTTGTAACTCTTCTTTGAATTAAATAATAATAAATGTCCTAATCTATTCCAAGTGGAACTAAAAGATCATATTTTATTCCTAAGGTTGTTTTCGGTCAAATTAAAACTATCCAATAGAATTAGGAAATTTTTTAGTGTAATAATAATATCATTTTTACCCTTAATTACCATATTTACTTTTAACCGTGGTAAATAAATGTAAAAATTTACTATTAACCAAATATTATTTTCAACTTATTGAACCATATTTTACATACTGATATTAACCATGTCTCTCAGAGTTTTGAAATTCAACTCACAGAAGCATTAAAATTCTGTTTTATGTAAATTTTCAAATGCTCCTAGGAGGTGGTTAAAAGAGAGTAAAAAGATCAATAAAATTTTTATACATGTAAAATTATTATAAGATGACTCCAAATAATTAAATTGATCTTATATAGGTATTATGTATCTATTTTTACCGAAAATAAATTTAAATAAAATAAATAATTATTTAAAATAATTCGGTTATAAACTATAACTCAGTGTTTTTCACTATTCATAAAAAATTGAATGTTTTCAAAAAAATACCAAAATTTACCCTATGCTAATTTTGATATTCCGAATTCAAAAATGAATTCTATATTACAAATTTCAAAACATATAAGTTTAATTAATTAATTTAAAATAAATTCCCACTGTCAAAACCAAAAAGCATATTTTTAAGAAATAATAACTATCAAAATATTGACACTTGTGTATGTGCAATTTCAATGTGAAATTACATACAATAAAAATCATTTTAATAAAAGGTAAAAATATAATATAATTTTTCTTTCAAATATTAATATTTATAATCCAGCATTATAAATTATTTTGATTAAAATAGTTATTTTCGGTTAAAATATAGTATTTTTCACTATTCACGCAAATATGAAAGTTATCTGAAAAACACCTAAAAATTATTAAAAAAAATTATTATGTCTTTATTCTAATTAATAAGTTTATTTTTTCAAAATTAATATACAAATGTTTCAAATATTTGATTTAGAAAAGGGTTCTCCATTAAAAGGTGGTAAAATTGCATTTATTTTAAAATAATTCTTTTATCTGAAAAAGATGATTTTGATTTTTTTTTATGTCTTTGAAACTCATAATTTTAATTATAAAATTATATATATTATATAATGTTTAAAATTTAGTTACTATTATTCATCACCTCTTTTAAACGGCTAGTTTAGTACGTTGTGGTGCGCTTGAACTCGGTGTTGCGTGTAGTGCAAGTTATTAAATTATTTTGAAGAAATAACATACTATGAAATCATGGGGTGTTACATTCTTCCCTCTTTCAATAAATTGCATCCACACAATTTGAAATTTTTCTTCAAAATGAAGAGGTAGAAAATAGAAAATACCTTTTGTGGGAAAAAACACATTGGAAATGGTGATAATAAAATTGTGTCTTAATTAGAGGAAAAGGGGAATGAAAAAGTTACACCCAAATTATGATCTCGATTAAGAGAAAATTGGTGGAAATTAGAGACACCAAATAAGAGTAAAATCATAAATATTTATATGGAGTGATTGAGGTCATCAGTCACAAACAATTTCAGAATTGAGTGCCTCAATGTCATCCATCTATGATGATTAAAAATATCACCGGTTCAAAAAAAACATAAGGAATTAAGATAACACATTTTTATTTTTAAGATTCCTTACCTAATGTTTAGAAATTAATTTCTTCATAGAATAAGAGAAGAAAAAATATATATTCTTGACAAGTAGAATTCCATCCTTTAACTAATTTCTACCACAGACTCATCTTTCACTCCAAAAGATAATAGAACTAAAAAATATATTCTATTTATCCTATTCGTATAAAGTTCCAAAAAAATGGAAATATAATTCATCTACTAGACCTTTCAAAAAAACTAAATTATTCAATCTATGATATCACGTGGCATTGTGGTAGGTGATACACCCTTGTCGCCCTTCGGTTGCGGGTTCAAGTCTCATGGCCTTGCCTGATACAATGGGTTGCTGCCCGACCTCTTGATTTCCCTTTTTTCGCAATCCAAAAATATTCTAAAACTAGATTTATCAAAAATAATTCGTTTCAAACTCATAGTTCAAAATTTATATGGTAAACACAATAAAGATCCTTTTTTTCATGTAATAACATTGAACACCTTCATCATGTATTAATTTAAAACACTACAAAATCCTAAATTACCATAACACCTTATTGATTACATTCATGCTCCCTTATTCCTTATAGAATACTGGATATACTCCTTCTATCCAAAATTGTTGTAAACTCCAACAGTGATAGAATATACAAATCATTAATCTATTTCAAGGTAGTCAAGAATATCGAATATAATTTATCCAAATCAATCATGTATTATTCCAAAATCACTACATCAATATCAGAACCATATTATGGTTTATCTTTCTCTCAACCATATATTTTCCAAAAATTGAACCTCCTATTGAGTCACTTTTCATGGTTTTACACAATCTCAAGTCCTTAATGAAATAGAACTGCAGAACAATGCTTATATACTCTATAATTCATATAACCAGTACATCATTAATACAATACTCAAATTACACAATACATTAATAACAACGTAATAAATCTAATCATTCCTCATCATCTTCGGTAGTATCATTACATTATTTTTATCCAATATCAGCATTTGGGTATACTCTGATGATTTGGACATTAATTTTTGTAGTGTCCCAACTTTGTGCAGATGAAGCATTGTAAATTTAAAACATTTTTATTTCCCTTTCAATATCATACATGGTGTCCATTTTCTTTACACTTATAACAAACTCCCATTCCCTTCAAGCATTTACCAAGGTGATTCTTTCCACAGTTTTCACATATTGTAAAATCCTTCATTTACCTCTTCCCATTATCCATCTTTATCTCATCCATCCTTTCCTTCTCTTGCTTCCCTTCATATCCATAGAACTCAAAGAATTCTTACTTATCGTTTTAACACATGATACTATTTCTTCATATGTTGAGAATATATGGAAGACTATTTCCCATCTAAATGATGGATTAATACCATGAAAGATATGATCATTCTTACTCTTTGTATCATACGTATTGTTGGAGTTCACATTAGTTCTACTGGGTGCCATTTCTTTACAATGGCATACCCTAGGTCAGTTTATGAATTGCAATGAAAAAATAAAAACATGTAAAAAACCTAACATAAAGTGAACTGTTTATAATTATAATCCATAATCATAAAAATATTTTCATTGAGATGATATATACTCATAAATACTTCATAATGATTTGTAAATAAAATGAGAATTATCTTAAGCATATACCCCAGGAGTGTCGTAACCAAGAGTGCAACAAGTCCCGTTGTCATGAACCAATTCCTGTTCGTGTCTAGCTCAAAGCGGTGTTTCCAGGTCATACCTCTAGGTATATCTATGCCAGAGCCTCCACTACCTTCTTACATCCATACAGGGATGTATTTCTTAGAAAACTCACAAAATCTCTACAATACAAAAAATCTAGGATGTTCTTCTATACTAATCCTCAAAATCTATCTTAGGGTTATGTGCTCTAATCAGAGTTTAACTAAATCTAGTTTCAAGGATTGTACTAAAATTCTTATGATACGAACTATAATGCCCTGACCATAGTTACTCAAAGTCAGAGCATTATTACATAACATTGGCATGATTAAAAAAGATCAAGCATCAAAAGACATATTAGTTTAGTAGCTTTGGAAGTATTAGATACATTAATAAGGTTTACATTACATTGTTAAATGGAAAACTACAACAAAATTTTTTCCATAGACAACACTAATATCCCATAGACTATCTATGCAGGTCAGTCATAATATACTTCTTCTCATCCTGGGAAAATTAAGACATAGAACGGGGTGAGCTTAGATGCTCAATAAGGATAACAATATTTCGGAAACTTTCATAAATAAGCATAAACATTTAAGGCAATGTATAAGACTAAAAAAATAATTTTAAACATGAACATAAAAATAATATGGAAAAGATAAAATTAAATAATTTCATTTACTTATTCACATGGATATTCTACTAGGTGAATAATCATATGCAATATCTATAGAAATATTCATAATGATAGAATGAATAATGTGAGACTTCATAACCACATTTTCAAGGCCATATGCGAAGAAAAAAATTAATATTTTGTCAGGTCCTTGTGCCAAGACACTAGTTTGTCTCATGAGACTTACTGATTCATCGAGGAGCTATAGCGGGCTCCACCCGTCACATACTAAGTCGAATGCATTCCTCATATGAAAAGGTTTAAACATAACATAATAATTCGTATTAAAACTGTAATAACCAATGTCAATACTTTATCCATAAACCATGAATGGTATAAAATAACACATCCACAGTCAAACATATCTCAAAACCTTAAATACAGTATGGATGTTTTGTATCATAATAAATCAACTTCAATCAAACATAAAATCCATCTAAAGATGTTGACATAGATGAAATCAAAACATTTTTAGAGAAATGCCTCTTTCTATTTTGAAATCATTTAAAAGTCACATAATTATACAAGAAAACATTTATATTTGAAAATATTCATATAACCTTGTATGGGAAGCTTCGACGATGTTATAATGGCGGAAAATAGCTGCACCCACCCTATAAGGTAAAAAAGACATTCTTACCTTAATTTTGTTGAAAAAGTTTTAAATGACTTTGTTTGGAAAAAGACTGAAATATTACTTTATAAACATCTTATAAAAGTAAAAAAAAGTGTATAAATTACTTTAACCCAATGTCTATATAATATTAATAATGTTTAGAATAACATTTTTAAACAATATGTATGTGGATGATAAAGAGGTCCCAGTAGATAATTACATATAAACAACCTCGTATAATGAAGTGATTGTAAAATTAACCATTAACTTGTACATTTCCTCAATCTAGGGTATGTTAAAATCTTGTATAATGGTGAAATAATTGTTATTAAATCATAAAATAACCATATAAATTAATATGATATCATATATGATCTTAACATTTCTTTATTAATGATATTTTAGTAGTATCATCGTTTCAGGTGTTAACTGATTTGTTTTCTTATATAATTTGTTATATAAGCCTTTTCTTTATGTATAAGATGTATTTAATTCATATACAGAATGGTATTATGTTCATAATCATTATTTTTATTCATAAAATGAAAATTATTCTTCAATTATTCCAAAAGGGAATTAATCTCATCGTGTTCGTGGAGACGGTAATCCATACGTACGCAGGAGCAACAATCATTCTGTTGATATTAAAATAATATATAATTGGATGGGATATGATATATACAGAATCATTATAAGGTTATACACATTATTGAAATCAATTACCGATCATTATTATACCCATCCAAATAATAATGTATTGAATAACAATTACACCATGACTTGGAGACGGTAAGCCGTACGTAAGCTCATATGGTGGGATTTCATTAGAAATATAGATAGAATAATGAATATGGTAATACTATATTTATAATAAAATCATAGTATATATAAGATAATAGAGTTATTATTTTATAATGTAAAGAACAAGGAAAGAATAAGTGGAAGAAGAAGAAAAAACATGAAAGAGGTGGTCAGATATTTACCTCTTCTTTGAGTTCTTCCTTTTGATTTGATAAAAATACCTCATTAGGTTGTATTTATGAATAATATATTGCCTATAGGATGAAGGTAGGACAGTTTAGAGGGTTTTTTGTTAGGGTTTTTCTGATAAAAAAGTCTTTGAAGGTGTGGATTTGAGGGATGGGGGAGTGCCCTTTTATAAGAGGGGTGAGGGGCACCTTAGGAAAAACAAGAAATATTATTTTATAATAAAATAATTTTCTGTATCTAATTGAAAAAAATGAATTATTAAAAGGATAAGGTGGGTATGGGTCTAAAACCACTCAAACAATATGTTTTAGATGGGTTTGGGTCACTATATTAACTTTATCTTTTAGATTTATCTCGTAGTTAAATAGTTTGACATTTACCATGTCTCTTTGTATTTTTATATTATATGGTTAATAAACATACAATATAACTCCAAGAGTACCCCAAGTGGTTAATTAATGATACACCTATTATTGTATATGTCTTTTGGCCAAACCATATATTTTTAGGAATATAATAACATTTAATAATATAATATTTTTTTAAAAACACTTTTTTGTCAATTTTGACTCTATTTGGTATTTTGATTTTCTTACATCCATAACAGCATTATTACTTAAAAATAATAATCTACCCAAGCCTAACATCTGATATTAACCTATAAAATTATTGGAATTCATAAAAAGTTTCAAATTACATTTATTTGGATATTTATAATATCAATTATGTTAATATTTCATTAATTAGGTAATTACTGCATCATCATTATGTCATAAATAAATTTAATTATTTAATGTCTAAAAAATATAAATAAAATACCTTTATGGAGGAAATATTTTTATCTTTCTAATTAATATTTATTATTGAATTTATCTTATATGTAACCTTATATTAAAAATGGTTTAGTTATTAAACTTTGAATTTAACAATTTTAACTCTTCTTTGAATTAAATAATAATAAGTGTCATAATCTAATTCAATTGGATTTAAAGGATCATATTTTATTCCTAAGGTTTTTTTTGGTCGAATAAAACTTATCAAATAGAATTAGGACATGTTTTAGGGTAACAATAATATAATTTTTACCCTTAATTACTGTATCTACTTTTAACCATGGTAAATAAAAGTTAAAAAGTTAATATTCATCAAAAACTATTTTTGCCTTATTGAACCACATTTTACATACTGATATAAATCATTACTCTCAGATTTTTTAAATTAAACTCACTTAAGTGGTCAAATTATGTTTTATGTAAACTGGAAAATGCTCTTAGGAGGTGGGTAAAAGACTGTAAAATGTTTAATAAAATATTTATATATATATATAATTATAATAAACTCACTCCAATGAATTAAATTGAAAATGTATAGGTATTATGTATCTATTTTGACCTAATATAAATTTAAAGAATTTAAATAATTATTTAAATAAAAATTTTATTTTAAACTATAACTTAGTGTTTTTCACTATTCATCAAAAATGAATGTTTTCCGAAAAATACGAAAAATTCACCTTGAGCATATATTGATATTCCAAATTCAAAAATGAATTCTATTTTAAATATTTCAAAACATATAAGTTTCATTAATTAAATTAAAATTAATTTCTTTTGTCAAAACCAAAAAGCGTATTTTTTAAAAATAATAACTATAAAAAGATTGACACTTGTTTATGTGCAATTTCAAAGTGAAATTACCTACAATGACCAAAATTGGATTAAATGGTAAAAATATAATCTAATAATACTTCAAAACCATTAAAATATATAATTCAACACTATAAATTATTTTGATTTAAAAAGTTGTTTTCAGTTAAAATATAGTATTTTTCACTATTCACCAAAATATGAATGTTATCAGAAAACACCGATAATTTATTGAAAATAAAGTCTTATGTACTGATTATAATGAAGAAGTTTATTTTGAAAAATTTAATATATAAAAGTTTCAAATATTGGATTTAAAAAGGGTTTTCCATTAAAAGGTGGTAAAATTACATTTTTTTAAAAATAATTCTCTTTTCTGGAAAAAAATGAATTTGATTTTTCATTATGTCTAAGAAACTCATAATAAGGATTCTAAAATAATTAGTATTATATAAATTTCATAATTTATTTAATATTATTCATAACCTCTTTTGGACGGCTAGTTTGGTATGTCGTGCTACACCTGAACTTGGTGTTGCGTGTAGTGCAAGTTATTGAATTACATTGATGAAATAACGTAATATGAAATCATGTGGTGTTACATAAATACTCTATAAAAGTTTCCCATAATACCATATTTTTCATCCATTATTAAATTTATAAATTTATTTTATGTATATATTTATATTGAAAATTTTGTGTTATAAATTAATTTTAGGTTCCTTTTTACTTTCATTGAAATATTTTCCAGAGGAATATTTTTGAATATTTCATTGACTTTATTTTTAAAAGACAAAAGTAGTTTTTAGTAACAATGAAATTTCCCACCACCATACCCATTATTTTATTTTTCGATTCCTTTATAATATATCTTTTTTTATTCAATAAAAAATCTCCCCTCAAATTATTCATGGAATTTTATTTTTTAAAACATTATTTAAAATTAAAGTGATATGTCAATATCAAAAAATGTTTTCCTATGGGTGAAAATAATGTGTTTATGTTGTAGGTTGTTATATATTCAATTATTATTTTTAGGAATTTTTAATGATGATGGGTGGTTCAACTAAAAACCAAGTTACGGTGAGGCCATAATAGATCTACAATGAATTTGGTAAAGAAATGGATTTAACCAAGTAGGTTTCTCCTTAGAGATTATAGGAGTATTCTATTATGTTTTTTTCAATTGTGAACATAACTGTTGTTGTATGTGTTAATGTTATAGTAAGTTTATGTGTAACAACTATGGTTATTCTATGTGTAACCCTAACGGTTATCCCTTTTTTATGAGTGATGGTAAAATGATATCATAAGTTTATATAAGATTTATATGTGCATGATATTCATTTTTTATTGGAATTTTATGATATCAGAAGGTAAGAAATGATATTATATTATAGTAATGTACATGATACAATTAATAGATGAAAAGTATACCTTTTAAAAAATAGTAATTATCTATTTTTTATGAATGAAAGAAATATTTATGTGTATTATTTTTTCTTATAATATTTATTATGAAATGCTTTATGTAATCAATTTTACATAGAATTTTATTTATAGGGTAAGAAAATGTTTATGATGAATCCCAATGTATATACTAAAAAACCATTTATAAATAATTATATTCTAAATAATTCATTCATTATTTTTTATGACCTTTACTGGGATTTGTGTCATCATCCCATTCATTTGAAAAACCTTCATAGGGTGTTATGTATTAATAGGGAAATATAGGAGGATAATATTAATAGTATGAATATGTTTCGTTAAAATAGAACAAGTTTATTTTTAAAAGTTTTATATTAACTGAAAAATTAACAGTGAATAAAATTTTGCAATTTTTAATATATGGGTTTTTTTATATAAGTGTTACAACATAAATATATAAAACTCATAACCAAACTGATCCTTGGGAATTTTTGAAAGATAATTTTATTAAAATTCTATTTGAATATGTAATTTTCAGGTCAATTCTTTACTATTGTATCAATGCAGGGATTAAATATGTTTAGAAGATATGAATTCGTTTGAAAATATGTTAATGTATTCTATAAAAAAAAGGAAGTTATTTTATTTATAAAAATATTTATTTGGATAAATATAAAGAGTTAAATATGATGTGGTTATGCATATGTTAGTGTTTATCCTCTTCAAAAGATGGGTTTTTATGATTTAATAGATATTCTCACATTATGAATTTTGGTTTATTAAATTGATGGATACTGTATGATCTAATGTAATTGTGTACTTGAAGAAAAATTTGTTTTTTTTTTTGAACATTAAAACCAAACATAATAGAAGGTATAGTGAAAAATATTTTGGATATTCTTGAACTAATATCAAAAGTTATGATTAACCACTTCAAGATAGGTGAGATTCCCAATGCATCAAGTTATATAGGAATGAATATTGATTGATGTTTTGGTCATAAGGGTTATAATTGGAAAAATATTAAAGGATCAATATTTCAAAAATATGGTAGGAAACGCCTAGGAAAATTCCATAAAATAAAGTGAAGTTGTTTTAAATTATTAAAGGATAGAATATATGAATAATATGAAAAATAAAAGACAATAATTTAATTAATTCCCTAATGTTTAAAAATATTCCTCAAAATGAATACAGTAAATCTTTTAAATATTGAGGTTATGGGAATTATGCAGGCTGATTTCCTAGTGGAATTTTCCAAAATGAGATTAGGAATACTTTACAAATTAAATCTTAGTTATATTTATTGTGATTATTATTGGAGACAATGAAAATAAAAATAAATATTAAAGGTATTTAATATATCATGTGTTATGTTTGGATATTTTTTAATTTGATTAAATGGTTAATATATTATTTATATAAATGTATTATTAAGTAAAAGGAAGGAATATTTAATGAAGAACGTAAATGATTAAGGTACCTACATATAGATACTGAAGAGTTGTGATGTAGTAGTATATTTATAGTTGTTAATAGGTTAAATAGATTATAAACCATTATTATGGAGTTTATTTTGTTGGGAATACATTGGTAGACATTTATTGGGTTTTGGTGGATCTTTCAGGTATATGTAACCGTTAATATTATCATGTGGAAATTTTATTTGAGGTGTAATTATATTTCATTGATAGAATGTTAAAGATATTGAAAACCATTAGGGTTTATATGAAATTTTATTGTTAATGTTATGTTATTGGTAATGTTATATGAATTATATAGATTTTGTAAAATTAAATCCCATAGATTGGGCGACTATCCATCACATCTTGCAAGGCCGCAGGTCTAGAACCCACAGTTTAAGTGGGAGAAGGGTGAACTACATAACACTGACATATAGGATATCATTATTAATATGAAACTAAAAATAAATATTTTTTTTATGTTGGGAATATATTTTTTAAAATATGGATAACTATGATACGAAAGAGTGACTTTGGGATTATGTTAATTTTGAAGGAAGAAAATATATATTTTGGGTACATTATGTTATTGAAGTCAATGGAACAATATGGGATTTTATTTGAGGGGTTAAGGTTTAATTATATATTGGAAGATTATATTATATAAATGTGTTATTATGGTTATTAATGTTATTATGGAAATGATTATAATATTAAGGATGTTATATGAATAGAAAATAAAACATTTGGTTATATGACTTTATAAGAGACTAAAGTTATATGGAGATAAAGGTTAAATTTTTTATGGAAAAATTCGTGATCAAATCTGACTATTTTTTTTAAATTAAGGCTGAAATATTTTAATGAATTTTATTTATATTTATTTAACTAATGATCTATGTTAAACATTGGGTATTACTATTTTTTTAAGAATGAAGTAGTTAATCATTGATTGAATAATTATTCTATTTTTTAATTATCTAATTTTTAAAACAAAATTGTTTTGGATATTTTTTAAAGACCATAGTAATAAATTCTTATAATTGTTTGGAATTATGTGTTCCATTATAAGTTAATTATAGATTATAGGCAATAAAAAAATCATCTTTAACACTCATATTTTAGAAAAAAATGATATTTTGATAGAAATTGAATATAGAATGATATTCAATATAATAGGTAAGTATATTTCTGTATGTACATAGTGTATATGGTAAATTTATTCTCAAAAACAAGAAAAATATATGAGAAAAATATTATCCAATTACATTTTTGTATCAATCGATGGTCTCATCGTCCATCACATATTAATGATTTATTTGTCATTGACTTTCTCTTCACCATGTTATATATCACTCTCTATCAAAGTTTTTATGTTTTTTTTCTTCTATTTCAATTTTTTCATTTAAAACCAATATTTTAAAACTCATAAAACTTGTTATGTGTTAATCAATATGGCCTTTATACCCCCCCTTTCCTTCTATTCATGTAGTTTTTTTACTAACCCTTTCAAGAATGTGGGATTTCAAGAAGGGTATTTTAAAATTTAAATTTTTTATTATTGAAATCGTGTTCACAATTTTTTGGGGAAATCTTATGGGTCTTGTAATATTCCAATATTTTAAAAAAAAATATTATGTTTGGTGGCATACAATATATGAAACGTTGAGATTAAACTAACAATAAAATATTATTATTTAAAGGTTAATGTTATAACTAAGCTGGTAAATTGGTCAGAACAAATATTATTATCCACATTATGAAATCAAAATTTGTCTTACTTTTAATTAATGTATTAATAAATGTTTATAAAATAAAAAATCAATTTTTATTAAAGTCATTTTATTCATCGAAAATTTGTCTTCTAGGGAAATAATTTTATTAGTTTTGGGAGAGAATATTAAAATTATTTTTTGGAACTTTTAGGATTTTTTTTTATAAAAATAATTTCTTTTATTAAATCCCAATATTAAAATTATCCTACGTTAAAATTGTGAGATTTTTTAAATATCTGATTTTTCAATGTATAATGAAGAATACTAATTTACATTGAAAACTTTGTTTATTTTAATGTATTTACAAATTCCAATTTTTTTGGAATTTGTTAAAAAATTTAAAGTTAATTTTTATTTTAAATAGTTTAATAATGGATTTTGTATAATTTATATTTTTGAATTTGTTATAATTTTTTTATTTTAAAATATATTTCCTTAAAAAGAATATTTTTTCACATTTTTATCATTTAATTAGAAATTAAAATATACCACATATGGATTTTTAATTTTAATAAATGTTTTCCATATTTGAATTCATGTGTTCTAAATTTTGTATCCCGATATCTATTAGTTTTTTAATAGTATGAATAGTAAACATAGTAATTTTTAGTACCATAGAAAAGGGTAAATCGGGTAACTAAGGAAAAAATAAGCAGGACTAGAAAATGATTGTTACACTAGAATTAATTATATTTTATATGTCAATTTTTCACATAATAATCTATATTTTTTAATATAATCATTTTTCTATTTATGTAATGGAAAAAAAATGACATAATCTTATTTTTAATAAATATAGTTTTTTTAAATTTTTTTATAAACAGTGGATATGATCAGTTCTAAGTTTTCATTTTAAAAATAATTTATTTATCTTCATCATCATAATTTATTCCGAATTATTAGTTATGAAATAATTACATCAAATTCTTGCACAATGATAATGGAGTAATTAATTATTTAATAGAAAAATATTAAAATAATATTAAAAATTTTAAATGTAAAATAATTTGAAAAATTAATTATACGCTTTAAATTTATAGATAAAAATTACATTTTATAGGCATATTAAAATATTTTATTCTAATTTAGTTTGTTTTATTTCTGTTATTTTAGTCAGTGTAAATGAATAGCTCTAAAATTTTCATTTATCGATATTTTCTGAAAATATTATTTTTATACATGACTTAAAATTCATATGAATATCATATTCATATTATTTATTATTAAATATGTGAAAAAATCAACCATTATACATTCATTTTACTTTTATCTACTTGTAGTAATATTCATCACCCTCAAAGAGTAAAAAACATTTTTTTTTTTTGTAAGTGTGAAAAGGGTTAAAGAATATTTAAAATAAAAAGATTATCATCAAAATGATATCCAATATTGTAAAAATTGAATTTTATGAAATTATCATCTATCCTCCTAATCATATCTTTTAAAAAAATCAATTTTGATTATTTGGACTTCAAATATATGTTATATTAATTTAATATTTTAAAATTTTGAAGAGTTCCCCTGACCTCCCTTATAAAAGGGAACCAATAATTCTCATTTAATCATAAATTTATATGAAATTGGTTTTTCCAATACATACTAAAATACCATAATTGAATCCATACCATCATTTTAGTGGTCATTGACTGGTAAAAGTGCCAACCTTATAGGGGTTAATGTGTAAAGAAACAGAGGTTTCCCTAAGAAGATGTGTTATTCTAAAATAAGCATTTTTTTTATTTATTCCTCCACCTTCTTCAAAATATTCAATAAAAATGATTATATATTTAAATAATTACCTAAATATACTATTTTTGTTATGTTAATGGTATAACCTATAGCAATCTACAACCACCATCAAATTGCTACATAATCCTTCATTCGTGTGTACAGTGGACTACTGTCTCTAAAATAAATGTCAATTGTTTTACATAACCATCTCTAAAAAATGTTTATAATTATTTATTTAAGGTGGATATATAATATTAATTAAATATTTAACATTATAAAAAATTATTATATCATTTACATTCTAACCTTTCAACTCATGGGAAATTATAGCATTATACGTGCATATATGTGGACTATCTCCATCACGAAGTGATGTGGTTAGTTTTTAATCACCGCATCAGATTGATGAAATAAATAAGTTTGTTTATAGAAATAATCATCTATTTTTTATAAAATTATAATTTTAGAAATATAAAATAATATACAGCTTATTTCCATAACTATTTTTGAAAAATGTTAATGTTACTCATGCATATGGATGACCTATTTTATCTATTATTTTATCATATTGTTGTTTTCATAAAAAACATTAATAATAATATTTAAAATTATAATTTATGAAAAAAATTATAAATACTTCAGGATTATTATTTTGGTTATGATTTAATAATGAAATTTTGTACCATAGTAAACATACACAATCCAATTTGGACTTCGGAAATGATTATCGTTAAACCATTCACCATGAAATTAATTTAATAAATAATTGGATTTATCATTGAATATGATAAATTAAATGGAATAATAAGTGTGAAAAATTAAGTAATTTACCATATTTTAATATTCAACAATATAGTGAATGTGTGTTATGATTCATAAACATTGTAATGGACATTATTTTAAAACTCCTCTTTTAATATTCCTCATAATGGTCTATTTTTAATCCATTTCAAAATTTTAAAAATTATATTCTGAATGTATTTATCTGTAAATGAGTGAATTATAATATATAATTTATATTTCATATACTTTTCATTAAATAGATTCTGATATGAATCATTTTAAAAATTATTTTTTATTTCATTATAAAAGGAAAAATGAATGCTCTATTTAAATTTGTATGGAGAAAATGTATTTTACCATCGATATATCCATTATTTTATTTTGTAATTTCATTATTGTTTTTAAAGATATATTCAAATAAAACCCTCATTAATTATTTTGGGTATTTTATACACATTTTATTAAATTATTTTAATATATTAGTACCCAAAATTTTATTCATAAGGTTGAAAAGAATAATTTTATGATGCAGGATTTTATATATTATTTTATGGTTATTGGTATATATTTATGATGATGGTTGGTTATATTATAAAAATGGTTATATGATCCTACTATATCTATAAAATTCATTGGTTAAAGTGATAGAGATAAATAATTAGGTTATAATAACGATTAATTGGAAGATACAATTATGTGTATTCAGATTGTAACTGTGGATGTTATTTTTTGTGTTATCATGATTCTTATATTATTGGTTATTGTGATAGTCATTATACGTGTAACCATATGGATTATTCAATCTTTAAGAGTGATATGAAAATGATTCCTTGTGTTTCTATTGGATTTATCAATGCATGTTATGGATTTTTATTGAAATATCTTGATATTAAAAGGTAAACTAATGAGAATGTGATGAAAGTAATGTGTATGCTACTATTTAATGGTGGAAAGTATAATATTGTGATTTTTTAATGAATTTTTCATGACTTAAAGAGACCATTATTAGATTTTATTCATTAAAATTTCCAATCAAATGTTTTATGAAATAATTTAAGAACATATATTTATTTCTTGGGTAAAAATGTATATTATGAACAACAATATTTATTTCATGAAAGAGAATTTATTTAAGTATTTAGAGACTAACAATTTCAAGATATCTTTCTTTTGACCCATACTCATATTTTTCTAATAATCCCATGATTAAATTTTTTTCCAACTAGATTTAAGGATTTTTAGTGAAAAGGACATTGTAAAAATTAATATTATAAATTTTTTTCATGTAAATACATCATGTTTCGTTATAAAAGATTTATATCACAGAAAAGTGGATACTAAATAGAAGTGTCCAATTTTTAATATATTTTTTTCATGTAAGATTTAATACATACTATATAAAAACTAATCCTAAAATATCATTTTGAATGAAATAAATTGAAATCTAGGTTAAATTAACTATAATATGTAATGTTTGAGGTTGGTTATTTACACTTTATGTTTTTTACTAACACTATGTTAGATTCAAACTAATAAGATATGTATATACATCAAAATCACCTTAGTTAGTTCAATTTTAAATTCTTCGGCCAAAAAATCATATTTGTTGTGGGTAAGGACAATGATTTTGTTCTTATTATAGATATTATTTCTATGCATGGGTTCTATTTTTCTTTATAAAATTGAAAAACTCGTATTTTCTAAAAACAATCAGTTTAAATGGAAAAAATAGATAATTTATCCCTATCCATTATAAACATTATTTTTAATTTAATAATAATTAAATTTAATAAATTATAATGAAAAAATAATAAAACATCATTTTTAAACACCATGAACTCAATAAAAATAGTATTGTGGATTAATGAAAATATTTATCTAGGATAATACTTGAACAATGTCATGTGAATATAGAAGAGTGAATAATTTTTTTTGGAGTTTGTGAATACTTACTACAACATTATATACCATGTTATACAATATTTTAATTTATTTGAAATACCCTATGAATTATGTTTTTTTAGATACCCTATGATTGGAAAATCATGAAATTTTAGATATAAATATTTTACTAAAAAAACCAAGGATAATCACGTTATGATTTACCCAAAATTTTATGAATGGTTATTTCTGGGATAATCCAACACTTTTATAACATATAAACTCTTATATATTATGAAAATTAACTATGATAAATGAGAATATATGAAATTGGATGAAATAATCCAATTTGAATTATTTTTTCAAACTTCATGAAGTTTATTATTGATCAATTATGAAATACTACTCTTTATTTTCTAAATTATATGATTATCTATGAAAAATGTGATCATATTGATCTATAATATAAATTAAAAAAATATAATTAAAAATCATTTTTTTACACTAGAACATAGTGAATATATAATGATTATATTATTAACAATTTCATTAGTGATATTAATCATCTAGTCAACACTATATAAACATTATAAAATAAATGTTATCCTTTATCATTGATATGATAGTTTGAAGAAAAAATGGTATAATATGTAAGGTTAGATGACCCCTTAATGATTTTAATATAATAAGTTCTCAATCAATTTAATATTAATAAATATTGGACTGTGGTTAAAATCTCTAACTTTTCTCCAGTTATTGGTATAAAAGTGGTCTTATAAAACTATTGTGATAGCAATTGTATAATTATCAAGAATATATATATATATATAATGAGATGAAAAAGTATAAGGAAGAGATTATGTTAAAAACATTATTGATCAAAAGTATTTAATTATCCTTTATTTATTATATATAATATTTTTAATTAGTGTTTAATTATTCAGATCTATTTGGATGATAACATATTCATATGATCAAAAACAATATTTTATGAAATGTTCCAAGAACCTCATACAAAGTAAATTTCAAATTATTATAGTATTTGAACTAGATTTTATTCTACATTTTCAAATTTCTCAAACTATAAATACAATTTTTTTATCTCCATATTAGTGAAATATCATATTTTTATTCTCATGATTGAAAACTTTTTGTTTGATTGATATGAATCTAGTAAATTGGTAGATCAGATTCATTATTAATATAAGATCTATATTTTGTTACAAATATTATAATGTAATACAGAAAATATATTTTTAAAATATCTCGATTTTAATTTTTTTTGCATTATTGTAATAATCATAATTCAATGTTGTAAAATAGATTTTTAGGTATTTAAATTTCACTTTTTATTATATCTTGTCGAATCCCTATAGAATAATTTTTCGTTAAATGTTTTTTATTTATTGGATTTAGGTGATATATATCATCTGTACAAAAATATATATGATACCATTCAAGATCTTATTGAATCCATACATTCATGTTCAAATACGAAGAACCAATATATTTTAATATCCACTTCTAAAGATAAAAATATACAAGTTTTTAAGGTTTTAAATGAAGATATTTTGGATTAAACAACTAAATAGTATTATTGTTATGAGTTGGTGGAAATTATAGTGAGTTCGATTTTTTTGAATCTAATTGAGGAGGGGGGATGATTATTTTTTAGGTTAAATATTTGATGTTTTTGGAGTGGTAGTAAAATGAGAGAATGTCGAGAGTGAGATTTTGGGAATTAGAGGGTGTAACACTGTAGCCCGATTAATGAATATAGCACAACATAATTAATTTTGGATATGTTTTTGGTGAAGTCATAAGTCCATGGTGCAGTGGAGGGAACATTGGAGTATAGTTTAATAGATGGGAAATGTCATATTATGGCATCACGGGTTTTTCATGAGGCTTTTATGGGGAGGACATCTCACTGAGTGTTCCATATGGGACATTCTGTAGGGGTTGGTGTTATCAAAATCATCTCATATTCCTTCAGATAAAATATATACCATGGATTCAAGAAGATATGTCTGGGGGTAACACTCATGGTTTCACCATGAGAAAAAACTTTTTAATAATTTTTAAAAATATTGTTGCATGGCCTTTCTAGGTCTTCAAAATGGGAAATCCCTTAGGGATTCCTCATTTTGGGTCAAACAATCATAGTGGGAAGCTGATCTACTATCAATCCCTTCTTTTATTTTCATTTACTTTGACCTATATAATCCATAAGGGTTTCATCATTTGTATTTGAAGTAAGATTTATCCCATTCTCCTCATTTTTCTTCCCGTCATATTTTTCCTTTGATTTCAGTTCACTCAGAAATGGTTCAATGAGATGAACTAGTCATAGAATAGTGAAATCATATGGCTTAACGAAAATTTGGTGTTTGGATAGTTGGGAATTCCTAGTAGGGGATGGTCACAACACCATTCAAAATTTGACTTAAGGTATGTTTCCCTATAGATTTCTTTAGTGTTTTCAATGAATTTGGGTTGAATTGAACATTTATTTGGGAATTTAATATGGGGATTTATTTGTCTTAGGTCCATGTACATCTTTAGAGTGAAATGCAAAAATTTTCTCATGTATTTAGTTCTTTGATTATTCCTTTTTGGTTTTTCATTTTAAAGGTCAGTTTTATTATTTTAACGGCCTTTATGGATGAGATATGTGCTCGTAGACTTTGAAAAGGTCAGTATGATCATGTTTTTGAATTATGGGATGTAATTTGTGGTATGTTTCCTTTACATTACTTATATTAATATTATTTTAGGTATTTCATCTTCATATTACTTCAAAATTATTATTATTGCTATGTTGTGTTCCTAGTGCGGTTTATCCCCATATATTAGATTGGGCTCGCATTACCATAATAGTAAATATGGCCAAAAAATATTTCTAAAAAATTATATTATCACACCATATTCGAATGATTTTTATTGGTCCTCTTATTGGTTAATTTTTTGTGTGGGTTGGATTTAAAAGAATATGATTTTTCGTTTTTAACATTTCATTTTTAAACAGGGTTTAATTTGACTTCTAATTTCATGGGAAATGTAGTGATTTAGGAAACCAATTTTGATTTGAAATTAAAAATGAAAATGAAGTCTTATAAAGAATATTTTTACGGTTTTATAGATAATTTCATAGTGTTAATATTATGTAATATGATGTGTTTTATAAATGGGTTAAAAATATATTTTTTATAGGTTTCTAATTGAATAACAAAACGGATTGGTTGAGTTATTTTTGAATGTTTCACCTCATGGGGGAGAAGCCATGTATTGAAAATAATGTGTCTAAATTTTATCTTTAGGTTGTGGTTTCATTGTGTATATGTTTTTTAGAACTAAAATTTATGGTGGGAATAATTTGAGGAAGTGGAAAACCATTTCAGGCAAAAATTCTAGCCACCTAAGTCCAAAAATCACAAAATGGGTCAGTTTTGTGAAGCAACATCACCAAGACCCTCACCACCATGAATGGCTCAAAGTTCAATTGATGGATGCCTTCATGACTCTGGTGACCTCCATGAATGGAATAAAACCTATTATATATAATCCTCCATGAGTACAATGACATTCACAAACATCGCAATTACTAGTTGACAGAAGCCTCTGTGAGTTTGGTGAGCTCTGTGAATACGGCCAAACCACTTCATGATACGCTTCAAAACTCCAACTGATCTACCTCCATTCACGAATATTCATTTCCTTTACAGTTCACTGATGAAAATTTATTATTCTTGGTTCCTATAAATATTTTTCTCACCCCCACCTCACTACGTTGATACCCTAATCATTTTCCTTCCAACTCTAATTTTGTGAACCTCCATATGCTCTGCATACTAGTGAGAGAATTTATCACCCAAGCTACTTGATTATCACAAAAAAACATTCCCTTTCTTACTATTTTCCTCTACTTAATGTAGGGACTCCCTTCATGAGTCACCACAACCATAATGAAGGTAGAAGTCCCTCTTGGGAGATCACAACATCGCAAAGCATTTAGCTTTTACTAAGAACACTCCAAATACATAGAGTCCCTCAGCCTAGGATGGGTCTCCATGATTCACAATGATCATCTCTTCCAGGATACCCTTTCTCCATTCATCATGAATCTCCCTTTATTCGCTAATCTCCCTCATAAAGGCCTCCTACATCTCAATCCACTATCTCTTGTAGCTCTTTTGGCTTGTATGGATTGATTTCCTAATTCCTCATGTGGTTTCCATTATCATGTTGTCCAAACTATTCCATTTTGGAATATGTATTCTAATGGATATTGATTTTTGGCATACCCAAACTAATGTGAAACCCACTAGTGGCCATTCCTCCACACCCCTCCTGTTGGTCCTTACTGATTCTTTCAATTACCCATGTATGAGTAGGTTCTAGTCATGTATGTCTTGAGTGTAAGGTTTTAATCCTCCCTATTTGATTTGTATAAATTTAATCATCCAATTATCATCATCCTTAGTTCATGATGTTAAACTATTGTCTCTCCTCCTGTAATGGACTTGGGGTTTTCCACCATAGTTAAACTATACACTACTAGTCTCCATGGGAGTGAGATCTTCCTCACCCTACTATCATGAAATGAAATCATCCTCTAATGGGACAAGATATATCTTGGGAATCCCTGATAATGTATGTACCAATCATCATCTCCCGAGGCCACTATCCATGTGTAAGCCTCACACCATCCCTAGTGGATGAAAATTTCATGACACTCCCTATAGATCTATGGCTCCCTCTCATTTCTCAAACCGATCTTGAATCACATTGGCATAGAGTAACAGTGACCACGATAACCTCTTTGGGAATATAACCATGCATAACCCCAGCACATCTCTGGGCTTCTAACTATGCACAATCCCAAACAAATTATTTTTCACACTGAATATGTGTAAGCCCCAACATGTCGTTGGACTACTAACCACGCATAAGACCCAACTTGTTTTTGGGTCGTTGTCCATGTGTATTCCCTGACTCAATTACCTTGACCATCGAACTACATTGAAATTGATCCATTTGTTCTCACATGGTACATAAGAAGCCTATATTAGGTTCAATTCCATCCCTCCCCACAACCCATTTGTTTAATCTATTTTAGGCCAGTTTACTCATCTTGCATGATATAAAACATAATGCTCTGAACAAATATGGTTCTGATCCCGTTTGAGTAGACATGAAGACTATTTGTGGTCAAATCCCAACCAATGGTAATTTCTAGTGTTCCCCCAATGTAAGTACCCTCCAGATGTGACATATTCCCTTCATGGGACACATACCAAGATCCACCCATTAAGGTGTTTTGATCCATCTTCATGGTCCTCTAACCGTGGTAAAGCCTCATAGATATCACATCCAACAAACAAAGAGTGACCATTTGGAAAAGTGCCTCTAACTATGCATAAGTCCCATGTACTTCTATGGGTTGTTTACCATGTATATACCCTGATTCTTAACCTCCATCCTGATCTACATGGGCATTGATCAATATATTCTAATCATGGTATGTAGAAGCATGTATTATTTTCAATACCATCATTCGTTCCAATCTGGACCCTTCCCCTTGTTCGTTATGTATTAAGAGGGTCATTTTGTAATCTAAAGATCCCTTTTTTCATCAGGTCCCTATCCATGCATTTATTATCAAGGGTCTCTGCCTTAGGTGGCTCAGCACCCCAGATCCCAAACTATTTGAACATTTATTCCCATCCACTAGGATATGTAGGAATCCTTCTGAGGTTCAATACCATCACTCTCCACACTCCATTTATTTCACCATCACTTCATCCATACCCATCTTGATTCATACCCAAGGCATCACATCCCATGGAGATCATTCTATCCACTTCATAACTTCTTTTAGAAGCACCCATGAAGCTAACAATGAATAAGACAAATGTAATACATATTCCTCCAACATAGAGCGATCCTCTTTCAAAGGGCTTCTATCCGTCTATAGGCCCCATATCACCCCTTTTAACATATTGGGTTTTGATCCTTTTCATCTAAATAGGTTATGTATGAATCCTCATTGGGGTTCAATCCCAACCAATGGTAAAACATGGTGTTATCCTATTTGGGGTCCACCTTCCTGATCCACCCTCAGTGGTGATTAGATCAGCCTTTATGGTGTGAGATTTTCCCTTCATGGGATATGCCACTATCAGTCCCATCATAATTGAGAATTCTTCTCCACTCATTCAATAAACCTTATAGGAGCTCCATACAAGGGATGTACCAATCTGATCAACCTTCATAAGTGCTCTGATCCATCTCATCCATCTTCTCAAGATGTTAATCTAATGGATTACCCTGTTTCAAATATGGGAATCTAAAAACAATATTTGAGACATGCCTCTGTCATATGATACCCTATAATCAATGTGGGAAAACTCAGGTTTCTACGTACTTTATAATGACTATGATTAAGAAGAATACAAATGTTCTAATGTTTCATCATTGAGATGTTTTATCAATTCATAGTGAAACTACTCTCATGACTAGGTTGATTCCCTAAAATGGCCACATATAATGTCCTGGCAGAAGCCTCATATTTAACTGGTGTCCATAAAGGGATGGAAATAGGAATGAGGTTCCCAAACAATGTTTTAATCTATGAGGGAGATCTAGACTATGTGACGAAATCTTGAGGAGGAATCCATGGAAGGAGGAACTGAAATCCCATCACCCCTTTTTGATCAAGAGTCTAGAATCCCTGAAAAGTGATGAATGTTTCCAGCCTTTGAAAAGAATTAATGTGGGGTACAATTCACTCTTTAGTGAGTGTCGATGATGAAAACCCATGAGGGGACACCTTAGAGGAAAGCATCAAAATCAAAAATGGTAAACCTGATGTGGATATTTTCCCCTTCAACAATCGTTATTATTTTTATACATAAAAAAATTAATTATTATACTGAAATTCCATAGTGTTCCACTAATAGAAATTGTGTTCTTGATGAGAATATTTTCTATTTAAACAATGAGGATTATCCATATATTTCATCAGATTAATGATTGTACATAGACGCCAAAGTAGGCCACCAACTGAAATGGTGAAACCTATGTAAATCTTCTCTCCTTAAAAAATGGGGATTATAATTTTTGGTCATCATATCAATGATTTTACTGAAACTCCACACTGACCCACCAACAAAAATAGAGAAACCAACATGAACTATTTCTCATAATACTATGTGGATGAGTAGTGCTCCAAACACCGGTAGAAGGGTTTGACACTGTTTTGAGCTATCTGAAACCAGGTATCTTCTAGTAAATAATGGGATTAGTTTCATAATCACTAGAATTCGAGTAGTTAATTGTTGAGAATTTCGGTCTATGGAATTGTCAGTGTGAATATCTCTCCAATCACAGAATACAGAATATTTCATTAAAATTGGATATTTTATTCTAAATATCAATACTAATTTCTGAATCCTTCTTCTTTGCAGTACCCAAGCTATAGAAAAATAAATTTTTCCCCCCTCACAAATATAGGGGAAAGAGAAATGACAATGTGGAATTCTGTCATGGATCCACATCATCCAATATTTCATCCGAAACCATATTTAACGAGTTCACATGACTCATCTCACTATAAAAAATTTTTCATAGGAGGGTGATAGATGTTCTTGTCTGACAATATGGACAAGAGGAGGTCATTCTTATAAGGGATGTGTTCTGCTAGGTCCTGGAGGATTTTTCTCCTCATCATGAATTCCACCTCCAAGGGCCTCATAGAGAGCCAATACACCCCAATCCAATAACAAACAATTTTTGGAGCCTCTCCCCTGAACGTTCTTATGAATCACTAATGGTTTCCAATGAGGTAAGGGATGTCCATGTCATCTTGGCGATGGCTACCTCCTAGGAGAAACCAAGGAGGGATCCCACCATGCCATGTAAAAACCACCTTTTTTTGACCCCTCAGGATGAGGAACATGTGGCTTATGCCTCTACTCATCCGGCCTCAGCATGGGTGACCCAACGCTAATGGTGGGTGCAAGATAATAAATACAACCACAAGGGTGTGTCATATCTATAGCTTTAGTGGTCCATTTAATCAACAACACATATTACCAGTTCCCAACTATTGTAAGTATTGGATAATTAATGTCTGGTTAGGATCGAGACCTCAGCTTCACAATGGGCAGGTTGGGTTGACACTTTCGGTTTCCTGCATGATTAGAATCCATCACGGACAAACACATGATAACTATATTCAGTATGGAGGTCCTCATAGTAAAATATAAATCCATATCGGAGGTCCTCCCCACTTCATTGGTGGGAAGCACAGAGGTCCTCCCCGTGTATAGTTTAATCAGTACAAAGGCCCTCATCATGATATCATTTCCAGTAAGTGTGGAGGTCCTCACAGTTCCACTAGCAGCAAACATGTATTTTATAACCATGTTCTCACCAGATCTAGTAGAGTTCTTCCCCACTCTGATACTCACAACTGTAGGCATCCTACTAATGTGTCAAATAATCAACATAGAGATTATCTCATTGTAATATTTGACTATTCATGGGTGCTCGTTGTGACTCATATCACCAAATAGAAGGTCCTACCCTCTCCATCCCCATCCCGAAAATATGTTCTCCCCATGTAAAATTTCATCCTACCCTGAAGAACCATTCCAGGGAAGATGGTTGAACCATCTTCGCAGAAGGAAGTACTCCGAGAAGTGCCATATCATCATCAATCTAGTCTGATTTTCATATTCTGAAGAAGAATGTGACTCGATGATGGGGAAATTACCCCGATCCTATGTATTAGAATCAGAGGTAGGAACCCGACGTGTCAGATTATTCCTCTTGGAATGTGAGATATACCAGATCCCTGAAACCCTATGTATGTACATGCAGAATGAGGCAGATTTAGCTCCCTACTAGGGTCTGACCATGTAGTCCTATTTTTCATCACTAGTCTCATTCTTTACCACAACATGAGATTATAGAGATTTTTTCTAGTGATTGGTATATGATGAGTTCCTGTGATATCTTCCAACAAAATCAACCATAATCATGCATGAAGTGGTGGACAACACCCAGTCCTATAGGGACATGATGATGTGGTCGGTACCATCACCGATGGATGACCTAGTCAGATGAATCATATCAACTAATGCACGATTCTCTCCACCTGCTAGTATTTCGTCATAGTGGTCTACATCAGTGATCTTTCCTTCTCCTCATCTACCCTCCATTGATGAATGGGGAATCCAAGACTAGGAAACTGATTTTGATTAAATAATTACCTCGGAAATTCTTGCGGAAAACTCATTATCTGGGATGTTTTGGCTTATCACATCTCCAGAATTCGACATTTTGGAATCTCTCACCCTATATAGAGTCATGTGCTACCTCTAGAAAATTCTGGGGATTCATTTCCTCACCCAGAACCTTTCACATGGTTTATCTAGAGAGTTGGGAGAACCATGACAACATAGTTAAGTAGTGTCTCATCGTTTAACAAGATGTGCATCCCTTGTCTCAACAATCTGCATCTTCCTAATCTTACTAAACTCCTCATTAGAAATGTGTTCATAGCTTCCATGGGTTGGTAGGATTTATCAAAGAGATTTCTCTGTACATCCATATATGGTGATGGGGGAAATATGCTCCGCTCCACTTCTACCCGATCCTACGAAATCCTGACCTATCATGTTACATTGTCATGCTCCATCAAATGTATATCATTTTCCTTGTAGAGCCCCATAAATCATTACACTTATGTCAAGACCCCCAAAAGGATAAATGACCATCAATAAATTTCATTACATCGGAATCATCCAGTTTAGTGTGCAAGACAGAGTTGGACCCCTCTATGGCTACCTTGCATCATCATCTTACCGAACTGAAAATTCACATTGATGAGCATGTTAATGAGTGCCATGCAGGATGACATCTAGGATAAGGTGATTATCGATATGATGTCATAAATAAAACATAAGGGAAGTAGTGTATCCACATGTTCTTACCAGTGAGTTTCCCTAATTGAAACCAACAACCCTGCACCTCCAAACATGGTAGAGGCAAGAGCTTATGGAAAACAGTCATATAATGCATCACCAAAACGACATGAACTCTGAGGGAATCATCCCCAGGACTCATATCACATAATTCCTACAATGGTTCCTCATAATTATTCCTCTAGTGGATCCACCAGCTTCTCTATTTTCTCTCGGTTCTGCTCATCCTGATTATCATGCTGAAGATCCTTTTAATGCAATGGTGTTTAGGAATCCTAGCCATGGAAATTCTATAGCCGCTCTCATTTCCCACCTTGATTCCCTTGATTCATGACAGGTCATTATCCCACATGATGTAAAGCTTTATCCATCATTGGTGGATGATATAATGGACCCATGTATTTCAAGAACCCTAAATATTCCCCGTTCAATTTGATTGGTGACCTGTTGCTACATCTATCCCACTATATTTCAAAGTGTGGACCTATGCTAAGGAATCCAGTGTAGTAGAAAGGCTCCATGATCTGATGTTTCTTACAGATATTGGAGGGGCCTTCATTCTTCTTGTATATAAATTTACCCATTAGTTCCATTGATAGATGGGAGGATCTCCATAGAAATGTTTTTATTAATTATTCTCCACTACACTCAATACCAATATCTTCATCCTCTTCAACAGAAAATAGTGTCCATAGGAGTGAGTCATAAAAATTTTCTACTGATAGATGGTCATCACGTATTTAGTTTATATTCCATAAACTGAATTATAAATACTAATGTTGTGATTGGGGAATGTGAAGATTTATCTTGTTACCTCCCTCATCACTCTTAACTTTCTATGTGTATTTTTGGATTTTTCTGTCAAGGCTCAACTCATGGATGAGGGATTACAACAAGAAGAACTGGGATGCTAATTTCCTCCCATAGCTCCTTAAAAAAAGATTCACCAAGGACATTATGGCTGCTGACACACATGTAGAAACCCCCAGACCACAAGAATTATTACCAGAAGAGCCACATCCCTAGCCTCACCAAGGAAAAAAGACTCAGGCCCAGCCTTAAGTCTAGTATTTACCATATCAAAATCATCAAGCACCACCATGTTAAGAATTTCCTCCATGGATAGATAACAAGGATCCATCCCCTTTTCAAATACATGCTCCCGTAGTTCCTTTCCCAGAGATAAGGAACATTACTTACTCATTTGATTAAGATTAGTTTCTAAATTATTTATGATGTTCCATGGATCAAAGAATCCTAATAGTTCTATAATTCTAAATTCTCTAGTACACTGATGTCACTAATCACCCCAAATAATAACCTTAACTCTTTATCCTTTGAAACACCATCAAGTGATAATATTTTTTTGAGGAGAGGATTCTAGACATGATTGAAAGTAATGTAGTCAGATTGGGTCATACCTTATCACAGGTGGTGGGTGTTTCCATGAATTGTGACAGTGATAACAAAGGTGAACGAAAGCAGGTCTCCAGCCATGGGACACAATGTTATGATGATTGGTTATCCCAAAAAGATATTTATTACACCCATGATATCATTCATGTATGTTCGAATCGTCTCGGGCCTCCATAATTTTTCATGCCTCCTCCCTCTACCTCTTCATCATCCACATCGCTCCCAGTTAATTTTTAGAAGAGTTTGCAACAAAGTTCAATAGAAATGAAGATCCCACCACCAGATATGAATCCACATCACACTCATGTAGATTTCATGACCCTAGATATGAGAGTCATCCCCAGAATTCCCCATAATTATGGAATTACATATGATATGATCAGGAGTATTCTTTAGTGAATACTATCAAATTGGTAGACCCTTACATGCTTATTGGACATGTATAGAATCAAGTAGGTCCTCCCAATGTTCCCAGTAGATACCATCATTTATGAGGCTGTGGACATGTCAACCAATAGAATGATCAGGCTAGTTATTCTAGAAAATATGTTCATGATACCATGACTGGACAACAGATTTAATTTAGATCTCAACATGTATAGTTCTCTCATCTCGTCTCATCATACTCCTTACCACCACTATTTCTGTTGCTTGACTAGGTAGATCTACGATGACTGTGTCATGTTCATTTATTCCCAACTGTAGCTACACCTCAGTCATTCGACAATCATCCAATAGCAGTATTGCGTGGTTCAGCTAGTTAGAAATATGATATCCCAACACTAGCTGAACCTGCTTGTTCGATCAGTAGTAACCATTATATCTCCTTCCATAGATAAACTTTCTTCTGGAAGAAATGTGCATCTATCAAGGAGGTATGATTCACTTATTCAAATTTCTAGAAATCCCACAATGCTCTCGAACTTTGAGTCCCAAATCCACTCCGAAAAAATGCGTGAATACCTTGCAAAGGATTTGAGAATCCCCCTCTAGTTCTAAAGATAGGTAGAAACTATAGATTCATTCCATGTTAAGGAAGTCTAGAAAATAGAATTCCAAGACATTATCTCATTCTCGTGATAGGATTAATTCTCTCGTATAAAGTTTCACATCCTCCCATTGTATATCACTGTCCAGCTTAATGGCACAGAATTCCGTCTTCAACTTTTTGACATAGGTTTTGGGGACTGTCTCATTCTATCCTCAAAAAACCAAAATAAATGACTATATAATTCCTATTTGAGTCCATCTAACATAAAAAAATACATGTTAGGAGAAAATAAAACAATATAGAATTGGAAATATTAACATGAACACCTAATTTGGTGGCATGATTTGTATTTTTAAATTCCTGGTTGTCTCATAGTACACTGCCTACAACGCATTAACGGGTAAACCCTGGCTCCATCTACATGCATTGGTTCCCTCTTAATATCATTAATTCAAAAAATTCTCCCTTAGTTGTCGAGTGCTTGTGCACCAAGTTGATTCATCTACCTTTGCTTCATGTGAAGCTTGCTATTTAGATGATGAATATTACATGGGAATGTACATGGAGGTTCAAACCAATGTGGTTGAGCACACTACTATGATTGTTGACCCATAGATTGATTTGGATGATGCATGCACCCTATTGATTAACTATTCTGATGATATAACCCCCGACATGGGAAACATATATTTCATTTCCAATATGATGGGAATATATGTTCCCATATATAAGTAATGTAAAAATATTACACCGTACTCCTACATAGGGAATTCTTGGCTGATACCGAAACCTCTTACCATTGTTAGGTATAGGTATATCCACCGCATGGAAATAGAAATGAAATATACATACTTTTATTGCTAAGAAGGGATTATTCAACATAGAATGACCCACCCCCACTGCTCTGAAATTATCATGCATGATCCCATATATTGAAGGCTTGATGGAATTAGGTAGAAAGTCTTTGTTTCCATGGTTTTAACAATGCTGGAGACTACAGATGAAGATTCCCCCACCATTCAGGATGTCATTTTCATTCCTATATGGTCATTAAATCAAAATAATTACCTCATTCTTATTATTATTCCACCATAATTGATGAAGAGGATTTGGTATATTCTCATCCCATTTTCAAAGAGGTATTCTATACCACCATCTATGAGTTTGTTAAAGTAATTCTAGATACCGAGGAAGATTCATCAATCTCATGGTACCATGGTGAGGTTGATGGTGATAATATCATTTAATCCAAGAGCATCAAGGAAGTATATTATAGTAATTGGTTGGCCAATATCAATACCATCAGGAAGAAAATTCAAATATTGGATTCCACATTGAGTTCCAGGATATCAACCATCACTATTTGAAAGATGATTTTCCCATTCATGTTATGAAGATATTGACAAATGGAATAACTAGATTCCAAACTCTCTTCTTCATGGATGAGTATTCTGGGTATAATCTGATCTAAATGGATGGAGAAGATAAAGAGTCAACCACCTTCAGCATGATACATGGAAACTTTTGCTATTAATAAATTATATTTTTTTCAAGAATATAGGATCCACTTATCAATGTTATATGAGTTTCATATTCAATCCAAACCTCAAGAATCTAGTGGAACTCTATGTGGACGATCTTATGGTCAAATCTGACAAGTTTCAGGATAATCTCATAGATCATGATGATGTGTTGGACTTTCTCCACTCTGACTATATAAAGATGATCTCCTTGAGGTGTGCTTTTAGGTTTACCTCTGGGAGGTTTCTTGGATTCGTTGTCAAATATAGAGGCATCTCAATTGACCTGAAAAAGACCTATACCATCAGTCAAATGCCTCCTATGAGAAACCTTCATGGGATCTATGGTTTTCAAGGCCACATTGACTATATACACCAACTCATTATGAATCTGTATGGAATTTTTAAGACTTTTTATCGACTAATGAAGAAATATCCCATGCACCAATGGGATGAAGAGTTCCAAAACTCATTTTAGAAGATCATGTATTATTTGTTGTAGCCTCCCTTTCTTATTCCAACCATATCTGGGAAGCTGCTGGTCTTTTATGTGACTTCCCTGGAGAATATACCTGGTTTACTTATTTCCATGGTTAATAATTAAGGGATAAGGAACAGTTTGTACTCTCTCAATCTCATTCTCCTCAACACATAGACCATATTATCTTTCGTCTATAATAACATGCTCACGCTGATTTTTACAATGAAAATGTTTTCTAATAATTTACAACATCATGAGATATATATGATGTCCCACATGGATACTATAATTTATATTCTAATCATCCCCATGTTGAAATGACATCTAGCTTGTTGGGCAGTGATACTTCAGTAGTTCGGCATCATGTTCATCCCATAGAATACCATTAAGGGTCAGGTGCTAGTAGATTGTATAGCTTCCCATCTGGCCAAAATAGAGCAGTCCTTGGATCTTGAATTTCTAAACATAGATATCCTCTAAGCGGATCATGTCGTCCCATGATGACATATAAACATTATTGGAGCCTCAAAAAGACCAAACACTAGAAGACTCAATAATCCAAAACACAATATAGTAGGCTTCAGTGTCATATTCATTACACCTAAAAAAGATATTTTCCCATATTCATTATTTTTTCAGAAGGATGTGGCCTAAATGTGGTGGAGTATCAGGATATCATCCCTGGTCTCAATATAACCCTCGAGATTCATGTTCCCTTACTTTCTGTGAAGGGGGACTTTAAGATATTAATCATGAAAATCAATGGTGAATATGTAGATTTTAAGCAAGAGCTCATGCCCATATTAGAGTGCACTCTCAAGATATTATCTTTTTTCTATTATCAAATAGAGGTGAATCTTTTTCCTTGATGATTGAATGCTTGATATGATACATGGGCCGGTTTAACTACTTCTCACACAAAACCTAACCAGGATGATCTATTTATCCATGTGGTGCATCAAATGGTCCTCACCCAATTCTCCATGTATGATGATGATAACCAGTGATTAATTCAACTTACAGTTGATCCTTCCACATTATGACATTTGGATCCACATGTTGTAGCAGAAGAAATCACCAATTCGACAACTCCTTCCTTTGAGAATCTCCAACACGTAAATGTATAGATAGACTAAGAAAAATGTGAGAAGATCAATAATCTTGTAGTGTAGTTCACCATCTAGAGCGGTCATATCCATGAATAAATCATATAATAATGTGGTATTGATGGTATTATCCACCATTTAATTCATGGATATTATATTCCGTGGGTTATATATGACGTTCATGTTGGTACATACGGCGCCCGTTAGGAAGGGTTGAAACAGTCTGACCAGAGATGAAGGATGGGATACTTTTGTCCCGCAATGATCCAGGATTGTATTGAGTTTTCCATGAGGTTCCATGTGCGTCTTATCAAAGATAAATTTATGATTTGTCCAATGGACCCCCTATATATGACCATATTTTCTTGGCCTTTTCCAATATGGGGACTCGATGTAATGAGACCATATCCACTAGAGAAATCTCACCAAGGTATGTTTATTCTGACCACAAAGGATTTCCTTTCCAACTGGGAAGATGTTATTATGCCCAATGAATTCAACAACATTTCTATCATTGTATTCATGAGATCAAATATCATCCATAGATTTTGTGTCCCTAATGTTTTTCTAGGAGATAATGGTACTAAAATCTGAGAAGCTATAATAAACAAGTTCTACGTCAAGTACAACATTTGGTCGAACCATACTTATCACCACCACACACAATAAAATGAATAGATAGAGGCATTTAAAAATAATATATAACATTCTGAAAAAGATGGTTGGTAAGAAAAAGAATTGTTTGTAGGAAAATATCTCCAATATTCTATAGGGTTATCATAGGATGACTTTAAACTCCATCTCGGGTACCCCATATTCCTCGGTGTATGGAACAAAGGTAGTCTTACCCATTGATATTCAGTTTCCATCACACCATATTGTTGTTTATTATCAGTATACATTATTAAGAGTAGTATAAGTTTTCTAGTTGTGTTGGAAGCCGTAGATGAGAACATGATATAGGCCTTGCAGAATATAGAGGGGCACTGAAACAAGATAGCTAGATCATTCAATATGACTATCATTTCTGCTCCGTCCTTCATAGTGATATGGTATTGGATCTATAGACGCCGAATATACCTGTCATGAAGTCATTGTAGTTGAAAATCAAATTGGAAAGACCACATATCATTCAGAAGGTGTACCTTAATGGTGCATATTCTTTGTCACCATGAATGGAGAGAGAGTTAACCCTCCAACCAATTCTATGATTCTCATGCAGTAATTTTCATAAATAGTTGCTCAATCTTAGTTTCATGCCGTTAAACTGCGTATTATCTGAGGTCCTACTTGATGTAAATATACTTTTATGTCTCGTATGATGACAAACTACGCATGGTATGACCTCTATAACCTTAAACAAATATTTATCTCATTATTACTGCATGATGTAAAACTACTTGGTGTTCTAGAACATTGTATGGATTTACTCCCATTATTATGGGATTTATAGGAATTCCTGAATATTTATTCATTATGCCCAGTGAGGGTTTTAAAATCCATTTTATTTGGAATATGTGTTACTGTTATTTGACTTCTTGGCCCTCATACCTGTTGGGTGCATTTCCTCTCCTTAAAATATATATCTTTTAAGAGTCCCTTATTAGCTACTCTAAAGTCTATGAACAAATACTATGATCCCAGTGTCCTAGTCTCATTATGGTATTCTCTGTGAAACATATTTCCTTACCACATGACATAAAAATAAACGATATTTGGGAACTATGTGACTCCTGATTCCCATCACCATGGGATATGTAGGAATGACTAAATATTTTTATTTGGGTCCAGAATCTTGTTCATTAACCCCCCTTTTATTTCTCCCCATCCTCTTCATTTGGAATTGGTCCATTGCAATGTCATGTCTATTGAACCTCTCAATTATTTATCCCTTAAAAGGGGTTCAGAACCCTTATCTAATATGCCTCATCAATGTGCTCAGATGTTTTATGTTGTTGGACATATAGTGTTGGGTTCTCCATGGACATTCCCCAATTCCATCTACATGCTTCAGATACCCCTTTATTTTGGTCTCCATCATCATTTACATAAAATGCACCCACTAGTGGCATGGTACATTTCCTTGTTCCTCAACTTGAATCTTAGGCCAACACCCCAGATGATTTTGAATTGAATTTTGAGATATGTACAACATTTTGAACGCATTCAGCAGATGATGCTCAATTTTTTGTCCCCGTTTTATGATACATGAAATGGATGTTTCGTTTCAACAATTTTAATAGTTGTCCTTTATTTTTTAACCACCGCTATTTTATTCCAAATATCAAATGATTTTATATACATCCTTTTTCACACCCTTATGTCAAGACGTATGTTCAACAACCTCATTGTTAACCCTCTGTGCACCTTTGCATGTTTTTCAGGCAGTTCAGAATCGTTTGGCCATCAGTAAACTAACTTTCCCACCCCATACTGTATTTCCCCATATTTCATGACAATCCCATATTCCACTTATTTTCCAAAAAAATATCATCTCTCATGGGCTTCAGGGTCATGGTAAGGTTTCTACCCGCATGTAAAAAATCGCACCATCTTATGGTCCAAACACAATGACCATAAACTTGGAGGTAATGTCCTAAGATCATGAAATTAAACTGAGCATCCATGTCAAGGATGCATGAATTTAAACTGTATTCAAGCATTCGCATGAATTCATATGTGGTGCGTGTAAGCCTCCATGGTACTCATTCACATTGGATTCATTATTCCCCCACCTCACTAAAATTCCACTTAGGGAACGCCTCCACGGTCCAACATATATGACCCAAAAGTAAGAGTATATAAATCTTATTATTTTCTGGGATATGATGAATTTAATGGACCAAAATGGTCTTCATTCACATTGAGAAAGTTAGGACGCCACGTAATGTGCACCCATTATGTGATTTTTTTATTGTCTGAGTTCTACAACAACAAACTATGATCTCTTTTATCCATGAAATATGATGATAATCTGGGATTTCCTATCCCACATGGCATTAAAATATTGTGTCCTTAGCATATGACATTAAAATAAATTGCCATATCATGTCATAAAACCATAAACTAAGTCATCATCATCCTAGATACATGATAGATAAAGGAACAACATTGTGGTGTTTTCCCTTGTGAGGAATCCACCCTTGGCACTGGTCATCCACCATTTCACATATCAAGACATGTACACAGCTTGATTACCATAGAAAAAACTAGTCTTTTGGTACTATTCAAACCACTCAAAATAGACAAAGGATGAACTGAATAACAAATAAGAAATATCTAATTCCTCTTCTTTTAGTGAATGGGTCAGACCTACATAGAAATATTTTGAATAAATAACTATGTTTTTCTTGATTCCCAACCATATGGGATATGTAGTGTCACCCACATCATCAATATCGGGTATAGATGCAACATTATTTCCCCTCTTCACATCAAACCATGTTTTTACTTATCACATGATGATAAATTAAATAGGATATAGAAATATGTGTTGGTTTATTCCCCTACTTAGGAGATACGTAGGGACTCTAAAACACTATACCTTTTGTCTTGACAACAAACTATGTGGTCCAAACACTATGAATTTAAACTAGGATCTGTATAGTCCGAAATCTATGACCTCAATCTAAGAGCCAACATCCTAAACCCATGACATTAAATTTTGACACTACCTAGAGAATGATTAGGATGTCACATGATAATTATGGCATGCTTCATCTTCCATTCTAGAGAAGATTTCCCCAACTATTATTGGATTCCCACCATGTTGTGCTTCAAGAACTATGTGTGGCTAATTTCCCACCATTATGGGATATGTAGTGATTACATTACATGTTGTCTTCGGGACCGATGTCATGTTCATTAACATTGTTTCCCCTTGTCCCCAGTTACGATCCAAACCATATGAACGTAAACTAGGAGCCTCATAGGGATATGTGGTGTGGTGGTAGGTCTCATTGACATTTTTTCATGTTGTGTTTTGTCACTCATCGCATCACATAGGCCTCCATTTCGACTATTACTTGGTATTTTTATGGGGAACACGAATCCATTGGCTCATTCGTGTCAGGGTCATCTCCTCTGTTCCATGAAATTATTATAGGAATAGAAATCATAGTCCATGTAACACAACATTAAACTATTCTCTATGGTCTAGAAAGTATAAACATAAACTAAGTGCAACATCTTGGTCATATGAAGTAAAGATATGCCATTCATCTTCCTCAATGTACTACATTAAAATATGTGTCCATCGTCCTCACCATTGGATATTAAACAATGTGTTCATTGACCATATTTTCATGAAGTGAAACTACAAGGCATATAATCCCTCATCATAGTGGTTTCCATTTTGGTGTTAGGTTTTATCTTTGTTTAGAACAATTCCCCTTTATCGATGTGCTCTTAGTAGTGGTGGATTAATTTCATGAGTTTTGGAATCCATTCAAACATTCCATCACTCCAAATCTCTCTTTTTGTGCCCCTTACTTGGATCCTCATCCTTTTTTATGTATGTAGGGGCACCCTAATGGAATGGTCTCCTGGTTTTTAACATAACATACCCTTCTATTCCAATTCCCCTAATGTATTTGATACACTTTGAGTTTGGTCCCGTTTTTTCGAATGAAGTCAGTGGTTGTCCCTTTTTTTTTTGTTTATATCCCATTCTAACATTATGTGGATGTTGTGTCTCGAATATAGTTAGCATTTATTCTGCATCTCCATGCCACATTCAATATGTTATGAATGTTTTTAATATTATTTACACTTTTTCAACTTCATTAGTTTTGATTGATTCCATCTCCCTTGGCGTTGTCCTACTCGTGCACTTGCACACATTGGGAAAAGTAAGTAGGCTATTCCTATAGACCTATTATCCATCCATAACCTATCTCATCCTGAATGGTCCAAGTGTCCAGTCACTAATTGTAGACACCATGTACTTGATGATTATCTAGAACACTCATATGTAATGAATAATTAAATGGTCACCCATTATTTATCACACTGGGCAGGACCCAAGTGAGCTTAGGGATTAATCATCAGTTGTTCCATAGATATAATAGAGTTGTGATTATTTAAAATAAGAAATAAATGTGTATGAAGATCAAAATAAAAAAGAAAGGGAGAAATCTATTTTACAAGTTTGAAAAAACACATCCCATAGTTATTAGACCCTTTAATAGAGAGTTCAATCATCGACACAATTCGATGTGAGGTCTCTAAGATCTATTGTCATCATCTAGGATCACATTCTTCATGATTGGCCTTAGGGTGAATCCCTTCGTCCCTAATCAGAACTTATTCCCATTCTATTCATAGATCAGACACTATATAAGATTCTTTCCACAACTTACTTTTTCCTACTTCCAACTAGATCTTCAACCATGATATGAGTTCTTATTGTTTTTTAGTGATGAAAGAGAACTCATTCATCAATTATTCCAAATGATAGACCTCCTCTTCATCCTCCTAGAGTTACTGATTATTGACAGAATTCTTCTTGTGCTAAGATACCACAAATTGATGATCTCTCTCCCTTATTTTTTTAGTGATCCAATCCTAAACATGCATATGTATACCACAAGTATCCACCCCTTCAGTGTATAAATTGACTATCCAAGAGTGAATTGATCTCATCTGGATTATCCACTCTAATTAATTGATATTTTCGATGAAACATTTTATAAAAATCCACGAATGGTCATGGACAAATCTGTTATCCTCCATGTCAGAATTTAACACATCTAGATACTTCAAGTCAGTGGGTTAGAACATTGAAAATATATCTAGGAGTCTAGAGGTAGGATACTTCACTATCATTCTATCATATTGTAAAGGATCCATAAATTTTGGTTGATCTTTATCAGTGGATCCCAATTTGATGAGATTTTTTTGTCAACTTGGGGATCTACACCACTAGTTGATCTACTGGTAGTCATGATTGTAGTGGTTTGATCATCTTGGTTTCCTAATTCCATTTAAATTGGAAATCCAATCAATAAAGGATCCATGTGACCAACGACCGTCCTCAGCCGCAGTAAACCAGCTTCTTCAAGGACTGTCTAGATAGAGTTCATGTAAGTTAACCTAGTTGAGTAAACAACAGGTATGAAATTATGTGGAATTAAGAATACAAATACCATGCGATGATTTATCATGTCTTTGGGTTGTTATTATTGGAATCACATGACATGGTCTCCAGTATATGGTTGGGAGCTCTGTAAATTCTAGAGAATCCACCCTAGTTTCCGCATCACTGCTAGACAGTATATCTCTTGTAACATGTTCCTCTATGAACATAATCACATATTTATCCTTGAGATTGGTGGAACATCATACAATACTCTCCTTCACATACCAAATTTTTTTCAAGAAACCTGGATATGAATTAAAGATGTCATAAATTGAATTGGTTAAGAGTTTGCCTCAAGAGCTTCTGTGAATCCCCACAAAGAGGATTACTCTATGTTCCCAACCTTTCCTTCCTCTAAACGAATCCCTCTTTGATAATTTTTTCCTTATAATCCTTTTGATTCTTAATCCTTAGGATAGTGCTCCACCATCTAGGGAACAAAACATTGTGGTGTAGATGTCAAGTCCAGTAGTAAATCCACATGATCCATCATTTTATGTAATGTTCCACGAGAGTGAACAAAGTCCTTCAGATCAACCACATATCACTCAAACTCTGCATGAGATACAAGAATAAAGGACATCACATGACCAACACATGAATTTTATTTTAAGAACCAGTAAAGTAGATCACACATTTTGGAAGGATTGAGAAATTGATGCTTAATGTCTCAAGACACCCAATCATCAGGTTAGACGACATCCTTAGGTAAATCCAAAAAATGTAACCCCTTCCTATGAGCTTGGGATGATATTCAACAGAACCCTCTAGATGGACCTTATTTCTCTCAATTCTTCCTAGATGGAGCTATTAGGTCTAGTACTATTTCTCTTATTTCACTTCTGGCTGGGGCATGCCTTGGTACTATCAGCCTCGATGTTGTATCCCCTCTGCCATGATGTGAAGAACATATACCCCCATGAAATTATAATTCCATTGTAGGGATCCAACTTCTATGTTAGGGGGTACTCCATCTCTGGCCAATGTGGTTTATTGTTTCATCATTTCTATCAGTTATGCTTCCTCCTAGCATTTCACATACACTTCAACTAGCACATAAGCAGTGGTAGGTTGATGTAGCTCATTTGGCATATTCCCACACTATTATTTGATCATGAGGCATAATTACCTTATCACACATTGTTGATCTTCCTAATTAACCCTTAGGTTGACTTTTGGGGTCAATCTCTGTATACACTAGAACAACATTATGATTTCTATGTGGGGTGTATGGTTTACAGATTGGTTCAGAGTCCTCCCCCACTACCAGTAATCCTCTTTGAATTTCCAGGAGATATGAAACCTTCTATTCAGTTCCATGTCCATCATTGGTGAACAATACTATAGACAAAGGGAATGGATTATTGTTGAATTCATTTTCTTTTCGGATCATGTTCAGCACCGTTATCAGGTTCGGATTGAATGAGAAGCTTCCTACTGCATTTAGAATTGTCGATTGAAAGTTTGACTAAGGAGGGGAGATTGGATTTGGGTATTTATATCCTCCGATAAGTGCCACCACTAACCCATATAGAAATTTGAATGGTTCACATATGCATTTTGGCTTCATCCCCTCACTAATATACCAAAGAACCTTATATAACATTTCCATCACTGGAACCCTAAGGTTGATATGCTTCCCCTTTTCTAGCAAGGACTCCATGATGAATATGCTCGATTTTGTACCCATGTGTGCATTTCAAACCAGCAAAATCCATCCATAGATGAGTGAGGATATGTATCCAGCCAACCAAAAAAATTATTGATGATTAGAATTGATGATTTTACATAAAATACGCCATTGGAAATCCTCAAGGATTCATTGTAATGGCCCGGACCTCTCCGGTCCATTACTTTGTGAAATGTTGGTGTTGGAGGTGTTCCGGGAGGTCAAGGGTACTTATCCCCAACACTTTTCCAATTTTCCAGTTTTATGAACAATAACAGATCGGTCTCACCGATCGGTCTGACAGATCGGTCTCACAGATCGGTGTGACAGATCGGTTTCACAGATCGGTCTGACAGATCTGTTTCACAGATCGGTGTGACAGATCTGTTTCACAGATCGGTCTGACAGATCGGTTTCATAGATTGGTGTGACAGATTGGTTTCACAGATTGGTGTGACAGATCGGTCTCATAGATCGGTGTGACAGATCGGTTTCACAGATCAGTGTGACAGATCGGTTTCACAGATCGGTATGACAGATTGGTTTCACAGATCGGTGTGACAAATCGGTTTCATAGATCGGTCTGACAGATCGGTTTCACAGATCGGTGTGACAGATCGGTTTCACAGATTGGTGTGACAGATCGGTTTCACAGATCGGTTTGACAGATCGGTTTCACAGATCGGTGTGACAGATCGGTTTCACAGATCGGTGTGACATATCGGTTTCACAGATCGGTCTGACAGATCGGTTTCATAGATCGGTGTGACAGATCGGTTTCACAGATCGGTGTGACAGATCGGTTTCACAGATCAGTCTGACAGATCGGTTTCACAGATCGGTGTGACAGATCGGTTTCACAGATCGGTCTGACAGATCGGTTTCACAGATCGGTTTCACAGATCGGTTTCATAGATCGGTTTCACAGATCCGTTTCACAGATCGGTCTGACAGATCGGTTTCATAGATCGGTTTCACAGATCAGTTTCACAGATTGGTTTCACAGATCGGTTTCATGTACAGTAACGGTGGGTGAACAGTGTTTCCAGACTCCTACAGTTTTGCCCCTTTTGACGTTTCTTTTGACGTAAAATACATTTAAAGCCTTATTTTAAGAGCTCTTAAGGCCGTTTCAAATGCCATAAATCCTATGTTAATTATTCCTAAGGCTTGGAATGTTTTACTTGGTCAAACCGTGTGGGTTAATGCGATCCGTTTTTAATGGAGAATTAACCGGATCTTAAACCGTCGCCCCATAAAATCTTAAAAAGGGACGAGATATCATTCTCCCTTGTTCTTTCCATTTGTTCTCAGCTAAGAGACACTAGAACCTTTCAATCCTTTCCGTAGGAGTTGCACAATCAATCTTTACCCCGATGATTGGTTCTGTTCTGTTTTGGATGCAACTGAGCCGTGTCAATCAATCTTCGATATAAGGTATGTTGTATTGTCATTCTTTTGGGGTTCATCTTCTCCTATCCTCTTTTCCATAATTATACCATGTATTATCCAAGATTCTAATGGGATTTCTTGGGTTTGGTTGGTACTGTCGTACCGCAGCATCCTCCGGTGGATGCAGTTGTCGCGAGGGGAGGATCGTGACCTGTTGTGTGGATAAAGAACGTGAGGAACTGTTTGAGGTAGGGGATTCATGGCTTCTCTAATTGTATATCTGAAATCGTAGAATTAGCATGATTTATCCCTTTGGATCACAATGAAATTGACCTAATTAAATACTTAAACTGGATTAAAAGAATTGGTTGATCGCATGTTGTTGCTTTATACCGTGATAACGGTTTGCCTCATGTTTTCCTAGATATAGTGATATATATGTTTTTTTGATTTGTTGTTCGTTCATGATAGAAATTGATAATGAACGTAAAGCCGGAATTAATTGTTAATTAATTGGCTAAAGATAAAGAGGCATGTAAATTAATTTGGTTATTGACGTTGTTGTAGTTGTTCTAATTTGAGGATAATTAAATTAGGGAAGTAAGAATGGTTATTTATTTGTGATAGCTTACTGATTAGGTATCCATGATTGGAACCTACGAATAACAAATCTATTAATTCAATATGGATTAGAGAACAGATTATGTGGGAATTTCTAAAAGGGTTCTGAGTTACCCTCTTGTTTGTTAAAGGGTCAAGAGCCCATGATGTGATGTTTGTTTTCCTGCTGCTTGTGCTGTGATGTGAGCCTGGATGGTTGTTGTGATATGTGGAGGCATGGAGGCCTTGTGGTTATAGCAGCAGATGATTCCTAGAGTGGCGAGATGCATCATTTTATGCATGTGGGTGTCGGGGAGGACACCAGGGGTGATGGAATGGGCTGGAGGTGGTTGCTAGTTGCTTGCGGTTTTCTTGAATGTTAATCTTCTTTGCTTTTCCCCACTGCTCAAGGCAGCTGGTCTTGCTACCCTTCTTCCGAAGGAGGCGAAGATGCGCAGGTTATGCCGCGTGCTTTCCGTGTTTAGCCTCTCAAGGGAAAATGGGTCTATGCTCTTTCTATAGGCAGCAAAGACTCGACGGGTAGTATATCTATTCACCGTGTTGATCCTCCTTTGTGTTTAGAAGCATAGGATGCTTTTCTAGAAAGCCTGGGAATATGGGAAAAGTAATTTTTTAATGAATGTTTGATTAAATGGTGAAAATCCACGGGGATGGAGATACTGGAATTTAACAGTGATGTGAATCCTAAAAAGGAGCAGTTTTTGAATGTGATGCCAATTCAGTTTAATGTGGAATTGTTCATTCTTAATTAATGTTTAAAGAATTAATTAACATACAGTGGAACTGATAAAATGAGAATGGAGTAATCTAATAAATCTCTTCAAATGTTTGTGTGCTTATAGGATACCTAGTCTTAGAAGTAGCAGCCTGGAGTCTGAGAGACGTTAGCTGCAGTTGTATCTAAGACTAGGTAATTCCCATAGTGTGGATGTGAGTTACTTATATATTCTGTACTTTTTGTGTTTATATACTCTACTCCACCCTTTCGGTAAGGGCAACTGACACCCCGGGGATTCTGAGACCTGGGGGGGTGTTTTCCCCAACATTCTGATGGGAGGTTGAATGGATGACTACCCCTTTGGCTCCGCTCTCTTCTCGTGGTAGATACTTGTGCCATGAGGCACAGTGGTTAGTTACCCCATATATGTGTGTAGAGGGCTGTAATGGCTTGTGGTTATTCACACACATATATTCTGGATATAGTATCCTACGGACTATTATAGGTGTAACGTCTATAGGCTATGATGGCTTGAGGATCCTTACTCGGTGTATGGGCTGTAATGGCTTGAGGTATTATACCCTACGTATGATACATGTTATGCGAGCTGTGGTGGCTCCCGGAAATTACCTGGTTACTTTTGGTTGTGAGGACGGTGTGGTGCTTTGCCCAGGTGTCTGCGGGAAAGCCTTTGTGGTGCACAAGGTGCAGATTGTGGAGCTTAGCCCAGGTGTCTGCGGGCAAGCCTTTGGAGAGAGATGCACAGGACGTATGTCGTTGGGGCAAAGCGACAAACCAGTGGGGAAGTAGTAGCGGGGTACCCTTGATATTCTTTACTATATGCTATATTCTTGTATGCGTTACTTGGTGAGAGTAGCCATGGTGAGGTTGGGAACATAGTATACCTGTTTAGGTGACGAGTTAGTTTCACTTGTTGTTCACTGGGCTTTAGCATGCTTTCTTTACTTTTGCACGAGAGTCTTGGGGAGGATCCTACTGAGTATACTGTTATACTCACCCTATGTACATATAAACTATTTTTCAGGTCACATGGAGTAGGTTGGAGATCAAGCTGGTTACTACTAGATTGGGGTTGGAGGAGGAGTTGTTCGGGCTTGTGGTTGCTGTCGTTTTACTTTCTTTTGGGTACTTTTAGTTTCCCCTTTCTGTTATAGTACTTTTGAATGACATTTCATATATGTACTTGGTTTCCTTTTATATTTCAGTTCTGAGTTGGAGTTGATTGGAGTCTATTCTATCTCTCTCTTCTGCATGTGTTCTCTTAGAGGGTAATGCCTCCCATTTGTATGTTATTATACCCTCGGTGCTAGTCGCCAAGCCGGGGCCTACTGGAGGCGGAACTCGGGGGTCATTATCTCCCTTTTCACTTTGCCGGCCCAGGAGGGGTACACATTGTGGGGAGGGGGTCGTGACAGAGTGGTATCAGAGGTCTGGTTGAGGGATAGGATGGAGTTTGGAGTTAGGCACAGGTGAGGGTGCATGGGATGGTAGGGAAACGGTGTCATTCATGTTTAGCAAGTGGGGTAAACACTGGAGACCGGCAAAGACATAGGTGTTCAGGGCCCCCTATGATCTGTTGCACAGACCTTTAAGTTTACGATGGCTACTAAATAAAGTGATACTGGTTGCAGGGTAGAGACCTAGGAAAGGTTCATGAATCATTATTCGTTGTGCCTGTGTTTGAATGGGTAGACCTTGGGATAGGTAACCAAAAAATTAATAAAACAAAATAATTAATTAATTAATGTTGAGTCTTCCAGATTCCAGGCTTAGGAGCTCTAACGGTTGTTATTTTATAGGTATGGCTCCAGGTCGACGTCCTCGTCAGGTTTGCGCAGAAGGTGCCCAGCAGGCTGTTCCAGCAGATCACCGTCGGGTAGAGTTTGACAACGATGACACTTGGAGGAAGACACTCCGAGAGTTTCAGCGCCAGAGTCTACAGAAGTATGAGGGCTCCGTTTCAGATGCAATCACAGAAGACTGGTTGGAGGAGGTTGAGATAGGCTTCAGTTCGATTCGTGCTCGGAAGGAACACTGGGTGTCCTTGGTTGTGACGATGTTGCGTGGAGCAGCAAGACAGTGGTGGTTCTTGTTCCTCGGGGATCGTGAGGAGTCAGCGATCTCATGGGAGGAGTTTCGAGACAGGTTTATAGTCGAGTTTCTTTCTTCGACTGCGAAGGCGTCCAGTCACCAGGAGCTTCTTACCCTTCGACAGGGGAGCTCCAGTGTTCGAGAGTTTGGAATTTGTTCCAGGAACCTTCTACGATATGCTTCAGACCTGTGACCAGATGAGGAGGCCAGGGCGAGGCATTTCGAGGAGGCTTTGCGTCTAGAGATCCAGCGCCAGGTCACCCCATTTATGCTGAAGACATATCTTGAGGTGCTGGCGAGGGTAGAGGTTGTTGAGAGGACTTTGGCTAGGACCGGATCGTCACGAGAGGGGAATCTTCATGATTCCTCACGAAGTAGAGCTGTGGTCTGGGGTTCCCGGTTTTCAAGACAGAAGAGTTTCCGTTCACCTAGGGGTAGGTCCCAGCCCTTCCCATCTCATTTCTACGGAGGCAGCAACTCTCAGGCCTATGCCAAGGGATCAGGCGCTTTTTTTTCTTGTGTTGGTCGTGGTCATCAGCAGCGGGAGTGCCCGGCTTTTCAAAGCAGTCATCGTGCACCAGGCGCTCCACTCCAGGTTCCTCCGTTGAGGCAGTTCCATCCGAGGCAGCAGCAGCGGGTTGCACCAGCTTTAGATTACCAGAGGGTAGATGGAGCAGGCAGAGGACAGCCCCATGACGCTCCCCGTCCTCAGAGAGCAGAGCGTGGCCGTGGTGGTGGTCGTCATCAGGGTCAGAGAGGCCGTGGAGGTGGCCTTGGTCAGCTTCATGCTCTAGCGTTGCCAGCTCCAGGCGATCCAGACGTCGTCTGAGGTACCCTTTGCTTGTTTTCTACCTTGGTTTATGCCTTGTTTGATTCAGGAGCAACACACTCCTTTATATCCCCTACCCTTTTCCATGCTTTGGTACTTGAGGTAGAGAGGCTTCCAGTGCCCTTGGCATTGACTACGCCAGTTAGAGGTCGAGCTAGCTTGTTTGAAGTATGTAGAGACTGTGAGCTAGTGTTGGGGCAGCACCGCTCTTGGGGATATTTCTTATGTTTACGAATACAACCATATGATGTCATCCTTGGCATGGATTGGTTGTATTCGGTGCAGGCTATTGTGGATTACTACAGGAAGAAGGTCGTTTTCTTTGATGAAGATGGAGAGGAAGTGGCGTTTGTTGGTGAGAGAGATCCTCGAATGAGTCATAGTCAAGTTCCTTCCTTATCATCCCTGATGGCTGGGATGATGCTGAGTTCTTCAGAGGTTCAACAGTTGGCGTTTCCTAGGGTCGTAGAGGAGTACCCTGACGTCTTTCCAGAAGAGGTTGTATCCTTACCCCCTCGACGAGAGATCGAGTTTGGGATCGAGCTACAGCCGGGAGCGTCTCCTATCTTTATGTCTCTGTATAGGATGGCCCCTTCCGAGTTACGAGAGCTAAGTATACAGCTCGATGGTCTGTTGCAGTTTGGTTTTGTTCGGCCAAGCGTGTCACCATGGGGTGCACCAGTTTTGTTTGTGAAAATGGCTGACGGCAGTTTGCGGTTGTGTGTCGATTATCGTCGATTAAACAAAGTGACAATAAAGAATCGCTATCCTCTTCCATGGATTAATGACCTATTGGATCAACTGAAGGGTGCAAGTTGGTTCTCAAAGATTGACTTGCGGTCAGGATATCATCAGATGCGTGTAAAGGATGAGGATATCCCGAAGACTGCTTTCCGTTGTCGTCATGGGCATTATGAGTTTGTTGTAATGCCATTCGGCGTGACGAATGCTCCAGCTGTTTTCATGGGGTTGATGAATGTTGTGTTCCGTGAATTCCTGGACAAGTTTGTTGTGGTTTTCATCGATGACATCCTTGTGTACTCCACATCTGAAGAAGAGCATGTAGAGCATCTACGAGCCGTTTTGGGAGTTCTTCGCCAACATCAGTTGTTTGGGAAGTTGTCCAAGTGTGAGTTCTGGGCTTGAGAAGTTCGTTTCTTAGGTCATGTTGTGTCCCAACAGGGAGTAGCTGTGGATCCTTAGAAGATAGAAGCAGTGGTGTCATGGGTAGCCCCCAAGACCGTGTCAGAGGTGCGAAGTTTCCTTGGTCTCACAGGCTATTATAGGAGGTTTGTAGAAAATTTCTCCCAAATTGCGACTCCTTTGACAGCTTTGACCAAGAAGGATCAAGCGTTCATATGGACTGATCAGTGTCAGGCAGCTTTCGAATATCTAAATGAGAAGTTGGTAAGTGCTCTAGTCCTTTGTCTTCCAGCGGAGGGAGTCTAGTTTGATGTTTTTTGTGATGCTTCACATCTGGGGCTAGGCTATGTTCTCATGTAGCAAAGGTCGGTTGTTTCTTATGGGTCCCGACAATTGCATCCCCATGAACGCAACTACGCCACCCATGATCTTGAGTTGGAAGCCGTGGTGTTTTCTCTGAAGTTGTAGAGACATTACCTCATTGGTGAGCACTTTGTGGTTTTCACCGATCATAAGAGTTTGAGGTATGTTTTCTCCCAACGTGACTTGAACTTGAGGCAGCGTCGGTGGATGGAGTTCTTGCAGGAATACGACTTTGAAATATCGTATACACCTGGAAAAGGGAATGTTGTAGCTGATGCACTAAGCCGAAAGTCACGTAATGATGTTGTGCGTGAATCTGGTGATTCTTGGAGAGTAATGGAGGAACTTTCAGCATTACATCTTGATATGGGAGAAGTTGGGGGTAGAGGTTGTCTTTTCCAGATGACGGTGCAGTCATCCCTGATGCAGAAGGTGGAAGAGTCTCAGTTGGGTGATCTAGAGGTGGAAGTTTGGAGAGATAGAGTTGTTTGTGGGGAGGCCCCTGATGGTTGGTCGGAGGATGAACAACACCAAGTGTTGTATCATGGAAGGCTGTTTTTTCCCTTGGCGATGCGCGAGACGGTTCTCTGAGAGTTCCATAGTTCACCCTTGGCAGTACATCCTAGTGTGACGATGATGTACCGATCCTTAAGGAGTCAGTTCTGGTGGCCTGGGCTGAAACGTATGGTTGCAGAGTGTGTGTCTCGATGTTTAGTCTTCCAGAAGGTGAAGGTCGAACACCGTGTTCCTGGTGGTCTTCTCCAACACATAGAGATTCCTCAATGGAAGTGGGAGGACATCTCAATGGACTTTGTTACAGGTTTACCTCGAGCTCCGGGAGGACATGATTCTATATGGTTGGTAGTGGATCGTTTAACTAAATCGGCCCACTTCATAGCAATCAAGGAGTCGAGCTCAGTGGAGGTTTTTTCGAGGCAGTATCTGGAGGAGGTGGTGAGGCGTCACGGAGTTCCTATGACGATCATTTCTGATCGAGATCCTCGTTTTACCTCTAGGGTGTGGAGAGGTCTCCAGCATTCTTTTGGCTCTCAACTCTGCCTTAGCACTGCTTTTCATCCTCAAACGGATGGTCAGACAGAGCGAACCATCCAGACTCTTGAAGACATGTTGCGCTCTTGTGTTCTTGATTTTGTAGGTTCATGGGTGAAGCACTTACCCTTGGTAGAGTTTGCTTACAATAATAGTTTTCACTCTACCATCGGTATGGCGCCGTTTGAAGCCTTGTATGGCCGGCCATGCCGTTCTCCGTTGTGCTGGACTGGGGTCGGAGAGTCAGCAATTCTCGGACCAGAACTAGTGCAGAATACAACATAGATGGTTCAGGTGATTCGTGAGAGGATGAAGACAGCACAAGATCATCAGAAATCATATGCTGATCAAAGAAGGAGACCGTTATAGTTTAATGTTGGGGATCATGTGTTTCTAAAGGTGACCCCCCGTCGTGGGCAGCGAAGGTTTGGTCGTGGAAGTAAGCTTTCTCCCCGGTTTGTTGGGCCTTTCGAGGTGTTGGATCGTGTTGGAGCTGTGGCGTATCGAGTAGCACTTCCCCCTCATATGATTCAGATACATGATGTTTTCCATTATCACAGCTCTGTCGTTATCTTCATGATGAATCTCATGTTATCGATTGGGGAGAGATCGATATTGACGATGATGCAACCTTCGAGGAGCGACCTGTGGAGATACAAGACCGTAAGGAGAAAGTGTTGCGTGGGAGTTCTATCTCCTTAGTTCGTGTCTTGTGGCGACACAGTGGCATGGAGGAGAGTACCTGGGAGCGTGAGTCACAGATACGTGCTCAGTACCCAGAGTTGTTTAATGTTTAACTCCTTTCATGTAATGATGTTTCCTCTCTGGTTAGACCTTTCATGTTTTATTTATGTACCTTTGATGTGATGTTGTGAATGAATTGTTTGGGTATGGATTGTTTGTTCCCGGATTTCATATTTTTGTTCCAGCTTTCGAACAACTCATGGTGGTTTTTCCCGGAGAGGTATCTTATGGGGTGGTTGTTCGGACCCCTCTTCTCTTCTGGGTTGGTTTTTAATTCTCGAGGACGAGAATGTTTTGAGAGGTATCTAATGTAATGGCCCAGACCTCTCCGGTCCATTACTTTGTGAAATGTTGGTGTTGGAGGTGTTCCGGGAGGTCAAGGGGACTTATCCCCAACACTTTGCCAATTTTCCAGTTTTATGAACAGTAACAGATCGGTCTCACCGATCGGTCTGACAGATCGGTCTCACAGATCGGTGTGACAAATCGGTTTCACAGATCGGTCTGACAAATCGGTTTCACAGATCGGTGTGACCGATCCGTTTCACAGATCGGTCTGACAGATCGGTTTCACAGATCAGTGTGACAGATCGGTTTCACAGATCGGTGCGACAGATCGGTTTCACAGATCGGTGGGACAGATCGGTTTCACAGATCGGTGTGACAGATCGGATTCACAGATCGGTCTGACAGATCGGTTTCACAGATCGGTGTGACAAATCGGTTTCAAAGATCAGTCTGACAGATCGGTTTCACATATCGGTGTGACAGATCGGTTTCACAGATCGGTGTGACAGATCGGTTTCACAGATTGGTGTGATAGATCGGTTTCACAGATCGGTGTGACATATTGGTTTCATAGATCGGTCTCACAGATCGGTTTCACAGATCGGTGTGATAGATCGGTTTCACAGATCGGTGTGACAGATCGGTTTCACAGATCGGTCTAACAGATCGGTTTCACAGATCGGTGTGACAGATCGGTTTCACAGATCGGTCTGACAGATCGGTTTCATAGATCGGTTTCACAGATCCGTTTCACAGATCGGTCTGACAGATCGGTTTCATGTACAGTAACGGTGGGTGAACAGTGTTTCCAGACTCCTACAGTTTTGCCCCTTTTGACGTTTCTTTTGACGTAAAATACATTTAAAGCCTTATTTTAAGGGCTCTTAAGGCCGTTTCAAATGCCATAAATCCTGTATTAATTATTCCTAAGGCTTGGAATGTTTTACTTGGTCAAACCGCGTGGGTTAATGTGATCCGTTTTTAATGGAGAATTAACCAGAACTTAAACCGTCGCCCCATAAAATCTTAAAAAGGGACGAGATATCATTCTCCCTTGTTCTTTCCATTTGTTCTCAGCTATGAGACACTAGAACCTTTCAATCCTTTCCGTAGGAGTTGCACAATCAATCTTTACCCCGAGGATTGGTTCTGTTCTGTTTTGGATGCAACTGAGCCGTGTCGATCAATCTTCGATATAAGGTATGTTGTATCGTCGTTCTTTTGGGGTTCATCTTCTCCTATCCTCTTTTCCATAATTATACCATGTATTCTCCAAGATTCTAATGGGTTTTCTTGGGGTTGGTTGGTACTGTCGTACCGCAGCATCCTCCGGTGGATGCAGTTGTCGCGAGGGGAGGATCGTGACCTGTTGTGTGGATAAAGAACGTGAGGAACTGTTTGAGGTAGGGGATTCATGGCTTCTCTAATTGTATATGTGAAATCGTAGAATTAGCATGATTTATCCCTTTGGATCACAATGAAATTGACCTAATTAAATACTTAAACCGGATTAAAAGAATTGGTTGATCGCATGTTGTTGCTTTATACCGTGATAACGGTTTGCCTCATGTTTTCCTAGATATAGTGATATATATGTTTTCTTTGATTTGTTGTTCGTTCATGATATAAATTGATAATGAACGTAAAGCCGGAATTAATTGTTAATTAATTGGATAAAGATAAAGAGGCATGTAAATTAATCTGGTTATTGCCGTTGTTGTAGTTGTTCTAATTTGAGGATAATTAAATTAGGGAAGTAAGAATGGTTATTTATTTGTGATAGCTTACTGATTAGGTATCTATGATTGGAACCTACGAATAACAAATCTGTTAATTCAATATGGATTAGAGAACAGATTATGTGGGAATTTCTAAAAGGGTTCTGAGTTACCCTCTTGTTTGTTAAAGGGTCAAGATCCCATGATGTGATGTTTGTTTTCCTGCTTCTTGTGCTGTGATGTGAGCCTGGATGGTTGTTGTGATATGTGGAGGCATGGAGGCCTTGTGGTTATAGCAGCAGATGACGCCTAGAGTGGCGATATGCATTAGTTTATGCATGTGGGTGTCGGGGAGGACACCAGGGGTGATGGAATGGGCTGGAGGTGGTTGCTAGTTGCTTGCGGTTTTCTTGAATGTTAATCTACTTTGCTTTTCCCCACTGCTCAAGGCAGCTGGTCTTGCTACCCTTATTCCGAAGGAGGCGAAGACGCCTGGGGTATGCCACGTTCTTTCCGTGTTTATCCTCTCGAGGGAAAATGGGTCTATGCTCTTTCTATAGGCAGCAAAGACTCGACGGGTAGTATATCTATTCACTGTGTTGATACTCCTTTGTGTTTAGAAGCATAGGATGCTTTTCTAGAATGCCTGGGAATATGGGAAAAGTAATTTTGTAATGAATGTTTGATTAAATGGTGAAAATCCACAGGGATGGAGATACTGGAATTTAATAGTGATGTGAATCCTAAAAAGGATCAGTTTTTGAATGTGATGCCAATTCAGTTTAATGTGGAATTGTTCATTCTTAATTAATGTTTAAAGAATTAATTAACGTACAGTGGAACTGATAAAATGAGAATGGAGTAATCTAATAAATCTCTTCAAATGTTTGTGTGCTTATAGGATACCTAGTCTTAGAAGTAGCAGCCTGGAGTCTGAGAGACGTTAGCTGCAGTTGTATCTAAGACTAGGTAATGCCCATAGTGTGGATGTGAGTTACTTATATATTCTGTACTTTTTTTGTTTCTATACGCTACTCCACCCTGTCGGTAAGGGCAACTGACACCCCGGGGATTCTGAGACCTGGGGGGTGTTTTCCCCAACATTCTGATGGGAGGTTGAATGGCTGACTACCCCCTTTGGCTCCGCTCTCTTCTCTTGGTAGATACTTGCGCCATGAGGCACAGTGGTTAGTTACCCCATATATGTGTGTAGAGGGCTGTAATGGCTTGTGGTTATTCACACACATATATTCTGGATATAGTATCCTACGGACTACTATAGGTGTAACGTGTATAGGCTATGATGGCTTGAGGATCCTTACTCGGTGTATGGGCTGTAATGGCTTGAGGTATTATACCCTACGTATGATACATGTTATGCGAGCTGTGGTGGATCCCAGAAATTACCTGGTTACTTTTGGTTGTGAGGAAGGTGTGGTGATTTTCCTAGGTGTCTGTGGGAAAGCCTTTGTGGTGCACGAGGTGCAGATTGTGGAGCTTAGCCCAGGTGTCTGTGGGCAAGCCTTTGGTGAGAGATGCACAGGACGTATGTCGTTGGGGAAAATCGGAAAACCAGTGGGGAAGTAGTAGTGGGGTACCCTTGATATTCTTTACTATATTCTATATTCTTGTATGCGTTACTTGGTGAGAGTAGCCATGGTGAGGTTGGGAACATAGTATACCTGTTTAGGTGACGAGTTAGTTTCACTTGTTGTTCACTGGGCTTTAGCATGCTTTCTTTACTTTTGCACGAGAGTCTTGGGGAGGATCCTACTGAGTATACTGTTATACTCACCCTATGTACATATAAACTGTTTTTCTGGTCACTTGGAGTAGGTTGGAGATCAAGCTGGTTACTACTAGCTTGCGGTTGGAGGAGGAGCTGTCCGGGCTTGTGGTCGCTGTCGTTTTACTTTCTTTTGGGTACTTTTAGTTTCCCCTTTCAGTTGTAGTACTTTTGCATGACATTTCATATATGTACTTGGTTTCCTTTTATATTTCAGTTCTGAGTTGGAGTTGATTGGAGTCTATTCTATCTCTCTCTTCTGCATGTGTTCTCTTAGAGGGTAATGCCTCCCATTTGTATGTTATTATACCCTCGGTGCTAGTCGCCAACCCGGGGCCTACTGGAGGCGGGACTCGGGGGTCATTATCTCCCTTTTCACTTTGCCGGCCCAGGAGGGGTACACATTGTGGGGAGGGGGTCGTGACAGAGTGGTATCAGAGGTCTGGTTGAGGGATAGGATGGAGTTTGGAGTTAGGCACAGGTGAGGGTGCATGGGATGGTAGGGCAATGGTGTCATTCATGTTTAGTAAGTGGGGTAAACACTGGAGACCGGCAGAGACATAGGTGTTCAGGGCCCCCTATGATCTGTTGCACGGACCTTTAAGTTTACGATGGCTACTAAAAAAAGTGATACTGGTTACAGGGTAGAGACCTAGGAAAGGATCATGCATCATTATTCTTTGCGCGTGTGTTTGAATGGGTAGACCTTGGGATAGGTAACCAAAAAATTAATAAAACAAAATAATTAATTAATTAATGTTGAGTCTTCCAGATTCCAGGCTTAGGAGCTCTAACGGTTGTTATTTTACAGGTATGGCTCCAGGTTGACGTCCTCGTCAGGTTTGCGCAGAAGGTGCCCAGCAGGCTGTTCCAGTAGATCGCCGCCGGGTAGAGTTTGAAGACGATGACACTTGGAAGAAGACACTCCGAGAGTTTCAGCACCAGAGTCTACAGAAGTACGAGGGCTCCGTTTCAGATGCAATCACAGAAGACTGGTTGGAGGAGGTTGAGATAGGCTTCAGTTCGATTCGTGCTCGGAAGGAACATTGGGTGTCCTTGGTTGTGACGATGTTGCGTGGAGCAGCGAGATAGTGGTGGTTCTTGTTCCTCAGGGATCGTGAGGAGTCAACGATCTCATGGGAGGAGTTTCGATACAGGTTTAGAGTCGAGTTTCTTTCTTCGACTGCGAAGGCGTCCAGTCGCCAGGAGCTTCTTACCCTTCGACAGGGGACCTCCAGTGTTCGAGAGTTTGGAATTCGTTTCAGGAACCTTCTACGATATGCTTCAGACCTGTTACCAGATGAGGAGGCCAGGGCGAGGCATTTCGAGGAGGCTTTGCATCCAGAGATCCAGCGCCAGGTCACCCCATTTATGCTGAAGACATATCTTGAGGTGCTGGCGAGGGCAGAGGTTGTTGAGATGACTTTGGCTAGGACCGGATCGTCACGAGAGGGGAATCGTCATGATTCCTCACGAAGTAGAGCTGTGGTCTGGGGTTCCCGGTTTTTAGGACAGAAGAGTTTCCGTTCACCTAGGGGTAGGTCCCAGCCCTTCCCATCTTGTTTCTACGGAGGCAGCAACTCTCAGGCCTATGCCAAGGGGTCAGGCGCTTTTTTTCTTGTGGTGGTCATGGTCCTCAGCAGCGGGAGTGCCCGACTTTTTAGAGCAGTCATCGTGCACCAGGGGCTCCACTCCAGGTTCCTCCGTTGAGGCAGTTCCATCCGAGGCAGCAGCAGCGGGTTGCACCGGCTTTAGATCACCAGAGGGTAGATGGAGAAGGCAGAGGACAGCCCCATGACGCTCCCCATCCTCAGAGAGCAGAGCGCGGCCGTGGTGGTGGTCGTCATCAGGGTCAGAGAGGCCGTGGAGGTGGTTGTGGTCAGCTTCATGCTCTAGCGTTGCCAGCTCCAGGCGATCCAGACGTCGTCCGAGGTACCCTTTGCTTGTTTTCTACCTTGGTGTATGCCTTATTTGATTCAGGAGAAACACACTCCTTTATATCCCCTACCCTTTTCCATGCTTTGGGACTTGAGGTAGAGAGGCTTCCAGTTCCCTTGGCGTTGACTATGCCAGTTGGAGGTCGAGCTAGCTTGTTTGAAGTATGTAGAGACTGTGAGCTAGTGTTGGGGCAGCACCGCTCTTGGGGAGATTTCCTATGTTTACGAATACAACCATATGATGTCATCCTCGGCATGGATTGGTTTTATTCGGTGAAGGCTATTGTGGATTGCTACAGAAAGAAGGTCGTTTTCTTTGATGAAGATGGAGAGGAAGTGGCGTTTGTTAGTGAGAGAGATCCTCGAATGAGTCATAGGCGAGTTCCTTCCTTATCATCCCTGATGGCTGGGATGATGTTGAGTTCTTCAGAGGTTCAACAGTTAGTGTTTCCTAGGGTCGTAGAGGAGTACCCTGACGTCTTTCCAGAAGAGGTTGTATCCGTACCCCCTCGACAAGAGATCGAGTTTGGGATCGAGCTACAGCCGGGAGCGTCTCCTATCTCTATGTCTCCGTATAGGATGGCCCCTTCAGAGTTACGAGAGATACGTATACAGCTCGATGGTCTGTTTCAGTGTGGTTTTGTTCGGCCAAGCGTGTCACCATGGGGTGCACCAGTTTTGTTTGTGAAAAAGGCTGACGGTAGTTTGCGGTTGTGTGTTGATTATCGTCGATTAAACAAAGTGACAATAAAGAATCGCTATCCTCTTCCACGGATTGATGACCTATACGATCAACTGAAGGGTGCAAGTTGGTTCTCAAAGATCGACTTGCGGTCAGGATATCATAAGATGCGTGTAAAGGATGAGGATATCCCGAAGACTGCTTTCCGTTGTCGTCATGGGCATTATGAGCTTGTTGTAATTCCATTCGGCGTGACGAATGCTCCAGCTGTTTTCATGGGGTTGATGAATGTTGTGTTCCGTGAATTCCTGGACAAGTTTTTTGTGGTTTTCATCGATGACATCCTTGTGTACTCCACATCTGAAGAAGAGCATGCAGAGCATCTACGAGCCGTTTTGGGAGTTCTTCGCCAACATCAGTTGTTTGGGAAGTTGTCCAAGTGTGAGTTCTGGGCTCGAGAAGTTCGTTTCTTAGGGCATGTTGTGTCCCAAAAGGGAGTAGTTGTGGATCCTTCGAAGATAGAAGCAGTGGTGTCATGGGTAGCCCCCAAGACCGTGTCAGAGGTGCGAAGTTTCCTTGGTCTCGCAAGCTATTATAGGAGGTTTGTAGCCAATTTCTCCCAAGTTGCGACTCCTCTGACATCTTTGACCAAGAAGGATCAAGCGTTCATATGGACTGATCAGTGTCAGGCAGCTTTCGAATATCTAAAGGAGAAGTTGGTAAGTGCTTCAGTCCTTCGTCTTCCAGCGGAGGGAGTCCAGTTTGATGTTTTTTGTGATGCTTCACATCTGGGGCTAGGCTGTGTTCTCATGAAGCAAAGGTCAGTTGTTTCTTATGGGTCCCGACAATTGCGTCCCCATGAATGCAACTACGCCACCCATGATCTTGAGTTGGCAGCCGTGGTGTTTGCTCTGAATTTGTGGAGACATTACCTCATTGGTGAGCACTTTGTGGTTTTCACCGATTATAAGAGTTTGAGGTATGTTTTCTCCCAACGTGACTTGAACTTGAGGCAGCGTTGGTGGATGGAGTTCTTGGAGGAATACGACTTTGAAATATCATATACACCTGGAAAAGGGAATGTTGTAGCTGATGCACTAATCCGAAAGTCACGTAATGATGTTGTGCGTGAATCTCGTGATTCTTGGAGAGTAATGGAGGAACTGTCAGCATTACATCTTGATATGGGAGAAGTTGGGGGTAGAGGTTTTCTTTTCCAGATGGCGGTGCAGTCATCTCATATGCAGAAGCTGGAAGAGTCTCAATTGGGTGATCTATAGGTGGAAGTTTGGAGAGATAGAGTTGTTTGTGGGGAGGCCCCTGATGGTTGGTCGGAGGAAGAACAACACCGACTGTTGTATCATGGAAGGCTGTTTTTTCCCTTGGCGATGCACGAGACGGTTCTCCGAGAGTTCCATAGTTCACCCTTGGCAGTACATCCTGGTGTGAGGAAGATGTACCGATCCTTAAGGAGTCAGTTCTGGTGGCCTGGGCTGAAACGTATGGTTGCAGAGTGTGTGTCTCGATGTTTAGTCTGCTAGAAGGTGAAGGTCGAACACCGTGTTCCTGGTGGTCTTCTCCAACACATAGAGATTCCTCAGTGGAAGTGGGAGGACATCTCAATGGACTTTGTTACAGGTTTACCTCGAGCTCCGGGAGGACATGATGCTATATGGTTGGTAGTGGATCGTTTAACTAAATCGTCCCACTTCATAGCAATCAAGGAGTCGAGCTCAGTGGAGGTTTTGTCGAGGCAGTATCTGGAGGAGGTGGTGAGGCTTCACGGAGTTCCTATGACGATCATTTCTGATCGAGATCCTCATTTTACCTCTAGGGTGTGGAGAGGTCTCTAGCATGCTTTTGGCTCTCAACTCTGCCTTAGCACTGCTTTTCATCCTCAAACGGATGGTCAGACAGAGCGAACCATCCAGACTCTTGAAGACATGTTGCGCTCTTGTGTTCTTGATTTTGGAGGTTCTTGGGTGAAGCACTTATCCTTGGTAGAGTTCGCTTACAATAATAGTTTTCACTCTACCATCGGTATGGCGCCGTTTGAAGCCTTGTATGGCCGGACATGCCGTTCTCCGTTGTGCTGGACTGGGGTCGGAGAGTCAGCAATTCTCGGACCAGAACTAGTGCAGAATACAACAGAGATGGTTCAGGTGATTCGTGAGAGGATGAAGACAGCACAAGATCGTCAGAAATCATATGCTGATCAAAGAAGGAGACCGTTAGAGTTTAATGTTGGGGATCATGTGTTTCTAAAGGTGACCCCCCGTCGTGGGCAGCGAAGGTTTGGTCGTGGAAGTAAGCTTTCTCCCCGGTTTGTTGGGCCTTTCGAGGTGTTGGCTCGTGTTGGAGCTGTGGCGTATCGAGTAGCACTTCCCCCTCATATGAGTCGGATACATGATGTTTTCCATGTATCACAGCTCCGTCGTTAACTTCATGATGAATCTGATGTTATCGATTGGGGAGAGATCGATATTGACGATGATGCAACCTTCGAGGAGCGACCTGTGGAGATACAAGACCGCAAGGAGAAAGTGTTGCGTGGGCGTTCTATCCCCTTAGTTCGTGTCTTGTGGCGACACGGTGGCATGGAGGAGAGTACCTGGGAGCGTGAGTCACAGATACGTGCTCAGTACCCAGAGTTGTTTAATGTTTAACTCCTTTCATGTAATGATGTTTCCTCTCTGGTTAGACCTTTCATGTTTTATTTATGTACCTTTGATGTGATGTTGTGAATGAATTTTTTGGGTATGGATTGTTTGTTCCCAGATTTCATATTTTTGTTCCAGCTTTCGAACAACTCATGGTGGTTTTTCCCTGAGAGGTATCTTATGGGGTGGTTGTTCGGACCCCTCTTCTCTTCTGGGATGGTTTTTAATTCTCGAGGACGAGAATGTTTTGAGAGGTATCTAATGTAATGGCCCGGACCTCTCCGGTCCATTACTTTGTGAAATTTTGGTGTTGGAGGTGTTCCGGGAGGTCAAGGGGACTTATCCCCAACACTTTGCCAATTTTCCAGTTTTATGAACAGTAACAGATCGGTCTCACCGATCGGTCTCACAGATCGGTGTGACAAATCGGTTTCACAGATCGGTCTGACAAATCGGTTTCACAGATCGGTGTGACCGATCTGTTTCACAGATCGGTCTGACAGATCGGTTTCACAGATCAGTGTGACAGATCGGTTTCACAGATCGGTTTCAGAGATCGGTATGACAGATCGGTTTCACAGATCGGTGTGACAGATCGGTATCACAGATCGGTCTGACAGATCGGTTTCACAGATCGGTGTGACAAATCGGTTTCACAGATCAGTCTGACAGATCGGTTTCACAGATCGGTGTGACAGATCGGTTTCACAGATCGCTGTGTTAGATCGGTTTCACAGATCGGTCTGACAGATCGGTTTCACAGATCGGTGTGACAGATCGGTTTCACAGATCGGTGTGACAAATCGGTTTCACAGATCAGTCTGACAGATCGGTTTCACAGATCGGTGTGACAGATCGGTTTCACAGATCGGTGTGACAGATTGGTTTCACAGATCGGTCTGACAGATCGGTTTCACAGATCGGTGTGACAGATCGGTTTCACAGATCGGTCTGACAGATCGGTTTCATATATCGGTTTCACAGATCGGTTTCACAGATCCGTTTCACAGATCGTTCTGACAGATCGGTTTCACAAATCGGTTTCACAGATCGGTTTCATGTACAGTAACAGTGGGTGAACAGTGTTTCCAGACTCCTACAGTTTTTCCCCTTTTAACGTTTCTTTTGACGTAAAATACATTTAAAGCCTTATTTTAAGGGCTCTTAAGGCCATTTCAAATGCCATAAATCCTGTATTAATTATTCCTAAGGCTTGGAATGTTTTACTTGGTCAAACCACGTGGGTTAATGCGATCCGTTTTTAATGGAGAATTAACCGGAACTTAAACCGTCACCCCATAAAATCTTAAAAAGGGACGAGATATCATTCTCCCTTGTTCTTTCCATTTGTTCTCAGTTATGAGACACTAGAACCTTTCAATCCTTTCCGTAGGAGTTGCACAATCAATCTTTACCCCGAGGATTGGTTCTGTTCTGTTTTGGATGCAACTGAGCCATGTCGATCAATCTTCGATATAAGGTATGTTGTATCGTCGTTCTTTTGGGGTTCATCTTCTCCTATCCTCTTTTCCATAATTATACCATGTATTCTCCAAGATTCTAATGGGTTTTCTTGGGGTTGGTTGGTACTGTCGTACCGCAGCATCCTCCGGTGGATGCAGTTGTCGCGAGGGGAGGATCGTGACCTGTTGTGTGGATAAAGAACGTGAGTAACTGTTTGAGGTAGGGGATTCATGGCTTCTCTAATTGTATATGTGAAATCGTAGAATTAGCATGATTTATCCCTTTGGATCACAATGAAATTGACCTAATTAAATACTTAAACCGGATTAAAAGAATTGGTTGATCGCATGTTGTTGCTTTATACCGTGATAACGGTTTGCCTCATGTTTTCCTAGATATTGTGATATATATGTTTTCTTTGATTTGTTTTTCGTTCATTATAGAAATTGATAATGAACGTAAAGCCGGAATTAATTGTTAATTAATTGGCTAAAGATAAAGAGGCATGTAAATTAATCTGGTTATTGCCGTTGTTGTAGTTGTTCTAATTTGAGGATAATTAAATTAGGGAAGTAAGAATGGTTATTTATTTGTGATAGCTTACTGATTAGGTATCCATGATTGGAACCTACGAATAACAAATCTGTTAATTCAATATGGATTAGAGAACAGATTATGTGGGAATTTCTAAAAGGGTTCTGAGTTACCCTCTTTTTTGTTAAAGGGTCAAGAGCCCATGATGTGATGTTTGTTTTCCTGCTGCTTGTGTTGTGATGTGAGCCTGGATGGTTGTTGTGATATGTGGAGGCATGGAGGCCTTGTGGTTATAGCAGCAGATGACGGCTAGAGTGGCGAGATGCCTCAGTTTATGCATGTGGGTGTCGGGGAGGACACCAGGGGTGATGGAATGGGCTGGAGGTGGCTGCTAGTTGCTTGCGGTTTTCTTGAATGTTAATCTTCTTTGCTTTTCCCCACTGCTCAAGGCAGCTGGTCTTTCTACCCTTCTTCCGAAGGAGGCGAAGACACGCGGGGTATGCCACATGCTTTCCGTGTTTAGCCTCTCGAGGGAAAATGGGTCTATGCTCTTTCTATAGGCAGCAAAGACTCGACGGGTAGTATATCTATTCACCGTGTTGATCCTCCTTTGTGTTAAGAAGCATAGGATGATTTTCTAGAATGCCTGGGAATATGGGAAAAGTAATTTTGTAATGAATGTTTGATTAAATGGTGAAAATCCACGGGGATGGAGATACTGGAATTTAACAGTGATGTGAATCCTAAAAAGGAGCAGTTTTTGAATGTGATGCCAATTCAGTTTAATGTGGAATTGTTCATTCTTAATTAATGTTTAATGAATTAATTAACGTACAGTGGAACTGATAAAATGAGAATGGAGTAATCTAATAAATCTCTTCAAATGTTTGTGTTCTTATAGGATACCTAGTCTTAGAAGTAGCAGCCTGGAGTCTGAGAGACGTTAGCTGCAGTTGTATCTAAGACTAGGTAATGCCCATAGTGTGGATGTGAGTTACTTATATATTCTGTACTTTTTGTGTTTCTATACGCTACTCCACCCTGTCGGTAAGGGCAACTGACACCCCGGGGATTCTGAGACCTGGGGGGTGTTTTCCCCAACATTCTGATGGGAGGTTGAATGGCTGACTACCACCTTTGGCTCCGCTCTCTTCTCTTGGTAGATACTTGTGCCACGAGGCACAGTGGTTAGTTACCCCATATATGTGTGTAGAGGGCTGTAATGTCTTGTGGTTATTCACACACATATATTCTGGATATAGTATCCTACGGACTACTATAGGTGTAACGTGTATAGGCTATGATGGCTTGAGGATCCTTACTCGGTGTATGGGCTGTAATGGATTGAGGTATTATACCCTACGTATGATACATGTTATGCGAGCTGTGGTGGCTCCCGGAAATTACCTGGTTACTTTTGGTTGTGAGGACGGTGTGGTGCTTTGCCCAGGTGTCTGCGGGAAAGCCTTTGTGGTGCACGAGGTGCAGATTGTGGAGCTTAGCCCAGGTGTCTGCGGGCAAGCCTTTGGAGAGAGATGCACAGGACGTATGTCATTGGGGCAAAGCAGCAAACTAGTGGGGAAGTATTAGCGGGGTACCCTTGATATTCTTTATTATATGCTATATTCTTGTATGCGTTACTTGGTGAGAGTAGCCATGGTGAGGTTGGGAACATAGTATACCTGTTTAGGTGACGAGTTAGTTTCACTTGTTGTTCACTGGGCTTTAGCATTCTTTCTTTACTTTTGCACGAGATTCTTGGGGAGGATCCTACTGAGTATACTGTTATACTCACCCTATGTACATATAAACTGTTTTTCAGGTCACTTGGAGTAGGTTGGAGATCAAGCTGGTTACTACTAGCTTGCGGTTGGGGGAGGAGATGTTCGGGCTTGTGGTCGCTGTCATTTTACTTTCTTTTGGGTACTTTTAGTTTCCCCTTTCAGTTGTAGTACTTTTTCATGAAATTTCATATATGTACTTGGTTTCCTTTTATATTTCAGTTCTGAGTTGGAGTTGATTGGAGTCTATTCTATCTCTCTCTTCTGCATGTGTTCTCTTAGAGGGTAATGCCTCCCATTTGTATGTTATTATACCCTCGGTGCTAGTCGCCAACCCGGGGCCTACTGGAGGCGGGACTCGGGGGTCATTATCTCCCTTTTCACTTTGCCGGCCCAGGAGGGGTACACTTTGTGGGGAGGGGGTCGTGACATTCACCATCAAGAACCTTCTTTATTGTGTTGAGACCCTTTTGATTGGCATAATTTCCAATGGTTAGTTTCATCGGTGCCTCCTCTCCCTTAATGGGACTCTATGGAAGGAAATTTAGAAAATGGTTGAACCACTTCTTGAAGTGGACATCCATTGATGTCTTCATATCATTATCTACACCGAAAACTAGGTCCACCAAAGCTTTTGTCAGCCATGGAATCTACTCATTATCCTCCCATTCATTCTCACAGGGAGAAATTTTTCATACATCACCCCCAGAATGGGAATTTAGGATATATGGTTGTGTACCATGTGGCTGATGATGATCTCCTAGTAATGGAGATTGAAGGAATTATTCCTCTAAGACCACATACTCATTAGAACAGGAATGATTTCATTTTGTTGATTGTTGTGGAATTTTGGAAACCCACACAACCTTATACCGACCTTCTTGCCTCAGCTCTACTCCAAATTCATCATAGCATGAACTAAACTAGTAGGCCCAAGCCTACTTCTCTAGGTTGTTTCCACCCTAGTGTATGTCAAAATTGTTATTCTGTTGTTTTCCTAAATTCCCTAACCCATCCATGTCGATGGAGTGATGTTGTAGTGGAGATACCTTACTCTACAGTTCATTCCCATCCATGTTTTTGGTATTTTACTAAAGATAGATGGTAGTGATATGCATATGATTCTTCCAGGTACGATCGTCTGCTGCTCAAAACTACCGGTATAGACATGATGTGTCCCTAAACCAGTAATTCAGTTTATCCTTACCTGATTTAGGGATAAAAACATCATCCCTCATATAAAATTCATACAAAAACGATCTCTTTCATAGGGGGTAACACTTTTTCCCATCCGACATAACATTCAACAAGGACTCATGGTTAGAATGACTATGCACATACTCCCCTATCAGGATTTATTTCATCAACTTTTTTCATTGAGAACAATAAAAAAGAACCTAACATTAATAATAAATATTTTCTGTAGCATATGGAGTTAGATGATTTTTCTTCTTGGTTCACAAAGCACATTCACAAAGATCATCCACAGAGCACCATTATAAGGATCCTAGATGGACTCAACATGTATCACAGAGCAACAATAGAACCTGAAGTGGCACTCTATGTTGTATTCACAGAGTACCAGTTTGAGGAACCTCTTTATCAATGAGCATTCATGGGGGTGCTACATTATTGCGATTTGAGAGATAAATCACACTATTCGTGAAGGTTAGATAAAGACAAATGTTTTCCATCATGCTGAATTTAAAAGTAGAGACACATTGAAATTCGTGGTACCCCCACCAGTCATTATATTCTATTAGATATCACCCCCATGATCAATGAACAATCATCAAAATACGACATCATTATAAGCTTGTTTTTTGTGGTTAGAATATGAACCTCCTTTTTCCCTCATATCTCATTCCAAGGGGGAAATTTTTCAGCACAAAATTATTTGTCAAGAATAATTTGAGGAAGGACAAAATATTAGGTGAGAAATTCAACCCTCAAGAGTCCAAAATCTCTAAAGGGATCTATTTCGCAAAAAACCTTTTCCAAACCCATATCCACCACGAACAACATGAATCTTAGTTTACAGAAACCTTTGTAAGTCCGATGACAGCCGTAGATGGTGAAAACCCTAGTTTATGGATGCCTCCGTGAGTCAAAATACAACTGCAAACCCCATGAAGACTGATTGATAGAAGCCTCTATGAGTTTGAGAGGCTCTATGAATTCGACACATCGTAAGATGTTATGATTTACAAGTCCGACAGGTCCTCCTCTAACCAAAAAAGATGCATTTTCATTGTGGAACACCACTAAAAAACTTGATGTTGGGTGACTATAAATATACAGATCACTGCCACCTTGCAACATTGCTACCCTAAACTTTTACGTTCCAAATACCAAATTTCATATCTCCCAATGCTTCATGAACCATTAAGAAAATTCATCACCCACGGTATTTGAATATCCCAATACTTCATTCCCATTATTCCTATTTCCTCCATTTAAAGTGGGGATAGCCTTCGCGATGCACCATGTCCATCATTAGGGATGGATCCCCTCTTGGGAACATAGGACATCACGAAGCATTCAGCCTTTGTGAATAAATCTCTAAATAAATGAAGACCCCTTACCTAGGTAGGGTCTCCATGATTCACAAATAAATATCTTCACAGATACCTTTTTTCTGTACATTATGAAGAACCTTTCTTTGGGAATCACATTTACTTTGTAAATCTCCACACAACAAGGCCTCATGCTTCATGATAAACTTTCTCGTGCATCCCTCGAGGCTTGCACATAGTGATTTCTTAATTCATCATTTGGTTTTCATTATTGTGTTTTCTAACATATTTATTTATGGAATAGGTACACAATTGACTCTTAATGTTTTTCATATACATGCTAATGTGAACCCCATGAGTGACCATTTCTCCACAGAACTATTGTAGAGCCTTGCTGATGTGTTCCCCTACCCATGTGTGGGTAGGTGTCGGTCATTTATATCAAGGTTTAAGGAGTCAATCCTCCTCGCCCAAGCTATAGTATGCAAAAAAATCATGAACAGTCATCTTCATAACATTACATTAAATTGTAGTCTCTCCTTGTGAAACTCACATGGGTTGTTCCACCACGAGCATTATCCATGCCCTATAGTCTGCATTGGGGTGATATATTCCTCAGCCAACTATCTTGGGATGATATCATCCTCATATGATACTTGATACTCCTTGGTCATCTCTCCCAGTGTAAGTCCCAAAATCTATATCCCTGGGCCACTAGCTTAGCATAATCCCCGCACCATCCCTCATGGTCGCACCTTTCATGACAAAAATGTCAGATCTACTGGTTTATCTTGTCTCTCACACATAGCATGGCACACATGGGTTAGAGTAATAGTGACCATGACATTCTCTTAGGTCCTCTAACCATAATAAAATCCCGAACACTTATATGGGATGCTATTCATACATAATCCCTGTTGGCAACAAAATTATTTTCATTGCAAAAAAGTGGGCAAGGGCCCGAGAAGTAAAGGGTTCTTCATCATTAAGAACTCTTCAAAAGACCTCCTTCATTGTGGCAATTGTATTGCTGCCCAGAACGATTCTCTATGAATTCAAAAAAGGTAGTGAAGGAAGAATGTGGCTCCAAGGAACATGACTAGATACTTAGTGAATGCTGCAAAGGTAGTAGAAGAAGACTTTGTGACTCTAAGTAATGTGACTGAATCCTCCAAGACCACTGAAAGGTATTGACATAATCCTAAGCGAGTCCTAAACACATGAAGGATCTTCCTCTAATTATAAAGCATGATTTTTTTGACAACACGTTCACATAGCATTCTGATGCACGATGCCTATTAATACTCGGTCCACCCCCACTCCAATGCATCAATACCCTATCCGTTTTACACTTGTGCTCTAAATTCATGAAGAACCCTTTTTCTATGAACCACTGTGATAATGAACCATCCGATGTATTTGAGCATTGTGAACCCACTTTACCTTTTCTCCATTTTACCCCATCATCATCTAAGGATACCCTTTAGGAATCTCACTTGTCATTTCAAAGGAAGGACACCCCTTCAGGTACTCAGAACATGATTAAGAACATCGACTTTATGAATCACCCTCTAAGAACATATAGACTCAATTCCTAGGGTTGGTCACTATGATTCACGAAGTACCCTCTTTCATGAATCCCCTCTCTTTGTGGCCTTCACTTTGCAAATACCTCTTCTCTATGGCCCTCTAAGAAAGTACGAATTTATTTCATGGTTCTTTGAGTGGTGCTTCAAGTTGTGTTACCCTACCTCATGATTCTTCACAAAGGCATGCTAACATCAATTTCATCTTTACATATCCATGATATCATGGAACTTCTAATGGATCACATCACAACCCCGTTGACTAACGGAATAGCTAGTGCCTTCCATCCACCAATGACTAAAGTGTCACATTATATAAGTCTTAGGGGTGAGGGATAAATCCATATAGATTGAGTTTCAGGATGTTAAACTACCTTGAAACCCCGCATCCTCAACACACTATGTTATACTATGGTCCATGCATAAGTGAAACCCCTTTAGAGGATAGTGAAAGGGGTGGGAACATGTTCCCTCTCAATCCTCTTCTCCCTCCAAGCATTGTCTTCATGTTTTCCCCAGGAATCCCTTATATTAACCTTAAAACCACTTTATAGGGTGCTCCATGTATAGTGGTTATATCCTCCTCGTACATTAAGACATCCTATTCGATCTTCCCTCTCAGAGTAATACCTTGTTTCCACATTGGTCCAATAAGCATCCTTAATCCCCACTCCAATCCTCACAGACGCAGCTTTCACGATACGATAATCAGGTCTTTTATGTCATTTTGTTTCTCACACTGAGCATGATTCACATGGGGTTAGAGTATGTATCGACCATGGTATCCTCTTTGGTTTTCTAACCATATCTAAACCCCAATCATTCTATGAGAAACTATGTGGACTTTGATCCTTTCACCATTTCAAGAATGGTACATAAGAATCCTCTTTGAGGTTCAATCCCATCACCGATTAGACCCCACCACTTCTCGTCGGTTCACCCTCGACACACTTGATGCAAAGTGCATGCCCCTTTCATCTCACAAGACGTTAACCTATATGTTTTAGAAATATATGGGTTATGATCCTTATATACTTGACATGGTACGTAGGAATCCCCCCTATGGTACATACCCAATCACTAGTAAATATTAGAATTCCCTTTATTGAGACCCACATCCTTGGTTCCCCTCATTAGTGGAGTCAGACCAGTTTTGAGGTAGCTAAAAATTCTTAAACTGCAAACTTAATCTATAATACTCCAAAAATATTATCCCTATTCTGATGTGATTCTATCCATGTGTATTCCCCATCATGTATTTAGGTAAATATCCTTTTTAAACACCCCAATAATATTCCCCCATATATGAACTACATGGCCTTTAATCATTTATCTTTTTGAGAAAGGTAAGTAGAAATCCTCCCTGAGGTTCAAACCCAACTCCCATTTCCCACCCTGGTCTTTCCCATGACCTTTTATGTCTTGGTAAGATCCTGGATAACTCATTGGTTCCATTTCATTCTGGCCCCCATCCATTTGTCCATTCTCACAAGCCACCTCCCTAGGTGACTCATCTCCCCAATTTCATAACTATGTGGAAATGGATTCTTTTCCATGGGGATATTTCAGAAACCCCTTTCAGGTTCAAACCCAATACCTTCACCTTCACACAGGTTCTCGATTCTATCCCCATTCATTCCAACCTTTGACACTCCATCCATATTTATCTTTATCTTAACAGAACCTCCACATCCGTACAAAATGATGCCACCAGTATGGGAAGATATCCACGTGTAATCCCCATCACATCTTCAGGTCGTTGTCCTATGTGTATACCCCAATTTCATGCCTCAAACATATTAAATACATAGGATTTGATCCCTTCATTATAAACAGGGTACTTAGGAAGCCTCATCAAGGATAAATATCAGCTAATGGTAAACCATTGTGTCCCCTTTGTGTGAACCCATTGTCCTCTAAGATCTACCCATTGTGGTGTCCAAATCTATCTTCATGGTTTGAAACCTTCCCCTTGGTGGGACATTCCAACCTGGGGATGTCCTTATTGGGAATTATGACCCATTTATCCTTTAAATTTCTATGTGATCCCCAAGGGATATACCCATCTGGTCCACTCCTGTTAGTGTTTCGATTAATCTGATCCTTCTTCGCTAAATGTTAAACTTGCGACATACCCCGTGATAAATGTGGGAATACAACGAAAACATTATAGAATTTTGTATGAAATTTAATTCCCTGTATTCAAAGTAGGATGTGTCAGGTTTCTATGCCCTCAAGAATCCCCTTTATAATGTAAAATCTTGGTGTACCAGTGTTTCAGTGTCCAGACAGGCCAGCAATACACCAACATGACTACTCTCTTGACTGAAGCTTGATTCCCTTGCTCAACACGCTTAGGATTGTCCTTATAGAAGAATTTTAATTATCCAACTTCAACATAGATATGGATCTAAGGATAGTTTCATGAACAACTTCTTAATCATTAATGGAGACCCAGACAAAGTGATAATTTCAAGGAGGAATACATGGAATGAGAGACCAATATCCCATCATTCCTTTTCGATCAAGGAAAAAACATATTTGAAGAATTGATGGATGTCACCTACCTTTAGAATGTAGGAATTAGGGGAAATAATATGCACATCCACACTGAAAATGAACCCCCTGATGAAATCATTATAAATAGAAATGGAGAACTTAATGTGAATCTCATCTCCTCCATGTGGGGATCCGTAGTGTCTTGGGAATCACCAGCTGAGAGTGTCATGGGATCCATCTCTCTGTAAATGGGTCCCGCTAAGAAAATAATGGGTCTAGTGTGAAACTCACAAAGATATGGGGATGTTAATCATTTGGAATACCAGTCTATGACATTGTTTGTGTGGATCATTCTATGCATCCAAGGAAGTTTGAACGATGATGTGGTATAGGAAATCACAATCCTGGTTTCTGTACTGATGGATTAGTATTACTATGTAGTAAGACCTTAGCTACAGCTACATGAAAACAATCAACTCTCACCCACACATGCAGTGGAATGGGAAATACAAACGTGGTGACCCTGCACAGCTTCACTTCTTCTGGGAAGACTCATATGACCACAGTTAATGGGCGCCCACACCCCATCTCACCCTCTGAATTCATTCAATGTAGGGTGATCGATACTCTTGTTCAATGATATGAACATGAGGGATTCATACCAATTATAGATATGTATAATCAATATATAGAGACCTTAGTTCCCCACCATCGCCACATCCCACAACGACCGCACATGGAGCCCCTGCTTCCCACTCTGATACTCAATGGTTTCAGGAGTCTCTCCTCAGAATGATCATATGACTCACTCTCTTCCTCTAATGAATTAATGTGCATATTCATCCTCCCAGATATGACCTCGGCTAGGGATCCTCCATGGAGGGCACCCACTAGGCCACGTTAGCGCTGACATCTATTCCTGCAGATTGAAGAGCAGGTTTTCCATACCCTTGCACATCTGTCCCTATATCGGTTCACTCGACGTCAATGTTGGTCACATGCTCTGGAGGATTCACTCTAGGGGAATCATATTCTATGGATTTTATGTCCTATGATGCCATCAACTTGTACAATCACCTCCCTTACAATGAAAAATGTGTCATCACTATGCATGATCGCAATTGAGACATCAACCACCCTACGAGAAGGCTAGGATGACTTCCTTGTGTAGTTTTCGGGAGTAACAGAAGCACGTTGGTGGGGGTACCCAACATTAATTTTAGCGTTAACAATGATAAATCCGTGATCTGTCACGATAATAAAACTCCAGATATTCAGAATAGAAAGAATAAAGAAAAAGAAAAATGGGAGTCCTGGAACCATATAGAGGATCATCGTATGTTGGTTATAATTAATTTAATTAATTGACATGAATTACCTTGATGTAATTCTCTCTTTGTTGATCCTTCCAGTCATGATCCGATGTGATTCTTCATTGCGTCATAGAATCCAAATGTAGGATTCCTTTAGCAATTATCCACACGTTCTCCACCTATCTCTGGATGTCGATAAAGGGATCTCCGGGTGCTTGCACGGAAGAGCCTTCTCTTGTAATGTCTGCCTTTGATCGCCTTGATCCAGTGGAGGTGGATCTCTCTCTCTATTGTATCTAGAGAGGGTTCATGATGGATAAATAATTCCCTCTTGGACTGAGAGATTTTCCACATCTGTTGTGCACAACCATAAAAAATGGCTAGGAGAATGAGAAATATATAATTTTGATTTTAATTATATTGAATAATAAAATGAATTAATTACCTGAAAGAAATTATTCATTTCATTTAATTCTTAGTACTATCCCATGTCTTAATAATAAAAATTTCCTATTATTATTACTTGACATGCTCTTAGTTAATTATACGAAATATTATTTAATTAAATAAATAAAATTATTTTTTCAAATTCCAAAAATAATACACGGTCTGTATATTTAATATACACGTAATGTACTTTTATTTTTCCATTTCTCATTATTTTTTCCACCATATTTATTAGACCTTGAATAATTTCTATTTATTTATAAAATAAATACCACTACATTACTCGCTAAAAAATATCTTATTTAGCCCACAATATAATCTCTTGAATAACTATTGTCCAAATAAATGCATCAAGCATTCATGAAAAATTATTAAACCACAGTCATGAATAATATTTATTCAACTAGTTAGATCAATATTTAACTGAGATACTTGGACACACTTAGTGTGTGACCCTCTAGGCCTCTTTCTTAGTGGCATTAGGTAGAGCCTTCCTAATGTCCAAGGATAGCATCTAGAAACATGCCAAGTCACCCATAAAGAATGAAGCTAATGACGCAATGATGTGTTATCTCTAACGAACTCTTACCATGTAATATAGTCCCTTTGTCTCAATATCTTGAATCAAGCGGGTTACATGCTAGTGCCATCAACCCATGTGCTCGATTATTCATTCTTGGACTTTCTGGAATTGAACATTCCCATTCCCCACTATGGCCAAGGATTTATTTATGTAACGTCCCAGACTCGGGTGCCACGCAACGGGTGCCCCAATCCCAGTTCGCCACGTGACCTCAAGTGAATTTCCCCAAATTCCAAAGGCTTCTGACTAGCAGCGAGGGCCCAAGTCTGATAATGGGGAAACAATGCCCTAATTTGTCAAAGTGTAGCGCAGCGGAATAAAAAATAAGACATACAACAAACATCAGAAGCGGAAATCATACACAAATGAAATAAACTATAGTAGTTAATATATCCAACGGTATATAAATGATAATGCTACATATTTCAAGTTCTAAGAAAGCATCCAAAACATGTTATACATCAGTACAGTACAACAAATAGCAGAGTACAGAAAAACAAAGAAAAACAGATGGCAGTGGCATCACGAGCCTTGGCTCGGTCCCATGCCCTCCTACTCCACAGCAACAGTCAAGTACCTGTATAGGGACTCTTTCCCCTATCTAAACTTGCAGAAACGTAATCTGTTTGGGCCGAAAAGCATGCCCCAAACAGGGTGTGAGAAATATATCTTAGTAGGCACCCACCAAAGGCCCGTCCCCAACTGCATGCTAACATGCAACAATAGTGTGCAGTGGTAAAATGCAATAAAGTAAGAAGTTATAAAAAGTAACTAACTTAACAGTTAAATTGCCATTTAATTATTCATTTAATCCATTTTATATACTAAATCACCATAGTGCATTTCTAAGTAAACAACTAGTGTCCTCAGACATGTAAACTCCTACCCTCGGGTAATGAGTATCCAACAAAAGAATCTGCCATCAAGCATAACAGAGTTTTCCCTCAGGCATAGGTAGTGTCACCCCCAGGCACAGAGTCAGCTGCCCACAGGCACGGAAGAAGTTTCCCTCAGGCCGAAATAACTACTGCCCATAGGCTAAATAGTGCAGTTCCCACGGGCTAATCACAACAACACCCTCAGTATAAACAGGTAACTGGGTCATGCCCAACATGTCAAATGCAGTAAATAAGAAATTACTCTCAAGGAAATTCTATAATTACTACATTAAAGGCATACCCTCGGGTATCCTGGCCAAACGGCTAAACAGAGGAACACACCCCCGGGGTGGTTCCGGATCCAAGAAAAGATCCCAACTATCATTTTATTATCACAATTTAATCGTATATGCAATTCTATGCATTAAATATAGCAACAGTCTCAGACACACGACACCCCAACATGGGTTCATGGCACAAAAACGCACAAAACCGCATGACAGTTGAAAATTTACACCAAGCCACCTACCTTATAATCCAACGAACGTTATACACGAACGCCGACATTAGAAACGCCCAAGAACGGTGTATATCTGACAAATAACAAAAACAAAACAAATGTAAATAACTTCCGTTAGGGGAATAATTGGTAACAACGGCTTAAGGAGGAGAAAGGTCTTACCCGTGCGGTTCCAACGAGATCGTCTAAAGCTGAATCGGATTCCAGATGAACACCCGGAGGATCATCAAAGGTCCAGCCATCCTCCTTGGCTCCAAAATGGATCAAACGTCTCCTCTACCAAAAGAGGAAGCTACTACCTATTTTAAGTCAAAAAAACAAAGTACACGGCGTGTACTTCTGAGTACACGGCGTGTACTTATTTCCTTTAACTGTTCATTTGGCGGCACCGCCACACTGTTCACCCGTCGACCTGAGTACACGGCATGTACTCCTGAGTACACGTCGTGTACTGCAGCCCAGCTGGCGGTGACTCCACTGCCTTACTATTTGACCTGCCGAATGACTACACGGCGTGTAAAGGACCACTACACGGAATGTAGTCGGTTCCTACGCCCTTTGTCACTGGCATGGTTACACGCCCCGTGCACTCATCCCAACACAGCCAGAAGTACACGGCGTGTGGAAAAAGTACACGGCGTGTAGTTCCAAAATTTGTTATTTTCCCTCATTTTCCATATTTTCTCAAAAACACTTAAGGAAAAGGAAAAAGAAGAAGCTTGTACCGTAAAACTAAGAACCAGGTTCTTACAAACTACCCCCTTTATAGCAATTCGTCCCCGAATTTCCCTTCCAAGAGTGGTGAAGATAAACCTAAGAACAGCTCTGGACACTGAGCATGTATGTCGGCCTCCCACTCCCAGGTCTCATCCTACACTCAGCCATGCTACCATAACACCCATAAGAGAGGAACTGACCAGCCTCAGAAAACATTTTTGCTCATGTCAACGATATGGATCGGATGCTCCTCAAAGGACGCAATGTGATGAAGCTCAACCTCCTCTGGCTGAAAGGTGTGATATGGGTCTGAATGGTAGTGACGCAACTGAGACACGTGGAAGACGTCGTGCATGGCTCGGTACCGTTGCGGTAACTGCAACCAATAGGCAACCAGCCCGACTCTCTCCAGAATCTCGAATGGCCCTACATACCTCGATGAAAGCTTACCCTGTCTCCTGATCTGTTTGTGTCTCATCCTCGGCAAAACACGTAGAAAAACCTGATCCCCGACCATGAACTCCAAGGGTCGTCTGCGGTGATCAGCATAAGATTTCTGACGAGACTGCATGGTAGCCATCCGCTTCTGAATCAACTGGACCTTCTCAGATGTCTCCTGCACGAGCTGTGGCCCCAGTAAAGCTGCCTCACCTACCTCTAACCAGCACAAAGGTGATCGGCATGGCCTACCATATAAATCCTCGTATGGTGCCATTTTAATAGTCACTTGGAAACTATTGTTATAGGCAAACTTGACTAAGGGTATATGCTTCTCCCACGAGCCCCCAAAGTCTAGGACGCATGCGCTCAGCATGTCCTCTAGCACATGTATCGTCCGCTCTGACTGGCCATCTATTTGGGGGTGGTACGATGTGCTCAGAAGCACCTGTGTACCCAGCGCCCTCTGAAAACTCTGCCCAAAATGAGACGTGGAGCGGGCGTCCCTATTTGAAATGATATAATGAGGGACCCCATGAAGACATACAATCTCTCGGATATATAGCCTTCTAATCTCATCCACAATGAAGGTCTCCTTGATCGGCAAGAAGTGAGCTACCTTCGTGAGTCTGTCCACAAAAACCCACACGGCATCATTTCCTCTATGTGACCTCGGTAACCCCATCACGAAATCCATCGCGACATCATCCCATTTCTACTCTGGAATGGGTAACTGCTGTAACAGTCCAGCTGGTCTCTAGTGCTCTTCATTCACCTACTGACAGGTGGAACATCACCTAACAAACCTAGCTATCTCTCTCTTCATACCCGGCCACCAGTACTGATGCCTCAAGTCATGGTACATCTTGGTAACCCCAGGATGAACTGCTCAAGTTGAAGCATGAAATTCCCGCATTATCTCCTCGTGTATATCCCCTGGAACCCATACTCGTCCATGGAAACACAAAACCTCATCATCGCCTATCGTCCGACCAGGAGGAGGGTACCCACTTGCCACCGACTCCCGTAGGATTAGGCCTTATGAATAAGATAGATGCCTCATCCTCACTCTATCCAAGAGGGTAGAAGTCACAGCTAATGAGGAAAGATAAGCCTACCACTGACTGTCATGCACCTCCAGATGCATCTCAGAGAACAAAGCCATGAGCTGCTACTCACCATTGGCCTCCTACACTGCCTGTATCTGAGTCTTCCTGATCAGTGTATCAGCTATTTCATTACCTTTACCAGGTGTATAGGAAAGCTCAAAATCGAAGGTCTGTAGGTACTCGACCCACCTTCGCTACCTCAGATTCAGGTCACGCTGTGTAAATATGTACTTGAGGCTTTTTTGGTCGATGAAAAACACAAAATTCTCCCCCAATAGATAATGTCTCCAACAGTGCAACGCATGAACAACTGCTGCCAACTCGAGATCATGCGTCGGGTAATTCCTCTCATGCGGCCTCAACTGTTGAGACCCGTACGCAACAACTCGATCGCCCTGCATCAACACTGCTCCCATCCCAATACCTGATGCATCACAATAAACTGTATAGATCTTACCCTTCTCTGAGAGTATCAAGATCGGTGCTGATTTCATCCTTCCCTTCAGGTCCTGAAAAGATGCCTCACAAGCTTCCAACCAAACAAACTTCACACCCTTCTTAGTCAAGTCTTTCAACGGCACTGCTAAGCGGGAGAAGTCCTGTATGAAGCATCTGTAGTAACCAGCCAGCCCAAAGAAACTCTGCATCTCAAACACATTCTTAGGATGCTCCCAGGAAACTACTGCTCTCACCTTCTCTGGGTCTACTGCAACTCCTGCCTCTGAGATGATATGACCCAGGAAGTGATTCTGGTCACTCCAAAAGTGGTACTTGGGAGCTTAGCATATAGCCGATGCTCTCACAGTGTACTCAATATGATCTCAAGATGGGTGGCATGGTCATGTCGAGTTCGAGAGTACACCAAGATGTCATCCATGAAGACTACCACAAAATAATCCAGATACGGATGGAACACACGATTCATCAGAGCCATGAAAACTGCTGGCGCGTTCGTCAGTCCGAACGGCATAATCGTATACTCATATAGACCATACCTACTCCTGAAATCTATGAGAGGTATATCAGATGGTCTAACGTGCAGCTGATGATATCCGGATCTCAAATAAATCTTCGAGAACACTCATGCTCCACGAAGCTGATTAAACAGATCATCTCTCCTTTGAAAGGGATATCGGTTCTTAACCGTCAACTGGTTCAGCATCTGATAATCCACGAAAAGTCTGAGGGTACCATCCGCCTTCTTCGCAAAAAGGACCAGAGAACCCCAAGGAGAAGTACTGGTTCAGATAAAACCCCTTGCATGTAACTCCTCTAACTGCCTCTTGAGCTCCTGCAACTCAGGTGTGGGCATCCTATAAGGATGAATGGACAACGGTGCTGCTCCTGGCACTAGCTCAATAGAGAAATCCACCTCCCACATTGGAGGTAGAAATGAAAATTCATCCAGGAAGACATCCCTGAAACGATCAAAAACTGGAGGGAAATCCGTCTGACAAGTCCCCTGATCATCCAGATATAAACTCGCAATCTGGGCTGTGACTCTACCTCACCCATGATACTCTGGTCCAGCTCGAATCACCTAAACATCCCACTCACCCTTGTATAGAAACTCTCTGCCCTCTGGTGACGTGAAACGCACCCTGCGACGATAGAAGTCTACAAAGGCTCGGAAGGGAACCAGCCAGTCCATCTCGAGAATGAAGTCATAGCTCATCATATCCAAGACATAGAGGTCCCAAAGAAAGTGACACCCTCCAACCTCAAGGGGGCACTCCTTGCACTGACGCACACCAGCCGTCCTAGTCCCCAACGGAGTGTCTAGAGTCAAGATATCAGAAGAAGTAGAAACACAGACCCGAAGGCTCTCCACAATGGGTACAGATATGAAACTATGTGTAGAACCCGTATCAAAAAGTACTGAAGACAAGACAGAAGCTACTAGAATACTACCTTTGACTGTAGAAGGTCCGAGATCCTACTCCTACTGGGTATATTGCACTGCATAAGCCTGCCCAGTACCGCGGCCTTGCGACATAGCCTGGCTACCCTGAGCTGTCCCGCCCTGTTGCCTCTGCGATCCTGGTGTCTGGCTACCACGACCACGACCACCATCTCTGCCTACATGCCATGACGTGTTCCAGTTCCCTGACTGGTAATAATCCACTGGTCCTGCTCCTGCACGCGGAGTTTTCACTGAACCCCTCTCACTAGCCACTACAGGAAACGCCCTACAAAAGCACTGCAGATGACCCATCTTGCCGCAATATTGGCACTCCACTGGGTCTCGTGGACAATGCGGCCTCTTGTGCCCCTCTCTACCATACTGGTAGCACATAACCTGGCCACCTGAATCATTCTTCTGACTGGTACTGCCGCCCTGAGAGAAGTCCATCTGTCACTTCCTCTTGCCAACAAAAATAGTACCAGTAACTGGTGCTGAACCTCCCTGGCCCACACCACTAGATTCTCGAAGGTTCCTCTCTGTGATCAACGCCTAATTCACAATATCATGTACAGTAGGCCACCTGAAGACATTCACCAGCACTCGGATGTCATACTGAAGACCATCCTCAAAACGTCTGGCTCTCAACATCTCATCACCCACTAGCACGGGTAAAAAACACTGAAGCTCCGTAAAATGAGAAAAATAGTCCATCACCGACATGTCACCCTGCTGCAGATTCATGAAATCTCGATCTCTATCTACCCTTAGCGTCTTGGGAAAGAAGAATTCATAGAAGACTGCCTGAAAATATTCCCACGCCATATCTCTGTGATGCTCTGACTGGGTGGGAACATCCCACCACCTCTTGTTGGAATCACACAGCATGTAAGTCACAAGCTTGACCCTCCACCCTAGAGGCGTCTCAAGATGCTCGAAAATAGTCTACATCAACCCCATCCAAGACTACACATCCCGTGGTCCACCATCCCCTGAAAACGTAGGCGGATGCTGCTGCTGAAAGATACGCGTCAGCTAGGCCATAGATGTGGCATCCTGCGGTGCCCCCTAAAAGGTTTGCATGAACCGCAATAAGCCTTCATGGAACTGCGCCTCCACGCCTGTGTCCGGTATAGTATCTAGTGCCGCATCTGGCTCTGCTGGTGGATCAACTGGTAGCCCATGGCCCACCATCTCTGGAGTATAATCGCCGCTGCTCTCCTGGCGAACAACTCGCGGTCGTCTAGGCGGCATGACACTACAAGGTCAAAAGCACGCCTCAGATTCAAGATTATTAAGACTGAAAGAGAAGTAACCACAAAGGGAACAAGAGGAAGAAGGATTTTAGAAATTTGCAAGACAAGACTACATGGCGTGTACAACGACTACACGGCGTGTACTTGACTTCCCTCCCCCCTGCCCGGGTACTTCTACATGGCTTCCGATCAACAAAACTACACGGCGTGTATAATATCTACACAGCGTGTATGGTGTTATTTTCAAAATGCTCGTGTCGTCTGTGACACGGCCAACTACTCGGTTTTTACACCACATAGTGTGTTACACCCGCACACGGCGTGTACCCCATCCTGTTTCCCCACCAAACGGCTAACTCCACATGGTCTGTCCTTGGACAAGACTACATGACGTGTCCCACAGGTACACGGTGTGTCCAGGGAGAGGTGACACCGGCCCATGTTGTTAGCTACACGGCCGAGTCCCCAGGTCACACTACACGACATGTCTATTATTGACATGGCGTGTTCTGTCAAGGAGTTCACCGACCAGTGTTGTTAGTTACACAGCCAGACTGCAGGTCACACTACACGGCGTGCACAAAATCTAAACTGCGTTTTTTACCCAATCCCTTCCCTACCCCGTGTCGCCGCCCACACGGTTGGGAAGAGACTACACGACATGTACTCGGGGTACACGGCGTGTACCCAAAAAGTTACTTTTTCTTCCCGAATAGAAGAACACACACGGCGTGTATGAGGTCCTACACGGCGTGTATTCTGGGTTTTCCAGACAGTATGCCTCAGAAACTTCCCCGGAACCTAGAAAATACTAAAAACCAACACCTAAGTGTCAAATTCCGATCCGTGAGGGCCCATACTCCCTGCAAATCAATGTTTGACATCTTATATGTGTTATAACCAATAAACAGTCAATGATCCACCAAATTCCGGTAAATGGGGGCCCATACTCCCCAAAATCCAATGTTTGGCATCCATCCTATAAACAAGATCAAAGTGGGTATTTTTATCAAGCATCTATCACAACAGCATTCTTTTCTAGCACAACAACTATCACAACAACATGCAAATTTCTAATGCACCTACATGGCATGGAAACTATGCATGGCATGTGATATCTAGCATGTGCCTATATGATGCATGAGACGACATACCCTCATATCATCGGGTTGCAACTAAATAGAACCCACAAATAAAATATAAACTGCACAATCTCAAAGTGCATCACCCAACGGTGGAAACATATCAACTGTAAAATTTGAAAAAATAGTAAAATTGCAATACGAGGTTGACTGGCTTTTCCATGTACACGGGTTAGCTACGCCTGGGCACAGCTTATTACCAACTACCGTTCTGTCCTATCCCTGACTACGACTCCATATAGTAACTCAAAGAAATCAACCTCCTTTGATACAACTTTGTAACGTCCCGGACCCGGGTGCCACGCAACGAGTGCCCCGAGCCCGGTTCGCCACGTGACCTCAAGCGCATTTTCCCAAACACCAGAGGCTGCCGACTAGCAGTGAGGGCCCAAGTCTGATAATGGGGAAACTATGCCCTCATTTGTCAAAGTGTAGTGCAGCAGAATACAAAATAAGACATACAACAAAAAGAGGAAGCGGAAAGCATACACAACTAAAATAAACTATAGTATTGAATATACCCAATGGTATATAAATGATAGTGCTACATGTTTCAAGTTATAAGAAAGCATCCAAAACATGTTATACATCAGTACAGTACAAAAAAATAGCAGAGTACAGCAAAACAAAGAAAAACAGCTGGCAGCGGCATCGTGAGCCTAGGCTCGGTCCCATGCCCTCCTACTCCACAACAACAGTCCAGTACCTGTATAGGGACTCTTGCCCCTATCTACACTTGCAGATACGTAATCTGTTTGGGCCGAAAAGCATGACCCAAACAGGGTGTGAGAAATATATCTCAGTAGGCACCCACAAAAGGCTCGTGCCCAACTGCGTGCTAACATGCAACAATATTGTGCATTGGTAAAATGCAATAAAGTAATAAGTTCTACAAAGTAACTAACTTAACAGTTAAATTGCCATTTAATTATTCATTTAATCCATTTTATATAAGAAATCACCACAGTGAATTCCTAAGTAAATAACTAGTGCCCTCAGACATGTAAACTCCTACCCTCGAGTAATGAGTATCCAACACAAGAATCTGCCCTCAGGCATAACAGAGTTTTCCCTCAAGCGTAGGTAGGTTGCCCATAGGCATGGAAGAAGTTTCCCTCAGGCCGAAATAACTACTGCCCACAGGCTAAATAGTGAAGTGCCCACAGGCTAATCACAACAACGCCCTCAGGCTAAACAGGTAATCGGGCCATTCCCAACATGTCAAATGCAGTAAATAAGCAATTCCTCTCAAGGCAATTCTTCAATTACTACATTAAAGGAATACCCTCGGGTATCCTGGACAAACTGCTAAACAGAGGAACACACCCCCGTGGTGGTTCCGGATCCAAGAAACGATCCCAACCAGCATTTTATTATCACAATTTAATCACCTATGCAATTCTAGTCATTAAATATAGCAATGGCCTCAGCCACACGACACCCCAACATTGGTTCGTGGCACAAAAACGCACAAAACCACACGACAGTTGGAAATTTACACCAAGCCACCTACCTTATACGCCAACGAACGTTATACACAAATGTCGACTTCAGAAATTCCCAAGAACGGTGTAGATCTGACGAATAACAAAAACCAAGAAAACGTAAATAACTTTCGTTAAGGGAAGAATTGGTAAGAATAGCTTAAGGAGGAGAAAGGGCTTACCCGTGCGGTTCCAACGAGATCGTCTGAAGCCGAATCGGATTCCAGACGAACACCCAGCGGATCTTCAAAGGTTTGGTTGTCCTCCTTGGCTCCAAAATGGCTCAAACGTCTCCTATGCCAAAAGAGGAGGCTACTGCCTGTTTTAAGCTGAAAAAGAAAATTACACGGCGTGTACTTTTGAGTACACAGCTTATACTTCTTTCATTTAACTGTTTATTTGGCGGCACCGCCACACTGTTCACTCGTCGACCTAAGTACACGTCATGTACTCCTGAGTACACGGCGTGTACTGTCACCCAGCTGGTGGTGACTCCACCGCCTTACTGTTTGACCTGCCGACTGACTACACGGCGTGTAGTCGGTTCCTACACCCTTTGTCGCCGGCATGGCTACACGCCCCGTGTACTCATCCCAACACGGCCAGAAGTACATGGTGTGTGGAAAAAGTACACTGCGTGTAGTTCCAAAATTTTGGATTTTTCCTCATTTTCCATATTTTCTCAAAAACACTTAAGGAAAAGGAAAAAGAAGAAGCCCGTACCTCAAAACTAAGAACCGAGTTCTTACAATTTAGGCTTTCACAATTCCATAAAAGGGCCTCAGATATCTACTTCTGTTATGGAATCGAAGGGACGAACCTTTCTCGCATTATCTATTAATGATGTTTCACCCGTGATGCACCCAACTGATCATGCCTCACTGTGAATAGTGTGTTCACACAGTTTTTGTCAATAGAACTATGTGCACATAATTTAATACCCATTAATAATAATCTTAAAGTATACGGACCAATAAACACATCCGAAAATAGGAATATTCAATGACACTATGAAATGTGGATTTCCTACTGGCGGATCTTGTTATCATAATATCCTCCTGGATATAAACAAGGGTGCAAACCATGAGGAGGTGCCTCAACATTTTATGAGTCCTCACCTGTAATGGATTATATTATTTGTGTCCCTCAAATAACAGTATCTGGTGATAGAATATGTATTCATGAATAGTGTTATGGCACTTCTGGCTTCTAATCATATTAGGGATCTGTTATCACCCATTAATACAACAACTATCCTGAGGACATTATCACATGCATTTTCATGTATAAGAACAATAAAAATGTTACAAGGTATTTATTAATGAATAAATTTCAAAGTAGTTGGTTCTACGCCACCAACTCCAACAGACTCCCACTTAAATTAGAGACAACTGCTAAAAACTTTTAACCCACTAGCTCAGACATGGTATTCATGATTCTGCTGAGATATGATTTTATTCATGGGGTCAACTAGGTTCTCTTCCATGGACACTTTTATCACTAAAATATCATCCCTTGGATAGAAATCCCACAGGAGGTGACACTTCTGGAGTATGTGCTTTGTCCACTGATGTGACCTTGGTTCTTTTTCAAGAGCCACTGCTGTAATATTCTCACTATACAACATGATTAATCATTACTTCTAGGCACCACATCAAGATCCTGGACAAATTCTAAAACCAGAAGGCTTCCATGGCTGCATCAAAAACTGTTGTATATTCAGAGTCCACTGTAGAATCAGCGACAACTAACTTCTCGAACTCTTCTAGATCAAAAATCCTCCATTGAGACATAAAACATATCCAGATTACGAATTCAGATCATTCAGATTTGTCTGAAAACCAGCATCAGCATACCTTCAGATGACATTCTCTTCATCTCCTCCATACACCAGTAACATATCCTTAGTTCTTCTGAGATACGTAAGGATAGACATAACATCATTCCAATTTTGTTCTCAAAGATCTTCTTGATATCTGCCTAAAATGCTCTATGCATAGGTAATATCAAGACCTGTACATAACATGGCATACATGATGGATCCTATAGCCGAACCATATGTGATATTAATCATTCTATCTTTCTCTTGTTCTATCTGAGGACACATTTTCTTAGGAATATGTAGTCCATGTGACACTGGATCCAATCCCATCTTGGATTGTTCCATAATAAATCTCTTTTGTATCTGGTCAATTTTTGTACCCTGACTTAGTCATTGAAGCCTCTTGGATCTATCACGAATGATCTTGATCTCTAGAATGTAGGATGCTTCACCCAATTCCTTCATGGTGAAACACTTTTTCAACCAATCCTTAACTGACTGTAAGACCGGTACATTGATTCCAATAAATAATATATCATCAACATATACTACAAGGATAACTATTACATTCCCATTAAACCACTTATAAACTCATGGCTCATATTCATTTTTAGTGAACCAAAACTACTTTATGGATTCATAAAATCAAATGTTCCATGTCCTGGATGCTTGATTTAATCCATAAATGGATTTCTGTAACATAAAAACCCGTTTGGCTTCACCTGGTGTCACAAACCTTTCTGGTTGTGTCATATATACATCTTCCTGAAAGATTTCGTTAAGGAATTTTTTTTTTGACATCCATTTTCCTAATCTCCATGTCATGGTATGCTTTTATGTCAAGTATGATTCTTATGGATTTAAACATGGAAACTGGCGAGAAGGTTTCAACATAGTAAATTCTTTGACACTATCAGAATCATTTAGCCACTAGATTTTCTTTATTGGTGCTAACTTGACCTTCCATGTACAGTTTCCTCTTGAATACCCATTTTTAATCAACTGGCTTTACATCAACTGGCTCATTGACCAGAACCCATACATGGAATCCATCTCAGAATTTATAGCTTCTAACCATCTGGTAGCTTTTGAGATTTCTACTACTTTATTGTAGGAGAAATGTTCATCATTGTCCAACAATAATGATTCACCATCCTTGGGGACTAGGAAACCAAATCAATCTGGTTCCCTTACCTCTCCGGAGCTCTTACGTTGTACTTTTTTTTCTGGAACCTCTTCCATGGGGACCTGTGGAACTTTTTCCTGTACCAACTCATGTGTATCTTGAGCATAAAATTGGTCGAAGTCAATCTTTCTCCCACTATTATTTTTGATTATGTGCTCCCTCTCATGAAAGATGGCTTTTTGGGTGACAGTCACTTTTTTTTCTGAAGGGTTATATAGGTAATATCCTTTATTTTCTTTGGGATATTATATAAAGATACAAATCGTGCCCCAGGGTGCTATTATGTTTCCTGATAAGGCCTTAACAAACACCTCGCATCCCCATACACGTGTGTGCGACAAAATGTTTTTCTTTTCATTCCATAAATCGGATGGAATTCCATTTTCCACCTTAGTTGGTACTTTGTTTAATGTGTATTTTGTAGTTTGTAATGCATATCCCCAAAAGGATAATGGAAGATCTGCAAAACTCATCATTGATCTCACCATGTTCAACAAGGTGCAATTCCTACTTTAACTAACACCATTCCATTGTGGTGTATAAGGAGGAGTGAGATGAGATAGAATCTCAGACTCCCGTAGAAGATTGATGAACTGTTGGTTCAGGTATTCTCCACCTCTATATGATCGAAGCTTCTTTATCTTATTACCAATCTGATTCTCTACTTCATTCTTTAATTTTGTAAATTTCTCTAAGGATTATGACTTATAACTCATTATGTAGACATATCTATATATACTCAAATCATCAATAAAATTAATGAATTAAGAATATCCACCTCTAGATTCTACTGGAAATGGTCCACATACATACGTGTACACCAATCCTAAAGCTCTGTGGGCCTTTCACCCTGTCCACCAAAAGCTAGATGGGTCATTTTACCTTGTAAAAATCCTGACATCTATCAATTCGTTTTATCTCAGTAGAGTCTAAATAACCATCGTAGCAGTGCTTTGTCAAGCGCTTCTCTTTTACATGAAGGAGATGGTGATGCCACTACAGGGTGATGTATGGGTCATGTGAGTTTGTTTCATTGCCGATTTCCAACACTTTGTTTTCATAATTTAATACATACAAACCATTATTCAAATGCACCATACCATAACATACATTGTTCTTATAAAATAGAAAACCCTTATTTCCAAACAAAAAAATAAATCCATCCATATCCAAACTAGATACAAGAAATTGTGTTCTTGGTAAAACTAGGCACATAATAACAGTTATGTAAAACCAAAAGCATCTCAATCAGCAATGAGAGGTGGTAATCGCCAATGGACAACACAACCATCCTCGCACCATTGGTAGCACGAAGATCCACCTCTACTCTAGAAATATTTCTAAATCTACTTGTTTCTGGAATTTGAATATAGATGTGATCCCCACAAGCTATATCTAATTCCAAATGTCTATAAATGGAAAGATTACATTCGATAACGAACACACCTTTAGTGTCCCCATGCTTTTGGCTGCAATTTCTCTTTCAGTGCCCAAGATTACCATATGAAAAACATACCAACTCTCATTCCTAGACTTTCCTCTAGATTTTACCCTTCTTGGAGGTATGACTCTTGGGGGCTTAGACCGTTTATAAGTCTATGGACCATTTTCATTTTCCTTCATTTTCTTATTCACCATAACTACTGCATTTTTTTCATGCCCCATGTCCTTATCTACCTAGATAATTAAGGTCAGATGTTCTGATAGACTCTTCTCATTTTTTTCTCATGTTGTAGTTGATAATAAAGATACATAAGGTCTTGGGTAGTGATGATAGGATGATATCAGTATGAAACTCATACAAGAATTTAATCTCTAAGATGTCCAGGTATTTTATGTAGCACATAATCTTGACTACATGAGGCCCAACTGGCACAGACTCTCTAAGATTTGTTGTAAACAAAGCATTGGCGATCTCATATCTCTCTTTTCTCACCTTCTCTTCGTAGAGATCCTTAAGTTTATACATAATGCTATACGCGTCCATGTTTTAATATTGCTTCAAAATCTCATTAGACATAGTCGATTTCATGAAACATTAGACATATGTGGTTGCATTCTTATGCTTCACATAGAGAGATAGTTCCTCATCATTGTCCTTGTTTCTAGGCATAACATGAACATTCTCTTCCAGCACATACAACTTCCTCTCGTGGCGAAGTATGACACGTAAATGCCTATGGAACTCATTGAAATTGGTTCTAGTGAGAAGTTTTTCTTCTCGAGTATGGTTCGCAATGATATAATCGAAGTAATTTTTCTTTCCATTTCTACAAATTAAGATTAACAATTCTTTAGTACTTTATTATGATAAAACTGAGACAAATAAATAATTTAATACTTATTAGTCTCCCACTATTATATCAAATTCCAATATCCCTCACCATTGACTTCAGAATATTCTGTTTCCTGGATATTCTAGTGGAAAAGATACATATTTCCCCTTACATTACCCCAGTTAGGGTTATTCAAGCAACTTTAAGGGTTTTAGTGAGTCATTCCAAATTCCATCTGCATTAAATCACAACTCCCAGATCCGCTGAGTGGACTCCCAAATCCTGAAACCCTTTTATTTTGGATTTCCCAAAACTTTCCCTCCTGGTCACACCAATTGTTGTTGTGGTAGTAAACCCTTCATGTGAACTAAGTCACGTCAACCCAAAACCTTGAATTAGAATTCCCCGATGATTTAAATCACCCCAACTAGGGTTGGTCAAGGACTTTGAACTATGGTTCGATTCTAACCGAGTTATGGAAGGCTATTATGAAATAATATTTCCTTGAGGAAATTAATCCTTATACGTAAATTCTAATTTATTATATTTTATTACATTATTTTTAATATTAATTGGGATATAATTAAGTGATTAACCATGCCTAAGATAATATTTACGCATAAAACGGTTTCCATTTTGTTTCATCTTGCATGCTTGTTTAATTCATTAATTGTGTGATCGTGACAACACACCAACAATAAATAAACCATGAAACTGACAGAAATAAAATAAAGGGTACGATCACGAGCTTGTTATATTTGGTTATTTTGTCTAGCTGTTGATAATCTATCTTAAGTCCTAGGGGAGAAACACCTTTAACTTTCTGGGTTTGTGTTTACAGCTTTCCATCTGTCCACCTTTGTATCTCCATGGATTTGATTCACCTTGGCTTTGGGCTCGAGCCACCTAGCTTGGGAGCTCCATCCATTACATATGCATTTATCTCACATGTAGGTGAGGGGTAAAGGGGTTTTTTACATAAAACAACATTGGGCATGCATGCCCTACATATTAATGAGGAAAAGTATTACAGGACAAAAATTTTAATTTAAATAAATAAATTAAAAGAAACCATTCTCATACAAAGGTCTTGGTCTAGCTCATGATCATCCCAACATGCAATGATATTTATGCATAAATAAAACTAGCATTCAATACTTTAATCATTCTTATTTAAGATAAATCATTCTCGAATCAAGTAATTATCTTTAATTAATCAATCCTTTTATCTTAAAACCTTTTTTTGAATTTCCATGATATTATCATCCATCATAATTTTACAGAAATAAATTCATTTAAAATTATCCTTGTACATAACATGTACATTGGAGGAAACCAAGTGAATTACCATTCATAAAAACACAATGAATATAAATGAACATTACGCAGATGTTAAATTAAACACACACACACACATATATATATATAACACCTTTCATGTGTTGTGTCTCAGCTTTACGCTAGTACTATGGTACATGTATCAAAGGTTTGTATAATTAATAATAAATTTTAATAAATCTGCATAATTTTTATGAGTACACGGCGTGTAGTTCTAACTACATGGTGTGTACTTTTGTTCACTGTCCATCTAAAGTACACGCCTGAGGACATGACTTGTAGATGTACTTTAGAAATTTTCAGAGTACACAACGTGTTTGGTGGGACACACGTCATGTGTTATCCGCGTTACACGGTTTCCATCTGGGCAAGCAGTGTATGGGGTACACGGTTTAACCCTAACCCGAAGGGACTACACGCCGTGTTCAGTGGACCACACGGCATGTAATATGGAAATCGTGCGCCACATGTTCCTGGTCAACAAACTGTGTCTTTCATGACTTAGAAATACTCTAACACACGGCCTAATTTGGCAGACTATTCCGATGCATCGAACCTAGACTACATGACGTGTAATTCAGAATACATGTCGTGTATTCTGGTGTTGTATGTCCATGAAAATTTGGAACCTCTAGATGAGGTCCTCTATTTTATTTTAATAAAAATTTAATAAAAAATTCATTTCATTAAGGTGAATGGGAAATGAGAGAGGAGGAACAAATCTCTAGATTCATCTTTTAAAGAATGATTTACTTGAATTGAATCAACTAAGTTATTAAATGCATAAATCACCAACGAAAAAAATAAATAATTATAATCAATGATATGACCCTTTGATAACACTTGTAGGTTTTGGGTGCAATGAAAGCACATTGGTTTGTATAATGAACATTAATTTTAGTGTTAACAACGATCAATCTGAGATCCATCCCGATAATAAAATGCCATATATTTGGTATAGATCAAAAAATGAAAAAGAATGTGGGGAGTCCTAGAACTATATAGTGGATCATCATATGTTGGTTATATTTAATTTAATTAATTGAAAAGAATTACCATGATGTAATTCTCTCTTCTTTGATGTTTTTGATCATAATCCGATGCGATTCTTCGTTATGTCATAGAATCCATGTGTAGGACTCCTCCAGCGGTGATCCACACCTGCTCCACATTTCTATAAACAACGTTGAAGGAATTTCCAGGTGCTAAGAACCTTTGCTTGCGATGTCCACCTTTGATCACCTTGATCTGGTGGAGGTGGATCTCTCTCTTGTAGCTTGAGTGCATTCTTGGTGAAAAAATAATTCTCTCTTGGCTTGAGCGCTTTTCCAAATCTGTTGTGCACAACTATAAAAAATGGCTAGTAAAATGAGAAATATATAATATTAATTTTAATTACATAGATTAATAAAATGAATTAATTAACTGAAAACATTTATTCAGTCCATTTTATTCTTATTAATACCCCATGACTTAAAAATAACGGTTGGATATTATTTTTATTTGACATGAGCCCATCGAAATATACCTAATATAATTTAATTAAATAAATAATATTATTTCTCATAAACTCCCATGAAAATAAATGGCTTGTATATTTAATATACATGGAGTGTACTTTTATTTTTCCATTTTTGTTTACTTTCTCCATAACATTTATTAGACCCAGAATAATGGATATTTATTTATAATATAAATATCACTGTATTACTTTCTAATAAATTTATTATTTCACCCAAAATATATTCCTTCGAATAACTAGTGTAGAAAAAATGTAATCAAGAATTCTTGAATAATTATTAAACAACAATGGGGAATAATATTTATTCATCTTGTTGAATTAATATTTAACTGAGACACATGGATACACTTGTGTGTGACCCTCTTGGCCTCTTTCTTAGTGGAATTAGGTGGAGCCTACCTAAAGTCCAATGTTAGCATCTAGAAAAACTCCAAGGCACCCATATAAAAAGTTGTTAATGCCACAATGATGTGTCACCTCCTATGAACACTTACTATGTAATATAGTCCATTTGTCTCGATATCTCAAATCAAGCGGGTTGCATGCTAGTTCTATCAAACCATGTGCTCGATTATTCTTTCTTTGACTTTCTGGAATTTAACTTTCCCATTCCTCACCATGGACATGGATTATTTTAGGCTATATCAATTCCATCAAAGGGCCTAAGATATACACTTCCATTATGAAACATAATGGATAAATCCTTTCTCACATTATCTATTAATGCAGTATCACTCGTGATTCACCCAACGTATCCTACCTCACTGCGAATAGTGTTTCGTCATAGTTTTCATCAATAAATCATAGTGTGTGAGTTGTAATACCCATTAATAATAATTATAAAGTCTAAGGACCAATACACACATCCACAGATTGGAATATCCATATGACACAATGAAATGAAAATGTTCTAGTGGTGGATCTCGTTCTTATAATATCCTCCTGGAAATTACCATGGGCGCACCCCATGAGAAGGTGCCTTAAAGTTTTATGATTCCTCTCCCTTAATGGCATGTATTTTTTGTATCCCTCAAATAATATCATACAGCCATATAACATATATTCAAGAACAATGTTATGGCACATTGGGGTTCGCATCATCGCAGGGATCCTCTATCACCATTAAATGCAACAAATATCCTAAGGACATTATCACATGCATTGTCACATAGAAGAACAATTAAGATGTGATCAAGTATTTATTAATTAATAAAGTAAAAATTAGTTGGATCTAGGGCACCAACTCCAACACCATGTTCACTGAAACAAGTAGCAACTGTCACAGACTGACTCCGGGTAATAACATTGTGTATAGAGATACTCCTTGTACCACTACTGACTAGAGTGGAGTTCCTCCCTATTCTACCTTAATTACTCTATGTGGTGGTCCTTCCCATCGTTTTGACACACCACAAGAAGGTTATCTCCATGCCCATGGCCCATATATTTTTGGATATCAATGTGAAGGTCCTCCTCGCTTCATCACTAGCTCAAGAAGAGGCCCTCCCTGTGGCGACATTGACCAAAGAGAAGGTCCTCTTCACCCTATCACCCATCACCATGGAGGTACTCCCCATGTACTGACAAACTCTATTGGAGGCCCTCCCCACTATAGCATTCCCAACCATGGAGTTCCTCCACGTGTTCCATTTAAAATTTGTGCAAGTGTCCCCCTCACCCCAGCTCATTCAAAAAGAAGCACCTACCTGCTCCAATACTGTTATGGCCCTAACCTCTCCGGCCCATTCCTTTGTCAAAAGAAGGTCAAGAAGTGTTCTGGAGGGTAAAATGGACTTTTCCCACACTTTCCAGAATTTTGAAACTACACGCCGTGTAGTTTGAGTATATGTCGTGTACCCCCCTTTCCGGTTATACCCCGTGTTGGAGCCGTATCCTTGCCGTGTGCAATAAATGGGTGCACGTCGTGTGACCAGTTCTACACGCCGTGTAGTCCTTCCCCACGTATGCGTTACCAGTCAACGACCGTGTACCATGTTGGAGCCGTATCCTTGCCATGTGCAATAAATGAGTACACGCCGTGTGTCTAAACTACACATCGTGTAGTCCCTCCCCGCATATGTGTTACCCTCAAACTGTGTGTTGACCAGTCAACGGCCGCAGAGCCGTGTTGGAAGCCGCGTGGAGACCGTGTGAAAGAACCGAGTACATGCCGTGTACCATAAAGTACACGCCGTGTACTTTTTCTTTTCACGCCTATAAAAGGAGGGGTCCCCTAATCCTTTCAACTCACTCCTCTCCTCTCCTCTCCTCTCCTCTGAGCAGAGCTCTCTCAGGAGACTCGAAGGATCTTCCTTCCATAACTTCTTCGTCCGAGCTCCGATTTATGATCCGTCAGCGGCCACGGGATTGTAACGATGAGGTGGAGCTTCTGATCTTGGATCTGTTGTCTTTCCTTCGGCCTTTCCTTTCCGAATTCTTCCCGAGGTGGTTTTTCTGGGACCCGACAGAAGTGACGGACGCCGACGAACGTCTTCTAAGGTTGATCTGGGGGAGCGTTGCGATCGGAACCTGTTGAGGTAGAAATTTTACCTTCGTCTCTTTAATTTGTGCATCATGCAGGGTGGGTGTTCTGTTGTTTACGTGAAACACTTTTGAACCGGTTTAAATGAAGATAACAACTGGTTAAAGAATGGGGTTGGGAAGTTTGAGATTGATGTTACTTTATACCCTGTGATATTATGTTGTGAATTGAATGAGCTTCTACCTACGGAAAATCACGGTCGTTGGGGGCCTTTTATTATGCAATTAAATGTTTCCCTCTCCTTCTAGATTTTCTTATGGATGGAACTTTGTGGAATGTTGAAATTGGTTAATCACGTAAAGTTGGCTGTTTAAATCTGGAACCCTTGTGTGATCACCCCGATTAAACAAAATGGAATAATGAACATGTGTGTGTTGTCTTGGTTACGAGGCATGTGTTGGGGATGTTTTGTGGGTTGTTGTGGATAGGGTGAGTAGCGGGGCTGTGGTTGACTTGGTTGTCGGTTGGTGTGAATGTTGTGTTGGTAATGGGCAGTGGGGCTGCAATAAATGGTATTAAAGGGATGATGATGTATGGTGTGGTTGTGGTTGGCAACAGGGATGCAGGGATGGGTTGAATGTGAACGGATAGTGGGTTGTGAATAATAAATTAAAGTGGAAGAGTTAATGAATGGTGGGGTGTGGTAATGGAAAGGGTTTAATAATCAATGGGTTGGTTGGTTAATAAGAAGGGCTTGGTTGTGTTGCTTTTGTTTTCCTAACTTGATTTGTAGATGACAGGGATATGTTTTACGAACGATTGGTGTGGTTATTTGTGGATAGTTGGCCAGTAGTTAAGGAACTAAATAACTATTTCTACTAAAATGTGAAAACCTAAAGGGGGTTGGGTTTGTTTGTTGTATGCATGCTTCGTAGTAGCAGTGTCGAGGCACGTGCTCAGTTTATCTTTTTAGAAGACATAGATTGGTTGTGTGTTTGGTATACATATATATATCTGTATCTTTTGTGTTTTATCACACCCCACCCATGTTGAGAACATAGTGCCGAACACTCCCATCTCATGGGAGAGGTTGTTTTTCCCTTAGTTACTAGCTTTTTCCTACTCCTTCTCCCCTAGGTTGTGATGGCTTGAGGCGACCTTACACCTAAGAATCTTTGGGTAGGTTTAGATTGGGTTGGTTTTATCCCAAGACTCTTCGGGAAGGTTCTACTGTTTCCCAAGAATCTTCAAGATGAGGCCCAAGTGTGTGCGGGCGGGATACGTGGTTGTGAGGCCCAGGTGTGTGCGGGCGGGATACGTGGTTGTGAGTTCCAGGTGTGATCAGGCGGGATATGTGGTTGTGAGGCCCAGGTGTGTGCGGGTGGGATACGTGGTTGTGAGGCCCAGGTGTGTGCGGGCGGGATACATGGTTGTGAGGCCCAGGTGTGTGCGGGCGGGATACGTGGTTGTGAGGCCCAGGTGTGTGTGGGTGGGATACGTGGTTGTGAGTCCCAGGTGTGTGCGGGCGGGATACGTGGTTTTGAGGCCCAGGTGTGTGCGGGCGGGATACGTGGTTGTGAGGCCCAGGTGTGTGCGGGTGGGGAGAGTATGGCAGTGTCAGGATGTTCGTCGTTAGGAAGAGCAGCTAATTAAAGGTAAATAGTGTGGGGTACCCAATACTCTTCTTCATATATACTACTACCTGTTGGGATTGTGTTTTTGGTGAGTGTGGCTGGTGAGGTTGGGTGGATAGAATTCCTTTCTAGGTTTCTTCTGTTGTTCTCAGAGGACATTAGGATGTCTCCCCACTTGTGCATGAGAGCTTTAGGTTTCCCTACTGAGTATACTTGTATGCTCACCCTACATTTACTTTCATGTTTCCAAGAGGACTAGCAGGGACGTGCAGGACCCTACTATTCGGACAGTTGGAGTTGTTGTTGTTGTTGTACCTTTGTTTTGTTTTGGTATTGTACTTTGAGCTTTCTTGTACTTATACCTTGTTATAAAATTGTTTAAACATGCATGTGTGATTGGTTTTGTTTTATTTCTATACACTTGTTCTTTTCCTTTTTGGTGGTTGACTTGTCCTATTTCCCGATCTTTAAAAATAAAAAGGGTAATGCCTCCCATACTTGTGAAAAACTCATACCCTTGGAGCTAGTCGCCACCCCGGGGCCTACTGGAGGCGGGAATCAGGGGTCATTATCTCCCTTTCACCATTTCCAGCTCAGGAGGGGCATCTTTGGTGGGAGGGGGTCATGACAGAATGGTATCAGAGGTGATGGTTGAGATATAGGATAGAGTCTGGAGTTAGGCATAGTGAGGATTGCATGGGATGGTAGGGAAACAGAGTTAGTTAATCTTGGTGAGTGAAATAGGCCAGGGAAGACCGGCTAGGACACGGGATTTTAGGGCCCCCCATTATCTGATGAAAGGACTCTGAGCCTACCAAACGACCAAGTGAAACTACATTGATTGTAGGGTAGAGACCCTAGTAAAGTTATATGCATCATCATGATTGTGTTTTACTTGACTTGGGTGTTCTGGGAAAGAAATTGAAATAAAATGAGAAAATAAAACCTTGATTTTTCCTTACTACTTTGGCTTAGGTGATCCTTGTTTACCGTACAACTACGGCACCTGGACATCATCCCTAGGTGGCTCAGATGGCCGAGGCCCAGCAGATTCAGGCGTTCGATCAGTTGAGGATTGACTGAGAGGAGGAAGATAGCCAGTGGCATAAGACTCTCCATTCTTTCCAGTGGCAGACCCTTAAGAAGTACGAGGGTAGTACTTCGGATACAGAGACGGATGGGTGGCTTGAGGAGCTAGGGATCTCTTTTACCTTGATCTGTGCTCCAAGGGAGTACTGGGTTCCCCTAACAGTCAGTCAGCTGAGAGGTGTGGTGCGATAGTGGTGGATTCTCTACCTTGGAGAGAGGATAGAGGCAGAGGTTCCATGGGCAGACTTTGAGAAGGAATTCTGAGAGGAATTCCTTTCTTCCATGATCAAAGTAGAGAAGCGGCAGGAGTTACTCTACCTTCAGCAAGGGTGTATATCGGTATGAGAGATGGGGATCAAGTTCAAATATCTCCCATGCTTTTCTCCGGATCTCTTTCCGAATGAGGAGTCTCGGGCGAGACATTTGGAGGAGGCGCTTCATCCTTCACTCCAGTATGCTGGCACCCCCTTCACCCTTCCAACGTACTTGGCAGTGCAGAAGAAGAAAGAGGTTGTAGAGAGGATGCACTCTCTGGGAGGTGCACCCCGTGAGGGGAACCAGCAAGGATCGTCGAAGGGGAAAGCACTCAGCAACAGGTCTCCTGTGACGGGACCTTCCAGGTTCAAGCCAGTGGGGAGCAGGCCCCAGCAGTTCAGATCTTCAGGTCCTCGTCCCTTTTTCACGTGCCCAGGACCGAGGTGTTTTTCTTGTGGAGGATTCGGGCACGTTCAGAGTCGGTGCCCGACCCGAGCTCAGTACGGTGGAGGTGGGTAGGTTCAGCGCCCACCTCAGCAGCACCAGTTGCCAGCAAGGCCCTTCCAGTAGCAGCAGGACCATGCCCCTCTGAGGGCAGACTTTGCAGGAGGAGGCCGACCTCAGGGTGCTCCTCAGGGACCTTGACCAGGGAGTGGTCGGGGAAGTGGACGACATCAGAGAGGCCGAGGAGCTGGGCGTGGACAGTTTCACGTAGCAGAGTTGGCACCTCCAGCAGGACTAGAGGTGGTGCGAGGTATGGTTTGTTTGTTCAGCACTCTTTTTTCTACTCTGTTCGATTCAGGAGCTTCGTACTCCTTTGTTGCACCTGGTATAGATCATGCTTTGGGACTATACTTAGAGAGAATTTCTGTACCACTGGTTCTAATTACACCAGTTGGAGGCCAGACCAGCGTATCTTGTGTTTTCCGTGGATGTGGGTTGATGTTGGGACCACATCGATCTAGTGGGGACCTTCTTCTATTACAGATTCAGCCATGCGATGTCATCCTAGGAATCGACTGGTTGTTTTCTGTTAGTTCCGTTATCGACTGCTTATGGAGAAGAGTCGTGTTCTCCTATGTGGATGGGCGGCACATATCTTTTGTTGGTGAGAGGAGCTATCAGGCGGGAAGCTGGCGTGTGGAGCCTCTCCTTTCCTTGTTAGGCGGGTTATCAGCGGTTCCAGCTGATACAGAGATGATGGATGTCCCGAAAGTTGTTGGGGAGTTCCTCAATGTTTTCCATGAGGAGTTTGTGACTCTACCCCCCCCCCCCCCCCGGCATGACGTTGAGTTCGGGATAGACTTACAGCCTGATGCCCATCTGATTTCGATGGCCCCTTATCGGATGGCACCTTCGGAGTTGCGGGTGTTGCAGATTCAGATTGACGATCTGATGGAGAGGGGTTTTGTTCGACCCAGGATGTCACCATGGGGTGCTCCAGTTTTGCTCGTGAAGAAGACATATGGTGGTCTCAGGATATTCATAGACTACCGAAGGTTGAACCAGGTAACGGTCAAGAACCGCTACCCCCTTCCAAGGATAGATGATCTCTTCATCCAACTAAGGGGAGCAGGTTGGTTTTACAAGATTGATCTATGATCTGGATATCATCAGCTGAGTGTGAAGGACAGTGACATCTCAAAAATGGATTTTAGGTGCAGGTATGGGCACTTAGAGTTTGTATTAATGCCGTTTGGAGTTACGAATTCACCAGCTGTGTTCATGGGACTTATGAACTTTGTCTTCTGAGAGTTTCTGGACCGTTTCGTCGTTGTGTTTATCGATGACATCCTGATCTACTCAAGATCAGAGGAGGAGCACGTTGAGCATATCAGGGTAGTCTTAGAGGTCCTTCGACACCACCATATTTATGGGAAATTGTTGAAGTGTAAGTTCTTGACACAAGAAGTACACTTCCTTGGGCACGTGGTATCTCAGAATGGAGTGTCAGTGGACCCGTCGAAGGTGGAGGCAGTTGTTTCTTGGGCAGCACCCAAGAGCATGGCAGAAGTTCGTAGTTTCCTGGGGTTAGCAGGTTACTATCAGAGGTTCGTTCCGGACTTCTCTCTAGTTGATGCTCCATTGACAGCTTTGATTAGGAAGAACCAGGTCTTCCTATGGAGAGAGCAGTGCCAGAAAGCTTTTGACTACCTGAAGGAGAAGTTGGTTAGTGCTCCCATACTCAGGTTTCCAGAGGAAGAGTTGTTGTATGAGGTGTTTTTTGATGCCTCTGGCCTTGGTCTGGAGTGTGTGCTGATGCAGAAGAAGGGTGTGATCTATTATGGGTCTAGGCAGTTGCGCCCTCATGAGCGTAACTATGCCACCCATGACATGGAACATGCAGTAGTAGTGTTCGCATTGAAGTTGTGGCAACATTACCTCTTTGGGGAGCAATTTGTGGTCTTCTCAGATCACAAGAGCATGTGTTATATCTTCTCCCAGTGTGACCTGAACCTACGGCAGCGGAGATGGGTCGAGTTTCTCCAAGACTATGACTTTGAGATATCTTACACTGAAGGTAAGGGCAGCATTGTGGCTGATGCCCTGAGTAGGAAATCGCATCAAGAAGTGGTTTGGGAATATGCTGATGCTTGGAAGGCGATGGGAGAGTTGGCTACCTTTCACTTGGATGCCAGGGTAGAAGGTGTTAGAGGTTGTTTGTTTCAGATGATGGTGCAGTCCTCTTTGTTGCAGCAGGTGGAAGAGTCTCAGTGGGGGGACTCCAAGGCGGAAGTGATGCAGGATCGTGTTGATCAAGGGAATGCTCTAGAGGGATGGTCAGAGTACAGTCGACATCGGATGTTTTACCATGGAAGGTTGTTTGTTCCGGAGGAGATGCATGAGGGAGTTCTCTGTGAGTTCCATAGCTCATCCTTAGCAGTACATCCAGGAGTTTTGAAAATGTACCGAGGCCTGAGGGAATAGTTTTGGTGGCCTGGGGTGAAACGGGCAGTGGCGGAGTTTGTGGCTAAATGCCTAGTGTGTCAGCAAGTAAAGGTTGAACATCGTGTTCCTAGTGGTTTGTTGCATCCTTTAGATGTCCCCGAGTGGAAGTGGGATGACATCTCAATGGACTTCGTCACAGGACTACCTGGAGCTCAGGGTGGTTATGATGCTATCTAGTTGGTGGTGGATCGACTGACGAAATCAGCTCACTTCTTAGAAATCAAGGAGTGTGGCCCGGTGAGTACCTTAGCATAGAGGTACGTAGACGAGGTGGTGCGGTTTCATGGAGTTTTGAGGACTATCATCTCAGATCGTGATACTCGGTTTACCTCATGAGTCTAGAAGGGGATACAGCATGCCTTTGGCACCCAGATACGCCTTAGAATGACTTTCCACTCCCAGACTGATGGGCAGACGGAGCAGACTATCCAGACGTTGGAGGAAATGCTGCGATCATGCATTCTAGATTTTAGAGGATCATGGGTATGACACTTTCCTTTAGTAGAGTTTTCCTACAACAACAGCTTCCACTCTACTATTGGCATGGCACCATTTGAGGCTTTGTATGGAAGGCCACCTCGTTCACCCATTTTTTGGGAAGAGGTTGGTGAGATAGGTGCTCTTGGGCCAGAGGTAGTGCAGAGCACCACAGAGAAAGTCCAGCTTTTATGTGAGAGGATGAAAGTGGCTCAGGACCAAAAGAAGTCTTATGTTGATCATCGGAGGAGGCCCTTGGAGTTCGAGGTGGGAGATCATGTGTTCTTGAAGGTTTACCCTCGACGGGGGCAGCAGAGGTTTGGGAAAGGGAGAAAGCTCTCACCCAGGTTCATCGGACCTTTTGAGGTGTTGAGACAAGTCGGTGAGGTGGCATATCAGCTAGCCCTGCCACCTCAGTTGGAGAAGGTTTATGATGTCTTCCACGTCTCCCAGCTTCGTCGGTACTTACACGACAACTCCCAAATTATTTACTGGGGAGAGATAGATATGGGAGACGATGCGACCTTCGAGGAACAACCAGTCAGAATAGAAGATCGTAAAGAGAAGGTGCTCCGTGGATGAACCATTCCGTTGGTTCATGTGTTGTGGAGGCATGGCGGTCTCGAGGAGAGCACTTGGGAGTGGGAGACCCAGATATACGCTCAGTACCCAGAGTTGTTTTGACTTGTGTTTTTTCCTTGTTCTTCTAAGCTTGTGTTGATGTTGTACTTTGTACCCTTGTTATATGGAATGATTGGCTTGTCAATTGTGGGACCTTTTGTTTCTTTGTTCCCTGGTAACGTGTAGCATGTACGGATGTGTGGGAAAGGGAAAAACATGACCCTTAATTGAGACGCATTAATGCAGATGCGATTGAACTCGTGCGGGTGAGTCAGTGCTGCCTAAAGCGGATAATATCTCGACATAGGTGAAGGAATTTCCCAAACCCGCATGTTCGGTCAGTGTGTTGGTTGTGTGGTGTTGGGGATAGTGAAAGTTGAAAAATCCTAATGTATGAAGTGGGAAGACCCAATTCTTAATCGAGACACATTAATGAGGATGCAATTAAACCCATGCAGGCGAGTCAATGCCACCTAAAGCGCATAATATCTCGACATAGGAGATGGAATTCCTAACACATATAATTAGGGTTGTTGGTTGGGTTCCTGTTATAACGAGAAACCTAAGAGGTATCTTGTCGGGTTCCTCTGGGTTGGTTTTTGAATTCTCGGGGACGAGAATGTTTTAAGAGGTATCTGATGTAATGTCCTGGACCTCTCCGGCCCATTCCTTTGTCAAAATAAGGTCAAGAAGTGTTCTGGAGGGTAAAATGGACTTTTCCCACACTTTCTAGAATATTGAAACTACACTCCATGTAGTTTGAGTACACGCTGTGTACCCCCCCTTTCGGGGTATACCCCGTGTTGGGGCTGTATCCTTGTTGTGTGCAATAAATGGGTGCACGCCGTGTGACCAGTTCTACACGCCGGGTAGTCCTTCCTCGCGTACGTGTTACCAGTCAATGGTCATGTACCATGTTGGAGTCGTGTCCTTGCCATGTGCAATAAATGAGTACACGCCGTGTGTCTAAACTACACACCGTGTAGTCCCTCCCCACGTATGCGTTACCCTTAAACCGTGTTTTGACTAGTCAACGACCGCGGAGCCATGTTGGAAGCCGCGTGGAGACCGTGTGAAAGAACCGAGTACACGCCGTGTACCATAAAGTACATGCTGTGTACTTTTGATTTTCATGCCTATAAAAGGAGGGGTCCCTTCCTCCTTTCAACTCACTCCTCTCCTCTCCTCTCCTCTCCTCTGAGTAGAGCTCTCTCAAGAGACTCGAAGGCTCTTCCTTCCATAACTTCTTCATCCGAGCTCCGATTTACGATCCGTCAGCGGCCATAGGATCATAACGATGAGGCGGAGCTTCCGAGCTTGGATCCGTTGTCTTTCCTTTGGCCTTTCCTTTCCAACTTCCTCCCGAGAATGTTTTTCCGGGACCCGACAGAAGTGACGGACGCCGACGGACGTCTTCTAAGGTTGATTCGGGGGAGCATTGCGATCAGAACCTATTGAGGTAGGGATTTTACCTTCTTCTCTCTAATTTTTGAATCATGCGGGGTGGGTGTTCTATTGTTTACATGAAACACTTTTGAACCAGTTTAAATGAAGATAATAACTGGTTAAAGAATGGGGTTTGGAAGTTTGAGATTGCTGTTACTTTATACCCTGTGATATTATGTTGTGAATTGAATGAGCTTCTGCCTATGGAAAATCATGGTCATTGGGGGCCTTTGCTTATGAAATTAAATGTTTCCCTCTCCTTTTGGATTTTCTTATGGAAGGAACTTTTTGGAATTTGGAAATTGGTTAATCACGTAAAGTTGGCTGTTAAAATCTGGAACCCTTGTGTGATCACCCCGATTAAACAAAATGAAATAATGAACATGTGGGTGTTGGCTTGGTTACGAGGCATGTGTTGAGGGTATTTTGTTGGTTTTTGTGGATAGGGTGAGCAGCGGGGCTGCGGTTTACTTGGTTGTGGGTTGGTGTGAATGTTGTGTTGGTAATGGGCAGCGGGGCTGCAATAAATGGTATTAAAGGGATGATGATGTATGGTGTGGTTGTGGTTGGCAGCGGGGCTGCTGGGATGGGTTGAATGTGAACGGATAGTGGGTTGTGAATAATAAATTAAAGTGGAAGAGTTAATGAATGGTGTGGCGTGGTAATGGAACGGGTTTAATAATCAATGGGTTGGTTGGTTGATAAGAAGGGATTGGTTGTGTTGCTTGTGTTTTCCTAACATGATTTGTGGATGACAGGGATATGTTTTACAAACGATTTGTGTGGTTAGTTGTGGATAATTTCCCAGTAGTTAAGGAACTAAATAACTATTTCTACTGAAATGTGAATGCCTAAAGGGGGTTGGGTTTGTTTGTTCTATGCATGATTCATAGTAGCAGTGTCGAGGCATGTGCTCAGTTTCTCTTTTTAGAATCCATAGGTTGGGCTATGTGTTTGGTATAAATATATATATCTGTATCTTTTGTGTTTTATCGCACCCCACCCATCTTGAGCACTTAGTTTTGAACACTCCCATATCATGGGAGAGGGTGTTTTTTCCTTAGTTACTAGCTCCTTCCTGCTCCTTCTTCCCTAGGATGTGATGGCTTGAGGCGACCTTACACCTAAGACTCTTTGGGTCAGTTTCAAATGGGGTGGTTTTAGCCCAAGACTCTTCGGGCAGGTTCTACTATTTCCCAAAAATCTTCGGGATGAGGCCCAGGTGTGTGCAGGTGGGATACATGGTTGTTGGGCCTAGGTGTGTGCGGGTGGGATACATGGTTGTGAGGCCCAGGTGTGTACGGGCGGGATACGTGGTTTTGAGGCCCAGGTGTGTGCGGGTGGGATAGGTGGTTATGAGGCCCAGGTGTGTGTGGGCGGGATAGGTGGTTGTGAGGCCCAGGTGTGTGCGGGCGGGATACGTGGTTGGGAGGCCCAGGTGTGTGCGAGCGGGATACATGGTTGTGAGACCCAGGTGTGTGAGTGCAGGATACATGGTTGTGAGGCCCAGGTGTGTGCGGGCGGGATACGTGGTTGTGAGGCCCAGGTGTGTGCGGGGGGGATATGTGGTTGTGAGGCCCAGGTGTGTGCGGGCGGGGAGAGTGTGGCAGCGTGAGGACGTTCATCATTATGAAGAGCAACTAATTAAAGGGAAATGGTGTGGGGTACCCAATACTCTTGTTCTTATATACTACTACCTGTTTTGATTGTGTTTTTGGTGAGTGTGGCTGGTGAGGTTGGGTGGATAGAATTCCTTGCTAGGTTTCTCCTGTTGTTCTCACAGGACATTAGGATGTCTCCCCACTTGTGCACGAGAGCTTTAGGATTCCCTACTGAGTATACTTGTATGCTCACCCTACGTTTACTTTTAGGTTTCCAGGAGGACTACCAGGGCCATGCGGGACCCTACTAGTCGGACAATTGGAGTTGTTGTTGTTGTTGTACCTTTGTTTTCTTTTGGTATTGTACTTTGAGCCTTCTTGTACTTATACCTTCTTATAAAATTGTTTAAAGATGCATGTGGGCTTGGTTTGGGTTTATTTCTATACACTTTTTCTTTTTCCTTTTTGGTGGTTGACTTTTCCTTTTTCCCGATATTTCAAAATAAAAAGGGTAATGCCTGCCATACTTGTGAAAAACTCATACACTTGGTTCTAGTCGCCACCCCGGGGCCTACTAGAGGAGGGACTCGGGGGGTCATTATCTCCCTTTCGCCATTGCCAGCTCAGGAGGGGCATCTTTGGTGGGAGGGGGTCGTGACAAATACCAACCATCAAGGAATTATTCCCCATATCAAAGATCTATCGTGACTTGATGAACCAACCAACTGAAGGAGGGTGGGTTGTTTCTGACAGATAATGAGCTCTAAGAAACCTTAGATCGTGGTCAACCCAGTCATCATTTCAGACACTGAAGCAGAGTGCATCTTCAGGATGAAACCCTCACCTCGATTTTTTGTATTAGAGTATGGGGATGGAACTATAAATATCATCTTTTTCCACCATGAAATTGGATTGATAGGATCCCTGAATCCCTCTACATATACATACAATTGGATGATGATTTGGCTCTATTTTAGGGTCTTGCTGTGAAATTCTCCCTAGCATCACATAGACCATTCTCTACAGCAACAGAGACCACAATGAATTGTTCTGGGGATGATCTTCGATGAGAACCATCTAGATCCACCACTGATGACTGCCTCCCCTGTGTAAGAATCAGTGGTATATACCCCATTCTATAGGGATGTAGTGATGTAGTCCGAGAATTCTCTGAAAGACAACCAATGATTCAGTGGTTTTTCATCTCACGCACCGCACTATACCCCTACTAGTATACCACTAAAATATTCCACATAAATTCCATTACTAATCCCTCAACCACCCCTATTCAATGAGTGGGGAAACCACTGATCGTATCCTGAGTTTGAGCTAATAATTTTGTGGGACATTCTCACAGTTGATCGTCTCCCTGAGATGTTCTGGCCGATTGCAACTACATGATTCAATATTCCAGAGTACCACATCTGGGACATGGTTATTTTCATCCAAGGAATCTTATGGAAGATTTATTTATATCCCATTCATTTATAGTTAGCATACAACATGATATGATAACACTTCTATTACATTTTCCAATAGTGGCTTCAGGTTGAGTTTGCCACACTTTTAGTGGCCCAGCACCCTGCATCACCTAGTTATCATTGAAATATCTAGAAATGGTTCACCTAGAGATTTACTATGATCCATAGAGTTATTTAAATGGCTTCCTGACATGTCCAAATCAGTTGATGGGGGTATTTTTTTCCCTACATTTTAGTCCTATACTATCCAAACCTAGATCACCAAGTCATATCTAGGATATTCCTTCGGGTGTCGTCACCATGAACATGGTTTTTCATGAGATGTACCCTGAAGGGGGAATTAGAATTTTTCTAGAGAAGATGAACATCCCACTGGGCCACTACACCACCCGGAAAACCGTGTAGGTTTCCACACTCGACAAAAAAAACTTTTCATGGATTTCTTGCACCTTCTCAGTCATTTCCTTTCAGTCGATACCCTAGCAATGGTAAAGATAATGTTGTGACGGTCAACCCCCCCGACCCATATGGAATATTGTATAAGAAATAATATTATCTAAAAATGTTTTAATTGAGTCAACAGATCACTGAATAGAGAAGAATGGTTGATAAGTTCCTCGAAAAACATGTTACAGAACGACAACCAGATTGTGGTAATCCTAGACTATGATAGCTGGGGTAGGAACCTATTCCCCAGAAAATTTCTCCTATGTGATCTCGATAACCCTACCCATATAGAAATGTTAGAGGTCGGTGTTTATGGGGAGAGACTGTAGTATGTGTCACCAAATCTGTTGAACTCTCTGTGGAATGGTTATTTTAATAATCACAAATTGTATTTTTATTTATTTACTTTTAGTCTTTTGTTCAAATTGTTCTAAATATGTTTAAATAATATCTATAAATTTTTATCTATGATCAATGTATGTTTATGGTTGACCTGGAAGTATTCTCGATTGAACAGACACTTTGTAAGAATTCCATGTCTTGACTCACCATTAGTCATTTTCCTGAGTCACTGATGATGAACGGTCACACCAATAATAGGAACTATAGCACCGATGATGACCTTCCGCACTGATGATGAATGGTCACACAGATGACTACCAAAGGTCCAAATAGATACTGATTCTAAGACACCAATGCTAAGCTACCGATGCTAAGACACCGACGCTAAGCTACCGATGCTAAGACACCGACACTAAGCTGTCGATGCTGAGACACCGATGCTAAGACACCGATGATGCTGAGACAACGATGCTAAGATACCAATGCTGAGATACCGATTCTAAGACACTGATGATGTTGAGACACCGATGCTGATGCAATTGAAACTGATGCAGATTCAAAATGTCTCACCGATCTCATGTCTCACAGATAGTCATGAAAACTATTTGAACTTCTATAAATTTGTTATTTAATTCTAATGGTCATAATTGATGTTTTTAATGCAATTAATGATATTTAATGTTAGTTATTGGCATGTCAGGAGACCGTACCTCATACCTATGGAAAGGTATTCATTCCTATTACTGGAGCTCGTGGAATAAAAAGAGATATTGAGCTATAGTAAAAGGATGGTTGTGTGGAAAGTCATAGAGAGAGAATTCTTTCGTGAATATACATGCGAGATTGAAGAAAACATGACGAAGTTGAAAAAGGGGCATTTTCAAGATCTAAATAAAACTATTATTCACGCAATCCAGCACTATTGAAGAACATACAAATAACACTGGAAATCAGAGAACACACTTTCTTGTGAAGGACATCAAGCTGAATCACGATACTCTGTTTTTAACAACAAAACCACAGAAGGACTCAGAAGCATCTCTGCTAAATCCAACGAGTCCAAAGCTACACTACCAATCACTAGAGCTTTCTAAACTCTGATACATTCTTTCTTAGTAATTATTTTACTTACATTTTTGAGCAGTGTGTGTACTCTGTTCATCATACACACACACTGACACCTGTGCAGAACTGGAGGATATCAAAATCCTCAAACCAAAATTTTTTGCTCTTGTTTACCCATGACAACTATGGAAGAGGTCCTTGTGTGGCCTAGTCATTGTTTTGTTTCCCACAGAGAACTGTGGTAGAGGTCCCTTTGTGGCCTGGACAGTCTTTCACTATTGTTAACCCCGATCTAGGGTGTGGATCAATTTATATTAATTGTTGAGAGGACTATGTCTCAGGTTGAGACTGAACCTCTTGGTTAACTCTTCTGTTCATTTTAATTTATGTCTATAAGTAAACTATATATATATTCCGCTACTATTACTTTGAAATACAAAACTATTTTAAAGCTACTTTGATAGTTAAATTAGAAAGTGTTTATACTTATTGTAAACTAGTAAGTTAGTTGAAAAAGTAAATTTAATCTTCAGATTATGTTAACTGAGACCTAATCAATCTTTGAGAAATTGATTGAACATTTACACTCTATATAGATTCACTAAAGTTTAACTTTGTTTTTAATTTGGGGGATTTTAAAAGAAATATTTTTAACAGAAATTTTAATTAGAACTCAATTCACCCCTCCCCCCTCTTGAGTATCCACTCCGACCAACATTTGGTATCAAAGGAAGTGTTTTTGTTAAAGGATTTTTTAAATACTCCGTTTTTCAACTATGATTTTAGTTTCATCTTTAAAGATCTTAAATTTCTATTAGTTCTAAATTTTATATCTTTAAATTTATTTTCTAAAATCTAGTTATGGATAATAAACTAGAGGGTGATGCTACTAACATGCCACATTTATTTAATGGTATGAACTATGCTCAGTGGAAAATTAAAATGAAAATACATTTAGAAAGTATGGATTTTGATATCTGGACTGCTATAGAGTCTCAATATAAAATTCCAGAAACTGAAAGAACAACTTGGGATGAACCTACAAATACTGCTTATAATAATTATTGTAAAGCTATGAATTCCCAATACTGTTCTTTAGGAGATGAGGAATTTAACAAAATATCTGCTTGCAAAACTTCTTATGAAATTTGGGATACTTTAGGTGTTTATCATGAAGGAACTACTAATGTTAAAGAAATTCGATTGAATACTTATACTATTAAATATGATAATTTTAAAATGAAAATTGATGAACCCATTTCTGATATGTATCTCAGGTTCAATGAGATAGTCAATAAAATGAATTCACTTGGTAAAGTTGTTCCAGCAAAAGAACAAATCATGAGAATCTTGAGATGTCTACCAGACCGATGGAGAGGCACATCTATTTCAATCAGATAATAATGTGGCATTGGAGCTCTTCCTGTCAAAGAACTTATTGGAAAATTAATGATGTATGAGGAAGAACTCAAGGTGAATAAAGAGGAAGATGATGAACCAAAAATGAAATCAATGGCTTTCAAGACTACTTCTTCAAAGATCAAGGACAAAGAAAAATCTCAAATACAAATTGACAGTTCAACAAGTGAAAGTTCAGACTCTGATAGTGATGCTGAAATGGCCCAGATAGCCAGAAGGATTAAGAAATTTTATAGGAAGAAGAAATTTTTCAGAATAACAAATTACAAATGAAAGTATCACAATAAGGGACATTGGAAGAAGGACTGGAAAAAGCCAGATAGAAGTGATGAAGTTGTTTGCTACGAGTGAAAAAGAAAAGGACACATTAACAAAGAATTCCCAAAGTTAAAATTCAAGAAGAAATACGATTACAAAGACAGTAAGTACAAGAAATCTATGAAAGCTTCCTGGAGTGCTTTTGAAGACTACACAAGTGAATCTGAAATATATAATTCAGAAAGAAATTGTGCCAACATGTGTTTCATGACCAACACATCTGAGGTAACTTTAGATACTCCTGTTTTAAATTCTTATTATTCTGAACATGATGTAGAATCTGAATCTGATTTTGAAAACATGACTAGTGAGGAATTATTTGAATACTGTAATATTCTGGAAGAGACATGAAATGAACTTAAGGATAAATACAAATCATTGAAGAAACATCATGATCTTACTACTATTGTTAAAACTGAACTTACTTTTTAAAAAGAGAAAAATTCTCAACTGTTAAAGGAAAACACTGAACTGAAAATGTCTAATGAGCAACTTATAAAAGACTTAGAGAAGTTCACAAATGGAAAGGATACACTAACTCAAATGCAAGGAAAGCAAGTGGCACCTAAATAGACTACTAGAATAGGCTATAAACCTGGACAGAGACAGATTACTAAGAATAGATTTGTTCCTAAATCTGGACAGAATACTGGTAGTTCTAGTTCTGGACATTCATATACTTCAACTAGTGATTCACATTGTTATAGATCAAATAAAGTTTATCTTTCAAAATCTTTTGATTCTGTAATTTGTATGAAACCCATAAGAAAAATGTGGGTACCAAAATATTTGATTGATAACCTGTCTGGACCCAAGAAGATCTAGGTACCCAAGTCATTTTCCATATAAACTTATTTTGTAGGAAACCTATTTGAAGAGTTCTCATAAGAAATTATAGTACTTGGACAGTGGTGTCTGAGACACATGTCTGGAGATTACTCATGATTTAAAAGACTAATCAAGATTGATGTAGTCCATGTCACCTTTGGTGACAATTCTAAAGGAAAAATCATCGGCCTAGGCCAAATTGGTAACACTAATTCAGTTTTAATTTCCAAAGTTTTATTTGTTGATGGACTGAAATATAATCTGTTAAGTATTTCTCAATTGTGTGATGATGGTTTTAATGTCAAATTTGAAAATGATTTTTTTAATGTTTTTAATTATAAAAATGTTTTAGTCTTTTATAATTTAAGAAATTAAAATGTTTATTCAGTTGATTTAAATTCTTTAACTAAGCAAAATGTTACTTGCCTAAATGCTTTTTATAAAGAGTCTTGGCTTTGGCACAAAAGATTAGTACACTGGAACATCTATTCACATAGAAAAATAACTAGGAAGAACTTAGTTAGAGACATACCTAATCTTGAATTCCCAAATGACAAAGTTTGTAATCCCTATCAAAAGGGAAAGCAACATAATGTTTCTTTTAAATCAAAGAAAGAAGTTTCGACTTCTCAACCTCTCGAGTTGGTTCACATGGACTTTTTTGGACCATCAAGAGTTTCTAGTTTAAATGGGAAGCAGTGTGTCTATTTTATAGTATATGACTTTTCTAGATATACTTGGGTATACTTCTTAGTTCACAAAAGTGAATCTTTTTCTTACTTTATTAAATATTCCAAATCTGTAGAAAACCTTAGTGGACTTAATATTAAAACTATAAGAAGTGATCATGGATGTGAGTTTGAAAATCAAGACTTTGAATCTTATTGCTCACACAATGACTATAGTCACAAATTTTCTGCTCCTAGAACACCTCAGTATAATGGTGTAGTAGAAAGAAGAAATATAACCCTTCAAGAAATATCTAGAACCATGCTTAATGAGTTTGACCTGCCTATTTAATTTTGGGATGAAGTTGTGAATACAGGTTGTTATATCATTAATAGAGTCTTAATTAGACCAGTTCTTAAGAAGACCCCATATTAGTTGTGGAATAATAGAAAACCCAAAGTTAGTTACTTTATTGTCTTTGGTTGCAAAGTTTTTATTCTTAATACAAATGATAATTTAGACAAGTTTGCTTCAAAAAGTGATGAAGGAATTTTTTGTGGTTATTCCTTAACTAGAAAATCCTATAGTGTCTTTAATAAGAGAACCAAATGTGTGGAAGAATCTATTCACATCAAGTTTGATGAAACTGATCCACATGAGCTTAAAACCTCTCTTAAAAATCTTGAAGAAGATTTATCTGTCCTGGACCTTAATGAAAAATCTAAAGAACCTACTATAAAAACATCCAGTTCTGGAAAAATTCCAGAATCTACTTCTATTGAACCCGAACCTATAGATGAACCTGAAATTTCTAGTCATACCTTTACTAGATCAACATGGATTCTAAAGAAACATCCTTTGGATGTTGTTGTTGGTAATCTTAATAGAGGGACACAAACTACAGCTTCTATAAGAAACCAGGTTGAACATCAAGCCTTTATTTCACAGCTAGAACCTAAAAATGTCAATGATGCTATAAATGATGAATTTTTGGTAATGGATATGCAAGAAGAGTTAAATCAATTTGAACGAAAAAAAGTCTGGGAATTTGTTGACAGACCTAAGGACACTTTAACAATAGGAACAAAATGGGTTTTTAGAAACAAAGTTGTTGAGTTTGGAAACATAGTTAGAAAAAAAAGATATGCTAGTTTCACAAGGATATAATCAAGAAGAAGGTATAGACTATGAGGAAACCTTTGTACTTGTATCCATATTAGAAGCCATTAGGATCTTACTTTCATATGATGCTGATCTGAATTTCAAGTTATATAAAATGGATTTCAAAAGTGATTTTCTAAATGGTTTTATTGTTGAAAATGTTTTTGTTGAACAACCACATGGATTTATTAATCCTCATTTTCCAAATCGAGTTTTTAAACTTTCTAAAGCTTTATATGGCTTAAAATAAGCTCCAAGAGCTTGGTATGATAGACTTAGTAATTTTCTTATTTCAAAAAGTTTTACTAAAGGGATTTCTGATCCAACTCTTTTTATTAAAATAATTTCTAATGATGTTTTAACAGTACAAATCTATGTTGATGATATTGTTTTTGGATCTTCTAAACTTTCTTTATGTACTAAATTTTCAAAGAGTATTCAAAATGAATTTGAAATGAGTTTAATGGGAGAAATTAAATATTTTCTTGGATTTCAAGTTTTTCAAAATAAAAATGGTATTATTTTGAATCAAAGTAAATAAAAAAAGGATATTCTAAAAAGGTTTGGTTTGGATAGTATTAAGGAAAGTGATACTCCTATGACTTCAGTCTGTAAATTAGATGCAGATGAAACTGGGAAACCAGTGGATCAAACCAATTACAGAGGTATGATTAGAAGCTTACTTTACCTTATTGATAGTCAACCAGATATTATGTTTAGTGTGTGTATGTGTGCAAGATTTCAAGCCAACTCAAAAGAATCTCATTTACTTGATGTTAAAAGAATTTCTAAGTATCTTAAACACACTGTAAACTTAGGATTGTTTTATCCAAAAAGACAATCATTTGAGCTAATCAGTTATTCAGATGCTGACTTTGCTGGTTTCAAGTTAGGTAGGAAGAGAACATCTGGAAAATGTCATTTATTGGGAAAATCCTTAGTATCTTGGTGTAGTAAGAAATAGAACTATGTTCCATTATCTACTACTGAAGCAGAATACATTGCTGCTGGTAGTTGTTGTACACAAATTCTGTGGATGAAACACACTCTTTTGGACTATGGATATGATTTTAAGCATATTTCAATTAACTGGGATACCACTAGTGCAATTAACATTTCAAATAACCCTGTGTCTCACTCTAGAACTAAACACATGGATGTCAGACATCACTTTTTGAGAGATCACTACCAAAAAGGTGATATTACTCTTGAGTTTATAGGTACTAAACATCAATTAGATGAAATTCTCACCAAACCCTTAAATTGTGGAAGGTTAAACTCGATTAAACAAGAGTTAGGTATGAATGATCTATGAAACCAATCTTTCAAACTGATCTGTCAAACCGGTCTGTCAAACTGATCTGTCAAACCGATCTGCCAAACCGATCTATCAAACCGATCTGTCAAACCAATATGTGAAACCAATCTGTCAAACCGATCTGTCAAACCGATCTGTCAAGTCGATTAGTGCTACTGATTGGGTCATACTATTTTCAAAATTATTTTTGTCTGTTTAAAATGACGTAGTTTTACTTAATCAATATTTTATTATTTTTAATCCTAAATGATACAAATAATGACACACAGCTATTCTATTCTCTAAAGACTGTTGACCTTTTATTTCCCGCCGAACTCTCTCCTCTCTTCTCTATAACCCAAGACTTTTGAATCATTCCAAGCCTCTCGATTGTCTCAAAACCTCAAAATGGCCAAGAAAAAGAGACATAGCAAGGAATCTGAAGGAACGTCACCTATCAAGCATGCTCGAGGTGAGTCGAGTAGTACGACGCAGAGGTCTGTAAACCCAGACCTAGAAAAATGAGAAGTTATAGCTGAAAAGGAAATTTGTTCGGAATGAGTTTTATCTAGAAAGTCCATTCTCTTGAAAGTGTTGGAAACTCAAGGCTGGAAGTAGTGGTTCTGTAATAATGATAGAGTCTTTTACCCGAAGCTGGTGAACGAGTTCTATTTGAACCTGGATATAGATTTGGATGGAGTAGAGGCTGCAATATTGTCTTCTATAGTAAAAGGGAAAAAGATTACGTTTTCATCAAAACAATGGGCTGAATGTCTAGGAGTACCTCACAATGGAAGATACGAGGACTATTCTGGTAATATTCCTCCCAAAACTGATTAATTTTATTATGATCTAGCCCTGTATTTTTTGACTGTGATGTCTGAATCGCGAAGGATAATTGATACTGAGTTTTATGGTGAGAACCGAATCATGTACAAATTTATTCAACATCAAGTATGTCCGAGAAAAGGTGATTTTGCTGCAGTAAAGTATCAAGATGTTTCTATGCTATTTCTTTCGCTGAATGGTGAAAATATCAATCTATTTAGATATTTTTCCAAGCATATTTTTGAGATGATAAATCCTTTAAAGAAAGCTACTACACTGTTTTATTCTAAATAGATTTCTTCCATGCTGAAATTCTTAGGTTGTGTGGATGATGGAGATGAGTGTATCTCATTAGTTAGCTTTTGTTTCAAGAAATTTATTTGTAAGAGGATGAAAATAAATTGGAACCCATGGAAGAAAGCTTGGGTTGCTAATGAAGAAAAGTTATATGAGTCCTTCAATCCTACTGATCATCCAAGGAGACCAAGGGAAGTAAGAGATCCTAGCTTAAAACATGGTGAGGAAGTGATCTATTCGGATGAAGAAGAGGAAGTGGTTGTTTGTAAAGAAACTGGTGAATCAAGTAATAGAGGAATAGAAGAAGAAGAGAAAGCTGATGAGAATCTAAATGCTAATGAAGAGGCTGAATCATCTCCTGATGAAAGGAGTGATCCTGATACTGTTAGCCCAAAGATAAGAAGGATGGAATTTGGTTCAGCAAGTCCTCCTCTCGATTTACAAGAAATTGAACCATTTTTAGATGATGAAGAAGAAGGAGATACTGATGAATCAACTTCTGAGGATTATGAATCTGGATGTACAGACAGTTCAAGTGAGAGATCAGTTAATGATGATGATGATGAAGGTGGTGATGGCGGTAGTACTGACAGTGAAAGTGATGATGATGATGTTGATGATGATGTTGATGCTCGACCTATTAAAGGTCAGAATGTGATTATAGATGATCCTCAACCCCAACCTATTGAGCAAGAAAATTTCCCTAAGGCTAAGAGGACAGAACAGTTGGTGAGTGATGAGGATGGAGAAGTCCTTCCTGAAAATTCTGGACAAGCTCAGTTTGTGAAACCTATGTAACGTTCATGCAAAGCGGCATGGGAAGAGTATCCAAGTCTTGCTGTTATAGGATTAGACTACCCAGAGGAAGAAGAAGGTGTAGAAGTGGATCTTGAAGGCATAAGTGATTCTGTTAAGGCTCAATTTGTTGCCGAGTTTTTACAAAGAACAGATGTCAGGCCTGATCCTTCAGTGTCACAAGATAGACCTGATCCGGCAGTTGCTCGGTCAGATTTTGATAAATTCAAGGTTGAATTGATTCAAGCTATTATGGATACTGTGAAAAGTGAGTTATCTCATATTCCTACTACTACTCCTTTGAAATTATCTGATGCTTCAATGGATGATTTGGCTCAAAGGGTGTCAAGCCTTATCAAACCAGACATGTGCAATTACAGTGAATCGATTGGAAGGTATATTACCTCTTTGAATCAAACTCTTAAGGAGTTAGGAAGCATTCTTGTTTCTATTTCAGGTGAGTTTAGAACAACCATCTCTGGTATGATGGATTTTTTAAGAAATCTGATAGAAAATTTGAAGAAAGTATATTTGAGGAAGTTAAAAGCTGAGATTACTCAGGTTATTGCTCAGGCTGGTAATGCCAAGGTGACCCAGATCACTGTTCGTGAATTAGATACCTCAAGAGATGTTGTTAGAGAAGAGCTGTTAGCTCTTGGGAAGATTTTATATTTATATTCTTTTAAGAAAATTAAATAGCATAGTGATCATGTGCATAAAATCATACAGTTGTATTCGGCTGATGCTACAAAATCTCAAAAGGGTATTAAGGAGAAAGTAGATCATTATTTCTCTATGATCTACACAAATCATAAGTTGAATCATCATTTTAAAGTACTGGATGATAATTTGAGACTCCCTCCAGTGACTCATGCTTTTAAAGATCAAGTTCAACAGTTAAAAGATTTTACCCCCACTTTAGAAAATTTCATGCAAAATAAGGATGATTTTGAAAAACCCATGAAGTACGGTAGAGAAGTCATTCAGGAATTCATCAATTTTCTAAAACCCTACCTTCATGTGCAAGCAAAATCCATTGTTTTTCCTACAGCTGAGACTCTGCAATCAGTATATGTTTCTCCCGACCAGATGTCTATTTCTCAAGATCTTTCCAGTATTAGACTAGTCTTTCAACATCAACCTTCAGAATGACCTTCAACGCAGCAGGTGACCTTGGAACCCATAGTTCGTCCAGCTCGGGTCGTCCAACCTCCTTTCTCCATAAGGCCAGTTCCACCTTCCACCCACCAACCTTCTGGACATTCAATTCCTCCTACTACTAAAGGGAAAGCTCCCTTGCACCCCGAGGAATAGCTGTTACTGTCAATTTTTTTGATAGGGTGTTTGTTTTACTGAACTATTCCCTTTTGTTTGTAATATGTGTACTCATTGTTGGTATGGAATCTTCTTTCATATCTTCTTTATCTCTTCTTTTTGATAATCCCAAAGCGGGAGAGAAATAAAGGAGAGAAAACATGGGAATCAAGAGAAATCAAGGAGAGAAAACAGGGGAATCATGCATGCATATGCAAACTCAGGGATATCATGTATCTGGATGGGTGAACTGAATGTCCATACAAGCCCATGCTGGCTATTTATCACATGCATGTATAGACAGGGGGAGAAATGTTGAAAGAGGATAATGCCTCAATTATATATATGTTCTGGTTGCTATTCTAACTATGTTTTATCTTTTGGCATATATTCTGTTTTATAGGGGGAGCATAATGAATGACGTACTATATTATCTCTTCATTTATGCCATTGATTTGTGATTATCAAAAAGGGGGAAATTTTTGAACTCTCTATGGAATTTTTATTTTAATAATCACAAATCTTAGTTTTATTTATTTCCATTAAGTCATTTTTTCAAATTGTTCTAAATATGTTTAAATCATATCTACAAATGGTTATCTATGATCAATGTATGTCTATGGTTGACCTGGAAGTATTCTGGATTGAACAGACACTTTGTAAGAATTCCCTATCTTGACTCACCATTAGTCATTTTCCTGAGTCACCGACATTGAACGGTCATACCAATAATAGGAACTATAGCACCGATGATGACATGTCGCACCGATGATGATCGGTCGCACTGATGACTACCAAAGGTCCAAAGAGATACCGATGCTAAGACACTGATGCTAAGCTACCGATGTTAAGACACCGACGCTAAGCTACTGATGCTAAGACACCAATGATAAGCTATTGATGCTGAGACATCAATTCTAAGACACCGATGATGCTAAGACACTGATGCTAAGATACCGATGCTGAGATATTGATGCTAAGATACCAATGCTAAGACACTGATGATGTTGAGACACCGATGCTGATGCAACTGAAACTGATGTAGATTCAAAATGTCTCATCAATCTCATGACTCACCGATAGTCATAAAAAACTGTTTGAACTTCTATAAATTTTTATTTAATTATAACAGTCTTAATTGATGTTTTTAATGCAATTAATGATATTTAATGTTAGTTGTTGGCATGTCAGGAGATCATACCTCGTACCTATGGAAAGGTAATCATTTCTATTGCCGGAGCTCGTGGAATAAAAAGGGACATCGAGCTGCAGTAAAAGGATGTATGCTTGAAAAAGGCATAGAGAGATAATTCTTCCACGAATATACATGAGAGACTGAAGAACACACGACGAAGTTTAAAAATGGGAATTTTCAAGATCTAAAGAAAACTCTTATGCATGAAATCGAGCACTACTGAATAACATATGAAGAACAATGGAAATCATAGAACACACTTGCTTGTGAAGGACATCAAGCTAAATCACGATACTCTATTTTTAACAGAAAAACCACAAAAGGACTCAGAAGCATATCTGCTAAATCCAACGAGTCCAGAGCTACACTACCAATCACTAGAGCTTTCTAAACTCTGATACATTCTCTCTTAGTGATTATTTTACTTACATTTTTGAGTAGTGTGTGTACTCTGTTCATCATACACACACACACTGACTCTTGTGCTGAACTGGAGGATATAAAAATCCTCAAAACAAATTTTTTTTCTATTGTTTACCCATGAAAACTGTGGAAGAGGTCCTTGTGTGGCCTGGTCATTGTTGTTTTTCCCACAAAGAACTGTGGTAGAGGTCCTTGTGTGGCCTGGAGAGTCTTTCAATTTTGTTAACCCTGATCCAGGGTGTGGATCAATTTATATAAATTTTTTAGAGGACTAAGTATCTTCTTGAGACTCTACCTCTTGGTTAACTCTGCTGTGTATTTTAATTTAGGTCTATAAGTAAACTATATATTTATTCCACTTCTATTACTTTGAAATAAAAAACAATTTTAAAGATACTTTGATAGTTAAATTAGAAAGTGTCTATACTTATTGTAAACCATTATGTTAGTTTAAAAAGTTAATTTAATATTCAGATTATGTTAACTGAGACCTAATCAATCTTTGAGAAACTGATTGAACATTTACACTCGTTGTAGATTCACTATAGTTTAACATTGTTTTTAATTTGGGGTATTTTAAAAGAAATATTTTTAACAGAAATGTTAATTGGAACTCAATTCACCCCCCTATTGAGTATCCACTCTGACCAACAAAATCCAACTGATCTATATGATAGACTTTAATTAAGTCCTAGCTTAGGTCCCACTGGTCGATCCTCAAGTTCCATCAGCTGCTCTACAAGTTCCTCCAATGGTCCCTCTTGTAATTATCTAGCCTCTCCATGAGTTGATTGACCTGCATACCACGTTGAAGAACCAACCATTGATAATGTAGTTTGGGACCCTCGTGAATATAGGAATCATCATTAGGAAGATCTAATGGATGCTCTTTTTTATCACCTCATGGCTCTTGAAACTCGATATGTTGAAATACTACATAATAGTAAGTGATATCTGGCATGGTTGGATGATATGAAATCACCCCATGGTTTTGGGAATCCTAGTTTCTTCTCTTTAAATGGGATGGTTGATCTGATTAAGTATCTATCCCACTTCAATTCAATATGTGCACCCATGCTAAGAACTCATGCACAACAGGAGGCTTCTGAACTCTGGTGTTCTGTACATACAATGGAAGGGTAAGCATTTGTCTAGTATAGACAGATGCCCATTGGGCCCATAGCAATTTGGGAGGATCTCTATAGGACGTTTCTATAACAATTCAGTTCCACCACCTACAAGACTTGTATTTTTGGCTTCTATAAGTGCATGAAAATTATGGATGAGCGAGTCACTGACTTTTTTGCTGGGTGGAAGGGCCTCATGTATTCACTCGATATGCCACTAACTCAGGATCAACTTTTAATAATGTGCATAGTGAATGTTAATAATGTACCTGTTCCTTCTGTCATCACTCATAACATCCCATGTGGAATCTGAGATTTCTTTTGAAAGGCTTAATGCATAGATGAATCCTTATATCAAGCCATGTAGGTATATCTATTTTTTCTCGCATCTCCCTCAAGAAGAGTCACTATGGGTGATACCACCATGGTTTGATAGATAGAGGCCCCAATAAATTTGGAATTTTTACCCACAATTCCACTTTAATAGCCTCATTGAGTGCCACCGCCTTAGCCTCAACCTCCATCTCAAAATCAACTCTATCAGAATCAAAAGGTTCCACTGCATTATGCACCACCGCCACCTAGGAAAAAAACCCATGTTCAACCACCTCACAATGCTTTGGCACCCCATTAGGACCAGGTTCCAATAGCCTCTTTCCTGAATTAGAGAAACTATACCTACTCATTAAATGATGCCGATGTCCCTGACTATATCTGGAGTGCCTTGGATCAGGGAATCCTATAGTTTCTATAATGCAGGAGGCCAAAATAAGAAGATCTCAATAATTTCCCTAATTGATTCCCCTATCACCGATTTCTTGGACACACTATCACGTAGTGATATGTGTTCTATGACTAGAACCGAGACTCTGTTGATAACAAAGTAGTCAGATTGGTTATAGTCCCAGCACATGTGGAATGTGTGTCTGCAATGCTTGATAGCTATAGAGAGGGTGAATGGAAACAGGTCTATCATAGTGGGTCTCAAATGTATGAAGATCCAATAACTTGTAAGGTAGTTTCTTGGTCCAGTGGTATTATCCATGCATGTTTAAATCTACTCGATCCATCTGACATCACTGCATTACCTTCTGCAATAACCTCTATGTCGATATCTCATCCTTCAAACTCTTAGGTTAGAAAGAATTGACGACACAAGGGAAAGAAAATTCCTCAACTAGTATAAATATTACCCCCTACTCATGGAGAATTCATGCCATCAAAGATGGGGATTTCCCCTAGAGTCCACCCAATAATTGAGGACTCCTTGAGCAATGATCAAGAGTACAGCTCGGTGAATACCATCAAATTGGTGGACCCCTACATGTTTACCAGAGAAAAGTAATGACAGCCAGACCCTCTTAATGTCCCAAGTCGAGGAAGGAATTGATGGAAACAGGGGTATGAGAATATCCATAATGTTTAAGCCCATGATCCCCGCCAAGTCATTCATGCCACCGAAACCGGACAACAAGACTAGTATAGAGCTCATCATGATCATCATTCTCATCCTATTTTGTTAGATTTACCCCATCGTCATTCATATTTCTTAATCAAGAAGAGCCTCCATAACCCCACAATTATCAAACCACAATCAATTATTGAAAAACCTCAGTCATATGGCAGTCAGCCAGTGGTCACCATTCGTGAACCAAATATGAGTAGCGGGATATCCCCATCACAAGCTGAAATCTACTAGTTTGACTGAAAACATCTGCTATACCACCTGTCATGGAGAAACCACCTGTCAGTAGAAGTGTGTACCTAATCCAAATGTTTGACGTACATAAGAACCCTTCCAGTACTCCCAAAAGGATCTCTGTCCTCTATTATCTCCCCCTATCTATAGACATGTGTGAATCCATCCTAGAGGCTTTTAGAAGCCCCCTCAAGTTTTAGACTATGATACAAGTCACAAAATCCTTCCAATCTAGGGAAGTAGAGATTGAAGAATGGAATGCCATCATTTCATTCTCTGTGGATGATGAAGGTTCCCCCATACAATGGAACATCTTCCCGCTATATATCACCAGTACGTCCCATGGTGTGGAAGTTGACTATTGTATTTTTGATGAGGGTTCTGGGATCAATCTCATCTTCACCCAGATGCTCGACAAGATGGGGCTATCATAAGAATATCAAGGTCCCTCAAAAATAAATATTCAAATGTATAATAAGATATAGAAGACTACTGATGAAAAAAATCCACTTAAAGACCCAATTTGGTGGCCTGATTTCTTGCACAAATTTCATGGTTGTCTTATAGGACACCGCCAATGTTCTGATGGGTAGAATCTAGATCAATTTGCAATAAGAGTTCCCATACTCATATCACCAATTCCTCATGTACTCCCTTATGGAAGACTGGACAGGCTCTAAGGTGATGTGTCTTCCTTTTCCTTTTGTGAAGCCTTCTTCCTAGATGCTGACCACTACAGGATCAAGGAAAAGCTAGTTCAGACCAATGTGGTTGAGAATACAAACATTGTGGATGACCTAGGGGTATACCAGGATGATGCCTTCAGTTTTCCAATTCATCAGTTGAAGGCCACAAAACTAGACATGGGACATTGGTTTATCATCTTTGGGTAAAGGGTAAGTGCATTCCCTAGCACAAGGATCATAGGAATATCACATTTTACACCTATATGAATTAGGCCTGAGTGATCCTAAAACACCTTAGCCTAGGGAGGTATCGGGATGTTCAACCCAAGGTAGCAGCAATACGTTATTATTTCATTTTTCAAGAGGTTGTGTTGATCCGACTGAAGCTGACGCAACACTACTGCTTTCATTTTATCATTAGTTGTCCATTGGGTCAAAGTCTTGATGGGATCGAATCATAAGATTTTCTCACCTTGGTTTCAGTAGCATCGGGGTCCCCCATAGAGGATTGCACCACACTCTGGTTAGCACCAACATTACGTCAGGATCATCCTACATAAGAGAATTTCCAACTGCCGATGATCTTCTGACCATAGATGATGAATAGGATTTCGAAGACGCTCTTCCTGCATTCGAGGAATGTTTCTCCACCACTGTTTATGAGTTGGTATAGGTGAACCTCGGTACCGATACAGATCCAATACCGATATTGATCAACACAAATATGCCTACAGAATAGCACAATCATTATGTAGACTTCTTAAAACCACATCGAGAAGCATTTTCCATGAGCAATGGAGTGAATCCAGGACATGATCTTCATGTCACCTTCCACCACCTTGGTCTCCCGATAAACCATCACAAGTCCAAACAACGTCCTTGGAAGATACACCATTCTCATGGTTCCATGTTCAAGGCTGAGGTTGACATGCTCATTAAAGACAACATTTTCAAGGATATAATATACCCTAAATGGCTAGAAAACATGGTTCCCATCCAAAAAAATAATTGAAAGATGAAAGTCTACATCGACTTCTAGGATCTCAACCATCACTATTCAAAGTATGATTTTCCCCTTCCAATGGCAGAGCTGTTGATCAACATTGCCGATGAATTACAAGCTCTCTCCATCATGGAAGGGTATTTCAAATACATTAAAATCCAAATGGATCATGATAATGAAGAGTCTACCAACTTCAATTCTCCTCAATATACTTTCTATTACCATGTAATTCTTTCTATTTTAAAGGATTTAGGTGAAACCTATCAGCATTCCATGCACCACAAATTTAATCTGATCCTCAGAACATTGGTGGAATTCTTCGTGGATGAATTAGTGGTAAAATACAGCTAATTTTAGGACCATATTAGATATATTAAGAAAGGTTTCGACCACCTCCACTCCCATCACCTGATGATGAACCCCTTGAATTTTGAATTCAGGGTTACCTATGAAAAGTTTCACAGCATTGTTGTTAGATTTAGACGCATAAAGATAGATCCAAAGAAGATGAAATCCATTAGTCAAATTCTTCCTCATAGAAACATTCGTGAGATTTGAGGCATTCAAGGATATATATCCTACATATTATGATTCATTTCATACATGGATGGCTTGTGAATGTTGTTTCCCGTATCACGAATAGTTATTCCAACTACCCGTGGGATGTAGAGTGTTTGGATGCTTTTGAGGAGATCAATAAGTACTTGTTACAACCTCCAGTTATAATTTCACTTATCTTCGAAAATCTTCTAGTCCATTATGTGTCCACTCTATAATGGTCATTTGGTTCCCACCATTCTTCTAAGAATAGTGAGGGGATAAATAAAAGATCATACTAACTAATCAATAGGCTCCTTGATACCGAGTCTAGATATTCCCCTATCAAGTAGAGATTCCTTGTGCTCGTATTTGTGGTCCAGAAGTTGTGACATTACATGATGATTTATGAGATACAACTAACATCATGTGTAGACCCACTAATGTATATTCTGAACTGCCCCATATTTATAGGCCTTGTAGCTTGGTGGGTAGTGATCCTTCATCTGTTTGACATTAGGTTTATTCCGAAAAAATATGTCAAGGGTCAGGTGTTGTATGTCAACCTGGATACCCATCCATCCCCTTCAGAGTAGTCTATATATTCTAATATTCTAGATGAGGTGACCCTCTTACTAGATTAGGAAGCACTGTGTTGGCAGATGCAGTTCGATGACACATCACAGAGCCCTACCAACTGGAGACTCAAGGATCCCAGAATCAATAGAGAAGGATTCAGTATCATCATCACCATTCATTTCCAGATTGTCCTCCCCTATTTGTAATTACTTTCATAATACTACACCAACAATGATGTCAAGTATCATTTCCTCATCACTGTTATCGATCTAGACCTTATGATTCATGTTCCCCACCTCCATGTGAATGGGTCCATCAAAATAGTCATCATGCAGATCAACAATGACTATATCATTAAAAAACCAGAGCTCATACCCTTTCAGAAGTTCAATCGATAGCTAATGTCCCAGTACCCTTCTCTGCTACAATTTTATCATGTCCCTCAGCCATAGAATGGTCGTGCAACCTTGTTGAAAATCTCACAGATCTTTACTATGATGATTTGTTTATACATGTGATGCATCAGAGATTCATCTCTCCCATCACCTCGGACAATGATTATAGCTAGCAGATAGGCCATCTCAACACCGATGTATCCACATCCGGATTCCCAACACACCATAATATAGTACCATATGATACCCATGATTAGACAATTCCTTTGGTTGAGTACCTCTAGCATAGTAATCTCCTGATAGACCAAGACGAATGTGAGATAGTCCATTGACATGCTATGAAATTCACCATCCATATTGGTCCCTATCTTGAGAACATCCACTAAAGATGGTGGATTGATAGAATTATCCACTATTTCATTAAAGGATACTAGAATCCCATGGTTATATATGAAGTTAATATTGGTTCCTGTGGAGATCATCGGGAATGGTCGAAACACTCTCATCAGATCTAAAGGTTGGGATAATAGTGGACCACCATGGTTTATGACTAAATCGAGTACACAAAATGGTGTCACATGTTCCATATCCATTCAAATTTTGATCATTGGTCTCCAGAGCCTCTCCATACTACCATGTACTCTTGTCCCTTTGCAGTCTGGGGACTCTATGTTGTGGGACCATATCCACCATCAATAGCTCACCAATGAAAGTTCATCTTCACTACTACAAATTTCTTTTCCATGTGGTAAGAATCAGTTCTCCACAAGGAAGTGAAGGCTTGTTCTAACATTGAATTCATGTTCTCTAATATCATCCACCAATTCAGAGTCCCTCACGCCGCCCTCACCTATAATGGAACCATCTTCCGAGCATCTGAGCTAAATAAATTTTACACCAAGTACAATATCAATTATAATTATACCTCTCACTATCATGGGAAAGAAACTGGGTAGATTATGGTGTTCATAAAAAACCAACTCTAACATCTTGAAAAAGATGGTTCGTCAGAACAAGAGGAGATGATTGGAAAAGCATCCCAATGCTCTCTGGGATTATGAGAGGAGGACTAATAATTCCACCTAGGTGACCCCAAATTCCCTAGTGTATGAAATATTGGCATTACATCCCATTGAAGATAATTTAACTTCACATCGCACAACCATTTTTTATCATAAAGCAACATAAATGGTAGCATAAGTTTATTGGCGTGAATTGGAATCCCACAATGAGAACAGGCATCATGCCTCGCACAATCTGCAAAGGCATCAGAACAATATATACAAAGATTCCAATAAGAGTGTTTGCCTCCATTCCTTCATTCAACGGGACATGGTATTAGACTAGAGGACAGCAAGGATATATGGTAAGAAACTACCAAAGTTGGACTGAAAATGAGAGGGACCCTATATCATTCAAAAAGTTTTCCCCAATGGTTCATACTCCTTAGTCACCATGGATGGTGAACATATCACCCCTCCAAAAAATTCCAAATTCCTAAATCATTACATAGCAGGGTTGGTACCTATATTTTAACAAGATTATATAATACAAAAGGTTTGAACTTTGAAACCTTAAACTTATATCCCCCTCCTCCTGCATGACGATAAACTAAAAATGGCGAGTGCACCTTCTGGTCTGACCTATAAGATCATAAAATAATATCTCCTTCATCCTTACTATATGAAGTCAAATTTCATGTAATTTATGTACTACATGTGACTTGATTCCCATCTATATGGGATAAAAATGTACTCCAAAACATTTTTTCTTCATGTCCAACCCTAGGTACATAAAATTATGACTTCCTTCAGGACACTTAGCCGAAGTATCCTAGGAACATGTGGTGCAATGTGGAATTGTGTCGCCATTCACATCAGGCTTAAAACTACAACGTCATGTGTCCCCCTTCAAGGATCTCCCATCTTTGTCCCTACCTCAATACGTTAAACTTCAAATCTTAGTAATAACTAAATGTGGATTTATTCTTTACCTTGTAGGATATGTAGGAATTCATAGACATTTTATCTTCAGTTCTAGCCCAAAAAATCCCTCCTTCTCCTTGGATTCCTCATATGGGATTAATTTTTTTAGGCCTGTATATGGTGTCATAAGGACTTATTTTTTTCTCATTAACATCAGGTTCACTACAACTGCACCATTGGCCCCTACCTCCAAAACATCTCCTTTTATAATTGTCATGACCCATCCTCGGGGCCCATGCTGTGACTACCCCAAGCCCACCTTCCATAAGCCAAGGGATGGCGACTATCACCAAAGGCATAAATCCTGATAACTGGGAAGGAATTTCCTTTATAAAAGTAAACAAAACACCACAGAGTACAAGAGGAAGTAAAACACTAAGTACAAAGAGAAGTACTAAAAGGTAAATGGGCCAGAATACAAACCCAACTGAAAGTACAACTACAACTGAACAAAAGTACAACAGAAAAAGACAACAGCTAGAAGAACGGAAGAGGCTTCTGGGTCGTCCTCCTCGGATCCTACCTGAAGGGTAGGTATAGATGGCGCAGCTCCTGGATTGTCCACCACGGATCCTACCTAAAGGGTAGGTACAGATAGCCTCCACAACTCTCTCGCCCATCAACCTCCTCCGTGTGTCGTCTCGCCGTGAAGTCCACCTCCGGATACTGACTCATCATGTAGTCCACCTCCGGGTACCGTCCAGTCCTCGAACACTCGGCCTCCGTCAGCACTGCCCGTCGTCTGCAACCAACACAACGAGGTGCGGGTATAGCCCGTGCAGGGTTGAGTATAACGATACTCAGTAGGGACCCCGAGACCCTCAAGGCCTCACTAAAACCAACAAGGATAACCACAAGGAAGATCTCAACAGATAACCTCAACTTAGGTATATTCCCATACATATACCTAAGTTATCAAGTAACTCATCTCAATCATGAGGAAACCCAGAGATTATGAATTCAATGGATAACCACTACCCAGGTATACGCCCATACATATACCTAAGTTATCAAGTGACCCATCTCAATCAAGAGGTAACACAAAGGACATAGACTCAGCTCAAACCAGGATTTTCATTATCGAAACTGTAACTGCTGAATAGCCCCATCTCTGGAGTGTACAGTGGTCCTGTCATGAATATAAGGTACTGCTCACTAACCTAAGACCGATGAGGTACTCCTCCTATCGAGTATCGCGGGTCAGCCACCCAAACACAGTAGTGCTTCCCGCCGGGGTCTGCCACCCGAACACAGTAGTGCACACCCCCTAGTAGCCTGCAGAGGTACTCTTCGGACGAGTACCGTGGGTATGCACTGTCACACAGGTAGTGCTCCGTCCGCCATGGGTCTGCACCCAAACAAAGTAGTGCTCCGTCCACTGGGCTAGTCGACTCACTCCAAGTCGAGTCGGTCAAGCAGTCGTCAGGTCTCAGTCAGCTACACGGTCTCCGTACTCCGCACGCTCATCTCTGGGAGGGTCCGCTCCACGAGCTACAGGTCGATACTCCAAGTATCTCAAAGTCCCATGAAGAAATATCTCAAAGGACCGCCTCGTCATAGGGGTCTCAACGCAACAGACGGCGCGTCAATCGGACGCCCGGTCTGTGAGTTATTAGCCTTTTCGTCCCAGGGGCCCGGTTGGTTTCGTGAGCGAACCAACCCGGCCGTATCTCAACTATACCCCGAAATCTCATAGGGTATACTCATAGGGACCTTTTCTCAACATGATCACCAATTCCACTGACGGTTCTTCAAACGGACGTCCGGTCTGAAAGATATCAGCTTTTCTGTTCCAAGGGCCCGATTGGATTTCGGGTGAAATCCAACCCGGCCACTATCCAACTGCATCCAAAACTCAAGATAAGTATGCCAAAAGTTCGGTCTCATCAAGAAGTATTCAACGAAGTCGACGGCACGTCAATCGGACGTCCGGAGCTCAAGATATGAGTGTTTCCGCTCCGAGGGCCCGGTTGGTTTCGTGTACGAACCAACCCGGCCGAACCCAAAGTATTCTGAAACCTTGAGTGCGATATACCAAAACGAACGTCTCGATCCAAGGATCCCATCTCAACTGACGGTGCGTCGATCAGAGGCCCGTAGAACAATTTATGGGAGTCCGACCGGAAAAGATTCGGTATTAAGGGGTTCGGGCCCGGTCCGACCCGGCCCGATACCCCAGGGTCGACCCGAAACGGGTCGACCCGATCCGGGTCCGGGTCCAACCCGCTTGGGCGCGGCCCGGCCTGGGCGCAGTGCGCCCAGCGCGCTGGTCAGGCGCTCGGCCAAATGGCTGAGCCGTTTGGAGTGGGGGGCGCCAGCCCCCCTGGTTTGTAACCGCGGCCCCCCTTAATGGGGGCCGCTCAGCTGGTCGGTCGGGGGTTTAAACCCCCGGATTTCCCCTCTTCCGGCCGGCCCACCCCGAACGGCCGGTTTCTGCCGCCACAGGACCGGCGACGATCGGTCCCCTCCCTGCTTCGACACCAGCGGCCCGTTTCCGACCGCCGGTTCCCACGCTCTGCCGCGGCCCGGTATCGGCCGCGGTCCGGTATCGGCCGCGACCTTCATTCGTCTGGTGCGGCGCGACGGCGCCGCACCCCTTCGCCGCGGCCCCGCTCCGGCCGCGGTGCTTTTTCGGTTTTCTGGCGCAGCGCGACGGCGCCACGACTTGGTTAAATTTCACGGCTCAGCGCGACGGCGCCGCGCATTACTTGCCGCACGATCCTGTGCGGTGCGACGACACCGCGCCATTCCCGTTCCAACCACATTAGAAACAATAACATGAATAAGGGAGGAGGGTCGGCCATGTTTGTGCGGTCTGGCCCCCTCTTGTTAATTGATAGAAATTGGTCATATTCCACGAAGAACATCAAAGTAGTAATCACGAACAAAAAAAATAAATAAACCCCTATAGTTTTCCCGCAAACAAGAATTCCCAACCCGCAACATATTCTTCGCGGATCAACTTGATGTTTAGTTGATCCGCGTTCTTTGATTTAGAAGGAAGTAACATGGGGTTCATTAATATTCACAAAAGAATTCCCTACCTCGACGTTGCTTGAACGGAGGTTCGTCGAACGAGGATTCGTCACGGAAAGAGACGTCGTCGGCATCGCGGTAAGAGGCGTCGCGGAAGGAGACTTCGCAGAAGGAGACGTCGACCTCCGAGGAATCCGGCGTTCTTCACGTTCTTCATGTTCTTCGATGAAGAAGATGAAGAAACTCAAGTCTCCCTTATCTTTTCTCCCAAAGCTCTCAAGCAACAAGCCTCCAACCCAAAATAAAATAAGTCCCTTACTTATTTTATTAACACAACTTAAGGTTTGAAATTCAAGAGTTTGAAATTCAAACACTCACATTAAACACACTTCAATAATATCATAAGTTATCAAAACTTAAGTTATCAAATTAAAATGTGAGTTGAGGGAGTTAAGGAATGTGAAGGGGTGGGGTTCGTGTGGGCCCCACCACTCTCATAACCTCCCATGGGAAGTTGGGTAGTTACCCAACTTCCACCCAAAGCTTAAATCCACTTAGAGAAAAATAAAAATTGTAGTTAAAAAATTTATTCTATCTTCCACAATTTTTATCAACCTCTCTCGTGAAAACGGAATTCCGAAAAAGGTGATTCTAAGCAATTACCGGCGCTGCGGTTTTATCGGTGCCCTCAGAATTCAATTCCGAGCACCGGTTCAAAAGTTAGAAATTCCCGCTCGTTCGTTCACTAAACGTACCCGAGCTAAACATCGGAAAAATGATTCCGGGCACACCGGGCCTCGGAATTAGGCGCTGTCAGAAACAGCGTTCGTGTAAAATTCCAAAGAAAATTAAGAAAAAAATTTCCTTGAAATTTCCGTGTCTTTACATTACTCCCACATCAGGTATTTACGTCCCCGTAAAGCTTCAACACAAACTAGGGTCGCAAAAGTGGTATTGAGCATGCATCTGAGCCTTCCGCTCTCATGTGCTTACCTGGAGATTCTCATACTGCCAAAGAAAGCACACCTGGGGAATCAACCATCCTTGTAGGATCCGCTCCTGTCGATCCCCGATCCCCACTGGAACCTCCGTGAAAGTAACCCCATCGCCATCGTCGTGCTCCTCATGGTTGATGGTATGCGAAGGGTCGAGCACGTATCTCCTCAGTTGAGATGCTTGGAAAACGCCGTGCACCTGGTGCAACTGAGGTGGATGGGTCAAGCGGTAAACCACATCGCCTACCTAGCTGAGGACTAAGAAAGGTCCGTTGAACCTCGGAGATAACTTTCCGCCTTGACCACATCTCCGTAAACCTCGTCGAGGTGAGACCCGTATAAGGACGTGATCGTCATCCTCGAACTCTAGAGGTCTCCAATTCCTGTTAGAACTGAAAGTAAAACGAGTACTGCCACGAGGGTAAGGTTGACCGACTCAAGAGTGATCGGTCGCACCCTCATGTGCAAGAGTTTATCCTATGCTGCCTGGGGTTTCCTTTTCTCCAACCAAGGAAAACCCATCCCGACGTTTTCCTAAAACCGTCAATTTGAGTATGAACAGTTATTGCCCATTCCATACTCAAACTAACGTCGTAAGGCCTCGACGCTACCACCAAGAGATTCCAACCGAAACTCTCTCCTCGAGGTTCTGACCACACCGTCGGCATAAGTGTGATTATCGAGTCTCCTCCTAAGGTATCTCCAGACGTGAGGGTCAAGTCCACGACTTACCGGAAACTCTAGGTCTGGAAAAAGATTTGTGAAAGAAAGGAATGATTCATATCGACGTCCGTTACTACAGCAGCTAGTAGTGGACACAGACTATCCCTTGAATCATTTTTAAAGCCATTGGGTCACACTCCTTGACCGCATGCAGCCGCACTCTTCCTCCACCCTCCAGCTCCCTGAGCCTGGCGGGGATAACTAAGGCGGTTGGTTGTAGCATGTTAAGATGTACACCACCTCATGCTACTCTCCTAGCTCTGCCTCCATATCTGCTACTTCAAAGACTCATATATCCTTAAATCTTCCTCTTCTTGAAACATTTAACACGCTCGAGTCTCTAAGACTGGATCCGGTTTCCTGTTTCTTACCACACTGTGCAGTCTTCATCCGCTCCTAGATGATCTACACCTTCTTTGCCTACTATCTGAAAGAGCTGCTAAAATTTCTCCTTTTCAGAAAAGAGAAAGTCAGTCTCATCCCCTAGATGAACCACGCCCATTACCTAATACAGTCAATCCTGACATGAATGATGCATTCATGCCATGGATGACGTCGTAAGGCCTCGACGTAACTACCAAGAGATCCAACTGTCACTCTCGCCTCTAAGGGTCAAGTCACGTTGTCGGCATCAGTGTGAGATCACTGGGTCTCCTCTAGTAGAAATCTCGAAAGTGAGGGTCAAGTAAACAGTTTTTAACCGGGACCTCTCAGTATCAACCAAACAAAAGGATAGGAAAGAAAACATCATAAAGATAAGTTTCTTTTTATTATTTCAGCTCATAGTACAAAGACACGAATACAACAGCAATATGGAACTAGAAGTACAAGGGACGTATCCACTAGTTCCGCTCCTGTCCACCTACTCCCGAAGCTCTACTTCCTTGTCCACTACTCTGTTGTTGCTCAAGCACTCATCGCTGCTTCTGCCTCGGTGGCTCCTCCAACGCCTGTGGATCGACAGTGCGGGGGGTCGGACAGTCACGTGCCAGGTGACCCTTCCTGCTGCATGAGTAACACTGTCTGTTTCTGGCATGCCTAGCTCTGTCCCCACCCCGGGTGCCCCGCACCACCGATCCTAAAACCCGAGATCGCCCATCTACTGGTCTGGTCCTCCTGGACCTCTGCATCATCTGTCTACTGCCCATAGATGACTCGGCTAATGATCGAAAAACACGCGGAAAAGGCAGCAGCTCCTGAACATGCTCAGGGTGTAGAGCTACTGGCACAAACTCCGCCCTGAAGAAGGTCTCGAAGTCTTCCCATGTGAAGGTCATCCCATCGCAAAACATGAACAAGTGGCTCCACCACCTGTCTGCTGTTGCCTGAAGAAGGCTGGAAGAAAAGATCACCATGAAGTCTGCAGGCGTCCCCACTAGCTTGAAGACTCTCACCACTGCCTCCAACCAATCCTCAGCCGCCTGCGGGTCCGTCTCTCCCCGGAACTTGGCTGGCCTCTGGCGCTGGAACTCGTGCAGCGCGCTCAAGTGGTGTGAATCGCCTACTGCTGGGGATGGTGGCATCGGTGGCCCAACATATGGTAGTACCACTGGTGCCTCCACTGGTGCCTCAACTGCAAGAGGGCCCTGTACCGAAGCCTCGTTGCTCGGAAGGCTGTCAGTACGCACAGCCCTCTGGGCTCTAGCTGGTTGTCCATGAAAAGGAATCCTGAAGAAACAATGTGACACGGTCAAACGATTATACCTCATGAGCTGACTTGGTTTGAGATGACATTTAAAAACTTATGGAAACACACACGCAATCAGTGTTTTCGTGCACAAAGTCGGAAATCAGTTGTCAGGGTCCTGGTGTATGGATACGTCGGCCGCCTGCACCAACACTGGACTCCCTGAACTGAAAACCACACTCGGTACTCTTAACACTATTGCTTCACAGAAAGAAAAAATATCAGAGTTATAAGTTCTGCAGTAGAACCGACTCCTCTGATACCAATTTGTCACGAACCTTCCTTAGGGCCCGTGCTGTGACTACCCCATGTCTGCCTTCTAAAGGCCAGGGGCTGGAAACTAGAACCAAAGGCATAAATCCCGATAATTGGGAAGGCATTGCCTTAAGAAAGTAAACAAAACACCACAGAGTACAAGCGGAAGTAAAACACTAAGTACAAAGAGAAGTGCTGAAATGTAAATGGGCCAGAATACAAACCCAACTGAAAGTACAACTACAACTGAAAAAAAGTACAACAGAAAAATACAACAGCTGGAAGAACGGAAGCGGCTCCTGGGTCGTCCTCCTCGGATCCTACCTGAAGGGTAGGTACAGATGGCACAGCTCTTGGATCGTCCACCACGGATCCTACCTGAAGGGTAGGTATAGATAGCCTCCACAATGCTCTCTCCCGTCAACCTCCTCCATGTGTCGTCTCGCCGTGAAGTCCACCTCCGGATACTGACTCATCGTGTAGTCCACCTCCGGGTACCGTCTAGTCCTCGAACACTCGGCCTCCGTCAACACTGCCCGTCATCTGCAACCAACACAACGAGGTGTGGGCATATCCCGTGCAGGGGTGAGTATAACGATACTCAGTAGGGACCCCGAGACCCTCAAGGTCTCACTAAAACCAACAAGGATAACCACAAGGAAGATCTCAACAGATAACCTCCACTTAGGTATATGCCCATACATATACCTAAGTTATCAAGTAACTCATCTCAATCATGAGGAAACACAAAGATTATGAAATCAATAGATAACCACTATCCAGGTATATGCCCATACATATACCTAAGTTATCAAGTGACCCATATCAAACAAGAGGTAACACAAAGGTCAGAGAATCAGCTCAAACCAGGATTTTCATTATCGAAACTGTAACTGCTGAAGAGCCCCATCTCTAGAGTGTACATTGGTCCTGTCACGATTCCGAGGTACTGCTCACTAACCTAAGACTGCTGAGGTACTCCTCCTGTCGATTACCGCGGGTCAGCCACCCAAACATAGTAGTGATTCCTGCCAGGGTATGCCACCCAAACACAGTACTGCACACCCCCTAGTAGCCTGTAGAGGTACTCTCCGGATGAGTACCGCGGGTCTGCACTGTCACACAGGTAGTGCTCCGTCCTCCATGGGTCTGCACCCAAACAAAGTAGTGCTCCGTCCACTAGGCTATTCAACTCACTCCAATTTGAGTCAGTCAAGCAGTCCTCAGGTCTAAGTTGGCTACACGGTCTCCGTACTCCGCACGCTCGTCTCTGGGAGGGTCCGATCCACAAGCTAAAGGTCGATACACCAAGTATCTCAAAGTCCCACGAAGAAGTATCTCAAAGGACCGCCTCGTCATAGGGGTCTCAATGCAACAGACGGCGCATCAATCGGACGCTGGTCTGTGAGTTATTAACCTTTTCGTCCTAGAGGCCCGGTTGGTTTCGTGAGCAAACCAACCCGGTCGTATCTCAACCGTACCCCGAACTCTTATAGGGTATACTAATAGGGACCGTTTCTCAACGTGATCACCAATGCCGCTGACGGTTCGTCAAACGGACGTCCGGTCTGAAAGATAACAGCTTTTCTGTTCCAAGGGCCCGGTTGGATTTCGGGTGCAATCCAACCCGTCCACTATCCAACTGCATCCAAAACTCAAGCGAAGTATGCCAAAAGTTCCGTCTCATCAAGAGGAATTCAACGAAGTCAACGGCATGTCAATCAGACGTCCAGAGATCAAGATATGAGTGTTTCTGCTCTGAGGGCCCGGTTGATTTCGTGTACGAACCAACCCGGCCGAATCCAAAGCATTCTAAAACCTTGAGTGCGATATACTAAAACGACCGCCTCGATCCAAGGATCGCATCGCAACTGACGGTGCGTCGATCGGAGGCCCGTAGCACTTGTTATGGGCGTCCGACCAGAAAAGATTTGGTATTAAGGGGTTTGGGCCCGGTCCGCCCCGGTCCGATACCCCAGGGTCGACCCGAACCGGGTCGACCCGATCCGGGTCCGGGTCCGGCCCGGCCTGGCGGACTGGCCAGCCGGCCGGCCCAGCCAGGGCGCAGCACGCCCAGCGCGCTGGTCAGGCGCTCGGCCAAACGGCCGAGCCGTTTGGAGTGGGGGGTGCCAGCCCCCCTGGTTTGTAACCACGGCCCCCCTTAATGGTGGCCGCTCAGCTAGCCGGTCGGGGGTTTAAACCCACAGCTTTCACCTCATCCGGCCGGCCCACCCTGGCCAGCCAGTTTCTACCGCCACAGGACCGGCGACGACCGGTCCCCTCCCTGCTCTGACACCGGTGGCCCGTTTCCGGCTGCTGGTTCCCACGCTCCGCCACGGCCCGGTACCGGCCGCGACCTTCATTCGTCCAGTGCGGCGCGATGGCGCCGCACCCCTTCACCGCGGCCCCGCTCCGGCCTTGGTGCTTTTGCGGTTCTCCGGCACGGCGCGACGGCGCCGCGACTTGGTTCAATTTCACGGTGCGGCGCGACGGCGCCGCGCATTACTTACCGCACGATCCCGCGCGGTGCGACGGCACCGTGCCATTCCCATTCCAACCATATTAGAAACAATAACATGGATAAGGGAGGAGGGTTGGACGTGTTTGTGCGGTCCGGACCCCTCTCGTTAAACGATAGCAATTGGTCATATTCCACGAAGAACGTCAAAGTAGTAATCACGAACAAAATAAATAAATAAACCCCTACAGTTTTCCCGCAAACAAGAATTCCCAACCCGCAACATATTCTTCGCAGATCAACTTGATGTTTAGTTGATCCGCATTCTTTGATTTAGAAGGAAGTAACATGGGGCTCATTAATATTCACAAAACAATTCCCTACCTCGATGTTGCTTGAACGGAGGTTCGTCGAACGAGGATTCGTCGCGGAAAGAGACGTCGCGAAAGAAGACGTCGTCGTCGTCGCGGTAAGAGTCGTCGTGGAAGGAGACGTCGCGGAAGGAGACGTCGACCTCCGAGGAATCCGGCATTCTTCGCGTTCTTCACGTTCTTCGTGTTCTTCGACGAAGAAGATGAAGAAACCCAAGTCTCCCATAGCTTTTCTCCCAAAGTTCTCAAGCAACAAGCCTCCAACCCAAAATAAAATAAGTCCCTTACTTATTTTATTAACACAACTTAATCTTTGAAATTCAAGGGTTTGAAATTCAAACACTCACATTAAACACACTTCATTAATATCATAAGTTATCAAAACTTAAGTTATCAAATTAAAATGTGAGTTGAGGGAGTTAAGGAATGTGAAGGGGTGGGGTTCATGTGGGCCCCACCACTCTCATAACCTCCCATGGGAAGTTGGGTAGTTACCCAACTTCCACCCAAAGCTTAAATCCACTTAGAGAAAAATAAAAATTGTAGTTAAAAAACTTATTCTATCTTCCACAATTTTTATCAACCTCTCTCGTGAAAATGCAATTCCGAAAAAGGTGTTTCTAAGAAATTACCGGAGCTTCGGTTTCATCGGTGCCCTCGGAATTCGATTCCAAGCACCGGTTAAAAAGATAGAAATTCCCGCTCATTCGGTTACTGAACGTACCCGAGCTAAACTTCGAAAAAATGATTCCAGGCACACCGGGCCTCAAAATCAGGCACCTTCAGAAACTGCATTCTTGTAAAATTCCAAAGAAAATTAAGAAAATATTTTCCTTGAAATTTCTGGGTCTTTACAACAATGCATCATTTCAGTGCATTGTTGAACTATATAAAATTCAAGAACATTGTACGACTCGATTCCCACCCTTATGGGATATATTGGAACACTTATATGTTTTTTCATTAGGTATAACCCCAAGTAACCCATTTTCATCCTTCCAGCCTGATATTCCTTTATTACACTTGTGGTATGGTGTGAACTTTTTCCCCATTCATGTCGGGTTAAAAATAGCCACACCAGGAGAATCCCTTAGGAATATCACCCATCCCTGTACGTCCTTAAGATATGGTGTTAAAAGGCACAAAATTATAAAACTATGGGTTCCTTGATTCTTTACCTTGTAGGATACATAGGAACACCCATACATTGTGCCTTTGGGTTCATCCCAAGGATCCTCATCCTTTTCATCCCATTCAGCCTTATCCTATGGTCCGAGTTCTATGACCTTAAACTAAGATCTCACCCATCATACATGACATTAAAATGTTATATCCTACATGAAATACATTAAACTACATAGAATTAATGGTCATTTATTCATGGCCTTAAAAGGTAAGTACCCCTTTTCCCTTCATGATGTTAATCTGCATGACACATTACCAAAATCCCATTATTCAAACTCCTTGGCTCGAGTTTCGTCTTGTGAGTGTGTGGTGTGGTGTGTAATTATTTTTCCTCATTGACATTAAGAAATATTTTTCACGTCATACTCACTCCCCTTTTGATACATTACCATCATCTACATCCTTACCGTAAGATGTTAAACATCATGGAATTTTTTAACTATATATGTCTTGATTCCCATCCATATGTGATACATATGGGTGCCAGGCATTTTGCCTCGGGTCTGACCTCGGGTTCACCTGCGTATTTTACCCCTTACTACTACTTGTATCATTGAGTCTTATATTCCTAGTTGAGCCCTTTGACCACTACCCCACCTCATCAACATTCTTGGGTGTGCGATGGTTGAGGACCTAGAGTGTTATATTATATATGTTCATGCCCTCATTTCATTTACACGTTTCACGCATCCCTTTATTTGGGTTACATAATCTCTTACATTCGAGAGGGGCCCTGAGTAGTATGAATGCCTAGACTTATGGCTCTCATACCATTTTTTCCAACAATCTAGAAGATCTCGAATGAAATTTAAGATAGGTCCCACCTCGTGAATAATATTCAGCAGTCGACCTCACATCTATGTTCCCATCCCAGGTCACATGATATGGATGTTGTGTTTCTGATACACTCAACATTTATCCTCCATCATTATGGAATTACCTTTATTCTATAATTTTTTTTTACGATTCACATTCCTTTCCATTTCATTGTGATTATATATAATCATGACACCCTCATTTTTATTCCTATATTCATCATTTTATGGTGAGAGGACAAAACAACATTGTTTTTTTATCTTTGATTTTTCAACATAATTCCCTACCGTGAGATTCCCTATGTTTTATAGATATTATCTACCATTGTTTCCTATACTAAGAATGAATCATGTGGGATTAGGGATTTGGGTAATTTTTTTGCCTACATGGAGGAGTCATGCTTCATTTTGGTCTGAAATCGTTGACCTTAAACTAGGAGATCTGGTCCCCATGTCGAGGCATCATAACGTTAAACTGTTTATGTTCTCTTGGAAATTTGTGATGCGGTGCAGACTACTTTGTCCCCATTCACATCATCTTGATTTGTGGGGCTACATAAAATATTTCCACTTCATGAATCATCCCCCTTTTTGTCCGAGCTCTACGACCACAAACTAAGATATCATGCATCACTACTGCATAATGTTAAACTGTGTGACATTTCATAACCACGTGTCACTTGATCGTCACCAATTTTAGGTACGTAGTGACACCAGGGTACCTTTACCTCATGGTCTTGTCATACATTCATGGACCTCTTCAACCCCTTCTTGGTATGCATTTTTCAAATTGTAAAGGTGTGGTTTGGGGTGGACATCTTTTGTCCTCATTCGTGGTGGGTTCCCTCAAGATGCTTTATTTCACCACTTCACCCCATGTGGCCTGAAGTCTCTGACTTTTAAACTAAGGCATCCAATGTCCTCTCTTTTCATGACCATAACCTACGTAATAACAATGATTTTACTCACCTCATTGGATGTCATTCTTTTTTGAATTGGCCATCTACCATACCATCCTCAAGAACTTTGTTTGGCATGATTCTCATTCACGTGAGATACATAGTGATTCCTAGACTCTTCCTCAATGGTTTATCCATAACCACATTCATTTTTCTGGACTGTAGTACACATCCCCAATTTTAGAATGTGTGATTTGTTGTGGACATCTTTTGTTTCCATTCACATTGGGTTTATGTAATTCCCTACATATCTCTCCCTTTGGATCCCCCATTCCATAAATCCATGACCTTAAACTGTGGCCCCACCCTGGATAAGTTCAAAATGCCCCATACCAATTATGGGACGCTTAATTTTCCTCACCAAAGAGGATTACCCCCACTGTTGTTGTTTTTGAAGCACGTTGTGGTTCATGGAATATGTTTCTCTTGATTCCTGCCCTCTCAGGATAGTAGGGACTCCCGAGCACCTTTCCATGGGCCTATTCAAAAGTTCATTAACCCTTCAGACTCTCTACCCCTTATTACTCTCCAAATTATATGACCTTATATTAGGAATCCCTAGTATGAGTAACATGACATTAAACTGTTATCCAAGGTCCAAAAATTATGACATTAATCAATATAAAACTTCCTCATCATATGACATTAAAATATTCCATATATCATCCTCATTGTATAACGCTAAACTATGAATCTATCTTCCTCAAAGGAATGATGTAAAACTACAAGGAATTCTTTTCCATTTTCAGATAGGTCCAATTTGGAGTAGGTTTGATCTTTGTTCAATCTAAAATGCTCACCCAATGTACTTTCATCATGGTTGTGTAATTTCAAGTGTTTTGGAATTTATTAGAAAATATCATCATTCCATACCCACTATTTTTGTGAAATCTATTTTGAATCATCATTCCATTTCTGGTTTGAAATAACCCCCTAATTTTTAGGATGATTAGCCTTATTTCTCACATACCACCCTAGGTCAATGTTCTGGAAGACATCAGACGACACTTTGAGTTTGGCCCCGGGATTCCAGATACGGTCAGCATTTTTCCCTTGTTTTACTATTCCCATTTTAGGGTAATGCGATGTGAATGTTGTGTTTCTAATTTGGTCAATAGTTATCCTCCATCATCATGCCCCCCTCATTATAGTCCAACTTTTGGGTATCGTAATTAACAATTTCTATTCCCCTTTCTTTGGATTTATTCCAGCGCCCCTAGAATTATCCATCTTTTGAACTAGAGCATGCAGGGAAAGAAGATTTTGGCTATTTTGATAACTCTATTCTCTAACTACAACCCACTCTTTCCTCTTGAGAACTCAGAGTTTTCATTTAAAACACATATATCTATTTATTGATTGGACCTCTCATATTCATGGTGAATAATTATGTGGTCATACCATGTTTCTCACACCAACCACAACCCACTAGATATTAGGGATTTATCTATGGTTATTTCACAAAAACTATTGAGATACAATCAACATAGATACTAGACTCATGAACACTTCCAAAAAAAGAAAAAATGAATGAAAGTATGTTTGTGAGTTTTTGTGAATTATAGCCCCCATGGACTAACCCCTCAAATTGGTGGGATGAACTTCTAAATGGAGTGTCATAGCTCCACCACACCCTGGATTGTGGCCTCCATGATTTTTTATCACCTACTAAGCTATATCTCTTCTTCGCTGGTTATGGAGTGTTTTTCATATGCCCTGATCTAGGGTCGATCCTCATCATCTTTAATGATAGCCATCTCATGGGATGCTCACCTCATCTACTCCACGACCTCTACCAACAATGCATTCAATCATGATTTGAGTTATACTTGTGCATTTATTAGAATAGAGTTTCCAGTCAGCCATTCCCATAAGTATTGGATCATTTGATCAACCTCATGATGTTTCTTCATTTTGACATACTTCCTTCAGTTCCATCCAACACAGATACCATGGTCATTTTCCCATATTTTCTATACCATGTAATATTGAATGAGCATATGAGGGCTTCACATATTGATTTAGCTCAAACTGAAACATGTAAAGCACTTAAAAACAAAGGACCGAAGTATCAATCGGCTTTTAGAAAATATTTTCAAAACAAATATTGCCTTGAACATGTAATCAATAAGTAATCATGGTATAAAAGATTCATCGATCAAAGTAACTGTCATGCCATAGACACAACTTTGGTTAGTGATCATTTCAATCCAAACTCATGTTCTAAACTCAAGAGTGACAATTTTAAAAATAACTGCAAAATTAAAAACCCAACTAGTGGAACATAGTACTTTTACTTTTCACCTAGGTTCTAAGAATAAATTTTTTTTGTGTGAATCACCTTATTGATACAACCTAAATGACTCCCATATAAACCAAGTGACCCCTTCTTAATCTGGAGTTCATCATTCCTTTCTCCTTAATGAACTCTTTCTTAACCCTAGAAAATTTATTTATTTTTCTCAAGCCATGTATCATGTGCTAAGCACGGTGCAATGCACTTATTGTAGGTGTACGGATGGCGTATAGTACACAGAAATGCACCCAGCAACTAGGGTCTCAGAGACTCACTATGGGAACCAAGATTCCCAAATTACTCCAGTTTCAAAATTATTTTATGAAAATCATTTACACTGTCCAATTAAGATGATTACTATTAATAATTATGATATGAATGAGGCTCCTAAGATTAATTAAAACATCCAATTCCAAGGATATGATCATAACTCCATAACATGTAACCCATATCACTCTCAAAATTAATTAATATATCAAATTTCAATTAAACCACTAAACAAGATCACTCAGTAATCATTCACCAACAATAATTTCATATTTTGATCAGTTCGTAACTACCAATCAAATAATTGTTCTAAAGAAAGACCCATTTGAATTATAGTGAACAACTTAAAATTAAGAAATAATTTTGAAAAATTTTACCCATTTTTTTGACAAAAAGTATAATTTTGAAGTGGGAATTGATGAGCTTTCAATTTAGGACTGTTTAGCAAAGTCATGAATAGACCCCCACACAAAAACATGACCTGTACTATCGTTGAAGCTAGTCAATATTTAACATTTATATACCTGATAACTACAGTATATGTGGCAAGCAGGGTCAGATCCACAGAGAAGGAAATTTTGACCACTACACTTCTAATAAAACTTACAAAAACTCCACTGTTGTCTTCAGTGGAGTGGATACTCTAATTTTTTATTTTTTTTTATTTTTCTATTAAGTAGAAGAGTGATAAAACATTTCAAAACATGTATCTAATCTAAATTGAAACTAAATACAACTGAAAACGTTAAAAACAGAGATATATAATGCTAATAAAGGATCAATCTAGTAATCTCTTGGGGAAAAATATTCTTTCTACTGGTTTAAAAGTATTAAAATTCACTTAAATGTTATTGTAGAGTACCATTTTAAATAGAATGGCTTACTTCCCTCACCAGGTGTTAAGTCACATATGCTAATCAATTTTAGAGTTTTCTGGTCAAAAATCAACCAACTGAGAACTGTTTGAAAAATGAAAACAAGAAAAACTCACCATAAGTCCTAAAGTATTTTGAATTTATTATCTTTTGATATGTTTTTCAGAATAAATATCACCAATTGAATTTGGAAATTTTAAAATTATGTTATGATGGTACAAGAAATCAAATGAACACAACATTGATCTCGCCGATCAATCATGAAAACATCAAAATGATAAAGTGAAAAGAGAATAAAAAGTTAACAAATGGAACTTTAATTTATCCCCAAACTAAAATATATATCTAAAAATTATATCTATTATCAATATAGAAACATGTAACATACTAAACAGAGTCCTAATTATAGATTTAAGAAGGGAAAAAAACTCCCGAGAAGAAGCTCAGCTCTTGAACTTCTCCAGCTCCAGGATGTGGTTCCAGAGTCGCCCTATGCATTACCTCTGTTCGGAACTAGATCCTTGAATGCATTGAGTGAATGTCCCTCTCTCTACTTCTTGATCTAATTTTTTATCCTCCGTTATTTTTTGCATGTCACTGCATGCTTCCACCGACTTAATGTGTTTTTCATGTGTGAACCGCAAATGTGTGTTTTTTCCAACTAACATGTCGCACTAGTTTTTCCATTATAACTAACTTTGACTGAGTTAGTTATGTGAATCTGGACAAATACTCATCTCTCAATTGAACCTTCATAGTTTGAATAGAAAGATAAATGAAAACACCAATAAAGTAAAATAGTTTTTTAGCTAAATGTTATATTACTTATTAAAATGCTAAATTAAAATTAATTAATTAATAAATAAATTATAATTATTTTTAAATATTAATTAATTATTAGTATTATAGTTATTAATTTATTATTTAATCTTTAATTAATATAATTATTACGTTTTAATCTATTATTAACTATTTGGTTAATTTTACTAATGTTGGTATTATTAGTAATTAGTTAGTATAACTTGATGAAATTTTTGATTTAGGAAATTATTATTAAATATTTCATTCTGTATTCAAATTATATTAAGATTACAATTATTTAAAGAGTTGTTTTATGTTAAATTGTTATTTTTAGAGAGTAAAAATTTCTATTTAATTATTTGAACTAACATCTTAGTATAATTTTATGATTAGTTATTATTTATAATTAATTTAAAAAATAATTATTAATTAATGTTATTATATGTCAAATCATTGATTTTTATTAATTAAAGTTATTAATGTTAATTATAATATTTATTAATTATTTAAGAACATTAAATCATTTACTATTTTTAGTTAATTAGATTAGTTTATTTTATTTCATAATAAATTATAATTAAGTATTTAATTTTTTTAATAATTATTTATTATGCCAAATTAAATTATAATTAATTAAAATTTAATCTAGAAAATAGTATTAATTAGTTTAGTTTAATTAATTTTTTATTGATGTTAATTAAATTATTAATTCCGTTTTATAAATTAACTATTTTATATTTATTATTTATTCATATCTTTAATAATTTAGTTTTTCAGTTAAGTTATTATATTTATTATTATTTTATATTAAGTTTTTTTATTAAACTATTCATTTTAAGTTAATTTTTTAACTTTTATCTCCCCCCCCCCCCCCCCCCGCATTTCGGCGCTATAGGCGGAGGGTTTCTCGGATTCCTTCACCATGAAGGAAGTCTGCGGCTCCCTTATCTTCCTCCATCTGTAGTAGTGCGGTCTTCAGCAGTTCGCGTGATAAGGAGGACCGACCTCCTTCTTCTCCCTCCACAGAGGATCCCCCTCTTCATTTTCATAGTAAACAACACCGGTTATACCAGTATTCAGTGCAGTGTGAAACAAAACCTTAGCCCAGCGGCGCACAACATGTCTTCAGGAGACGGTGACAAAGGTAGGCGATGGCGTCGGTCTGCTTTGGTTCGCGACAACAAGGCGGTACAATAGCTCCCTCTCCATCCCAGAATAGTGGCTACGGCTAACATCCTCAACCGGGTGCAGGCTCAGATTCCTCTTTAAGAAGATCCAATGGCGCAACAACGGGGGAAGAGGCGACTCTCGGTATTGTCCTACATGAAAAATGGGTCCATGGAGTGTCACCAACTGAGCTTGCTGGATTTCAGCTGATTGATCTATGGAGGCCACTTAGGGTTTGGATGAAGGCATTTGGGGACTCAGCAACGACATCGTTAAGAGGTGAGACCAACGCTGAAGAAAAATTGGAAACAGTTGGAGGGAAAGCATCCGTTAGTTGGGTAGAAGCGTAGGGGAAGTGAGGGAGAGATAGAGGTGTGCAACGTGAAATGCGGGAGAGAACAGAGAGGGTGAGAGTCACCGATAGACCAAAAATGGGGATCACAATTACCTCAAAAAAAAAAAAAAAAAGAGAAGCAGCAATGCGAGGAGTCACCATTAGTTATAAAATATAAAATATCAACTTTAGTAAAAAAATGAAAGGGTCATCATAGATTTAAATAAAGAAGTTCACCCGTAGGACAAATTTAGAAAGTCACCGGAACAAATAAATTATGAGGTCACCGTTTGGAAAAAAGATGACAATTAACATTATAAATTAAGGTTACCATTACTTAAATATCACTGATGCAGTAAAAAAAAACTCACTACTGCAAATTAAATAGAAGGTCACCATTACAACAGGGTCACCGATAGAATGGGTCACCAATAGAATAAGGAAAAATCAACTAACCGTGACCCACAAAAAATTAATAAATGACAAAATTCAACATAAAATAAAAACTTATGTCAACTAAATAAAAACATTGAAAATAATTAACCTGTTAAAACCATAATATAAAAAATACAATGAGTGAAAATTAAAACTTTAAAAAAGGCAAAACATTTAAAACAGAATAATAATTAATATTTATACATTAAAGGTGCAAAAAAATTATTAATTGATGACATTTCTATTAAGAACTAGATATTTGTTAAACTAAATTGATCAAAGGATTGAATTAAACTTACTATATAAATTAATTATTGGGTAACAAGTGAGTAAAAAAGGCTAGAATCGGTGACCCAATAGGTCACCGATGACTCTTGTCTGTCTCACTGGTAGAATAAAAACTAAAATTAGTGACTTAATAATTAATCCACATTCTCAGAAGTAAATAATTAATGTTTCAAAGATTTAAATCAATCAATTAATTAAATAAGTGAATACTTAATGTTAAAAATGAACTATTTTATTATATTTAAACTACAATTATTAACCTAATTAATTAGAAGGATGGTTATTCGTATTATTTTAATAATTTTAAATTATTTTAATGAAACAATTTTAAAGGATAAATTATTAAAATAACGTCTAAGTTAATTAGAACACCAATAAGATTATTGAATGATTATTTGTTATTAGAGTCAAATTATTAAAAGGTGAGCATATTAGAATTTAAAAAACTAATAAACAAATAATGAATTTGGATAAGATAAGTAAGATTAAATTTATTTATTTAATCATTAAAAGTCCTTAATTAATAATAAAAATTGATTAATTAACAAATTTAATTAGAAAAATACAAATGTACAATGATTTAGATAAAATTCCATAAATAATTAATTAAATCAACAATAATTAAGTTAAAACATGAGGCAAAACTATGTAAAAATAGAGCCACATTAAATTTTCCCCACACCTAAGCATTGTTTGTCCTCAATCAATTTCATTCTTTATTATCAATGAAAAACAGATTGTATTATTAATGATTCAGATCAAACTGAAACATGTCCAGCACTTAAAAAAAGAGGACCGAAGTATGAACAGAATTTTAGAAATTATTTTCAAAACAAATCTTTCCTCGAACTAGTACTCAAAATTTAATCCAGATAGTAATGATTCATCAATCAAAGTATTTTTCATCCCTTACATGTGACTATGATTTGTGATCATTTCATTCCAAACACAAGTTCTAACCTCAAGAGTGAGAAGAGTTAAAATTTATGTGGAATTAAAAACCTAACGAGAGGAACTTAGTACATTGAATATTCACCAATTTTCCATTAATAAATAATTTTTTTGTTGTGAATCACCTTATTGATTCAACCATAATGATTACCATATAAAAAATTGACCCCTTCTTCATCTAGCGTTCATCATTCCCCTCAACTTAATGAAATATTTTTTGACCCTAGGCACTTTATTTATTTTTACCAAGTCATATATCATGTTCTAAGAACTGTTCAATGCACTTATAGTAGGTGTATAGAGGGATTATAGTGAAAAGAAACACACCCATCATCTAGGGTCTCAGAGACACACCGTGGAATCCCATATGCCCAAATTACTCTAGTTTCAAAAGATTTTTATGAAAACCATTTACACTATCCCATTAAGATGATTAATGTTAATAATTAAAAAATGAATGAGGCCCCTAAGATCAATTAAAACTTCCAGTTCCAAGGGTATGATCATAACTCCATGACATGTAACTGATATCACTCTCATAATTAATTCTTAAGTCGAATTTCAATTAAATCATTAACAAGATAACATAGCAATCATTCACCCACAATAATTTCAGATTCAGAGTAGTTCTTAACTAGTAATCAAATCTTTGTTCAAAGGTAAGACCAAGTTGAATAATAGTGAACAACCAAAATTTATGCATGAATTTTGAAAAAAATTACACAATTTTTGAAAAAAATTTCAAAGCTGAAGTGGGAATTGATGTCCTCTCAATTAGGCATAGTTTATCATAGTCAAGAATTGACCCACTCTCCCACACATAAAATATATCTTTGTCCACAATGTTGACTTCTAAACATGGAAAATAACAATTTGACTTTTTATGTTCAAAACAAATTTTCAAATTCGTAGATTTATGACATGTAAAAAGGGACTCTTTGAAATTAAAAAATGTTGTTTTACACAATGAATAACTTATCAGCAGGTTCATATCTTGGTATATGCATTAACACTAAATCCAATGAAATTGATCTTCCACTAAAGTAAAAAAATTACATGTAACTTGGAAGTGCACAATGAAAATGGTGTAAGCATTTTAAAAGATTCAGTTCAATAATGTGTTCCATAGAGGAGAAAAAATGAATTCAAAAAACACCCCAATCTAAAGGAAATTCAATACAAAACATTTTTCAAAAAGTACTACCCCGCACTTAGTTTCAAGAAGTGATAAGATTTTAAAAACAATGAAATTTAGATTTCAGTAGTGAAGTACATGCATATATTTTTATTTACACAGTGAAATACAACATAATTTCATTCCAAAACGATCATAATTTTAAACATTTGTAGAATTTTGTTAAACCCACGCAATATCCCATTTCTATTCACTCAAAATCAATTTAGAATTTTCTAACTCTAACAGACCCTTTCTATAGTCCTCAAAAGGTAACTCCATGATATCAAGAAGCTCCTCCCAAGCATTAGGAGTCACACACCAATGTGATGGAACCTCAACTTCTCTTCGTTATTCAAGTTTATTTATTATCTTATGCCATATATTTCCAATTCCTAATGCGGGGATATGTCTTTACATATCCATATTACTATCCATTCTATTTATAAATTATGAAGGAACCATTTCCCTCTCATCCAACCATTTGTGGAATGTTTTAGTGACACCGTAATTCCACTGAAATTTGACAACAATTTTCCCTATGAAAATAATTATGTAGTTAATAACATACACATTTATTATAAAAGGTTTTAACCTTTATTTAAATATAGTTATCTGACATGAGATATACATGTATTTACTCCACACTCCGTAATAATTTAATAATGTATGATAATGAATTAGTCATTATTATATAATCAATGTGGCACACTTAATCATGGGAATGAAATTAAAGTGATGAGTGCACCAATAATTACAAATCCCTCCAACACAATGGGTAATTTTTAGTCTCCTTGAATGTCATATTTATATATGGATTAAACATGATTATTTTATTCATATTTTGAATCATGATTTATTTTAGGTTATAACTTTTATATATTTATGATGAAGTGTTTTAATACGTTTCCACATTTCCCATGTTTCCTTTATGTTTTCATTTCATATCATGTCTTATTGTTTATATTTAAAAATATCACCCATTTTATGCCTCATTTATTTGTGTTGTTTATAAAATTTATTTCCTTCTTCATGTTATTAAATGTTTATTCCCTGAAGGGGGTTTATTGATGATCCCATTCTTATAAATTTCCCAAGGATATCCCATGTAGTTTTATACTTGAACATTTTAAGGATGTTTTCAAAAATTATGTCATTTTCTTTTTTTATGTTCTTATGTAATGTAACTAATTCTAAATAAAACAAAACTTCTCGATCTTCTAGGTTTAATTAACTATAAAATTATCTTATAAATCATCAAATATAATAAAATAATTTCTAGGGTTTTTTTAGTTGGTATCAGAAGAAACAATTAGTTATTAATGGGATTATGATTAGAAAACTCTTGTGAAAAACATAGGGTTAAAAGTATGTATAAGAAAGCATCACAATATTTTTGTCATTATAGAGTAAGTAGTTTATAATGAAAATAAATCCTTTTCTAGATTCTACATATGGATGGGGCTCTGGAAAAGATATATATAGGGTTAAAACCCTAAAACACAATGTTGAGATAGAGTTGATAGGGAACTTGTGCATGACAATGTGCATTTCTTTACACCTTGTTCGACACACCAAGGGGGTATTATTGGTTAAATTGATATGCTCATTACAAGACATTTTTAAGGGAATAAAATAACTATAATAATATATGTTTGGAAATAGATAATGGATTAAATAGATTTAGGATTACAAATTCATAATTTAATGAATAAAAGAAATTTATAAGTTGTCCACTTATGATCATTTTCGGAGAAATGATGTCATTTTTACCAACCATTGATTTATTGTTTTATTATCATTACCTTTATTCTTTCCATGTTCTCTATAAACCCAAATTAGTTCATTGGTGTTAGTTTTATTTTCCATGTATAGATTTTCATTTCCCACTGATGTTCTTATACTTGGAATGCAATTTATGCAATTACCATCATACTTCACATTCTCCCATTTCATGTTTGTGTTTCATTAATCCCTTTTAAGATGTGGGTTTTTGAAAAAGTAATTTTAATGTTGAAAAATATTCGAGTTCATGTTTAAATTGTGAGGATTTAATTTATTAATGGGGGAACAATGTAATGCCTTTAGTTTTTAAATGATAAAACTATGGTCCATAGCATATGCAATATGCAACACCGAACCCAAATAGATAATGATTATTTAATTTGACCATTTTAATCATCCAATTATATTTTTGGATATGAGTAGGATTGAGTAAATTATGAAATATATATATTTATATTTATATATGTCGTAAATATATTGATAAATAATTAGTAAATAATCAATAAAATTTTAGAAATTAATAATTTGTATCCAAAATATGTTTTTTATAAAAACTGTTTTCTATTTCCATTTATAATAAAATATTTATATTATTTTCTAGTAAAATTTTGAAAATTTATTTCAGAAAATGAGAACCATTTTTTATATCATCATATAAAAATTAACTTAGGGTTTAAATTTTGAATTTCTCAAATAATATAGAATGGTTATTCATTAGTTAAAAATATTTTCTCTTAGTAAAATCATCAATTTATAAGTTAAATTAAATAGTATTTATGTAAAAATATTATATTAATTTGATATAAATTTTACATAGGTATTATATTGTTATAATTATTTATATTAATTATTTTTCAATAATATTTATACTAGATTTTTGTATATGTTTATTTTTTCGATTAAAAATGAATCTTTTTGAAAACAATTTTAAAATGATTAATGAGTCAACATATTAATTAATTATAATAAAACATAATGAGAAAGTATTTAAATGAAATTTCAAGAATATATATCTATATTTGCGAATTTAAATTAATATAATGAATATTTCTTGTTATAGAGTTGAATTAAAATCATATTTTCTATAAAAGGTTGTATTTTTTAAAAAAATGGTATTCAATGATTGGTTTGTGATTAAATTTAATTAAAATAATCCACATATATGAAATAATTTTTATTAACTAAATTAAATATTTTGAATCATAAAATTAATATTAGGTAAAAATTTCAACTTAATATTTGAATAATATTAATTGTAACTATAGTTATAAGGACCCAATATTATTCCATACATTATCTTGAATTTAGTCAATAAAACACTTACATTTACATTGAGGACCTTTTCAAGTTTATAGCATTAAATATTGGGGACATAATACATTCATAACATTACACAGTGTCACAGAGTAGATAACATAGAAATTGTTTCCATTTTTATGAATATTTAAAACATTAAAACATAAAACATTATTCCTTGACAATTATATAGCATTTTACATGCCTTACTTCTTTGTCTTCCACATCAATTAACTTGTGAACAACATTTAAATCTTGGGATGATCACAAAAAACTCAGTAAGGGATATAAAAAGTAAGAAAGAACACATTAGTCAATGAATACTTGTAACGTATGAACTCATTTTTAAAATTAATACTTATCACCGGTATATATATACTTACTTTGTGAAAAATGATATTTACACAATAAATAAGAACATAATTATAACCATAAAGGTATCTTGGGGAATTACTTACATAATCTTGTAATCCTCTCGGCTACCTATTTATTTGTAACCCTCAAGGATACCTTACTATCTTTGTAACCATCATAGTTACACTTGGATTAACCAAATGGTCGACCTTTAAAATAAACATTACCAATGCATTGGAGGGAGATATAGGGCCCAAAATTCATCATAAAAAACCATAATAACAAGAACATAATCATACAACATGAATAATAACATAAAAATATTTATTATGAATTTTTTAAAAATGAATTTAAAAAAAGATTTTAAAATTAATATAAGTTATAAATATCTTATAATTGATGTGAGACTATATAGAGTGGATGGAGGATGTATAAAAACTATAAATACACATTATTAAACATATTATATACAAAAATAATCACACGAACAATTTTAAAACCATGGAAATAATGAAGTAGGATGTTAACACAAAGAATGAAAATCTGGTTTAGAAATCCATTACATCAGGCTTCTCATACGTCCAACTTGTTTAAACATCATTTATAATGATTACATGAGTGTTATTATTATTTTGCAAAAACATGTTCCTGTTTATAACATTTTATATTATCATTTCATAACCTCATTTCACCCCTTAATTGTTATTATTTGGATCCTTTCAAGGTTTTGGGTGAGTTCTATACAAGATTTCCATGATTGGTTCATGATGAATCGTTCTTGTAGATTGGATGCGGAACTCCATAATTGGAATGGGAAGGTATTTATATATTTACAGTACTATCATTTATACCATTTATCAATTTGATGTTATTATATAAGGATAATTCATAAGTTAAAACATTAAGGATGTTTGTTTAGATCACTTTAGTGGTTCTTTGATAATAACAACATCATTTTGTATTTTAAATTTAAATCATGAGTACAAAAGAATTATAGAACTATGGATGAGACAGAATACATGTATTATAACATTGTTAAACCATAGAAATGGTATCACAACCATACATGAAATAAATAATGTAAATTGAAATCATATCATCCACGATGTCAGTAATTCGACACATCACATACAATGTGTTTATTTCTTGAATAAGTGGGAGATGAGAATAATAATGATGATGAATTTCACACAAATATGAGAACATCCAAAATATAAATGATTTTGGGAATTTCATGCCTCTTTGGTATGAAGTGATGAATACATAATATGAAAATAAAGGAACTTAAAAATAAAATAATAATTGAGAAATCCATTACAAAAATTCGGCAGCCCAAGGGCTATGCCACATGGTTTTAGAAAACATTTAAACGAGAGGGGACAAGGGTCACCCATAAAAAATGAATCATAATACTTAATATATCAATAATAAGATGTATATAAGAACATGGTATGGATTCTTGAATTCTATACCACATAAAAGATAACTTCAATGGAAAAAAGAAAGAAATTGAGAATTTTCTTACCTTTTAGAGTAACTCCTAGAACTTAATGGTTGGGGAATTGAGGTCATTAGAAAACATTGGGAGGACTACTAGGGAGGTGAGGAGGCCAGATAATTGTTGATTATGAATTTGGAATTAACATAATGATGGAATGTGTTGGTATTTTTAGCAAAATTGAGGGAATATTTTAATAATTTTCATGGGACACATCATTAGTGGAATTTTCAATACCACGAGCTATCCCATTGTATTTTTTACATGCTATAAGACACTTTAGAAACCTCATAACTTATTTTACTATAAAAAAGTCAACCACATTTGTTACATAGTCATTATATAATTAATGATTTCATTAACACACTGAAAATAAAAACGGTATTTTTTTACTATTCACCAATAAATAATATTTTTCAAAAAAAGCCCAATATATCACCCTAACCAATTATCGATATGTAGAATTCAAAAATGAAGTCAATTTTTTTAAAATAATTTTCAAAATAATTTTTTTAAAATAAAATCATACTTATTTCAAAAATTAATATTTTAAAAACTATAACTCGATTTATATCCCATTGAAAAATTAATCAAGATGTCATTATCTTAAATCCTTAAAAAAAATAAATTAATAATATAATTTAATTTTCATTAGGTTTATATTACTATTCATATTACTATTCATAAGGTTATGTTACTATTCACCAAAAAACATGTTGGTTCCAATTGACTCTAAATAATATACTGAACACAATTGTAGATCACCATTTTTTGAAATTTAAAACATATAGGCAGTAAAATTATTTTCATAGGATACTTATAAATATATAAGTTAAACAAAATTTCAAGAATTTCATTTTATTTTCAGAAATCTGTGGGGTGTTACATTATCCTCACCTTCTGGAAATTACGTCCTCACAATTTTATTTACTTATTAAACAAGTGAAGGTACCTTTCCCTCATAGAATTTTTAAGCTCCCATGGAGCTTCCTCAACCATGTGGTTTCTCCAAAAACCCATTACCTGATGGGCTACCTTATTCCGAAATACCTATTCCCTTCGACCATGAATCTAAACTGGATTCTCTTCATAAGAAAGGTTCCCTTCCAGCTAAACTGCTTCGCTGCTCAAGAAATGTGATGAATCTAGAAGATACTTTCTCAACATCGAAAAATGAAAGAAATTGTGTACTTGAGACAAACTCAGAGGAAAAGCTACTCGGTATAAAATTGTTCCAAAATTATTCAAGATTTCAAAAGGATCGATGAACAATGGACTGAGCTTCCCTTTCTTACCGAAACACATCACACTTTTTTAAGGAGAGATTTTAAGGAAAACATGGTCACCAACTTTGAAAGAGATGTCTTTCCTTATGTTATCTTTATAACTTTTCAGCCTGCTCTGAACTATCCTCACGTGTTGCTAGATCATATTCACATTCTAATCCACTTCTTCTACTAATTTTGGCCCCATCAACATTATTTCACCGACTTCATCCCAAAACGCTGGTGTCTGACAATTTTTCTCATACAAAGCCTCAAAAGGTGTGATCTGAATACTGGAATGAAATCTATCTTTATAATAAAACTCAACTAAAGTAATAGGTTGATCCCAGCTACCCTGGTTATCCATTTAACAAGCTCAAAGCATATCCTCCAACGATTGGATCGTTTTTTCTGACTTCCCATCTGATTGAGGATGAAAGGTTGTAATGAAATTTAATTCTGTTCCCAATGACTGTTGAAGTCCCTTAAAAAATTTAGAAGTGAACCTGAGATCCTAATCAGATACAATATAAGGAGGAACTCAATGCAACCTGACAGTATCCTTGAGGTACAATCAAGAATGTTTATCCGAAGACATTATATCCTGAATAGAAAACAAATGTGCAGATTTGGTCAGCTAATCTATAATAACCCAAATTGCATTGTTACCTCGAGATATCTTAGGTAGTCCCACCAAAAATTCCATGGATACATTCTCCCACTTACACTCTAGCACTGGAAAAGGATGAAGTATCCCATTTGGGAACTGCCAATTTTTTATCCTTTTGACATGTCAAACATTTAATGATAAAATCATAAATATGTATTTTCATTCCATCCCACCAAAAATACTCCCAAATGTATTTGTACGTCTTAGTACTGCCAGGATGAAATGAAAATGGATAACTATGATCTTCATACAAACATTATTTCTTCAACTAGGAATCAAAAGGCACACACAACCTTTTAAAAATTCTTAAAAAATAAATTTATCGACGATAAATTCTGGTAACATACCCAATTTAACCAATTCTACCTTTTTCTATAGCTCACGGTCTTCCCTCTTGGCCTGCTTAATTCTGTCTGACAATGAATACTACACTGAAAACTGAAACAAAATAGATATATTCCCTGCACCAACAACATCAATTCCAAAATTCATCAAATCATTAATTGATGGATAATGTTCTAAATGTAACATGGTTAATGATTCTTGATGTTTTTGACTAAAGGAGTCTGCCACATTGTTTTCCTTTTTAGGATGGTAATTGATCATACAATCATAATCCGTTATCAATTCATGACATCTTCTCTATCTCATTTTTAATTCCATATGAGTGAATATATACTTCATAATTATATGGTTACTATATATTTGACATTTGGCACCATATAAATGATGCCTCCAAATTTTCAAAGAAAAAACCATAGCTGAAAATTCCAAATCATGGGTGGGATAATATAAATCACGAGTTTTAAGTTGTCTTGAAGCATTGGAAATTACCTGATCATTCTGCATCAAAATATAACCAAGTCCCTACAAAGATGAATCATTGTAGCTGAAAAACTCACCATTTTGGGAAGTTAAGGCCAAAACTGGAGCATTCACCAATCTCATCTTTAGTTCCTAAAAACAAACATCACATTCTTTTATACAAACAAATTTATCCTCTTTCCGTGTTAACTTACTTATCAGGCTAGATAACCGAGGGATATTCTTAACAAAACGTCAGTAAGAACTTGCTAATCCAAGAAAACTATGAATCTCTGTAACATTTGTCGGTCTTGTCCATTTATCAACCGCATTTTTTGGTAGGATCCACTGTTATTCCATCCTTATATACAACTTACCCCGTAAAATAAATCTATTGCAACCAAAAATCAAACTTGATGAATTTTCCATACAGTCTTTTTTCTTTTAATGTTTTTCAAACAACCCTTAGATGTTTTTCATTATTATCTTTATTTTTAGAAAATACACGAATTTCATCAATAAATAAAACCAAAAAATTATCTAAGAACTCATAAAATACTCTATTAATAAGATTCATGAATATAGCAGGAGCATTATTTCACCCAAAGGGAATAAAAACAAATTCAGAATGCCCATATCTAGTACGAAAGGTCATTTTCGGGATGTAAAATTCCTTCACCATCAGCTGATTGTATCCAGATCTCTTGTTAATCTTGGAAATGTACTAATATACCTAGAGGTGATTAAACAAGTCGTCGATGTGAGGAAAAACATACTTGTTTTTTAACAGTGATGTTATTCAAATATCTATAATCAATGCAATGTCTCTTGGAACCATATTTCTTTTTAGTAAACAAAACAAGAGATCCCCATGGATATGTGCTAGGGTGAATGATGTCTTTATCAAGAAAATCCTGCAATATATTTTTCAATTCATGATGTTCTATTTGATCCATACTATATGGGAATTTTAAAATTGGTATAGGATCAGGAACAAAGTCAATTGTGAATTCGACATCCCAATTAGGTATGAAACCGTGTAACTCATCAAGAAAACATCAAGGTATTCATTTACCACTGGTACATCATTAATCTGAACAATTACCTTATTTAAAACAACATAAAAATGATAAATTTTGTTTCCGTCTTTCAATAGTTTCTTAGCTTCTAGATATGTTATCAATTGAATGGGTTCCTTATTGTATAAAAACTGAAACTCTTTCTGAAAAAAAACATCTTTAGCTCCACATTGAAGCATTTCATGATAAGCATAATGCCAATCCATTACCAAAATAACATCAAACTTGACTATGGGTAAAACAAAAATGTTTTCAGTTAAATTATTTCCATAGACCACAATAGAAAGATTATTATAATTCCACGTTTCCATAATATTCCCCCTGGTGTTTTAACAACAAGTAATGGCCTCATTTTTTGAGGTAATATTTCAAATTTACATGAAAATTTCTCAGAGATGAAAGAATTTGTAGACCCCATATCAAACAAAAATTTAGCAAAAACTGAATGAACAATCAAATACCTGATACAACTTCAATGGATGGTCCTACATCTGTTGATGTATTATAAAGGATCTAAATACACCTTTCAACTTTAAGTCTGGCTTCTTTTCATCATTTAGATCTCTCTTTGGGCAAGAATTTTCAATATGACCCATCTCACCACACTTAAAACACTTAACAAAATTATCTTCAGGATCAGTCTTAGGATAATTTTCATTATAATCTTGGGCCATATGTCCTAAATTACTACATTTAAAACACTTCCCAGTTTTTCTAAGACATTCCCAAGGGTTTTTCTTCCCATACATTTCAAAAACTGGAAATTGGATTTTCTCACCATCAGATTTATTTGGTTGATTCTTACCCATCACTTTCCATCTAGACCTCCTCTTCTCTTTATTTCCAAAATGTATATGATAATCAGCAATCTCCATCTCTACCCACTCATTACATTGGAAAAATTCTCGTAACGTTTGAATTCATGGGAGGCCAACACCCTTCGATACCATGGCTTCAATCCTATGAAAAAAGTAGATTTTGCTATCAAGATATAGAATAATATTTTGAGCATACCTTGCCAGTCGGTGAATTTATCTTTATACACTTCCCTTGAGTCCTCATACTTTTTCTTCAATTCAATGAATTGCTTCTCCATCCTCTGTCTCACCACCTTAGGAAAATATTTTTCAAGGAAAATACTTTTAAAATCACCACACTCTAAGGCATCAAAATATTCTCTACCTCGGATATTCCTTACCATTGACTAAACCTGTTCATCTTTACCTTCGAAATGATAAATGTCAAGACTTACCTATTGATTTTCTGAACATCCCATAACATTTAAAATCATTTAATGGCTTTGATCCATCCTTCAGATACTACTAGGTCAGAAGATCTATTGAAATCAGGAGGGTGTTGTCTCCTAAAATGTTCCACTACTGTCACGTTCCATTGTGGTACCTCTATTTGGTCTCTTTCATGGATTCTACCACTATTTATTGGCTGAATTAGCTAATCTATTACTATCACAAACATCTCAGTTTCAATCCCTACCATTCTGGGTTCTAGATCTTGAAGGGTGTCATTCAGTCGGTGCCTCTCATCATCAGCATCCTTATTCCTTCTGTGGACAACCATTCTGAACAAAAATATCATAGATGAAGAAACATGGTAATCATTAAATTCTATAACATTTCAAATTAATTATAAAGTAAAAACCATTTATGGTATTCTTTTAACATCATCCTAATCCCTAAAGTTATCTAAACCATCCTCTAATACCATCTATAAGGACCCGAATTTATTACATACATAATATGAAATTTAGTTAAGAAAGCACATTCTTTTACATCGAGAATCATTTAATTTTTAGATATTTAGTGATTTGGGACATAATAAATTCATAACATTACACATTTTCATAGAGTGGATACCATAGAAATAGTTTCAATTTTTTCAATATTTAAAAAAATAAATAAAAAAACATGATTCCTTGAAAATTATTCAATATTTAAAATGGATTTCTTCTTTGTCTTACGCATCCATTAACTTGTGAAAATCATTTAAAACATGGTATGAGCCCAAAAAACATAGTAAGGAATATAAAAATAAAGAAATAACACATTAGTTCATGAATACTTGCAATCTATGAAATCATTTTCAAAAGTCTTACTTAGCACCGGTATATATATACTTAATTTGAGAAACATGAGATTTAAATAGTACGTAAGAAAATAAGTAGAACCATAAAGGTATCTTGGGGAATTACTTATATAATCTTGTAACCCTCTCTGCTACCTTATAATTTGTAACTCTCACGGCTTCCTTACTATCTGTGTAACCATCATAGTTACACTTGGAGTAACCTCATAACCAACCTCCAACATACAAATACCCAATGAATAAGAGGGATATATAGGTCCCATGATTTATAATAATTCATTCCCATAAATCAGAAAATAATCATACAACATGTATAATATCATAAAAACATTGCTTCTGAATTTTTTAAAATAAAATTTTAAAAGAGGATTTTGAAAAAGGAATGTCTATTATAAATATCATAGAATTAAAGTGAGACTTATTAGGGTGGATAAAGTATATATAAAAACTCTAAATAAAAATTATTCGACATATTATAAAAAATACCCTCACAAGGACAATTTTAATACCACAAAAATAATGAAGTATGATGTTATCCTAAAGAATGGAAATTGGGTTAAGAATTCCCTTACCTCGGGCTTGTCTTACATCAATCTTGTTTAAAATTCCAGTATAATGGTTAAAAGAGTTCTATTTTTATTTTAAGTAAATTTTTTTGTTTATAAAATCTTATATGATCATTTAATAACCTCATTTCACCCCTTAATTGTTATTATTTTGTTCCTTTCACTGTTTAGGGTGAGTTCCTTACATGATTTCCATAATTGGTTCATGATGGATTGTTCTTGTCGATTGGAAGTGAAACTCCATAATTTGAATGGAAAGGTATTTACATATTTCATTTACCATTATTTATAACAATTTTAATTTTTTATGCTTTTATATGAGGATAATTCATAATTTAAAACATTAATGATTTTCGTTTAGATCATTTTAGTGGTTCATTGATAATAACAACCTAATTTTGTCTTATAAATTAAAACCATGAGTAAAAAAGAATTAAAGAACCATGGATGATAAATAATAAATATATTATAACCTAGTTTACCCATATAAATGGTTTCATGACCAGACTTGAAATAAATAATGTAAATTGAAATCACATCATCCATGATGTGAGTAATTCGATACATCATGGACAATGTTTTTATTCCTTTAATAAGTTTTAGAGGAGAAGAATAATGATGATGAATTTCCCATGAACATGAGAACATATATAATATACATTATTTATGGATATTTCATGCCTCTTGGGTAAAAATATATGAATAAAAAATAATAAAATAAAGGAACTCAAAATAAAAGAATAATTGAGAAATCCCTTAAAAATTTTGACAACCCAACGACTATGCAACATAGTTTTAGAAAAAATTTAAATGATAGGGGATGGGGTCACCCATCCAGAAATGAATAATAATACAAAATAGTTCAATAATAAGATTAAAATAAGAACATGGTATGGATTCTTGAATTCTATACCACTTAAAAGAGAACTTGGATGGAAAAAGAAAAAAATTGATAATTTTATTACATAGTAGAGTAACTCCTATAACATGAATGTTGGGACCTTGGGGGATTGAGGTAACCTTGGGAGGAGTAATAGGAAGTTAAAGAGGCTATATATTAGTTTATGATAATTTTTTAATGAATCTAATTAAGAAATTATTTGATATTTGCAGCAAAATGGGAGAATATTTTAATACTTTACAAGGGACTCCTCATTAGTGGTGTTTGGAAAACCATGGGCTTGACCATGGTATTTTCCCTTGTTATAAGACAAGTGGGACACCACATAACTTATTTTACTATAAAAAATTCTTCCAGATTTATTTCATAATCATTACATCATTAATGATGTCATTAACAAACCAAAACTCAAAAACTGTATTTTTTACTATTCACTGAAAAATCAACTGTTTCAGGAAAATCCCTAAAAGTCAACCTAAACATTTATCAATGTGTAGAATTCAAAAATGTAGTCTATTTTCTGATAATAATTTTCAAAATAATTTTATTTTTATTTTTAAATAAAATCATAGTTAAATCAAAAATTAATAATTTAAAAACTATAATTGGTTTTATATAACATTGAAAAATTAATCAAGATGTCATTATCATAATTGCATATTAAAATAAAATAATAATTCAATTTTCTATTAATTAGGGTAATATTAAAAATCATATTACTAATTATAATAGTATTTTTCTATTGAAAAAAAAACAAGTTGGTTCCAATAAACTCCATAAAATATAATGAACACAGTTGTAGATGACCATTTTTCAAAATTAAAAACATATAAGAAGATAAAATTATTTTTATAGGATACTTATAAATATCTAATTTAAACAAAATTTCAAGCATTTCAATTTATTTTTAGAAAACATTGGGGTGTTACAATAGTAAATATTTATTGCGACGGTGAAAGGAAAATTGGATAAATAATATTAAAAATAAAATAACAATGACAAGAAACCAAGAAAACCTAATATTATGATGAAATTTATTAATTATTTCTAAATTATGATTATATGTTTTTTACATTATAAATTATTAAGTAATTAGTTTGATAAAAATAATATTTTTATACAATAAAACAAAAATCCAATAGTAATTAATATTCAGTTACAATTAAGATGTTTATTTTGATGAATTAATGGACTATTATAGTGAATAATATTTTAAAAAATATTATTATTAAATAATATTTATCAAATATTAATGATCATATAATTTTTATGAAGTCAATTTAATTTTTATGAAGTTTCAAAAACTATTATTGAAAAAACCACAGTACTTGTCATTTAATATTGATTATATTTTAAAAGTTAAAATTTATATATTTAGATTTTTCGTGATAAAATTAATATTATTTTAAATAATAAAATTGAATTTATTATATGGTTAATTTTTTATAATTCTCTCAAATAGTCAAATTTATCAGGTATAATTAAATATAGACTAAATATTCTCTTTGTATAATTCCATCGTAATGACACACAAATGATTTATTAAATACTAAAAATTGTATCCATGACTATATCAATGTTTCCAAATTATAAAAAATTAATATTAAGTTTGTTTTATTTATTTGATGAATCCTTTATGAATCATGTAAAACCATTATTATATTTTATGGGTTTTGGGCCATTTTTTTAAGAATATGACACAATTACACATAAGATATAGTAATATTTTATTATGTTCTTCCTTTTCCTTTTAAAATAATTAATACATCTCACCTTTTCAGAAAACATGAGAAAACCATGTGAAGTATTGTGGTTTTGGTTATTTTAATTTATAAATTCCAAATCCTTTGTTTGAGAAATGATAAAGAATTCCCCAACCATTTGCATTATAAACCCACCCAATCCCCCATTTAACATCCCTAAAAATACTTGTGAATGTACATAATAATCCACCCCCTTTATATAGTCCTAAAAGGATTCCCCAATCTTTCAATAAGGCCCACCCAAGAATTTTTAATCACAAACTCAAGTAAGGGATCCTCACCTTCACTTCTTATTTCAAATTTGATTATTATATTATGAATTATATTTCCACTTCCTAATGATGGGGTATGTATTTACCTAACCCTATTACAATTCATTTGATTTAAAAATTAATTTATATCCATTTTGATATCATCAATAAATTTTATAAATTTATATATGGCATCATTATGCAGATGAAAATTTACCATGATCCAACATTCATAAAAAACTATAGTTAAAACCATACCCATTTTCTATCAGGGGTTTTCACCATTACACATGTTTAGTTAATTTACCTAGGATGTATATTTATGTGTTCCACAATACTTGATCTCTAGAAAATATATTATGATGAATGCATCCATGTTATATGATCTATGTAGCACACATAAGCCTGAGACTGAAATCAAACTGATGGATGCACCCAGAATTATATAGAACTCTAACACATTGGGTAATGTTTAGTATCCCAAGAATTCTTGATAGTATAGGGAGTAATAATGATTCCATTATGGGTATTTTGCATCATCAAGTCTTTAATGTTATCATTGACCTCTTTTTATGATGCAATGTTTTATGTTATTACCACATTTCCCATATTGACAATATGTTATCCTGATATATCTTTCCTTAATTTTGAATTATATGAATCTAACTACTATTATGACCCATTAATATGAATATTATATAACATTTATTACTTCCAACATTTTATGAAATTTTTATTCAAATACTGAGATTTATATCTCACCCCTTATGTATTTCCCCAGGTTATCCCAGACATTTTTAAGTGGGATCATATTAAGGAAGTTCTCAATAAGGATGAATTTTCCCTATATTAAGTTGTTATGTAATGTATCTAATTATTCAATACAAGATAATTATATATATTATTCTTAGTATTATGTTTAATTTTATGTAATAAATCTTAAAATAATATGTAACAAAGAGCATGGATGTTTATTTTTAAAAGCAATATTCTTAATTTTTTCTACATGTGTCATTGTTTTTTATTCATTAAAAATATGTGAAATAAATAATTTTTACAATTTATAGAGGAATTACTTTTAAAATAGTATATAAATTCTTCTCGATCATGATTACTATCTATATATTCATGATTTTTAAATATATTTTCATTTCTCATTTTTCTAAGAATTTTTTATTTTGAGAAGAATAGCTAATATTTTAAAAGAATATATAAAAAAGTTTTAGTCAGCTTAAATATATTTTTATCTTCATCTATATATTAATATTCTCTGGATTTATTAAATATATATATTTTTAATATTTTAAATTATTTTAATATTAATTTTATCAATTTCCTCATCTCACCCCCATTGTTGTTGGATTATGATAAGAGTTATCCGTTTTTTATAACCATGGTACATAATATTTATAATTTTTTGTAATTTTTTTAAATTTTAATCGAAAAAAATAAAATATAAATATCTCATTGAAATATTTTTTTATAACCCACTATGTTCTCATATTGTGTCATTATTATGGGGGTTGGAATTTTAGTTAAATATAGTCCTTTTTTTGTTATATTCTAACAACCTTTCTACTTATTACACACATAAACATGATTTAATAAATAAACTTGAACATAAGAATATTCTAACGACTGATAGGTCTACTATCTTTGAAAATTAATAACATTACATAACAAATTAATAAATGAAATAAAAGATATTTATTTCAAACCTCCTTGGAATGACCAACTCATTCCTTTGAACTTAAGACTGCATGAAATAACATGAGGACATACATAAGAAATGGGTGAGCTATAAATCATAGAAAGGGAGTAAAAATGAAAAAAATCCTAAAGAATACATTAAATGTTAGGAAATAGGAATATCAATGGGGCACTAGATAAACATGAACATAAATGCATCATATATCTTGGTTATTACAACATGGAATTGTGGAAAGAACAAACAACATGCCATTATCATGAGCCAAGGATCATTGCTCATGGATTAACAAGAGTAAAACCACATTTCATGTGAATTAAAATGACTAAAAACTCATTGAAAAAGGCTTATCATGATAGTAAACATTACACAATTTTTTGGATCTCTATTAGGGGGACCCCTTCATAAGCATTTCAATCTCATGATTATGTGTGCCACATAGATCGTATAACATGGAATTATTCAACATCATAAGTTATTCCACAACCACGGAATGTGTAATACATACATGTAAGTACCCCTAAATAAGTATATGTGCATAAATTTGAAGACCATTGATAGATAAATGAGTATTTATTCACTACAAGATGATTTTGTCTTAGAATATCATGCTACAAATTTGGTAGAATAACATCATCATATAGAAATTCATAAGTTGGTATAATGTGAGAGATAGGGGTATCTATTCATTTATACCTAAAATAGAAAAAAGGGGATATTGAAAAATAATATAACAATATATTAAATTGAGTTTATATGCATAATTTGGAAGAAATTCCTGAATAGAAATAAGAAGAGAGATAACCCATGTGGAATTTCAGCATGGAAACATGTGAACATTGAAGGCATTAATTAGAAAGAAAGCGGTATCTCATCATTAAAACATAAGGATAGATGTATGCGTAGTATTGAAAACATAACCCATAATTTTTAATTGAAATTAAAATTTTATAAAAATATAAGGAGGCATGGATAAAAATGAAAAGGGAAGGAATGTAAAGATACCATAATTGAATGTGTAACATCAAATCCTTGAAGATGGGCTTCTTGAGAGCATTGGGTGCCTTGCGAGCATTCTAGAGAGGGGAGAAAGGATTAAGGACGTTATCCATGGATTTTTAGTTAAGAGAAGTGGGTTCTAGGGTGGGTTTATATAGGCAATAGGAGGGTAATTTTTCAATATTTCACAAACATAGGTTTTTGAATCTGTGTTATTAAATATTAAAAACCAAAATACTTCCCATGATATTTGCCCATATTTTTTACAAAAGAGGAGTGGAAAAAATTATTTTATAAGTAAAAGGGCCAAATATATTAAAATATTTCCCTTACTTATGAGGAGGTGAGACACTCTTTCAATTATACCCATTATAGTTTTTATTAAATCATTTTGGGGTCATTATCATGTCATAAAACACATATTTTATTTAAACAATATTTAAATTTTACAAAAAAAATTGACTGTCTCAGAAAATTATGAAAAATTAAATTATTTATAATTTCAATTTCATTATTCTAAAAATAAAATTCTTTTTATCTAAATAGTTTTTCAACTACAGAAAAATTCCCTTTAAAACGAAAATCGATATTTATTGAAAATTCAAGTGTTTTGACAAAAACAGTTTTCAAACCATAATAAAAAATTACATTTGACTTCATAAAAATTTTATACTCTTATTATCCAAAAAATTAATTTGATAATAGTTTTTTATTAAAATATTAATTATTCCATAAATTGATTAATTCTTTAAAATAATTTTTTAAAAAATATACTTCCTTTTTTATCTTATAGAAAATATAAATATTTTCAAAATGATTACCTATTCATATACAGATAATGAAGTTATATAAACCTAATTTAACTTAATTGTTTTTAATAAAAATTAATAAAAACCTCAGTTAATATTATAATATATATATTTCTCAAAAGTAACATATCTAACCAAAAAATAAATTTATCAAATTCATCATTTTTTTAAGAAATATTATTCTCATAAATGAATTGATTTAATAAGAAGTTTATTCATTGAAATTTATTACAGAATAACTAAATAATAATTTATTACATAACCTTTTATAACACCTAAACAAGAACTAAGGGTAAGGTGTGTGATGATGATAGACTCTTGGGGCAGCTCAGATAACATCACATGGGTAGTAATCTATATTAACTTGAACTCCTACCATAGATTATTCCCTTCATGCTTAACATGATAAAAGTCAATGTGGGATTGGTCAAGAGGAAATCCCCGGGACACTAACTCCTTTCTGAGCTCTGAGAAATGAGCTTCATATGGACATAATCTACTGGATGAGGCAATCCTCTCCATTGTATGTCTCGAATGTTTCCTTCATAAAAACCATATATTTATATCAGTCATGTGATCACTAGTCAATTACTATATTATATATGTTAATGATACTTAATGTCTATTTGAACCCCATAATAAAAAATTCCAAGTTGTTTCTATATCCATATGTTATTAAAATAATGAAAAGATTATTCATAAAAGATCGAGTCATTAAAAACTTCCCCATAAAAAATTTTGCCCATGAAATTTCCTTTTGCCACACTAAAATAGATGAGGGTAACTCCACCTCATCACTTCCTCAGGTTCTCATGTTGAATCTTCAATATTTTTGATTCTCCACAACACCTTGATTAGGGGAGTCATCTTATTTCTTAGAACTTTTTCTCTATGATCTATGATCTTCACCACCTTCTCTACATAGGCGAAGTCATTCTACAATGTTACCACCTCTAGATTGAGTACATTCAATGGGTTAGTTATGTAGATCCTCAAGAGTAATACATGGAATATATCATGTACTTGCGACAAGTTTGGTGGGAGTTCTTGTTTATAGGACACTACTCTGATGCGATCAAGGATCTCAAAATGGACAATGTACATTGGACTAAGCTTTCACTTATTCCAAAATCTCATAACTCTTTTCTATGGTGATATGCAGAGGAATTTCAAGTCTCCAAATTCAAACTCTAGGTATTGTAAAAAATTGTCAGCAGAGCTCTATTGTCAACAATGATAAGATTTGATGTGATACTAGATGGTCTTAATCTTCTACACCATTTATTCAACGATTTCTTTATCTTGATTTTTTATCTCCCCAAATCGATCACATAATTCCAGTGTTCTTCCCCTCTTCCCATTAAGAGATTCATAAGGATTTTATTTAGATGTTTGAGTAGAAACTGTTCTTGTAATAGAAATCAACCAGAGGAAGATGTTGATCCCATCATCATTTGAATTCCATTGAAAATTCTCTCAATATGTTCTCATGTGTTTGGATAGTATATTTTCATTAGACATCAGTCTGATTATCATATGTCATACTAATGTTCAGCTCAGTATTTAGAGCGTGTTAGAGACTATTCCAGAACATAGAGGTGAATCTTGGATCTTCATCATATACAGTCGATAGTGGTACTCCATGAAGCCTTACCACATCTCTGATGTATGTATATTCCATTTAATCCAAAGATAAATCCTCTCGAATCACAGTGAAGTGAGTATTTTTTGAAATATGATCCACAACAACCCAAATATCATTGTTTCTTTTGGATGCCTTATGATGTCCGATGACAATCTATAGGGTGATGTTCTCCTATTTATTTATTCGTATGAATAATGGTTCCATCATCCCCTTAGTCTTTAGCCTCTCAAACTTCACTTGCTATCGTACAATGAAATTTTATGTGTACCCAATGATCTCATTATTCACGTAATCCGACCAATAACACTCTTGGATATCTCAATACATCTTTTTGTTTCTTGGGTGGATAGAAAAATTCAAACAATGTACACCATCCCAGAGTTATTTCTTTATCATTGGATTTTCTGGAACACGTAGTCTTGACCCAAATCTCAAAATTCCTTCTTCATTATAATTTAACTCTAAGGATTTCCATTTTATAATAGTTTGCACTTTCTTATGAATTACCAAATTATCCTTTGGAGTATCCTTTAATCATTCTGAATGGGAAGGTTGAACAATAATTTGTGAAAGGACTGCTGATGTTACCTTCTTTATGATTCTCATGTCCTACATTGTCAAATCTAAGAAGATTAGATCCTTATCAATTTTCATCACTAATAGAATCGTTTGGTCCCTTCTATATAGAAAATCATCCACCTTGTTATCTTTCTCAAGGTAGTAATAGATTGAACAATTATATTCATTGATCACCTATAACCATCCTCATCCGCGCATATTCAACTCATTATATGAGAGTATGTACTTGAGGCTTTTGTGATCAGTATATATTTCACACTTCTCCCCAAATAGGTAATGTATCCATATTTTCAAATAGAATATTATTATAGACAACTCCGGATCATGTGTTGGATATTTCTTCTCATGAACATTCAATTTCCATGAAGTGTATAAAATGAATTTGTCATTTTGCGTCAACACACAGCCCATTGTCTTCTTTTAAGAAATAATGAATACCACTAAATGTTCTCCATTGTGGTTAGTGTGATCATGGGTGCAGTGATAATACTATTTTTAAACTCTTCTAATATCTCTTCTCATTCTTCATTCCACACAAACATGACTCCCTCCCTAATTATCCTAGTAACATGGTTTGACAATAAGGAGAAATTTCTCCCAAATCGACCATAATACCCAGTTAACCCACGAAATCTATAGATATCTGTCATAAATGTTGGCCTCGACCATCCCTAAATTACATTTTCCTTAGATAAGTCCATATATATCTCATTGTTTGTAATGAGAAGACCAATGAAAGAGAATTCCTTCAACTAGAACTCAAACATTCTATTCTTTTCATAGATTTTTTCCTTTGGAAGGGTCTCTAGTATAGTTTATAGATGCTCACCATAATCCTCCATCCTTTTGGAGTATATTAGAATATTTTCTATAAATACAAACACAAATTTTTCTAGGTAATCTCAAAATACTCTATTAATCAAGTCCATGAAAATTTCTGACGAATTAGTGATTCTGAAAGGCATTACAATGAATTTTTTTCCCATACCTTGTATGAAATTCATTCTTGGGGATATCCTCATTTTTAAAATTTACTTGGTAATATCCCAAGTACAGATCCTCCATGGAGAAGTATTATTCTCCATATAATTGATCAAACAAGTCATCAATTTGTGGTAAAGGATACTGGTTCTTTATAATGATTTTTTTAGATCATGATAATAAATGCAAAGCTTCATTGATCCATCATTCTTTTTGATGATGAGTACTGGTGGAGACAATGGTGAAGCACTTGGGAATATAAACCATTTATCCATATTCTCCTTTAGTTGTTTCGTTAACTCATCAATCTCCATAATAGGCATTCTATATAGAGTCTTGGTTATTGTTAATGACCCAAGTATGAGACAAATAACGAATTCAAAATCATTTCAATGAGGTAGGCCATGAAATTCGTTAGGAAAAACATCTGCGAATCCTCTCACTATATGAATGTAACTGGGGATGGTTCCTTCCTTAGACTCAATCATCTGAGCAAGATATTCATGCTCATAGGTAATTAATATCTACGATTGAGATGACAGTACTAAATAAGATTAATAATCCTCCATTAACATGTATAGAATCTGGGGTAAATTCATTATACGGAGAGTTGTTTCCCTCTCAAGTAAATTTTTGTATTCTCTATAAGGGTCAACCAATCCATGCCAAGAATTTTACCAAATTCAACTAGAGGAAGTATGAATTGGTTCGTTGGGATGTTCAATTCAAAATAATTGATATGGGATCAGTTATATTCATGGGAAGAAATATTTTACCCATTTCTCATTATAACCAAAATATCTACATACATGATTTGTGGTGGTGTTTGGATTGTTTTAAAAACATTTGGGATATAAAAGAATTCATATAACAAGAAGAAAAGTAACATTTCTAATCTTGAATTAAAAACTAGTGTACATGACACCACTTCATTTTTGGGATTTCTTTACTAGTAGTGTTGAAAAAAGATCACCATTGCTGCCATGGAGGTTGTTGGTTTCCTAAAAAACCCCTTGGATTAGTGCACTGGTTTGGAATGTGCCAGGGTTATTTGTAGTTGTATCAATGAAAAATGCATTGATGATCAAACCGAGTGTTCCTTTTTACTATCATTGTAGCATGGTTTTCTCATAAACATTTACTGGCCAGTTTACCTTCTCTTCCGCACCTAAATCATTTCCGCATCACCTTCTATCAAATTTTGGGGTTCTTATTTAAACACCAATTTCTTGTGAGGTGATATAATTTTTATCACTATTGGATTTACCCATCAGACCTCAAAAAGTAAATTACATTTTCCACCTTTTATCAACACGATACCCTTGATATTATTTAATCTCTATTTTGAGATTGAGGGGGCATCAAAAAATTTCATCATATCTATCAGAGTCATGGATCGGTTAGGATTTCCATAAGCTAGGTTTTAGGCCCCCAAAGAAGTAGTCGACATTGAATTAAAGAGTAAGGGAAAACCTTGTAAAATATCATGAAATAGTTGAGAATTTTTCCTTATATGCTATGATGAATTATTCATATTTTTTGTTTTAGGGTGAGTTAGTTCCTTTTCATCATCTGTCAGAGGGTGTGGGGAAATTATTTATCAAAAAACATTTTCTACAAATCCTTCCATTCCAATGCATCGACCACTTCCTCATGATTCGTATTTTCTGTCAATGTCCACCATATATCAGATTTATCCTCCATATGATGAGAAGCAAGATAATACTTATCTTGTATAGAATATTAAAAGGTGTAGAATATTTTCTCAATAGAGTTGATCAATTATTTGTCGATTGAGGGATCAAATGATCCATTGAAGGTAGGAGGCATTTGTATCATGAAGATTGCGATGATGGCTTGTTATTTCTTAGTGGGTTTGGACATTCCTCTTTACTCATGTTTATATTCAATACATGAGTAAATTGAGAGAGTATCATGAAAAAGTATTTGATTCCCGCTTCCATCAGATTAGGTCTCATTAGAATAGTCATCACATTGATCATCGCATCAGTTCTTAGCCCAATTCCTCCTATTATTGGCCATTAGATATAATAAAATTAAAATTAGGGGTAATTGTTTTAATCTATTAAAAATATAAAGGGTAATCCAATGAAAAAAATTGATAACTTATAAATTACATTTATTTCCTTGCCTAATGAAGTTATTGGCTTCTTTGTAACTTATCCATGATTTATTTACTAATGTATATTATTATAGATTTTTTATTACTCCATCAATAATGTTTCCTAGTATGATTTTGAATTTACTAAAGGATGTCCCCTGATAGTGTCGAACCAAGAGTGCCGTAAGGCCCCTTATCGTGCAATAGACCCCGTTTGATTCTATCTCAAAGAGGTTTTTACCCCAAGATACATCTGTTTTAGAACCACCACTACATGTTTATATCCATATATGGATTTATTTTCATGAATAACCACTTAATATATAATGAAAAAAATTTAGGCATTATTTTCTTATCCTCAGTCTTTTCCCAAAGGCTTCCACGAGAGTTTTATAAACCTAATCCCAAAAATAATTAAATCTATCCTCTGATACCAACTCTAACAAAAATACTCTTTATTACACACATAAACATGGTTTAATACATAAACATGAACATAGGAAAACACCGAGGATCGATAGTTATAGTTTCTTTGGAAATTTGTAACATTAAATAACAACTTATAACATGAAATACGACATCTATATTTCAATCATATTTGACATGACCATCTCATTCCTTCGAACATAAGACTGCATTGGATAACCTGAGGACATACCTAAGAAAGGGGTGATATATAAATCCGAGTTATGGAGTAAATAATGAAAAACATGAAGAATACATTACATGTAAGGAAATAGGCATCTCAATGGAGAAAAATAGAAACATGTCCATAAAGGAATGATATAGCATGGTTATCATAAAATGGAAATGTGGAAACAATATATAACATGATATTAGCATGATCCAAGGCTCATTGACCATGAATTAGCATGATTAAACCCTCACTGCAGAATAATTATATTGTGTAAACCCTCATTTCACATGTTTTTTCATTATTATAAACATTACATAATGAATTAAAGTGCTATTAGGGAGCATCCTTCATAAATATTTCAATCTAATGCTTATGTGTGCCACACATATCATATAACATGGTATCTTTAAACAACCAAAGATATTCCACTATCCCGAAATGTGTAATTCATACATGAATGTATCATTAAATAACTATATTTTCATAAAAATTAATACGCTTGATATAGAAATCGGTATGGTATTCACTAAATGATTATTTTGTCTTGGAAAATCACTCTGCAAATTCGACAGCATAACATCGTCACATAGAAATTCATATGTTTTGTTAATGGGGGAAAAAGGATATATAAACATTTATTATTTAAATGGAATTTAAGGGGGGTTATGGACCATATATTCCAACGTATTTAATAGAATTTAGATGCATATTATGAATGAAATGCTTGAATGGAAATAAGATGAGAGAAATTCCTTACCGAATTTCATCATGGTCACAGGTGTACATGAAGTGAATTATTGAGAGAGAAAGGGGTATATAATCATTTGAAAATAAATATGGAATTACATGGGAGGTGAAAATATATACCCCATCATTTTTAATTGAAAATAAAAGGGTGTAACAATATTAGGAAACTTGGATAAAAATGAGAAATGAAGGAATGTAAGGATCCCTTACTTGAGTGTGTGACTTCAAAGGCTTGAAGATGGAATTATTGAGAGCTTGGGGTTAATTGGGGGGATTATATAGAGTTTAGGTATGATTATGGACCTTCTCATAATATTTTGAGTGAAAATAAGTTTTATCTTGGGTGGGTTTATATAGGAAATGAGATGTGAATTCTTTAATATTTAACAATCATAGGTTTTTGAATATATATAATTAAATATTCAAAAACACAAAACATCCCATGGTTTTCCCAGGGTTTTTTACCAATATGAGAGGAAAATATTATTTTATAAGGAAAATGGCTGAATATATTATAATATTACCCTTTATTTTTGGAGGTGAGATACACTTTTAATGAAATGATTTTAAAATCATAAAATATTATATATGTATTGGAGGATTCACCAAGTTGTTATAAGATAAATAAAACAAACCTAAAATCAAATTATTTTAATGGTAAAACATATACTGGGTGGAGAGTATCCATTATATAATTTATTACAACATTTCAGGTTCAGTATGATTCCAATAAACACATATTTTATTTTTACGGTATATAATTTTCACCAAAAAATACGACTGTCTATGATATTTATGAAACATTTTCTATTAGATAATTTAAACATCCTAAATACAAATATAATATTCATTTTATCTAAATAATTATATATATATATGTTAATTTTGACTTTAGAAAAACTGATATTTGTTGAAAATTAATGGGTTTTGACAAAAATATTTTTCAATCCTTAATAAAAAATTTCATTAAACTTCATAAAAATTAAATACTCATTTATTATCCATAAAAGTAATTTTATAATAGTATTTTGTTAAAATATTAATTATTTCAAAAATTCTTTAATTCCATAAGATAATTTTTTTAAAAAAATACAATATTTGTTTTATTGTATAACAAATTATAACGCTTATAAAACTGTTTACCTTACCATTTATAAAGAAGGAAATTATATAAAAATAATTTATAATAATTGTTTTTATAATATTATTGATAATAACATTATATAAATATAAAAATTTATATATTTTCCAAAATTACAATTTTTACCTGAAAAATCAATTTATCATTTTCATCAATTTTTTAAGAAAGGCTATTCTTATAAAGGAATTGATGAAATAATAAATTTATTCATATAAAGGGATTACACAATAAGTAACTAATACCATGTTACATACTCCATTATAACACCTACATATTACCTAAGGGTAACGTGTGAGATAGCGATAGACTCTTGGGGAGGCTCTGATAACCTCGCCTATGTGGTAATCATTATTAACATGATATTCTCCCGTATGTGATTCTATTTAAGCTTAATGTGTTGAATAATGGCTTAGTATTGGTCACGAGTGAAGCCCAGTGACACTACATATTTCTGATCTCTAAAAAATTAGCTTTGTATGGACCAAGTCTAATGGAAGAGGCCATCCTCTCCTTTTTCTATATCAAAATAATTTTTTTAAAACCATATTTCTATATTAGACATACAATCACAGTTCAACGGTATATTATAAATGGAAATCATAATTAATGGTTATTTAATCCCAATAATAATAAAAGTTCATTTGTTTTAAATATCTATAATCCATTAAATGAAATGTAATTTTATTCATAAAAGATCTAGTCGTTACACATATTCCTATATCATACCATCCAAAATTGTTAAATAACCAATTTTCTTATAAAATAGTCTTTCATCTATATTAATATCCTGTAATGTTTATTGCGCTTAATTATGGATGATATATATTCATTCCTTCAATATTTTGTCTACGGATGACATATGCTAATGTTTTATTCATGAAACCAATTTATTTTTTAGGGTTTAGTATGGTTTGATGAAATTATTAATTTTTTCTTTTATGAAACACATGTACATGTACATTATAATATGTTACTTGAGATCCAATAATTTAATTTCCCACAATTATTTAGATAATATTTTATATCCCTTGATAGAATATATATTATACTGAGGAGTAAACACAATCCACTATGGGATTATATCGACAATGTGATGATAGGATTGGTAGTGAGCCTAATCATAAGCTTATGATGTAATGTTTTGTGTTGACACCACATTCTAATGATGTCATGATCCTATGATATCTAATTATTTTTGTTAAAAATCATAATGTTAAGACTCATGAATTTTGATCCTTATTTTACAGGGTATCATTATTTCACATTATTTCACTTCACCTTGATTATGGTCTCATAACCAAATGTTTATCAACTAAATAATCATGAAATTCGATTATTATCACTTATGTTTACCCTTATAGAGTTTTAGGTCACCATTATTATATTTACATTTCCCCATGATATAATGAAAGGTATAACATATGAGATTTATAAATGGGTCTTTGGTGTGTATAATATTTGTATGACATGTTAAAGACTTATTATAGAATAATTAATTCTTAGTTTGGGGGGAAAATGAAAATTTAATGTGGAAAATAGGTTTTTATTAGTTAAATATTTAGGTAAATTATCTTAAACTCTAAACCGAAAAGGTATTTGGTATGTGAAAAAATATTGGTTACTTATATTATAATTATGGATTTTAATTTTATTTTTCCTTAGGTTTTATCAAACATAGTATGTAAGAAATAAGGTTTTAACACCATATCTGATAGTATTGGTGTGGTTCATCTCAGGACAAGGCATATGTTATTATTTCGATGATTATTCTTTTACCAAATATTATATTCCCACATATTTTCCCTTTAAATATATTAATTTTCCCAATTTTGAATTTATATTCTATATTTATATTATATAAAAAGAATAACAAGTTCTTTAGGAATATTTTTCAAATAATTTCCATGTTTTCCAAAGTATATTTCATTGTTTATATTATTTCTTATGAAATGGTTTTTTAAAACATTTGTTAAAATGAATTTCATTCATTTTTAATATTATTTATTATACAAGACCTATGATTTTGATTCAATTAAATTAGTTTTCAATGGTTTTAAATTATTTCAAGGGCCTAATGGGATTTATCCTTATTTTACAACTATTATTGGGATCTTTATACCCATACCATATTTTCAAATTAATTTTATTTGGAATAAGAATGATTCAGAATGGATATTGTATTTACATTGCAGTCATTGAGGGTTTATCCTTAAATTGAGAAATATCATTATTTTTTGAATTTTGGTTCTTTAGAAAAAATGGGTTATAAAAATAGCCCAAAATATTTATGGAAATGTAAGTGAAACATGAAATTATGATATGATTATGTCAATATTGTTATATTTATTCATATAATTCATTATCCATGATAAACACCATTGTGGGATCATTTTCTATTTCATTCTCTTTAATATTATCCATCTCTATTTCATCCTCAATCTCATTGTTGGTATCAATATCTAATTGCTCTTCTCCACACCAAAATATTATTTACATGGCTTCCTCCTTTGGAACTGTTTTGTTACCTCATATATTACTATGTAGTTTTATGAACTGGTGTTCTAAAACCAACTGTTTATACATTGGATTACACCTATATTAGGCAATTTGAATATTAATAATCTCATTACATGTTTATCATTAATATTCATGAATTTAATGTAATAATTTCAAATAGTATCCATAATATTCATAATTTCATAATAGTTCCCTACTATGATGATAACCTTGAAATGCTAATATGATATTTTTAAATATAGTTATACGGTCTGATAATATACTATGATGGGATACATAGAATTCTTATTGTGAGGATAAATTACTTGGAATAATATGATACTTCCTTTTATTATTTTATCACATGGTAATCTCCAATATGAGAGAATATGATAATAGTCCCCATATTAGTAATTTCACATGTTTTTTTCATCAGGAATTCATATCTATGAGCATGTGTAACTTTTCATAGTTTTTAACATTTTCATTAATACAAATTATGAATTGGGAATATTGATGTATTATGTAAACCATCATTATAAAATTCATGGATATGTTGGATAGATTGAGTAAGTCACACGTTATGTGTTATTCATGAATATATTGGGGGAGGAATTATCCCTTCTATCAATATGGATTCTGATATATTTGCCTTTTTATTGGAATGGAACCATCACATTAAATTTTGCGGTCTTGGTGTAATTATGAACTTATTTCAGATAGACAATGATATATGTATTAAGCACAAATGTTTATGACATGGGATTGGAACCTGTTTGATGGGACATTTTTATTAAGGGATTGTATTTTACAATGACTGTTTTTATGTGGTCGTTGATGTTGTGGAATTATAATATTTATATTGGGTGCGTTTACCTATTTCTACAATGTAATGTAGGAATTTTTTCAAGACAACCAAATACCAATGGGAAATAATTCTATAGGTCCCCACACTATTATTTTTCATTTTCCTCCTCAATTTTGTTTGAATTTAATTAATGGAATAAATATTATTATGAAGACTAATGAATAATTTTATTAATTTTTTATTGAAAAAATTATATATTTATGAATGAAATGATTAATTAGATATTAATTCATTTATTAAATAAAATACAGGGATTTATAATGGAAAAAACTATGTCCCGTGACGAATATTAATTTTCATGCTCGTAAATTACTATTTATCATTGGGAAATTTACCGCACAACATAAAATAAAAGAAATATCTTGTGGTTCCATTAATTTAATTACATTATTTATGGAAATTTTGAAACTAAATAATATCTTAACATAAAACCTAGCTCTATAAATAGATTGATATGTATATTCTGTATGGTTAATCGAGAATTGAAATTTTTTTGTGCCATAGAATTCCCTTTCCATTTTGCATCCCACGTATCTCTATCGAACAAGAAGTTATATAGAGATTCCCTAAAACATCAAGGAACTATATGAAATCAACATGATCAAAAAATGATGAATGATCCACCATGATAGCCCCCCAATTATCTTTCATTGTTTCTTAGAGAATAATAGAGAACGTAGGGATCACCTCTATAAGGATTTTATATTTGGATCCTTATAGTGCAATGGAAGTACTCGAGAAGAGGTTTTTAGGTGATCAACAACATATTTGATGAAATATCATATGAAAGGTATTATTTCATCAAATATAATATAAATTTATTATAAATTTAATGTTTATAGGTTTTTTTGGTTTTTGGTTTCACTTATGTAAATATTTAATGGAATAATTTCATTGGTAATTTTTGTTAAATATTATATATTTTCATAGATGATCTACAGAATAAACAAACATTTATTATTATAAACCAAAAAAGGATCTACTACTATACCAATAACATTTAAGTTGTATAAATGGGATTACATTTCAAATTTTAAATTATTTATTATATTGTTGATCTATATGTGAATTTGTAGTTTGATTTTTAATTTCATGAGTATTCATTATTTAATCTAATTTTAATGAACAAAATTTTTACATATTACTGAACATTGGTGAGGTATTAATTTTTATAAGGGACTTATAAAATATGAATGATTATCGAAAACTAAATTAGGAATTGCCATGAATTTGGGCCGACAAGAATAAGTTACATGATTTATATCTAGTTTAAACATTTTTTTCCATGTGAATTACATATAGACGTGTTCTGTAGTACATAACATTCAAAAATGTAACTAAATGTGGTGTATTCATTTTACACATTGTATTTAATAGTCCAATGAGGCACATGGCTTCTCAGGTTACATATCGTGTGGAAGGAATACATGTCACATATTATACATTGTTTAGTAGTGAAATTTAACCTAACTACGAAGTCGACCACATAGTAAATATGGAATGAGTCTGAAATCATGGAGAATTATAGAAATAAACAAAATGTTTTTGGAAATCAATGCATGTATTTCATTATTTCCCATATCTCATATACACGTCGAGTCTTCTGATCAGTCTTGAAGAAACACTATAAGTGTAGGACATGGCGTGTAGCTGGAATACACGTTGTGTGGTCCCACATCTGAAAAACATGATGAGTCCATTGATGGTCTTCACATACACCTGAAAAGTCAGATACATTGTGTGTAGTTAGATATTACATTCTGTGTAGTAATTCTATAGTACACACAAAATCCTAAACAATTTATTCTAGGTGCACAAAAATCTGGGTACACAACATGTACCTCATAAGTACTATCCTTGTTCTCTCCCAGTAATGGATAGAATTAAATTATACTAAATTTATTATTTTATCCTCGAAACCATATTATATTTATTGAAACACAATATTTTTTAAAAAATTTAATTTTTTTTTAAATAATTATCTATTTCTAAATTAATTTATTATAATTATCTTTTATTACTGGTTCTGCAATTTATCTTCCATGAATGAATTTATGATGTGTATCTCCAAAATAATTATGATTATTTTTAGTTAAAAATTAATTAATTTATTAATTAATTAATTCAAACACGTTTATGTTAATAAAAATGATTTAATAAAAATAAATGTTAGTTAATGTACATTTTTATAACTGTTTCATGTGTGTGACTGACCAGGATCATGACCAAGACATATGTGTATATTTGTTTTATTTAACATAACTTATTGAATGGTTTTAAAATTTTTAATTATTAAATTACAATGATGGTCTATGAGTCACCCCTACCAACTTTATTATGTAAGAACTATGTTTCCTAGTAGATATATGTAATTCCAATTAATTAATCATTTAAATCCCATGAACTATGCATCAGTTATAATACATGTAACAAAATACATATCCCAAGGTGTATGTTGTTGGTTCAAAATTGACCAAGAAAATTTCAATATAGATGATGCAAAAATTGATAGGTGGAATATTGTAACGCATGCCTAGACCAGAACAATGAGTAGTCCCCAAGAACATGTGTTGATTAATTACATGATTAGTAAATCAAATGTTTGATAAGATCTAGATAATTTTATTTGTTTACCTAGTTATATTTCTCATTTGAATTATTTTGTTCATTGATTAAACACCACAATAATATAAATTATAGAAATTATTTTCAAATAGGGAATCTATATAAATGAATTTTGAGTAATAAGATATTTTAAACATCGTAAATAACATAAAATAGTTTACATAGTATTAAAAAGTCACATAAAATTTAAAAAATATAAATTAATAGAAAATAGATAAAATACCTCCATAATATATTTAGGTAGGCTTGATCTTGAATTTTATGATTAGGAATGAATGTTATCGAATCGAGTGATTGACCAACCCTCAATAAGATAATAAATTTTATCATGATGTTATTATGAAGGTTAACAGATGTCTCAAACTTCTTAAATCAATGATAATTAGACTCATGTAGACATTAAGTGACATTATGTAATGTGTTGAGAAATACAAGTTAGGATTTATTGATAGCAGAGTCCACATAATGAATCAAAGAGGTTCAAGATCTTGGATGAAAAAGATCTACTAACTAGAATACCATAATATGTCTTGATGAACCCTATTTTGGGTTATTTGAAGTGAAATATGGAATATTTACACTATAATATCTTAGAAATACTATATTATGAGATTATCTGTGCGGTCTGTTGAGACATTGTAAAATAGTGGGAGACTGAATAAAAATTATTCATATTATTTTTCACATAAAATTTAATCAAGAAATTCATTAATAATAATATATTTTAAAATTTTAGATTAATGGAATGTTCATTATCCACATCATACCTATTATCAATATTGGAGAAATATCATCTCCTATATAACAATAAAATCTTGGTATGGTCTTGATGCATTTGAGTTGTATTTATCCATGAATGGAAATGTTACATGCTAGAATCCTTATTGACTGATACTCCTAAAAAGGAGGCTAGTGATGAAGATTTCATTATCTATGATAAGCATATGACTGATAAAATCAACATTTTGTATTTAATTATTCTTTTTTATGTCTAGTAAACCCATGAAGTATGATGAATCTATTGTATTTTATAAAAATTTCAGGAATATCTATGGCTTTTATGATGATATAACTATAAATGATAGTTTTAGATATCCAATGTTCTATTCCAGAGTATGCTTGGATAAATTATGACTACTAGGCCTGATTTAGGAAAATTTTTTAGATATAAAAAGAACCTAGAGGTTATAGTTGTTAACCATCCAAATGATTTTTTCACCAATATCTGACTTCCATCACGCCATCAATGTATCTATTTTTTGTAACATTTATTTATGAAAACATTGAGAATTCTCTCCATGATCAGATCACTCTTCTGCACCATGTGATAAATAGATTAATAACAAAAATAATTCTACAATAATAATTAATAAAGGGAAAGTACTAGTATATATTTGTAATCCTAAATATTTTTCCAAACTCCAATTGAATAACTAAAATATATTGGTGAAATCATGGGAATATGATTCTATATATTTTTCATTGGGAATAAAGTTTTATTTGAAGAAACAATGCACCCATGTAAAGAATCAAGTGGATGAATCATGTGCATTTTCTATCGACTGAAAATTATTTATTTGTAAAAATCCATTATTACATGTTTATTGTGGTTCTCACATATTTATTCAATTATAGGATTCAATTAGATTCAAAATGTTTGACCGAGGTGAGTAAAATAATTGAGTAACCAAAAGATCAGAAATTCTTGTTGTGGCTAGCGAGGACTAACACCTCGCATTGTTGATGAGAATTATATTGGTTTTAGAGTATTTTTTTTTCATTTAATGTGTTGAAAAAAAACCTTAGTTCTATTTCAAAACATGAAACATATGGATTTATTCACAAATTTGGTAATAAATGTAATTTATTTTATAAAGATAATAATTTTTACTAAAATACATAATTAAATAAGGATATTTATGTGCCAGATCACATGAACCAATTAATGGAAACCAATATAAATACTACATCACATGACTCATACCATATAAAATTTCAGCATCATCAACTATTTTTAGGTAAATTAATTTTTTTAAATAAACAATACCAAGAAGGATATTTATATTATTTTGATCTAAAACCACTTGATATATGATGCACATGTTCAGAAGGAAAAATGAACAATGAATCATTTAGTGGAAAAAGAATATGGGTCAAAAATATTCTTGAGTTACTTCATACCAATGTTTTTAGACTATTTTCTATTGAATCATGTGTTGGATACTCATACATCATAATATTTATTTATGAATTTAGTAGATATAGTTATTTCTACCTGATGTTTTACAAGTGTTATTCCATTGAAAAATTATATGAATTTGAGAACCATATGGGTATGGATATTAAGAAACTCATCTTAGACTATGGTGGATAATAACTTAATCAAAATTCATTGATTATTTATGATACTCTAGGACTCTAACTCAACTCACTCCTCCTTATATAAATTAATTAAATATTATAAATGAATCAAGGTTTAGACACTTAATAGACATGGTGATATCAATGATGATTCATGTCAATATTACATTTATATTTTTGGGATAAATATTAAAAACATAAATATATATTACAAAATTAGTTCCAACTAATGAATAAAATGGAAATCCAAACAAAATATTTATTAGAAATACAACCATGTTTTCATCCATACATGTGTGGGGATGCGAATAATTTTTAAGGACTCTTCTGGTAATAAATCTTCTCCCCAAGGTAGAAAGTTTATATTTTTAGGATATATGAAGGAAAAGGGAAACTTCATATAAAATACTTCAACTAAAAAAATTGTTTTAAAAAGATACCACATTTTATGAAAATGATAATTTATCTAAAGGATCTACTGATAATGTTATAAACATCAATGAATTCCAGTCTCGTGATACCCTAGAATTGGTATATCCTCTAGTTGATGTAAATATTTCTATTTAGATGTGGGTATTCAAAATTAATTTATATATGGATGGAAAAGTAAGTTATTATAAGGATATAATGGTTTAATGTGGTTTCAAATATTGTCATGGAATATAGTACAACGAAATATTTTTAGCAGTTGATATGCTGAAATCCTTTTGAATTCTACATTCCATTATATCTTACCAAAAATATGGAATTATTAAAATTTATTATTAAATATCATTACATAAATATAACCATAATCATCATTTATATATTACACAAACTCAAGGGTTTGTGGCACAAAAATATCCCAAAAACGTAATAAAGTTTCAATTTTTAAGGAAATGTTCGTCCAATTTTCCCAATTCGTTTTTCCATGTTCGATTCCTCTGAGTATGATTCTACATGATACAATTTATCTATTTATGATGATTCTTGTCAATTTAGGATAGGCATGTGGATTTGGATCCATGAACACATTGATAGTTAATTGTGGATTAAAACAACTATCCAGTTTGTGGAACATATGGTTTGATGATGCCACATAAGAAGTAGTTTTCATAAACAATGAATGAGAATATTATTTCTCAATGAAGTTTAGTGGGAGATGAATATTAATAACAATATTATATTTTAATGACATTATATTTATTATAAATTAAATACCATTCTTACATTCTGGTAAATATTTGTTAAATGAATATTTCTTCATAAATGACATAAGCGAAGAAGCATATATTCTTAAAATCAAGATAATACATGATATATACTAGAGGATTAAAGGTGTATGTAATGGAATATATATTTACAAGATAATAAATAGATTCTTTATTGAGTAATACCAAATGGTATTATTGAAAATTCCACTGGGATTTTATATTTCATGGAAAATTTGTCCTCAAGAACATTTGGAAATAGAAGGAATGGAAATGATTCCATATTCTTAGGTGATTGGATCATTAATTATGATTTCATTTGTATTAGTATATATGTCTTTTATTCCTTATGTGCGGTTGTGTGATATCTAGATCACCTAGGTGACTGCCACTGGATTTTTTTCAAGATTATACGTAGGTATCTGAGGCATAGCATGGATATGTGTCTTGTTTATGGATGAAATTAGGATCTATTCATTAGAGTATATAATTATTCATATTTTATAAAAATCATGATGATATAAAATCACAAAGGATATACATATCTAAACTGCATGAAGGTGCTATGAGTTGCAATATCTCTAGGAATTATTTGGTCAAGGATTCTACACTATATTCCGAGTATATTATGGCTTCTGAAATAGAGAACAAATTAGTTATGATATAAAAGTTAATCCAAGATATTGGCATGTTACCAAGAATTAAGGATCAAATGGTATTCAATTATGATAATATAGTTGTGCTGACTCTTGAAAAGAAGAATATTTTACAACAGTGGATGAGGAAATTAATATAGACATAGAATATTTGAAGTTATTTGTCTGAAATAGGTGAATTCACAGTGATAAAAATTTTCATAGTAGTCAATGTGGTGTACCCATTGACTAAAGACTTATCTCTTTAGAAAGTTAATCATACCATCAGGTTTAACAGATTGAATGTCATTATTATTTGACCTTAGTCTAAGTGGGAGTTTGTTGGAATTGGTGTTCTTGAACGAACTATTTGTAATTTGGATTAAATTTATATTAAAATATTATAATTTTATCCATCTTATTAAATATTTTTAATCCTTATTCATGAATTTAATATAATAAATTCATAGGGTTTAAATCAAGTTGATAAAGTCATATCCGTTCCTCTCTATATAGAGAACCTTTAAAATCCTTTATGTTATTATTTAATATATCTCTATAGTTGGATTACTTGTTGTAATGAGCACATAAAATTTTAACTTTTAATTTTATTTAATCATAATAAGATGAGAATTATTATCATTAATTTTTCATTTTTTAATCTCTAAATTGGTATATTATGAGAAACATGTCTCCAATAGTGATTTCATATGTTTTATGTCATTATATATTCCTATCTATGATCATTTGTATCTATAACGCCCCGACCCCAGTTACCCAAAGTTGGTGCATTATTACATAACATTGGCATGATCACAAAAGATCAAATCTCGAAAGATCGATTGGTTTAGTAGCCTTTGAAACACTAGATACATTCATAAATGTTACATTACATCATAAAGTGAAAAACTACAATAACATGGTATCCATAGTCCACACTCATATCCCCTTTAGACAATCCCTGCAGGTCAGTAATAAAATATTTCCTCACATCCTGGGAAAAATAAAACATAGAAAGTGGTGAGCTCAAATGCTCAGTAAGGATAACAATATAGCAGAAACTTTCATAAATAAACATACACATTTAAGGCAATGTATAACTAAAAAAAATCATTTCAAACTTTAACTTCAACATAATATGGAAAAATAAAATGAAATAATGTCATTTACTTATTCACACGGATATTCTACTAGTCGAATAATTACATTCAATATCAATAACCACTTTCATAATGATGGAATGCATAATGACAGACTGTCATAACCACATAGTCAAGGCGTTGTGCCAAGACTACAAATAATATTTTGTCAAGGCCTTGTGCCAAGACACTAGTTTGTCTCATGAGACCTACCTATGCATCGAGGAGCTATAATGGGCCCCACCTGTCACATACTATGTCCAATGCATTCCTTATATGAAAAGGTTTAAACATATCATAAACCATAACATAATCGTATCACATAAAACATGCATAATGGAAACATAACATTTCCACATTTCAATCACAAGATATCAATACAACACATTGATATGATAAAACAATTTTCAATACCAAAATAAAAGAAAAGAAAAAATTGGTATTTATTTTTCATTTTAAAAAAAAATATGGCTTGTAGAGGAAGACAAAACTCAAATAATGGTCACGGCGGCGGAGAAGTCATTATCACCACGTACGTAAGAAAAAACATTCCTTTTTTCATTTAGTAAAAATTCTTCCTATAAAATGATTCCTTTTGAATAAAAGTAAAAGTCAAACGGGTTTATACACCACATAAAATAAAGATGGGTATAAAGTAAAATATGCCTCAATGAAAGGAGATTGAGACAAAGTCCCTTACCTCGTGTCTGACTTGACTCGATCATTCTTTAACCTCCTGAATAATAAAATAGATTTAATCTCTACTTGCTTAAGAACCATTTTGAAGTACATTATTTCTTTTATATCACTTATTACCTTGTTATGAACATTATGTAGTCATTTAAGTTAATAACGGTCGTTTTGTTGATCTTTGGTACTTGAGTCAAAAATAAACGTCTTATAATTACAAGTTGTTCATGTGGTAAAATATCCATTATCTACAGAATCATATTAATGATTTAGATATCATATATATCATATATATCCAGTAGATACATTCATTTATAATATTACATAACATTTAGAGGTAAGAAATGAAATACACTGTTCATGGAGACGGTAAGCCGTACGTACGCATGAACACTACTTTCATTTATATTTCGTATTAAATGGAATGAAATCATAATCATATAAAGGTATATTATATTTCCATCATATATAATATCATTAAATCCATCATTTATATGTCCCACATATGGAATTAACGATTCAAATCACTTTGAGGGGGCGGTAGTCCGCACTTCCTAAAAAGAAATTATCGGGTTTACCCATAATGGAAGTCATAAAGGTATGCCATAAATAAAAAAATATATAAGAATAATGAATAGATAAACATAATATATATCATATATAAAAATAGTGTCATCATAATGGATACCATGAGAGGTGTTGAAAGAAGATTGAAGAATCATCGTTTCGTGAGGCAGTAATTCGCCACCCACAGAAACAGTATGTTCTTTAACCATTAGACGAATGTGTGTGTAAGTGTAAATAAAATCCTTGTCATAAAAAATTATAGAATATTTAATATACTGGTTTTGTTACAAAATAATGTAATAAAAAGAGTTTAATGGGTTCGATAAGCAAAATAAAACAAAAGAACTTAAGAGAAGACATTACCTTAAAATCGGGTAACTCATTTTAATTTGAGCCAACGGATTCCTTGGGAAGACTTCTACCCAAAGTGAGGCTTATAGGAGTAATAGAGGGAAGTTGAGAGAGTATTTTGGCAGAGTTTGTCTGAGCCAAATGGCTTTGACGGTGTGAATTAGGTGGTAGATTTGGGGGACTTTTATAAGAGGAGAGGAGGGGCACTCTTAAAAAGTCATGAAATGTTACATTATTATGAAATTATTTTCGGATTTTAAAGGCCCCAAAATGATATATTTCGAGGATATGGTGATAAGGGTTCTAAATACACCAATAAAATATGTTTTATACAAGTCTTACTCTTAGATTTTAGCTTATCTTTTCATTTTATTTAAATTGTTCATTAATGAAGTAACCACTACATCATCATGGTGTCATAAATAAATTTATTTAGTTAATGTCTAAAAATTATAAATAAATTACCATGATGTAGGAAATAGTTTTTTCTTTCCAGTTAATATTTATAGTCTAAAGGTTAACTTATATAACCTCATGTAATAATTGTTTTAGTAAAATAACACATGTTTGTGACAATTTTATTTTTACTTTAAATAAAAAGTTATTAGTGTCATTTTCTTACCCAAGTGGCTCTATGGGGTCCCCAAGTTGACCCATGGATTTTCTTGGTCGGCCATGACTCATCCAATAAGTGTAGGACAAGTGTAATGGTAATTTCATGTTATTATAACATTATATTTACCTTAAATTACATTAATTACCTTTAATCGCGATTAATAAAACTTAAAAGTTATTATTCACCAAAAATTATTTTCATCCCATTGGACCACATTTTACATACTAATGACAACCATGTATGTCTAATTTTTAAAATTAAATTCACAGAAGTGGTAAAGTTTTATTTAATAGAAAAATTAAATTTTTAACAACCACATAGTGGTTTCAATATTCATCAAAAATTGAAGTTTTTTCAGAAAAATACCAAAAATTTACCCTAATCTATATTTGATATTCGTAATTCAAAAATTATTTCTACTTTAAAAAATTAAAAACATATAAGTTTAATTAATTAATTTAATAATTAATTCAAGTTGTCACAACAAATAGCATGTTTTTAAGAAACAATATATATCAAAAGATTGACAATTATTTATGTCCAATTTCAATGTGAAATTAATTCTAATGACCACCATTGGATAAAATAGTTAAAATATATTCTAATTATACTTTAAAAGCACTCGTTTTTAAAATTTATCACTATAAATTATTTTGATTAAGAAAGTTGTTTTTATGTATTTTCACTATTCATCGAAAATTGGAAGTTCTCAGGAAAATACCAAAAATTCAACATAGGCTAATTTCAATATTCAGAATCCAAAAATGAAGTCAATTTTGAAATATAAAATTTATATAATTTCAAAAAGTGGGTATTAATATTCATAACGGCTATTTTGATTGGTCGCGGTGTGTTAGAATCTCGAACTTGCGTACAATGCAAGCTATTGCATTATTGAAAAAGAAGCGTATCATCGAAGCATGGGGTGTTACATTATCCCCTCCTTTAATAAATTGCGTCCTCACAATTTGAAATTGTTCTTCTAAAATAAAAGGTTCAAAGTAGAAAATATCTTTGTGGAAAACCCATATCGGAAATAGGGTTAATAAAAATATAAATTGAAAAGAAAGAAATAGAAGTACAAAGGTCACCCGAGATAGCCCATACTAGGATTCTATAGAAACATGGATATGGAGGAGAAACAAACTATCAAGGTCTGAAGGAGATTTGTAGAAAAGAGTGTTGTACCCCTCTCTCTTAGATTTTAATGATCACAATCACTCTCATCGTGTTCTAACTTGTTTTCAAGTGTTTTTGATGATAGGAAAAAGGTTGCCAAAGAGTTGGCACAAGAAGACTGGAAAAGGACTCTCTGAGTCCACCGGCCAACCGGTGGATTACCACCGGCCAGCCTGTGGTCTCTGGAAGAAGCAATACTCTCTGCCAGGTTCCACCGGTCAGCCGGTGCCTGACCACCGGCCAGCCGGTGGAACCAGACAGTAGGCCTTGCCCACTGCCAGGTGCCACCGGCCAACCGGTGTCCCAGCACCGGCCAGCCGGTGGCCCAGCACCGGCCAGCCGGTGGACAAGCACCGGTCAGCCGGTAAGCCCAGTCAAACTAGCCGTTGGGCTTTGACCAGACATGTACTTTTGACCCCCAACGGCTCCGGAAGCCCTCCAACAGCTATATTTAAGTATTTGGGGGTATTTCTCCTATAAATAGACGAGGATGGATGCCGAGAACACCTACCGATACATTGGAATGATATTTTGATCCCTTGAAGCTCTAACGACAAATCTATAAGGCTACTTGTGATCCACCTCCATCCTTGAAGCTTGGGCTGCCTCTACATCAACTACTCTCACACTCTTGGCGCTCAAGGCTTCCTCAAGTTTGTTGTAATTTATTTATTTCAATTGTTTAGTTATTCATTGGGTTTGTATTAAAACAAACCAGCCTTTTCTTCCTCACTTTCATTTTGGGTTTCTTGCTACAACCATCATAAAAAAGCAAGCTGTACGAAGGTGATCTAGCCTACCTTAAAACAGCTAGTGGGTTTCTTGCTACAACCATTAAAAAGCAAGCTGAAGTAAATCTCTCAACGGTTGAGTTGGGAGCGGAGATGTAGGCTTTGGTTTAAGCCGAAATCCATTATCAAATTGTGTCTTGCCCCTTTTTATTTCCGCTGCATTTATAAATTGTTTTTAAATTGTTAATTAATTTTTAAAAGGAAATTCACCCCCCCTCTTGCCATCACTCTCCGACCAACAATTGGTATCATAGGAGAGTTTGTGTAATACCTTAACCGGTTACAAACCTAAAATCCATAGTGATGGCTTCCTCCTCACAAGCACCCGAAGGGTATTCAATGACTCGGGCTCCATTCTTTGATGGAACCGACTACACTTATTGGAAAACTCGCATGATTACATTTCTTAGAAGTATTGGCTATCCTATATATAGAATTGTTATGCAAGGCTACACTCTCTCTAGCAAAGATGAGTCTAAATGGACCCCCGAAGACGTTGCTAATTTTGAGCTTGATGGAAAAGCCATGAATGCTCTTCATTGTGGGTTAGACCGTAATGAATTTAATCGTATTTCTACTTGCACCACTTCTCATGAAATTTGGAAGCTTTTGGAAGTGACCCATGAGGGCACTAACAAAGTCAAAGACACTAGATTAGATATGTATCGTCAAGACTTTGAAAGTTTCACCATGCACCCACACGAATCTATTATGGAAATGTTTACTCGCTTTACTGATGTGTGTAATGGGAGAAAGTCTCTTGGAGATGATGTTTTTGCAGAGACAATGGTCAAGAAGATTCTTTGGGTCCTACCAAGCTCATGGGCTCCAAAGGTGACGGCAATCCAAGAAGCGAAAGATGTCAAGAAAATGCCGGTTGAAGAACTCATTGGATCACTTATGACCTATGAGATTACCATGAAGAGGAAAGCCGATAAAGAAGGTAAAATCTTCAAGGAGAAAAAGAACATAGAATTCAAAGCAAAGAAAGAAAGCACCTCCGATGATAGCGAATCCGAGATTGCTCAACTTGCAAGAAAAATGAGCAAGTTCATGAAGAAAAAGAAGAATTTTCAAAGGGCACGAAAGGAAGAGCCAAAAGCAGAAAAAGAAGTTACATGCTTTGAATGTGGAAAGAAAGGCCACATCAAACCGGAGTGCTCTCTTTTCAAGAAAAGGTTAAAGGAAAATAAAAACAAGAAGGCTTTCAAAGCGTCAACATGGAGTGCAAGCGATGACTCCATGTCTTCAAGCGACTCAAGCGATGAAGGTGGAAAATGCCTAATGGCACTTGATGAGGTATCTTCTTCCGACTCCTCTTCCTCATCTTCTTCTTTTAATAATGACATGTCTTATGAAGATCTCCAAAATGCGAGAGATCAATTAGAGGAAGGTTTTCACGAACTTACCTCTAAATTTTTGGCCTTAAAAAAGAAACACAAAATTCTAATTTCTGAAAAAGATCAACTTCTCAAAAAGAATAAGGAACTTGCCCTTAAGGTCCAAGATATTCCAAATGTTGATTCTTTGAATTCAACTATTAAAGATTTAAGGGAATCTCTTTCCAAGTTCACCCAAGGTGAAAAAAATTTGACCAAATTGCTAGGTTCTCAACGTTCGGCTAGAACCACACAAGGACTTGGCTTTAACAAGCAAGCCACCTCTTCTAGAGCACCCACTACTTTTGTAAGGGGGATCTCTCAAAATAAATTTTGTAATTATTGTAGAAAAACTAGACATATGATTTATGAATGCGATTGTAAAAATTCTAGATATGGCCGCCCCAAAATCATTACCTACTCAGATGAATATCTTAGGATGTATCCCTCTAGACAAGTATGGGTTCAAAAGTCTCTTTTAGCTAATCTTTCCGGACCCAAACTTATATGGGTACCAAAATCTATTCTCTCTTGATTTTGTAGTATAAACACCAAAGAATTAGGCCTTCGAAAGGCTCGTGGTATCTCGACAGCGGATGCTCGAGGCACATGTGTGGCGATCCCTCCGAGTTCAACTCCCTTGAAGAATTTGATGGAGGATACGTCACCTTCGGTGACAATTCAAAAAGCAAGATCGTCGGAATATGTACCATTGGTTTTGGTATCTCCTCCTTAATTAAAGATGTTTTATTTGTTAAAGGTCTAAAACATAATTTAATAAGCATTAGTCAACTTTGTGATAGTGGTTTTTCGGTGAATTTTCAAAATGATTTATGCAATGTGTTTGATTTTCAAAGCAAATTGATATTTTCTGCTTCCCGTTTTCAAAATGTTTACATTATTGATTTAAAGTCTTTAGCTAGCCAAAATTTTAAATGTTTAAGTGCTCTTGACAATGAGTCTTGGCTTTGGCATAGAAGGTTGGGGCATTGTAGCTCTCATTCACTTCTAAAGCTTAATAAGAACAAGCTCATCCGTGACCTTCCTAAACTTAAGTTTAAGAAAGATTTGATTTGTGAGCCATGCGAACTTGGCAAGAAACACAAATCTTCTTTCAAATCTAAGAAGGAAGTTTCCACTTCAAAATATCTTGAGCTCCTTCATCTTTATCTTTTTAGTCCTACCCCTGTAGCAAGTCTAGGTGGAAAATCCTATACCTTTGTCCTAGTAGATGAATTTTCTCGTTTCACTTGGGTTTTCTTTTTAGCTCATAAAAATGATGCTTGTAGAACCTTTTTGAGATTCTCTAGGAAAGTAGAAAACGAAAAAGGATATAAAATTATATCGCTCCGTAGTGACCATGGAGGTGAATTCAAGAACAAAGAATTCGATGAATTGTGTTCCTCTCAAGGATACAATCACACCTTCTCTGCCCCTAGGACTCCACAACAAAATGGAGTGGTTTAAAGGAGAAACCGAACTCTCCAAGAAATTGCTCGAACCCTCCTTAGTGAATTCAACCTCCCGCAATATTTTTGGGCCGAGGCGGTAAACACTGCTTGTTATACTATCAATAGAGTCCTTGTAAGACCCCTTATTAAGAAAACCCCCTATGAACTTTGGAAAGGCAAATTGCCCAAAGTTGGTTATTTTAATGTGTTTGGTTGTAAATGCTTTATCCTTAATACAAAAGATAACCTAGGGAAATTTGATTCCAAATCCGATGAAGGTATTTTTCTTGGGTACTCCAACTCAAGCAAAGCCTATCGTGTCTTCAACAAACGTTCAAAAACCATCGAAGAATCATCTCATGTCAAATTTGATGAAACTCTTCAAAAACCTCATCCGGTCATTGAAGATGTTGAAGATAAGCTTGATAAGCTTCATTTGAATGATTCCTCTTCTCCTCCCAAGGAGGATGACCATCAAGAACCCTCTTCACCTTCTTCGCCTTCCACCTTGCCTAAGGTTTGGAAACCTTCTAGAGACCATCCTTTAGAAAATGTTATAGGTGAATCCTCAACGAGGTTGAACATCAAGCCTTTCTTTCTCAACTAGAGCCTCAAACCATTAATGATGCCATTAATGATGAGAATTGGGTTCTTGCAATGCAAGAGGAATTAAATCAATTCTCTAGAAATGATGTTTGGACTCTTGTTGAAAGACCCAATGATCATCCAATTATTGGCACTAAATGGGTTTTTAGGAACAAACTTGATGATCAAGGAAATATAACCCGGAACAAGGCTCGCCTAGTAGCTAAGGGCTATAATCAAGAAGAAGGAATTTATTATGGTGAAACATTTGCGCCCGTTGCTAGATTGGAATCCATTAGGATCTTGTTGGCATTCGCCGCTCACTTAAATTTCAAACTTTTTCAAATGGATGTTAAAAGTGCTTTTTTAAATGGTTTTATTTCAGAAAAAATCTTTGTTGAACAACCCCCCGGTTTTGAAGATCCAAAATTTCCAAATCATGTTTTTAAGTTAACCAAGGCTCTATATGGCTTAAAACAAGCCCCTCGGGCTTGGTATGAGCGGTTAACAAAATTTCTTTTAGAAAATGATTTTAAAATGGGTCAAGCTGATTGTACCCTATTTTTAAAACACACTTCCAAAGATCTTTTAATTGTTCAAATTTACGTTGATGACGTTATCTTTGGTTCAACCAAAGAATCACTTTGTACTGATTTTTCAGATTTAATGAGAAAAGAATTTGAAATGAGCTTTATGGGGGAATTAAAATTTTTCCTTGGTTTTCAAATCTTTCAATATTCAAATGGTATTTTTCTAAACCAAGGAAAATACACAAACGAACTTTTAAGTCGTTTTGGTATGGATGAAGTAAAGGAAATTAGTATCCCCATGAGTACTTCTTGTAAACTTACGTTAGATAAAGCTGGGAAACCGGTTGATAACAAGCTTTATAGGAGTATGATCGGGAGTCTACTTTACCTAACTACGACCCGTCCTGACATCATGTTCAGTGTTTGTCTTTGTGCTCGTTTTCAAGACAATCCCAAAGAATCTCATTTTAAATCGGTCAACAGAATTTTTAAGTATTTAAAAGTATCCAAAAACATTGGTTTGTTTTATCCCTCTAATACTTATTTCGAAATTTCTTCATATTCAGATGCTGATTTTGGCGGATGTCAATTAGATCGTAAGAGTACTAGTGGAACCTGTCATCTGCTAGGTAAGTCCCTTGTTTCATGGAGTAGCAAAAAGAAAAACTGTGTTGCTCTTTCTACTGCCGAGGCCGAGTATGTAGCAGCTGGTAATTGTTGTGCCCAAATTATTTGGATGCAGCACACTCTCTTGGATTATGGCCTTTCCTACAATCATGTCCCTATACGGTGTGACAACACTAGTGCCATTAGTATTTCTAAGAATCCAATACAACATTCTAGGACCAAGCATATAGATTTAAGGCATCATTTCCTTCGTGACCATTTTCAAAAAGGGGATATCACTTTGGACTTCATTTCTACTGATTTCCAATTAGCTGATATCTTTACCAAACCTCTCCCGGTTGAACGTTTTGATTTTATTAAGGGGGAGTTAGGAATGATTCGTCAATAAGCACTATTAAATATTTGACTCTTTTTGGCTTGCTTTTATTTCTTTTTAATTTATTTAAAATCTTTTTTATTTTTATTTTTCAATACCACCGGTCAACCGGTGGTACATCACCGGTTTACCGGTGGTGTCGGGTTTTTCTTTTTTGGGCCGGCCGGAGGAAGGGTTAAAATTAAAAATAAAACCCTTCCCCTTCATTTCTTCTTTCTCACTCGTGCGGCCCCTCCTAACCCGCGCCTCCTCCTTGCCCTAGCCTCCCTTCTCCTCCTTGCCCTCTCAAAACTCCATTTTCTCGCAATCTCTCTCAATTTTTTTCCCTTTTTCCATCATGGGTCCTCGCTCTTCACGCAAGGGAAAGGGCATCGCTCAAGAGGCACCTCCTCCTCCTTCAATCCCTCAACTTCCGGACATTTGGCATGACAAAGTCATTCTGCCTGGTAGAGTAATTGATTATTCTTGGCTTTCTTCTGCTCATCTCGAGCTTTTCTCCATCATTGAATATCAACACTGGCATTCCTTTTTTGAACCTCCTGAGAAGGATGTTATTTATCCCCTTCTTGTCAAAGAATTTTATGCTCACCTGACGTGGTCGGTTTCTAACGACGTCGATACCATTTCTACCACCGCTCTTGGGAAACCCATCACTTTCACTTCTTTGGATATTGCCAGGATGTTAGGGGTTCCTCATGTTGGACCTCATGCATTTGCTCAGGGGGAGTTTTCTCGGGACCCTGATTTTGATCTTGCTGTCGCTCTTGAGCATCTCACAGGGCAGCCCACCGATCCCATTATCAAGCTCTCCCAGCTCTCCCCTAACCACCGCATCATTGAGCGCCTCATTCAGACCACCCTTGCACCCCGTATCGGTGATCACAATACGGTGAAATTTATTGATATTTATCTTCTTTCTTATATCACCAGAGGCATTCATTTCAATTTGGTTCGGTTCCTGTTCCGGGCCATGTCTTATGTGGCTGAGCACCCGCGCCGGTCCAAAACTCTACCTCACGGGCGCTTATTGACCAAAATCTTTACCTTTCTTGATGTCCCTCTCCGTGCTACCTCCTTCGAGCAGCCAAAGAAGGATAGCATCATCAATTTTATAATGGTGCAACGGATGAACATTCGTTGGAATCCTTGGCGTCAGGAGTGGATTACTGACAAGGAGGGCCTTCTCAAGGCTTACTCCCCTCAGACACATTCACACCCTCCTTCCCATGCCATGCCTCCTGCCATTGCCGCTGCCTATCCTCTTTCAGATAGTGAGGACAGTGGTGCTGATGAAGAAGAAGGGAGTGGTGACAGCGAAGCTGCTGCTGCTGCTGAGGAAGGTGGAGCGGGTGATGATGCACCAGATCCTGCTGAGGCTATGCCCCCTCCCGCTGATACTGGTGGCTTGTCGGTGACGGCTGATCAATTCCTTCGCTTCCAGGATCAAATTGAGACCTGGATCGACTTGCAGTTTTCTTACTTCAGCTCTCAGTTTGATCAGCTCCACTCTCAGATCGATTCTCTTGATCGTCGCTTTGAGGCGGTCCAGGCTCCTCCGGCTCCTCCGACCTTCAGGCGTCGTCGTCACTCTCGGCCCTCTAGGAGTGAATAGAGCCTTTCCTGTTTTTTTTTGACTTGTCTTTGTATTTGTATTTTGAACTTTCTTGTAACGTTTCATATTTTATAAAATTCAAGTTGTCTTATCTATCAATCCTTTTTGTCATTGCTTACTTCCTTATTATTGTTTTTCTAATTTTCTTTCATACTTTTCCTCCTATTTTGATAATCCCAAAGGGGGAGAAAAACTCTCTATTACATTGTTACTTATTTCATTTAATTAAGTGCTCTTTTTAAAAGTTCAATTTTTAGTTATTACTTTCATCAAAATCTGTTTTTAAATGGTTAAGTTATTGATTTCAGTTGTTTCTTTTAAATGACCTATGGTTACAATTTTAAAATGAACCATTCTCTTTACTTCAATCCTTTCAAGATTAATATCATTTTCAATACATGATACATCTATGAAATTCTTGTATGATCTCTAAAATTTTCCATGTTCAAGTTTCTTATTTCTTTTTTTACTTGGCATATCCTTTTTAAAAGCTTTCTCATTTGTGATTGTGATCATCAAAATAGGGGGAGATTGTTGTACCCCTCTCTCTTGGATTTTAATGATCACAATCACTCTCATCGTGTTCTAACTTGTTTTCAAGTGTTTTTGATGATAGGAAAAAGGTTGCCAAAGAGTTGGCCCAAGAAGACTGGAAAAGGACTCTCTGAGTCCACCGGCCAACCAGTGGATTACCACCGGCCAGCCGGTGGTCTCTGGCAGAAGCAATGCTCTCTGCCAGGTTCCACCGGTCAGCTGGTGCCTAACCACCGGCCAGCCGGTGGAACCAGACAGTAGGCCTTGCCCACTGCCAGGTGCCACCGGCCAACCTCTGTCTGACCCACCGGCCAGCCGGTGTCCCAGCACCGGCCAGCCGGTGAAACCAGACAGAGAGATTGCTCTTTGTCTGAACCACCGGCCAGCCGGTGGCCCAACACCGGCCAGCCGGTGGAATCCAGACAGAATGCTCTGCCTTCTGTCTGGAGCACCGTCCAGCCGGTGGACAAGCATCAGTCAGCCGGTAAGCCCAGTCAAACTAGCCGTTGGGCTTTGACCAGACTTGTACTTTTGACCCCCAACGGCTCCGGAAGCCCTCCAACGACTATATTGAAGTATTTGGGGATATTTCTCCTATAAATAGACGAGGATGGATGCCGGGAACACCTACCGATACATTGGAATGATATTTTGATCCCTTGAAGCTCTAACGACAAATCTCTAAGGCTACTTGTGATCCACCTCCATCCTTGAATCTTGGGCTGCCTCTACATCAACTACTCTCACACTCTTGGCACTCAAGGCTTCCTCAAGTTTGTTGTAATTTATTTATTTCAATTGTTTAGTTATTCATTGGGTTTGTATTAAAACAAACCATCCTTTTCTTCCTCACTTTCATTTTGGGTTTCTTGCTACAACCATCATAAAAAAGCAAGCTGTATGAAGGTGATCTAGCCTACCTTAAAACGGCTAGTGGGTTTCTTGCTACAACCATTAAAAAGCAAGCTGAAGTAAATATCTCAACGGTTGAGTTGGGAGCGGAGACGTAGGCTTTGGTTTAAGCCGAACTCCGTTATCAAATTGTGTCTTGCCCCTTTTTATTTCCGCTGCATTTATAAATTGTTTTTAAATTGTTAATTAATTTTTAAAAGGCAATTCACCCCCCCTCTTTCCATCACTCTCCGACCAACAAAGAGGATTAGGAGAAAGTGAACTACAAGAAAATCACAAACTTGTGATTGGTTAAACGATTATTGATTCCCCAGTTGGAATAGTTAACTGACAGTGATTTTGTTTTAAGTTACCTTTTATCAAGTTGAGGATTTTATTTAGGATATTTACTAAGAATGTAAGGAAATATACATACTTATCTTGTAGACTTTTCATTCTTTAATAAATTTTTACCAGAAACCCATCTTTCACTCAAAAAAATAATAGAACTCAAAAATATTATATTTATCCTAATCGTACAAGGTTCCAAATATTAACACATACCATTTAGATTAGGAAAACAATTTTTTAATAACCAGGGACTTCCTGTAGGCTAGTGGTAGGTAATAATGGCCTGTCACACTATGATTGTGGGTTCGATTCCTACAGCTTTGTCCGACATGACGGGTTATCCCCCGACCTGCAGGTTGTACTTTTCCCAAAACTATAGTATTATAATATTCCAAAAATAATCTTCAGAAATGTTTTAACCTTAAACAATACTATCCAAAGTTCAACTTAAACCATTCCAACCTTTAGAGTTATCCAAAATACTTATGTCTAGACCTTCTCTAAAAGGTCTCTAAATTCCAAAATCAATTGTAACATCATATTCCCCAAACAAAGTAAAGTTTCTCTTATGTTCACATACTAAAAATATGATTACCTTCATCATATTAAAACCATAATGAAAACAACAAGTACTACAGTACAATCCTTATATATATCACATTATTCTTATAACCAGAATATAATCCTTGAATCCAAAGCACCAATACATTAATTATTCCACTTCAACTGTAGTAACAACATATGATTGGCCTGGATCCCTTGTCCTTTTCTAAGGTAAGCTTCCCTGACTCTTAGGAAATTCATTTGCATAATGCCCCATTTCCCTACAATTGTATCATTCAATATTGATAGCCTTTTTCTTTCCCTTGCAATCACGAGCCTGGTGACCTTTTCCTCTACATTTATAACAAACTCTCATTCCTTTTAGGCAAGTACCGGGGTGATTCTTCCCACAATTATCGAATAATGGAAAATCCTTCTTTCCCTTTTCCCTTTATCGGTCTCTTTTTCCACTGTTCTCTCCTTATCTTGATTTACTTTATTGTCATAAGATTTAGAGAATTCGTTTTCTGTCTTGATAGCACATGAGACTATATCTTCGTACATTGAGAAATATTGTGATAATAAAGCTCAACGGAGAAATGGTTTTAACCCATCAAAGAAATGATCAATCTTACTTCTTGGGTTATGTATATAATCTGCTGCATTCCTTTCTAGCCTTGTAAAGTTAGCCTCATACATTGTGACATTCTCATCCTCCTTTTGTCTCAAACTCAGAAATTTCCTTTCCATATCTACTCAATGGTCACGAGGAAAGTACTTTTTCTAAGAAAATCTCTTTTAACACTCTCCATTTCATACATGATACTTCATCATATACCTTTGTGTTTTGAATCAATGACCACCATTGATCAGCATCTTAAGTGAGGCGGTAAAATGCCATGATAACCTTTTCCCTTTCACTAATCCCTAAGGCATGGAATATTTTCTCTAAAGAATTTATCCATTGCTCAGCTACTAAGGGATTTATACTCCCATTGAATTTTGGTGGTTGTTGCCTCATGAATCGGTCTAACATTGATCCTCCACGTTGCAGATCAGGGTGCTCCATACGAGTTAGGTTATTATTAATAACCTAAGTGAGTTGTCCTAGTATGGTGATATGATAATCGGCACCAGTTGTATAACCAGCTCCACCATAATTATCTTGAGCAGGAGGTCAATCCCTACATGGAGTGCGTGCATTGATACAGTTTCCATTCCTTCTGCTAGGTGACATTTCTAAACAATGTCGTAAACTAGATTAGTTTATGAATCGAAATACATAATTCCATACTTGTAAAACACTAAAAATAAATTAAACAGTTCATGGATATAATCCCTAATCATAAAAATGTTTTCTTTGAGGAATTATATACTCATAAACACTTCATAATGGATGGTAATGAAATTGGGAATTATCCTAAGAATATCCCTCGGGAGTGTCGTAACCAAGAGTGCAGCAAGGCCCGCTGTTGTGCACTAGTTCCCATTTGAGTCTAGCTCAAAGAGGTGTTTTCGGGTTTTACCCCTAGGTACATCTGTGCCATAGGGGCCTCTACCTGCTCGTATCCAGACAGAGATGTACTGCTCAGAAAACACACAAAATCTCTATAATACCAAAATTCTAGGAATTTCTTCTATACTAATCCTCAAAGTCTATCATAGGGTTATGTGATCTAATCATAGTTTATCTAAATCTAGCTTCCATGGTTAGTACTAAACTGCCTCTGATACCAACTGTAATGCCCTGACACCAGTTACCCAGAGTCGGTGCATTATTACGTAACATTGGCATGATCACAAAAGATCAATTCTCGAAAGACCGATTGGTTTAGTAGCCTTGGAAACACTAGATACATTCATAAATGTTACATTACATCATAATGTAGAAAACTAAAATAAAATGGTCTCTATAGTCCACACTCATATCCCCTTCATACTATTTCTGCAGGTCAGTTAGAAAATATTTCTTCACATCCTGGGAAAAATAAATCATAGAAAGGGGTGAGCTCAGATGCTCAATAAGGATAACAATATAGCAGAACTTTTATAAATAAACATAAACATTTAAGGCAATGTATAACTGAAATAAAATCCTTTTAATCTTGAACTTCAACATAATATGGAAAAATAAAATGAAATAATGCCATTTAATTATTCACATTGATATTCTACTAGTCGAATAATCACATAAAATATCAATAACCACTTTCATAGTGATGTAATGCATAATGATAGACTATCATAACCACATAGTCAAGGCCTTGTACCAAGACTACAATTTTTTTTTTCAAGGCCTTGTTAGAAGACACTAGTTTGTCTCATGAGACCTACCGATGCATCGAGGAGCTATAACGGGCTCCACCCGTCACATACAAAGTCCAATTCATTCTTTATATGAAAATCTTTAAACATATCATAAACCATAACATAATCGTATCACATAAAACATGAATAATGGAAACATAACATTTCCACATTTCAATCACAAGAAATCAATACAACACATTGATATAATAAAACCATTTTCAATACCAAAATAAAATAAAAGTAAAACATGGTATTTATTTTTCATTTTAAAAAAATTTATGGCTTGTAGAGGAATCCAAAACTCAAATAATGGTCACGGAGCGGAGAAGTCTTTGTTGCCGTGTATGTAAGAAAAAACATTCCTTTTGTTGTTTAGTAAAAATTATTCATATAAAAAGATTCCTTTTGAATAAAAGTAAAATTCAAACTGGTTTATACACCACATAAAAGAAAGTTGCGTACAAAATAAAATATGCCTCAATGAAAAGAGATTGATACAAAGTCCCTTACCTCATGTCCGACTTGACTCGATCATTATTTATCATCCTGAATAATAAACTAGGGTTAATATCTACTTTCTTAAGAACCTTTTTCAACTTCATTATTCATTTTATATCGCTTATTACCATGTTATGAACATTATGTAGTTATTTAAGTTAATAACTGTCATTTTGTCGATCTTTGGTACTTGAGTCAAAAATAAATTTATTATAATTACAAGTTGTTCATGTGGTAAAAATTTACATTATCTATAGAATAATATTCATGATTTAGATATCATATATATCATATATATCCAGTAGATACATGGATTTATAATATTACATATCATTTAGAGGTAAGAAATGAAATGCACCGTTCATGGAGACGGTAAGCCGTACGTACGCATGGACACTACTTTCATTTATATTTCGTATTAAATGGAATGAAATAATAATTATATAGAGGTATATAATAATTCCATCATATATAATATCATTAACTCCATCCTTTATACGTCCCACATATGGTATTAACGGTTCAAATCACTTTGAGGGGGCGGTAGTCCGCAATTCCTAAAATGAAATTATCGTGTTTACTCATAATGGAAGTCCTAAAGGTATGCCATAAATGAAAAATATAGAATCATATGGAATAAATAAACATAATATATATCATATATAAAAATAGTTTCGTCATAATGGCCACCATGAGAGGTTTTAAAAGAAGATTGAACAATCATCATTTCGTGAGGCAGTAATTCTCCACCCACAAAAACAGTATGTTATTTAACCATTAGACGAAGGTGTATATAAGTGTAAATAAAATACTTCTCATAAAAACATTATATAATATTTAAGATACTGTTTTTATTAAAAAATAAAGGAATAAAAATAGTTTAAGTGGTTGGATAAGCAAAATAAAACAAAAGAACATAAGAGAAGACATTACCTTAAAATTGGGTAACTCTTTTTGATTTGAGCCAAAGTCTTATTTGGGAATACTTATGCCCAAAGTGAGGCCTCTAGGAGTAAGAGAGGGAAGTTTAGATAGTATTTGGGAAGATATTGGCTGATACAAATGGCTTGAAAGGTGTGAATAAGGTGGTAGAGGTGGGGGCCTTTTATAAGAGGAGAGGAGGGGCACTCTTTGAAATTCATGAAATGTTACATTATTATAAATGATTTTTCAGATTTTAAAGGACCCACAATGATATATTTTGAGGATAAGGTGATAAGGGTTCAAAATCCACCCATAAAATAGGTTTTAGACAAGTTTAAGTCTTATATTTTACCTTATCTTTTCATTTTGTTTAAATTCTTCATTAATGAGGTAATCACTACATCTTCATGGTGTCATAAATAAATTTATTTATTTAATGTCTAAAAATTATTGAAAAATTTACATGATGTAGGAAATCTTTTTAGATTTCAAATGAATATTTATAATCGAAAATTTAGCTTATATAACCCCTTGTAATAATTGTTTTAGTAAAACAACACATGTTTGTGAGAATTTTATTTTTACTTTAAATAAAAAGATATTAATGTCATTTTCTTACCCAAGTAGCTCCATGGGGTCCCCAAGTTTACCCATGGATTGTCTTGGTCTTCCATGACTCATCCAATATGGGTAGGAAAAGTGTAAAGGTAATTTAATATTATTATAACATTATATTTAACTTAAATTACCCTAATTAACTTTAATTGCGATTAATAAAACTTAAAATTTACTATTCACCAAAAAATTATTTTCATCCCATTGAACCATATTTTACTTACTATTGAAAACCATGTTGTAAAATTTTTGAAATTAAATTCACAGAAGTGGCAATGTTTTATTTAAATGAAAAATTAGTTTTTTAAATACCACTTATTGGTTTCCTATTCATAAAAAATTGATGTTTTTCCGAAAAATACAAAGAAATTAACCCTAAGCTATATTTGATATTACTAATTAAAAAATGATGTCTATTTTACAAAATTCAAAACATATAGGTTGAAATAATTAATTTAATAATTAATTCCCACTGTCACAACAAATATCGTGTTTTTAAGAAACAATATATATCAAAAGATTTACAATTGTTTATGTCCAATTTCAAAGTGAATTTAATTTTAATGACCACCATTGGATAAAAGGGTTAAAATATATTCTAATTATACTTTAAAAACACTCAATCGTAAAATTTATCACTATAAATTATTTTTATTAAAAAAGTTGTTTTTATGTATTTTTCACTTTTCATTGAAAATTGGAAGTTCTCAGGAAAATACCTAAAATTCAACATAGGCTAATTTCGATATTTCAAATCAAAAAATGAAGTCCATTTTGAAATATAAAATTTATATAATTTCAAAAAGTGGGTATTACTATTCATAATGGATATTTTGATTGGTCGCGGTGTGTTAGAATCTCGATCTTTCGTACAATTCAAGCTATTACATTATTGAAAAAGAAGCGTATCATGGAAGCATGGGATGTTACAATAATGGTCCTTGTAATTTATGAATATAATTATAGAATATAATGAATAATGAAATTTTATGTATTTTTTAAACCAAGATCCTATAATTCATTGACAATTTCGACATCATGAATGTGTCATGACTGATATGTTATTTATAAGTTACATTTAGATAAAATTTTACCTCCCATCATTGTGAAAGTTAATATCTCAGCAAATTTATTTGAATGAAAATGTCACATTAAATTCCATATATTTTTTATAATGATATGATTTTTTTATATAGTCAAAAAATTATGTATCGAGCTCATAGGTTGATGGCATGGTTATATAAACTGTATGATGTGATATTCTAACAAAGTGATTATAGTAAATAGTGATTATTTATATGTGGTTAAAAATGTTGAGATTTTAAGTTCCATCTCTTGAGTGCCATGACATGATTCTAAACTACGATCCTGGAAGTAAGGAAATCTCTTCTAATTCCAACTTGAAATAATCATAGAGGTTCACACTTTAAGAGTTCTTTTTGATCTCGATTAATTGTTTTTGAATTTAGTTAGTGGAATTAATATTATTCTCAAGACTGATTAATAATTTTATTAATTTTTTGAACAATAAACAATATTTAACAATGATTAAAATATTATATTATTTATTTATCTAGTATTAGATAAATTCCAAGGATTTAAAGTGGAACACGATCATGTTGGTGATTAATATTAAATTTCAATCCATTAAAATTATATTTATCATTATCCATGTTAGAGAACACCATAAAATAGTAACCATAATATTATTATATGATATGTGGTTTAATAATAACTATTATATTATTTAATCCATTTTACACACATAAATCATATTTTTACCTAAAATCTAGATATATATACATTTATTATTAATCCTATTATGTATGGTTAATTCAGACATAAGAATTATTGCACACAAAAAAATTCTATCACTATTCCTCTCCCCCTAATTATTTATAGAAGTAGAATCACAAGATAAGTTCCATAAATCTTTAAGGATGTATATGTAATCATCACAATCAACTCAATATGATAGGTCCAATATGCTAACTTCCAATGCTCTTTGGTGTTTCATAGAGGCCAAATGATCACATATGGGTCACTCATTTTTGGATTCAACACTTTGATCCTTAAAGTGTAATAAAGATAAAATAAAAATGGGTTTTAATATGATATATTTCATCTATGAATAAATACCCCAAGACAAGGTATCATTTACTCTAATCTAATATAAATTAATTTTAAATTTAATGTGATCAGATCCTCTCTGAGTTCTATATTCTCTTATGTAAATATATATTGGAATGATATAATTGGTCATGATGTTTAAATATTATATTGTTTTTCAATGATCCATAAAATAATAATAATCTATATGTTTATCTAACCATCCATGAATGTCCACTACAGCCATAAAATCCATCATTATCTTAGATAATTTTATTGAAATCATTCAATTTGAAAATTAATGTTTTGATTGAACATTACTGATTCTTCACTTATATTTCATGATTTTTTATTGTTCCTAACATTGTGGAGGCATTGATATTTTTATGAATGTATATGGTTAATAACTCTTTGAAATGGGGTTGTGCTCTTTGACCATAAGGATGTAATTGTAATGGTTGTGCATATTTTACTCACATATCCTTAGATACTGAATTTTTTTCAAGGGGTCACATTTCATGATATCATTAGAAAAATCCAAGATCTCTTCTTGAATATTTAAATATTTACATCAGACTAGTTCATATCATCCAAAATTTTGGGTGACTATTCAGACTTTTTTTATTTTTTTTGAATGTATTGTTATTTTATATTATATTCTACAAAGATCACTTCTGTAGTTAAAATCTCTTAATTATAGTCTCTTAGTACTATAATAATAGTGTATCTATGAAAATATAACATTATAGGTTTTATCAAGACATGGGTGGTTCTCTAAGATATTGGATGTTAATAAGTGCATTTAATTATTTATAAAACATCCCCACATTGTCTTATAGATTAAGGGTATCATATGAATAACGAATTCATTATTTAGGATAAACTTTATCTCCATGAAATATATATATATATTTCCTGATAATTTATTTAAAATTTCTTTCAACTTAATGGGTTTTATCCTAAAAAATACCCATATAGATATATAATCACGAAATGATCAATTTTTAGGATGAAAACCAAATTAAAAAATTCTCAACAACATCTAAGTCATCAATAAATATTGTTGTAAATGTTTTAATAACTTTTTTGAGGGTTCCCATGCTCACAAATAGATTCTATATCCCAATGTTATAATTTTTTATTCCCACTATATTTCTTATGATTATTTTTTATGGGAAGTATTTATTCCACAAATCATTTTTCTAACCCATCCAATGCGATGATCATGCCTAAAGGTAGGGATTTTATCCATTCATTAGCTAAATAATTATGAAATAATTTAAATTTTAAATTCCATATCAAGCCATTAAATAACCATTTTTTTAGGAATATTAAAATATATAGAAAACTTGAGAGGTGTATGTGAGAATATTCACTTTAAATGACACCTTACTATCCATTGTTTTGCATATTTTTAAGTAAACATGAGTTTTCAAAAAAAATTTGTCTTAAATCAAATAGTTGATAATAATATTAGGAAATATATATAGTAATGAATTTATAAAATATATGAAATTCATTTCTCATTTTTTTATCATGGAACTACATTTCATATCACCCCATGTTCATTATGCATGAGGGTTGGGTTTGTTTTTCCATCACCTGAGAGTATAGTGCAAAATGTCAAGGTAGAAGTGAATTTTGTTAGATATGTACTAACTCCTTTATTGAGTGTGAGGGGTGTGAGACATATACATAGGACTTATATTAAAAAAATGAACATCCATGGACATTAAGTTGAATAATAATGGAAAATGGAGAGAGAACTAAATAATTGAACCAAAAACCAATAATAAAATTATGTCTAGTTTTTAGGGTATGTAATCCCTAAATATTGAAAATCAAACCTGGGAAATACCAGTGAATCATCATATCCTAAGGATGTCGGTTGATGTATTGAATCTATGTTTAGAGATCTTTTATTATTAAAACTATACAAATCATAGTATAGTATTCTGATTTCTAATGTCAATCCTCCTATAAAAATTAGTCACATGTTGTTGAAAAATATATTTTTCATTGTTTTGGGTTTTAATATTAATAAAAACAATTTAAAAAATTGAAAACAAGAAAGATAAATAATAATCTTATAAAAAAAACTATTATATTCCAAATTTTTAAATGATTTATTATTATAACAATTATGATTTCATTATGTCTTCAATATAATAAAATTATAAATTTAGATATTGTTTAATAGAAATTAATATTAATTACTATTATGTAAATTACTATTATTATCATTAATTAAAATCCTTATAAACAAAGTAAACAAATGATACATGAAAAAACTATTGAATTTTTAATGGATTGTTTTATCTATTTTTAACATTTAATGAGATAATTGTATGTTTTTAGAATGATTTTCAGTTGTGTTCAGATGTTTGGAAGTGTGTTATAAATGTTTACAGATAGTTTGATGACATAATAAATATATTTATAATATCCAATAAATTGAAATAAGATGCATGTATGAATAACTCTGAAGGATTTTTGGAAAATTACTGGTTAAATTACAATGATACATAAGATTAATTTCTAGATATATTATTTCAAAAAGTTTAAAATATTAAGAAACCAATGATTAATAATAACTCCAAAATTGTGTGGTATTAATATATTATCCTATATGATATGTGAGATGAAATTTTGAACATGTTAAATTCATATGTATCATTAACTCAAGTTATTTAATTGATACAAAATACAACACAAATGATATGTATGAATAACACAGAGTAACAAATTTAATAGTTGAAGATATGTAAGACTAGCTTTGAGGTTTTTGTATATATGGATCACTAAATTTAGGTAACATAATATTAAATATAAATATATATATATATATATATATATATATATATAATATCTAGTTTCAACCCATATGTAACATCTTTTCAAAGATATTGTAAGATTAAATTGGTTTTCTTATTGAATAGAAATTATTAATTATAATAAGGATTAGCTACACATAACTAAATAAATATAATGATATTGAGTGTTAATACATGATTCATGATAAAGAATATAGTGATGATATTTTCTGAATGCTTCACACTGACATTAATCAACACACCATAATTATATTACTACATGTGATTATGTAGATATAGAAAAGAAAATGTTTATTTGACAGATGTATGAATGAAAGGAAGTATCCAAAATTATTGTGGAACTAAATAAAATTATATATTATCTTCTATAAATATTTATGGTTAAAAAAATATAATGATGATAAAACATTTTAAAAGATCATATAGTGCTGGATCTCAAGATTATATTTTTCCCAGTTTAAAAAGGAGAATATTGTGTTGTTGACATTATTGTATTTTCAATAATTAAAATTTTAGAACATATTCCCTTGTTCTGAATGTAAGTGTAGTGAATAAAATTAATGATATGAATTGAATGTTAAATAACAATGTTACTAAGATAAAATGTACTCTGATTTTCTACTATTATTATAGGTTTTGGGCATTAATTTTATAGTGGTAGAGGAATCTATAATTCAGGATGAAGGTTTAAAACTCTTAGAGATAATTTATTTTATTGGTGTTCATGAATATAGTGGTTCAAGAAAATTTTATAATAATGTTTTTAATTCCAATTACTAAAATATAGGTATTGAATATAATGAATAGTGAAGATACTTTGATATTTGGATTTTTTTGGAAAAATGATGATACCATTACTTATTGTAATCAAAATTTGATATAAGTGATAAATATTTGTCTTGGACTCAATGTAAAAACAATAAGGATGTTGTCACGCACACCAAAAAGACAACATTTAAAAATTATTTGTTAATTTTTAATTTTATTTATTTCGGTTTCATATTGGTGAAGGTGAGATCAAGATATATATAGGATAGTGATTATAAAAAATCATATAAGTTGATTTCATAGGAATAAAATTATTAAATGGTTATAATTATTTATCCACACCTTCTTATTTTAAAATATAGTTCACCTACACACTTGATGTTATATCATGGTTATCTAGCTTCCATAAAAATTAGCCAATATTTGTGGAAGAACTAATATAAAATATTAATTGATTCATAACTAGAGGTATACTAACTTTTTATGGAAGTAATTATCTTCGATTAATGAATATAATGATTATATATCATCTCTCACTTTCCTTGTATGTTATTTATATTAACTATTTTTGTTTTATAATAATTGGAAAACATTCTACCCTGAGAAATGTCAATAAGATGAATCATGAACTTGATCAAAGGGGAAACAATGTAATATTAATGAGCATATATAAAAATAAATATACCAAGGTTATGAGACTCAAATATTCCAAATATATATGGGATTAAAGTAAAAATATTTTGGAAGGAAATTTATATGTTATGGAATCCAAAATAAAAATTAAGATTCTGAAGATGTTTTAATGGTTGATAATGAAACGATATATGGTTTTTCATAAAAGTGAATAATATTTTAACAACAATAATTGTTTATTAGAATCTTTACAATATTGTACCATTTTCAAGAAATTAATAAGAATGATTCATTATATATTTGACCCACATATTTAAACTTTTAATGTCTTAGATGAATTATCTCTTGATGAGTTACCCAATATTCATATTTTCCATGAAATCAAAAAATCTACAATTTTCAAAAGTTGACATATAATTAGAAGGTTATTACATAAAAAGCGACAAAAGAAGCCCCAAAAAGTGAAATATAAAATATCCCACCTTCATATAAGATGATGAGGTAAATAATAATGTGTATGATAAGATAATGCATGTTGTTCAAAATATTTCAAAAAATAAATGTTAAATACAAAGGAAAACACCAACTGAAATATTTCTAGTACAGTTTAATTATACAATATTCAATTAACTATCCAATGAATTAAATTTATGAGTCAAATTTTGATGTTCATGGAAAAGGTTTTCCAAAAAAACATGGAGTAAAAGGTCTATAGTAAAATGAGCCATAATACAATAGAGATGATATTTATTATACTTCATTAATTTATTACATAACTAGAATCACTAATTTGGGGTTCAGAAAGACAAATTAAAATGAAATAGAAATATTTAATATATTCAAAAGAGAACATGGAAAAGAGATGTTAGTATTTTTAAAAAAACTTAGAAGTGGTAATGTAAGGTAGTTCAATAAAAATTATTTCGAATACTATATTTATAATAATGTGATTAAAAATAATTTTATTTCTCGTAATTCAAATTATAAAAATAGATTTTCATAGAGTTAAAATGGAAGCTTGTTTAAAATAGGATGAGCTATTCTAAATGAGTTCAAAAGATAAAAAATATTTTTTTAGTGTGGCCATTTGTATTATAATTAATATTCAGAATATATTTTTATTATGTAATGAAACAAACATGAATATTTCTAAAATGTGGTATCATAATAATCCTGCTAAGAAGTATTTTAAATTATTTGGCAGTAATTTCCTTATGATAATGAAAAACATCATATCTAGTAATGTTTGATGATAAAGAATAAATTAAGAGTTTTCTTCAGGTATTAATCCATTCAATGAAAATACATTGTTCGAATATAAATCCACACATGTTGGAATGTTTCTATTATATTATGTTTAATGAAAACAAACCTAATTTAAGTGAAGTTTATGATTTGGTTTTTTTATTTTAAATAGGACAACATATAAAATTTTGAAAAAAATATGTGAATAATATAATGGATATAAACTCAATTTTATTTATATTTATTATCATAACACCTCAACCTTAGTCCACATGATAGTTTTAGAATAGGGGTACTATGTGTCCTCATGTATTCCTCCCAACTCACTAATGGTTTTCAACTAGTTTTGTGGGACTAATCCATATAGTAGAGAGAATATTTTCTCTAATATATTTCATAAGTTTTTTTTATAAAAATAACTAAAATAAACACATACATAATCAGCGTATGAAAATAAGAAAATTAAAAAAAACAAAATTTCTCCTATAGATGTCATAAAGTCATACATACACTAATCACATACTATAATGAATTGAAATAAAAAATTAAACTGAAATATAACTCATGAACACTGGTCTAACTTCTATCTTCCTTACCCACAAGCCCCATATCCAAATACATGTTAAGATACACCACCAAAAACCTTGGAACATCTTGTGATGAACCTGAAGGAATACATAAGGTTTCCACACACACATGGGTTCTCGTGCATGGTGTGAGCGACACATCTCAGTATATCCTCACCATGTAACCCTAGTATTCTTTATGATACATATGTATATAGGAGGAATAAAATAATAATATAACATAATCAACTTGTATATCATGTTCTAAATTGGCCATTATATATCCCTATTCATTTGGATGTTGTGTGCTAACCTGGACACCACAAAACCTGAGCATACATACTTTGGTACCATTAAAAAATCCATCTCACCCTCTAATAATGAACCCGCACCACTTCTCATCCCATACCAAAAGACACATAATATGGTGGAATTTCAAACTTCAAGACACTTCCCTCTAACACTAATCATAGTCACACTTCCAAAAACCTCAACCCATAATTCTGACTCGATGGTGTTCTATCATTATCATCACATATTCCCACAACCTATCCCCCATAGTGGTCCTATACTACAACCTAGGCCTCTCAAGAATTTTTCATCACCATCCGTACAACAATGTCCTCTCACTCAGGAAATTATCATCCATTTATTTTCAGCTAAGAATTGATTCACATCTTCAACCACTACCCTAACCCTCAAGGCAGGGCTTGAAAACATGAACACTAACCCAGAAAATGTCTAATAGGGTCCTCAACACAACACCTCATGAACCATGACACAATCATCACATAGAACCATACCTATTTAACATAGGAGTTCACCTCTATAACACCAACCAATGCCTCCCTATGAAAATGTTCTATAAGCACAAAAACATAGTGTTGTAGCCCATATGTCATCTCACAAAATCATTGTTCGGTTATAGTCACTCAGGATAGAGACCCTCATCAAATCACACCCATTTTTCCTTGTTTGAGTTTCCATTTGGACCTCCAGACCCGACATGGGAATTCTTCAATGATACTATCTTTCAAAAATAACCCATCAGTTACACTGTTTCATGAAGTCTCACCTATATCATGACCTAATGATCTAATCCAAAATATTATAAATCCACTCAATAGTCTTGTTCCCACTACCCAGAGACAGTTCCAATCTAAACAACACCATGATCTATTGGAAACATCATTCCAAGTCCCCATGAAGTTAATTTGACCCATTCCTATGTACAATATCACATATCGAGAGGAATATTTATTAACCTATCATGTAGAGAAAACACATACTATCACTCATTTTATAGTAATGAAGGAACTTTATTTCTCACAATTTTCTCCAATATACTACACTTCCTCGTAGTGTGTTTTCCAATCCCATACAAGATATTTTTTAATCCCATTTGTCAGAATTGGTCCCAAGACCTATCTATCATACTTTATGGCCCTAGGAGAAGCCACATAGGATACCCATGTCACATATCATACCGCAAAAATTATACTCCTCCTCTCATAATCTATACCAACACCCTCAACCCTTAGAGACATAATCATCATGATGTTTTGATTACCCCATTTTCTCAAGAGCGCATATCCTATGCATTTGAGGTTGAACACCAGAAAATCCATTCCTCACATACATTAAATGTTTTGATATATCCACCCAAACCGATGAAATTAAAGAAGAAAAGAAAAACCATGCATTAAAATATAGGTTTATTTTTACTAATGGTCCTGAAAACATTATTCATTGAGATACTACTTAATCCAAGATCCAAAACAACTCAACCAAGCCCGTACATGCCTCATACATGCATGTACTACGTCCTAGGCTCATAAATCACATAACGTGTCATAAATATTTAATTATGAACAAGTATAATTTATTATTTTACATAAAAAATATGACAAAATTAGAGAACCACTCAAAACTGTGAACCATCATGTCACAAATGCTTTAAACCACAACAGAGGGGTCCACAAGGCTCCCCCATATCTATCCCGGCAAAAATCCATAACCCACATCACCTATTCATTTTCCAAATAATATAAATTTGAAATAAAAATGAGGAAAAAAAATCATCAGACAGAATATCTAATCCAATGTGCTGGTGGACATTGAAAAGATGACATCATGGGATACCCTTTAGAAAGGCTTCACAATTATCCCATCCATCGAGAATGATTATTCCAGGATCCCATAGAATTGAAACAAAATACCTAAAAAACCATTCAAAAATTCAGATGTCAATGAATATAAGTATTAAAAGAGGAAAACATGTAGAATTTACTCTGAATAAATTATTTGGATCAACTAATATCGATTATAATCCATTGGTATTTGAGCAGATATATGGATGGGGGAGTTCTAAAAAAATAGAATCCTACCACGCACTAAACCCCCTAAAATATTAAAGCTCTATACCCTATAATAGTATATTTTACCCCCATTTAAAACACCCCAAAATAGACCTGTCTTCTAACAAGTGGTCCATCTTCTACCTTATAGAATCCACAGGGTTGTTGGTAGCTCTAGGAAGTGGCATCGACCATTGGCTATTATGTCGGTGAGTTGGTTCCCTATCCCCAACTAGTCGGCAGTAGCCTATTATAGAATTTGAACATTAGGGCCTCCCCATACCATCATATAGTGATTAATATAACACCCAAGGTAACTTTTGGGTCTTGAAATTAATATAAAACCTCCCCTTAGTAACAATCAAAATATTGAATCTTTAGCCCAAGTCACAGTTCAAAAAACAATCACCCACCTTATTGAAAAGATAAAAATCTATCCAAAAAATGTAATTAATGGAAAACCAAATTTTGTAAAAAAATCTACCAAAATGATTATAATAATTGAGAATACATTGTAATCCATTAACCAAGATTCCCAACCTTCATTGGTAATCTGTTCCCTGTGGACATTCTACAACTAGTCTGTAAATTCCAAACAAGCATCAATTATGAAAATCCAAACAAAAAATATTCTAATCATTTGAAGATGAATCATATAATTTCATCTAAACCAAAAATGGATATTTTTCTCACTAATCATAACTCTACTAATAATCCTCAGTTTCCTCGGTAGGTTCATCCAAAAAAATATAGTTCCCTCCACCGTATCGATCACCGAATAATGGGAAAATCTGAGCTATGGTGCTCCAAAATATTGGAATATCCTAATGAATAAGAACATATATTGGACGGATAATCCACCAACCACTTTCCAAAAAACCCTCCCAATTAATTTTTCATCATTATTCATCCAAAATAGCTCCAAATCACTAATTAGACCTCCTCTAGATGATTTTACAAAACATACAAGTGCACCCACTAGTACACTACTTGCACCCCTACTCCAGATTATTTATCACTTTTGAGGAATCCCATGACTGTCCAAATCCCACAGAGAGTTATAAACTACATTCTATTGTAATTTAATGGTTTGATGAACAACCAACTTCTCGATCCACTATTCTCTCACCGTGAGCATCAATAAAGCTGTGATTTGACAATGTCTAAAATCAGAAAAGACCAACCTAATCCTCATTCCAAAACACATAATCACCCCCAAATAATTAATTTACATCAAAAATAAAGTAATTTATAATGAAATATTTATTAGATAATCATAACACACACCCAAGCCTTAGTTTTACTTTTATTATCCCACCATAGGTCTCAACATACCCCTGGACATTCCTATATAATTAGTTTTACCCACAATAGACATTTTTCATCCATCTGTAAGAGTATAATTATCATCACTCATGGGACCGAACACACGATCTCCACATCCCACAATCAATTAATTTCTCAATGTATTGATTGATCATGGAATTTCCTCTCATCCTAGAGAAACATTTCCATATATTAATGCGAGAACAGATGTACCCATCACCATATGATCATTTATGATGTTCAATAACCCACTATAAATATGTTTCACATTGTTCAAAAACCAATGGTTTACTCCACAAAATTTGAATTCCCTAACACCACTCCACTACAATTAACCCAAATGGGACCCAACACTATATGTGTGTGGCTCCTCCCAATCCATGATCACCCTAATCAAATTAACATCTAACACCACAACACCATGATAATTCATATCATGGCCTCTACATGGGTCGACTATAACATTGTTCCCTTATCCTTCACTGATGCAACCTCTCAACACATACTGATTTTTATCATTAAAAAATTAGTCCACAATCTAAACATGTGTCATAATGATCATGTTGGTCACCTCACATTTAGGGTGATATCGTGTCAAAGACACCATATAAATTTTGTTATTACACCACTAATGCACCTATAAAACCAGTAAAACTTTTACTAGTACTACAGATGTCCCTTTTACTGATCCATAACCCGAACATGCACTACACATACCAAGTACACACTATCCCTCAACAAATGAGACCTTTACCAAATGACATACCAATTATCACTCTCACCCAAAAGACAAAGTGACCCACCATGAACCATCTAATGTATCCTAACCCATAATCCACCCGTGTCTCAACCAAAACCAATAGCTTTATACAATGATAAATCCCATTCAAACATTCTTACTCATGCTCTAGTTAGTCATATCCTGTCTAACTGAGGATCTCAACCATATCACACAAAAAATTCCCTAGACACATGTTAGTTTCATCCAACCAGAGCATCTAGAATACAACATTACAAAAACGTGCATCTCACTCATACCATGATCAATAAAATAGACACCCTCCACATTTGATGTATTCTAAACCAATGAATATCCACTCTATCATCCACCATGCTACTTGAAGAACATCAAGGGAACCTCTGGTCTAAGAACCCAAATACTCATTCCCTAAAACATAAAACATGATATTAAAAATACTATAATAATTTTATATACTAATACTATGATATTAACTATTTATTCCTTGAAAATACCCCAGGTTTCCACAGGACCACTCAGTTCATTTTAGTAAAATGAAGCAGAAAAGGATATATGGGAAACCACCATATAGGTTGATGTTGAAAATTGTAATATCCCGAACCATTTTTAACCCTCTATGAGTCCTCTTGCTCATATAAATTATTAACCATCCTTAGATTATTCTATAGGTCTTACTTTCTGACACCAAACCCAGCAAGGCTCCATCACCAAGGAATGTGAATCCTTCACAGACCAACCAAGGGGCCCGACACATCCCTTGATGAATTAATTAGATCTCCATCATTGTAGAATATACCACAACTGAATCAAAATGATGTACCATCCAATAAAATATACTACCTTCTAGTTTCTTATAATTACAGCTCTATTTTATATGAGAAAACACCATATTTGTTATTGTTGACGTGTTAAGAAACTAAACCATATCTTTATAAAAACCAATCATGTACATAAAGGAACATGGTATGTGATTACTATGTGAATAATCATGATAAAAATCTATGGGATTATTATTCACATTAAAATATCTAAAACCATAAAAAATTTTATATTTCTATGACATTAAAAAAAATCTCCTGAATAAAAGCATCAAAATGAACAATAATTCTATACCCTCGGTAATAAAGACTTACCACCAGAAAGGTATTCATGACTCACTAGTATGAGATCCACCACAATCTATAACACATTAATAGAACCCCAGTATACCATATCAAAAAATCATAAAAAAATCTCTGATTCCAATTCTTAAATTCCAATCCCTATGTCACTCACTAATGCTCAACCAGGGGCCTCACATTTCCTAATGTGTACCATGATTTTCCCCAAAGACTAATGAGTATATGTGTGGGCCTAATAATTATATTTTGTTTTATATTAACTTAAATAAATGTAATTAAATAATTTAATTAATAACCAAGTAAAAAAAACATAATCTAAGTACAATGATCCAAAATAAAAACAACGCAGTATCAAAATCCTCATGCAGAAGTTATAGAATCATAAATACTCTAATAAAACAATAGTATTATAAAATATATAAAATAATACAAAAATAAAACACATGAATACTATCCCTAATACCATACATGGGTTTTGCATGACCTGTCTCCAAATACCGATCAATCTGTAGTAGACTGATACTCTCTACATTTTGTGCTGAACCTGAAAGTAGACAGAAGGTTCTCACCCACACCAAGGATCCAATAAATGTTTTGATATACATATCTTATCAGGTTCTCACCATTTTATTACATTATAGACAATAATATACATTTATTCATGTGGAATAGGATAAGAATTTCATGCAGAAACCTAGGACATCATAGCCTAACTAGGACACCACAAATCTGTGTTTGTTAGGTCACTATTTCCTAACACGGACATTATGGTACCTGAACCCACATGCTTAAGAACTATGATAGAATTAATCTCTTCATCACATTATTCCAATACCCAGATTCCCAATCCTTTCATAAATACATAGGGTATGGATGTTTCAAAAACATCAATCCACTACCTAGAGACACTGGACACAGTCTCCCACCCGTAAGCCTCAATCCATCACATCTCACTTGTGAAAGGACCATCAGTATCCTAACATATTCCTATAACATAGTCCCTAGGTAATTCCTCTTCGACAAACCAAACCTCTTGGTAAATTTCCAACACCATCTACTAACACATTCCCTCTCACCTAATACATGTTCAGTAGGTCGTTCTCACTTGAGGACAAGACCCATTCTACAACCCCTATAGTATTGATTTTGTTAGGGCCCAAATACTCACATAAAATCCCAATCAAAGTATATAAATGTCCCCAACCCAATATCTAAATTATTAAATAGTAATTATCACCTTGATCCATCCATGTTGACATTGGGGATGTAAAACCCATTGAATTTGTGAATTACTTTTTTTAATTAATTTATCCTTTTTGATAGTTTATAATCCACACAACATTGAAGATAGTCTGTAATATAATAAATCACTATGATTAGTATGATTTATACACAAGACCAAGTTAATTATAATCTAAATGAAACATAAAAATTATCTTACTATACACAAAATACCATGTTTATATTATGTTACACTTAATAATGATTTTACTTGATAGTTTGTGTGAGGCGAAAGACCACGTTTTACCAAGAAATAGTATATCATTATAAAGTTATTACATAATATAATAATGTATAAGATATATTTTAAATTATAGGTAATGAATTTTATTAACTAATTTTAGAAAACACTTGTATTAAAAAATATAATATTAATTCATTGGATTCTAATTAATTAGAAATAATTATGAAAACCAATATAGTATAAGGAAAAGTAATATTATTTTTATGGTCAAAAAACCATTTTACCCTAATAAATTAAATAATTTAAAACTAGTGATCGATATTAATATAATATATATTTTATATAATAAATAGAATATTGTCACACTCATAAAATATATTTGATATAAATAATATAATAAGAACCCCAATTTTAAGCTTAAAACCATAATATGTTTATTATGAAAGTATATGGGAAATAAAAAGAGAAAACATTTTTAATATTTAATTTTAATATTTTCAAGATTTAATATGTAAAAATAAAATTAATATTTGAAATAAGAAGATAATAATTTGGTTAGGGTAAATTGTTTTATTTTTCTATGAATACATACTTTCTTAATGAATTGTAACAAATAAAAAAATTTAGTTCAAAATTTCTTTTCAAATAATTTATTTATATGGTTAAATTATATTATAGTAGAGTTTAAAAGATTAATTACATAAATTTTTTACCAAAATAATAAAATTTATGTCATTCAGAATGATTTCAATTTGAAATTGGGTATAAAAATAGATAAAATTAATGAATATTGTTTACTTTAAAACCCGTCTTTGTTGACCCAACTGTGGGATTAATTTTAAAATTATTTCTTACACTTATAAGATATTAATTTGAAAAATTGATTCCATATATATAATAATCATAATTTAATATTTATAAAAATTTCAATGTATATTTATACCAAAAATATTAGTGATGGTAATAAAAAATAATTACATCAAATAAGGTAAACATATGCTTAACTAAGGACTAAACCATAAATGTAAGTCCCAAAATGACTTAGGTACTTGTCCAAAAACCATTGGATAACCATATCTATACCCTATCAAACCATAAACCTACTTTGGTATATTATGGGTGGCACTGTCCAAGGGAAATATTCGATTTGAATTCCTTGTCCAAATATTTACAAGAGTGTCACTCATCCTCCACTATAAAAGACCTCCTGTCCTCCACTTATTTACACCTATCAATCCACATTGGATCTGAAATTATCTACTCAAATATCATCCCAAAAATCATACCATCCTACTTGAATATTACCTTTGTTCATAATTTATTACAAGGATGTCTTTGGTGTAAACCAAAATGATTTACCTGATTAAGATGTAACACCCTCGCTCCAACTTCGTTCTTTTATTTTCATTATCAAGCACCTCAATTAACCGTATCCATTATTATTAAATAAAAATAGCATCCTAAAAATACTGATAGTTTTTATGTTATATTTTCTGTCAACACTTTCACACACCTCCCTATAATAGGTAACAAACAAACAATTTATGTGTACAATGAACTGTTGTCTCACAAAATGATGATTATTCATTCTTCCTTTACTGCCTCTCATGGTGGGAATTATGATATAAAATATATTTATATATAATATATGATATATTTATTATAAATTAATTATAATTTAATCATTTTTCAACATATATAAGTATACATTCCATTTGGTGTAAATATGATAATTTAATTCGAGGAAGTGTGGACTACACCCCCCCTCAAAGTGATGTGATTCGTTCACACTATACATGGAATATATCAAGGAAATTTTGATTAAAAATGTTTCAAATATATATATATATATAATATTATTGAAATAATTACCTTTCTTTAAATATAATATATACAATTTTCTTTACTACCCTTTCACACGCTTAAAATGTGATAACATCGTTCCTAAACTTGTAGACTACCACTTCATCAACACTATGTGATTCCTTTTACATCACAATAATTATATATAAAAGTATATGTGATTAATTAATTTTTTATTTATCATATAATTATCATTATAAAATGATTTATTTTACTTACATTTTTACTATAATGATCATTACGAAATGGGAATGTTAATCAAGCATATACATGGCCTAACATGCTCATGGTTGTAACATTAATTAATTTTCAATATCCATAATTAATTATTGTATTTAAATGTGTTATTAATGTATAAATATAATAATTATGTCACTATTATTATTCTATATATGTTTATATAATGAATTCTTTGACTATAGTTGAATAACCAATGTCATTTATGATATCTGTACTCAATTTTGTCAAAACACCAGACAAAAACATAATTATTTAAGTATTTTCAAAAAATGGTTTAATAATTCAGGTAAAAGTAAGAATAAAACAAAAAAATTTATGTCTGAATTAACTAATTCGCATACATTTATTATTAAGGAATATAAAGACACACAAGAGAAGTGAGACTAAAATTAAGAGAACATCGTCTCACTTTTTGTTTCTATGAGATACATGATTTATTCACCAAAAATTCCTTTTGTGTGGTGAGAATAATTCTAATGTATGAATTACATGATTCATATAATTAAATCTGTGTATATTTACAAATCCATTTTATGATGCTTTTTATCAGTATTATGTTTCAAAGGAATCCAAATCTGTAAACTAATTTTGTATCAATTTGCTTTCATTGGGACACATGACATGTCATGAACCTATATTTTTTCATGAGATGTATATACTTACATGGAAATGTAATATCATGAATCTATTTATTTTCATGTTATATTAATATTCATTTAATTTAATTTTCATACATGGGGTGTTTGGTTCGTTGTTACCAAGTAGTAAGGGTTTACTAAAACAATCTCATCACTTATAGAAATTGTTTATGCTTATACTTAATTTGATGAAATCATATGATACATATCTCCAGAATATGAATGAAATTTATTATACCTTATATATTAAAGATTAATTCAGGAATTAGTTCAATTATCCCACTCTTTTGTATATAATAATGTCATGAATTTGTTTTATGAAGGCTTTACTTTACCTACCCTTTGGTCTGAAATCTATGTTCCTTCGAAACTGTGTATTCGATGATGGATTTCCAAGAATATTCTTCCAACTTATAATGATCATTTATAGTCATTTTTACCGTGTTTGTATTTTACCAATTTTTCCAAATGAATATTTATTCATTTTTCTGAATTAATCTTGATTATATACTTTTTACAATGTAAAAGGAATGTCCATTTCACCTAATATAACATGTACATATTTATCTTCCATAAATTCATTGAAATTTTATTTTCATGTTAAAAGCTTAATTTTATAGATTTTTAAAAAAAATTATTCAAAAATAAAAATGGTCTTTAGAAGGAATTTAAGCTGCTCTATAGGTTTTATGTGGAAAAAGTATTTTAAAATGTTTCTAATGCCTCCTTTATAAATTTTCACATTTATATTCGTGAAAAATGTTTTTCCAAATGTTTAATGATTTAGGAATAATTTTTCATAGGGGAAATGATAAATTCTTCATGATGTGTTTCTAAATGATATTTAATTATTATTTCCAAACTAAGATAACATCATTTTATGTAACTATTTTATTTATATGTAAATTATTCAATGTTTCCATTCATATTCTTTCACTGAATTGTTTATGTTTTATTTCATGATGTCTAAAAAATACATTTACCTTTCCTCACTTGAATGCATATAAAACCCTCTAATTTAATTAGGTTATGTGTTTATAAATAATGATTATTTTCATAGGTTATGCATTGATAAAATTATTATCAAAAATTGTTTCGTTCATTAGTAATACAGGGCTAGGAGGAGTAGTGAACTCAGTTCAGTAATAACAGTCTACAATTGGTAGGGAACCCTGTACGGTACATGAATTTTAAAATTTGGATTCAATTTTCAGAAATGCCTAAACTATTATGAAAATAATATTTTATGATTATATGTTTTCCAAAATTCCATTCTATAGTTTGAATTTATTATTTCATGGATTATATTATATATTTTCTTATGATTCATGTATTATGAACTACCAAACTTTATTCCATGATTAATGTTTATGATATTGGATATGTCTAGTGTGATCTTTTATTTTTGTTATCATGTTCTCAAACCCTTATTCTCATGACTATGCCAATATTTATTCCTTATTTTCCCATATTGAGCATCTAGGCTCACCTCTTTTTATGTTTCCTTTCACCCTGGTTGGGAATATATGTGTTATGTTTGATTTTTCTATAAAGGGTGATAGTCATAAAGAATCTTGTGAGATATAATGTAGTTCATTTAATTACTAGTGTTTATGTTTACATGTCACCAAAGGCACTAGAGCAGTATGATGTTTGAGTGTCTGGTTGTATACTGTTTTATGTATTCCACAAAGGTGAGGTAATTTCTATGTATTTATATCATCATTTTTTTCAGTTTGTATTCAGTAAAGGTCTAGTTAAACATTGGAAACTAGTATGAGATAATTTTAGTGAGATACCACGGTATATTCCAAAGGTTATTTCTATGGATGGATCTAAGGATAAGTATAAGGATGAGTTAAAATTTACGAAAATGTCCTTTAATTTAGTTAAATGATAGAATGATTGTTTTCCTTTGAATACATCCTTATCTGGATACTATAACTAGATGTGGAATTAGAACATATGAACCTATGGGTAGAGATTCTGAAATAATGTTCTGGGCCTGACTCAGGGTAATGGGGTGCCTAACAATGGGCATTGCTATACAACTAGTTTGACACTCCTGGGTGATATGCTTTTGGAATTCAAAAAACTCTTCAGAAACCATCATGAAGGACTGAAATATATGTTTTATATGAATAAACATAATTTAAAATATGGTGTCATATATTAAGGAAGGTGTCTCAATTTATACATGATATACGTAATTATTTTCATTAATATCTGTTTTTCTACTATATAGGAAATTCTTCAAATATGCTTCTGTTTTTAGTAAATTGTAGGAACTAGAAGAAAATGATTTAATGTTGAATATGATGGATGATTTTTTGATGAGAATTATACAGGATTATAAATAGAGTGAAATATTTTTGGATCATTCCAAATCAGTTTATTATAGAACAAGATTAACAATGTGTAACTTATCCAACCCTCGGGTTCCCCAATGAGGAGAAATAAGGAGTTCATTGAGAGGTTGGGTAATGGAGAAAATGGAGGAATGGACATTCAGTTTAATTTTGGTCATTAATGTGGAATTATTCACCTATGTTAATTTATTATAAGAATTTTTTTTACTATAGAAAATAAGGACACAAGGAACATTACTGCAATGAAAAAATGAGGAGTTTAAATAATTAAATGGAAGAAAATATTGGCATCCATGAATCATCATCAAAGGATAATTGTTTTATGTGTGGAAAAATGATCCTTATGAAAAAAAATATTCTAACAGGAAGTATCCTGAATAGAATCACTAAGGTGGTGTTTGTAATGGTTCCATTGGGAATGATAATGAGACTCTAGATGAATTGTTAATGGAAAGTGGTGTTGGGTAATAGTATGAGGAATCCATGTTAATGAAATAAGGATGTAGTGTATTAATAAAGGTTTTAATGTATTGTTATTCATGAATTATGTTATATAAAATGATATATATATATATTTATTGTCATGTTTATTTTTTTCACTAATTATTTAAAAGAATACATTGAATGGATCATATAGAAAAAGAAAATGATTTAGTGGAAATGTGATGTCAATGGAAAAAACAAGATTAATTAAAATATATCCCTCAATGTGTTACTTATGTTATGATAATGTTTTTGGGATAATGATATGTGGGATATGAATAAGTAAATTGGAAGGTATTTATTACACTGTATCTAATGAAGGAATTTTGACAACTATTTTCCGATATCATGAATGAAGTTTAGAAATTATTGTATTTATAACATATATCCATTAATATATGGAATAAGGAACCAAAAATGATTTCCAGAAAATTATATTTTTTATAGGTTATTATTATGTTTCGATATATTATATGAGGACTGTATTAAATTATTTGGAATGTGAAAACCAAGAGATGCATTCTGATATATGGGGGGATAAATGTGAGGATTATTTCATTAAATTCATTATAATGTCTTTTATTTTCATTTTTAGAAGGGTTTTAAGGTTGATAATTCATTAATAGTTTATGATTAACATTGGAGGAGGTATTAATGCACTATTATTTTATTTAAAACCAAGTATAAAATGATATTTTGTGATTAACCATATTTCATTGTTGTTTATCTTATTGATCTTGGAATTTATGTTATTGTTGTATTAGAATAGGACATCATGTATATTGGGTGAAAACCAATTAATTCTGGAAAGGTAGTGGGACAAGACCCCATGACTAAAGGACGATTATGGGTTTCATTCCCACTACTGTCCTATGGGATATCTTGGTTTATGTGTAATTTTTATTTATGAATAATTAACAGTGATGAATAAGTAGAGTTACTTTTTATGTTTATAAATTAATTTATCAACCATATTGATATTGAATAATAGTTATAGACAAATAGTAAAACTTTTCATTCTTTTTTGGGTATTAAGATCTACTAAATGTTTATTTTAGTACTTCAGGCGTTATTGTTAATTTCCATACATCAATTTTTTGAAGTAATATATGAATTAAAAATAGGTAAAAGAACAAATAAAGAATAAAATTTTTATAGAAATGTTTCCTGTAAGTACATTTCCTTATATTTTTTGTCAGTAAAATAATTACTTAACGTCCATATAATGATAAAAAGTAATTTTATCATCCCAGTACCTTAATTATTTTGATCAAATGATCATCACAAATTTATGAATTTGTGGCCCTAAAAGTTTCTTTGATCATTCACATTTTTCTTATTGATGACCTAAATAACTCTATATAAATATTTATACTTTTCCTTCAAGTGAATCGTCACTCAAAACCTATGTTCTCCAATGTGGAAACTTAGTTATGTGTTACACTGTCTAACTGTTATGGTAAAAACATTCCCCTTTTAAGGGAATTTTTAGTATCTATTTTGATGATGTGAAATTCGATGAATGAAAAATTCAAGTATTAATCCTTTGAAAACCTAGATGAATTTGTGAGGATATATTCAATTTAATGGTGTTGGAATGTAACACCATTAGATTTGGTGAATTGATTTTCTTTTCAAATTAATTTAATCTTTTTGATAATGTTCATTTCATGCAACACTGAAGATAGTTTATTTACATATTGCACTATGTTTGTCTTGTGTTATGAAAAAAACCTAGATAACAATTCACTAAACTCTAAATAAACATTAGGTTTCTTTAAATATAATGTTGAGGTTATGTTGTGTTACATGCAACAATGATTTCCCTAGATGGCTTGTGTAACACGCATGACCGAGTTTTACTATAGAATAGTATGTAATTATAATTTTATAAATTAACATAGTGAGTAATAAATAGATGTTAAATTAGTGGTTATGAATTTTATTAATTATTTTATTAAAATATAATGTTTACAAAAATATGTTATGAATTCATTGGTCAACAATTATTCAGAAATGAATATGATATCCCATTGAATATAGATGAAAATATTATTAATTTTATGGCCCCATGTTATTTTACCCTAAAAAATTAAATTAATTAGAATTAGTGTGTGATATTATTGTAATAAATATGTTATATATTCAATAAATTTTTTTATACTCATCCAATCTATTTGATAGACATAATATATGAACAAACAAATTTTTTACATAAAAACCTAATATTTTTATTATGGAATTTTTAATGCCTTTTAAAGATGAACCCATTTTAAAAAAATGTAAAATTTATTGATTTAATATTTCAAAATAATCATCATATTTACTAATTTATTCATAATAATTAGTTTATATTAATTGTTTTTAATTTTTCTAGGAAAACGTATTTTTATAATGAATAATGAAAAATATTGATTGTTAGTTTAAAACTACCTTTTCATCTAATTTATTTATGAGGTAACACTATATTGTAAATTGGTTAAACATTATTATTAGTTATTATTTTTATCAATTAATATAATTTAATCATTTGAGATCAATTAAATTTTGATATTTTGTATAAAAACATATAAAATATTTGAATGTTTTTACTTTAAAACCCTGCATTGTAGACCCAACTGCAAGATTAATTTAAAAGTAATTCATGCCACGTCTATTATTTTAATTTGAAAAAGTGGATTTCTTTTTTTAATCATAATAATTTCTAGTTTTTCATAATTTCAACAATGTTTTTAATAAAAAATATAAGTAAAGGTAATACAAATTAATTACATTGATAAGGGTAAAAATAAGATTAACTAAGGACTAAACCTTAACAGTAAGACCCAAAACATCTTATAAACATGCCAAAAAGAAATTAGGTGGACATATTGTGACCCAATACACTATTTTATATACATTTTTATATTATGGTATCCGATTTACTTGGAAAAAATGTGGGTGGAATTTCATTTCAAATGATATACAAGACTGACACTCCTCCTCCAATATAAGAATGCATCATATCCTCCACTTCTTCACACCTCTAAAAACATTTATGTTGGCCTAGAATTTTCTCAATTATCCTCCACAAAATCCTTCCTTCATTAATTAATACTAACTTTTGTATTGTAATCTTCCAAGGAATCCCTTTGGTGCAAACATAAAAGGATTTACCAGATTAAGAGGTAACACAATCCATCAAGTTACATTATTTTAGTTTGTTTCTCCAGCCCCTCAATTCATCTTATTCTATTATAATAAAACCTCAAATGCATCTTAAATAAACTTAGATATTTTTATGATATGTTTTATACCTACACATACAGACATCATTATTAAATGTGTGGAAAAAATATTCTTTTTTGTGCCTAATGAACTACTCTTTAACAAATTGATGACTGTTTGTTATTCCCTTACCGTCTCTCAATGTGTGAATTATGATGGAAAAATTGATTATTTTTAATGTATTTGATATTTATTATTTTCTTTCTATTATTTAATACTTTTAACAATCATATATTTATACGTTCCAAGTGTCTTATATATGATAATTTCATTTCAGGAAGGGTGGACTACCACCCCCACAAAGCAATGCGATTTTTTCACACGATACATGAAATGTATAAATGAATTTTTTAATTAAACATTTGTTACATAAAATATATATTTGTAATTCATGAAATAATTACCTTTTTGGTAAAATAACAGATACCATTATATTTATTTTCAATTCATATTCTTAAAACGTGATAACATCGTTTGTGGACCTGGGGAATACCACCTCTTCGACACGATGTGATTCCTTTTACATCACAAGAATTATATATATATAATAATATGTTATGAAATAATATCATATTTATAAAATAATAATTTTTAAAATATTAATTTTACTTTCCATGTTTCAATAACAATCATTGAGAAATAAGAACGTTATTCATGCATATGTACGACCTACCTTTTCAATGATTGTAACATTGATTCATTTATCACAAACATATTAAATGATTTATTTTAAAATTATAATTAATTCATAATTATAATTATTATGTTATGATTAATATTTTTTATACGTATATATAATGACTCTATTTACCATATTAGACCAACCAAAGTCTCTTTTAACAGATGAGCCGAATTTGAACAAAACACCTGATATAAACATAATTGTTTCAGTATTTATATATAACATGGTAATATGTGATGTTAAAGTAATAATATACTTCATAAAGGTTCTGAATAATGTTATTAATTAATATATTTTCGTTATTATTGAATATAAGGACACACAATACAAGTATGGCTTAATGCAATGGAATTTCATCTCACTTTTTACTTCTATGAGGTACATTCTTTATTCACCTCCCATTCCTATTGTGTGGTGTCTATACAGCCTGTGGATAAATTATATGATTCTTAAAAATAATTTCATAAGTATTTAAAAACTAATTTTATGATCTTTCATTCATGGGGATCATGTTTCAAAAATTAAAAAATCTATAATGTAATTTTGTCTCGATTTTCCTTCATTGAGACTCATTCCATGATACGGACCAATATTTTTCCATGTGGTGTATATAATACCATTAAAATGATATATAGTGAATATAACTATTTTCAAAAAAATTTAATATTAATTTAATTTAATTTTCTAACATTTTATGTATGGTTCAATGTAACCAAGTGGTTAAGGTTTATATAAACAATCTCATTGCTTATCGAGATTGTTTAGGTTTCTGTTTTTTTATGAAGTCATAAGACACATACCTCAATCAAAATCATGAATTTTCTTCTATAAACAATATTTATGATATATTTTTGTATTATTACCATAATTATAATATTTGGTATAAAATATAGATAATGATTTGTTTAGAGGAAATCCCTACATTACCCACACATTGTTCATAAATCTGAGTTCCATCACAACCAGGTTTTCTAAAAAGGGTTTTAATGAATAATATAATAATCACTAATGATAATTCAAATAAATTGTTACCATTTTTTATTTTAAATTTATTTTCAAATTAATATTATTTTATCTTTCAGAACGAGACATTTTTATTACCGTTTTAAAGTGAAAAAGGAATGCTTTTTTCTGCTTGTACGACATGTATGGATTTACCAGCCATTAATTATTTGAAGCTTTATTTTCACATATAAAGGATAATTTTTAGGAAATTGTTTGGAAAAGAAGCTTTCATGGAGAAATGGTTTTCAAAATCTCATTGTGATCCTCTACAGTTTTTCAAAGAAAAGGATTTCAAAATATTTTCATTACGTAAATTATATACTTTCAAGTTTATCTCCATAAAAATGGATTTAAAAAGAATTTATTTTTTAAAAATTACATTTCAATGGGGACTGGATAAATGTTTGGGAAAAAATTCCTCAAGGTTTCATTGAATCATTTTTGAGGTGATTGTGTTAGTTGACAAAGTGGGCCTCTGTGTTCTATTTATTTACAAGGCAAACCATGACATACAAATTTGTTGAAAAAAGGGATTTCATGGTGGAATGTAGAGTTCAAGGGATGTTATTAACGATCCATTATTGATTAAAGAATGTCGACAAAGGAATGCTCGATATGGAGGCGGTTCAAAAAGAGCAGAGACACGGTGGCACCATTTTCCAGTGATTCCCAAATTTTTGGACCTCAAAATCGACAAATGGAGAAAAGTGTTTTTGGAAAAGGGACTTGCGTGCTGGTGTCTTGGAAGATTTTAAACTTGTATGCCATATGTTTTCCAATATCATAACATTAAAATACATAAATGGAAAAAGGGGTGACCAAGTTTTTGGTTTGGTCGTGCAAGTGACTAGCGCGACAGAGACTAGGGAAGCTAGACTTGCATGTCGAGAGGAGACTTGCATGCCGGGGCTCAGGGAGTCCAAATGCATCTAAATAAGGGTCGACCCCTCCTCATTCTATTGTGAGTTCAACACTTAGAAAAAATACGAGCTCTCGTCGCACAGGTGTTGTGGTCGCGCAAGTGGTGCTATGGTCATGCAAGTATAAAGATATTCAAAAGTTGCGCGCCAGTTGATAGTTGTGTGCCCTAAGTGGTTTGGGAGATAAAGTGTGTGAATCGCGCAAGTTTAGGGTTGAATAAGGGGGTGTCACAGAAGTGGTTTGGTGACACTTGCACGTCAGGCTTTGAAGAAGCACGCCAGTTGATATTTGCGAGCCAAAATTTTTTTGGGCGTAAAAGGGTTTAAGTCTCACAAGTTTGGAGTTGAAGAAGCGAGTGTCGTGCAAGTGGTTGAGGTGAAATTTCGTGATGGCATGGAGAAGCGTGCCAGGTATGGTAGAAGAATGCCAATCATTTTAGGGTTGTGAGAAACCTGGAAGATTGATCGATACCTTTAGTACAAAGTGAGATTTAACAAAGGGTGAAAGATGGGGTTCAACAGAGCATATACATACAATAGAGGATATTTTCATTAGTGATGATGAAGAGACCTATAGGTTTATAAATGGTGAGTGGATCTTCTGAATAAGCAGTGAGCACACATCAGTTGAGAGAGCATTGAGCATTCATTTTGTGACTGGTTGTAAACCAGGAGGGACAGTGAGTTCCCTCTGAACATGTAAACAATAGTGCGCTTATAGTGGAATTGGTACATCGGCCCACTGTCGGTGTATGCTCCTGGGATATAGCCCAATTTTTTTTAACCAAGAGGGATAGTGAGTTCGCTCTAAACATTTAAATAGCAGAGCTCTTGTAGTGGAATTTTTATAGCAGCACCCTGCCGGTGTATGCTCCTTGGATGTAGCCTAGTGGTTATAAACCAAGAGGGACAGTGAGTCTGCTCTAAACTTGTAAACAAAAGTGTGCTTATAGTGGAATTGGTACATCGACACACTACCAGTGTAAGCTCCTTAGATGTATCCCAATGAGGATGAACCAAGTAAAAATTGTTGTGTCATGTTCATTCTTTAAGTTTTATTCATACTTTGCATCGGGAAGGAGAGAGAAGAGAGTTTTGTCTAACATGAAAACAAGATCAAAAGGGGAAGTTGTTTTAATCTATCATACCCTGATTCACCCCCCTCAGGGTATATTTCCTTGTGTACCTAACATAAATTCTTCATGAAATGTTTTTAAAAGATATTTTTGAATTAATTTCCATCTAAGATAAAATCTATTTGTGTCACTTAGGCCTTTATGGGGAAATTATTTAATGTTTCCATTCATACTCTCCCTCTGTATGGTTTGTGTTTTGTTTCATTATGTTTACAAAACCAAATTCTATTTCATAAGTTATATTCTTATGAATCCCGCTACTTTTTAAGGGTTATTTTTTTATGAAGCCAATATTTTTTAATGGGTAATAGATTGATGAAATTATTTTGAAACTCAAAATTTTTTTCTAAGGGTTATGGTGAGATTTCATGTTTAGGTCTCTCGTTTTATTTTATGGGGTATTAGATTATTATTTATTACTTTTTAGAACATGTATGTATGATTTCATTATGAGATTAGTGATAACTATATATTTCCAATTAATTGGGTAAATATTTACATCTCTTGAGATTTAAATGGATGTAATGAGAAATGAACTTAGTTCAATAATATAGGATTGAAACGAGAAGTGAAATATGTTCATTAATAAAGGGTTGTAGTAATGAGATAAATCAGTTCAGTAATAGACCACTGGAATGAGGAGTGAACCTAGTTTAGTAAAGGTATTTACCCATTAATATGGTGTTATCAGTGATTCCTTGATTACATTGGAAATCATATTACATGCTTATGTGTTTCCCACAATTCCTTGTATTATTAATATTTTATTATTTAATGTCTTTTATTCTTCATTTTATTATGATACTTTTCTTATGAATAGTGATGATTTATTCCATGTTTTTTTATTATGTTCTTTTATATGTAGGGTATGATCTTTTATTTTATGGATCATGTTCTCAAAAATTTATGCTCAGGATTTTTTGTACATTTCTCCATTGTTTACCCTTACATAACATCTAATCTCACCCATTTTTATGTTAACTTACCCATGATATGAAGATTGGTATTATATTTGATATGTCTAAGAATGGTGTTAGTGAATAAGAACCTATTCAGAGATTTTCTAGCTCATTTATGTATCATTGTTTATGTTTCCAAGCTTCTAAAGGAAACAGACTTATACGGTCATTGGGTGCTTGTCTGTATAATGTTTTTTGTATCCAACAAATTTTTTGTAGTCTCTATTTATAAGGCCCCACCCTTAAACATTACTTAATATTGAATTAAATGAATAATTCCCATTGAGGATCTTTTCAGGTTTATAGTTTTATAGAATTAGATCATAACTATTACATCTCAAAAGATTACACAGTAGACACTTCTATAAAGTTTCCTTTTTTTTCAAAACATGAACTCTAAAAAAAGTCATTTCTAGTTCCATGTTTAAGAAATCATGACTTTTCCTTGATCCCATCCTTGACCCTATTCCACATTATGTCCCGTGAAAAAAATTCAAAAAAAAAACTTGGACTGAGCATAAAAAGCTCAGTAAGGGATACAAAAAGAAGGAAAACTGTTAGTTTTTCAAAACAACCAGTAAACCAAGAATATTTTATCAAAGTAATACTTTTCACCTTTATGAAGAAGAAAATACTCTTCATTGAATAAAATATCATTACATACCCTTTTTTAACCAAAATATTACCATAAAACCCATATAAAGAACACATAACATATAATGGTAACTTGGGACATAAACATACTTAAATGGAATAACCATACAGTCAACTTCCACACATATCACTTAATGGAATAGACATATGGCCGACATACACACATATCACTTAATCGAATAGCCATATGGCCGAATTCCATACCCAATGCATTGGAGGTTATAACATAACCACCCGTCCTGGTATTCATGGCACCACCCGTCATATGGTTTATCACGTAACCACCCTTCAAATATCCAAGTACCATTATAAAATCATAAGACATAAAACCAAAATAATGGAAAGAAAACATTTCCACATTTCAGAAAAAATATATCACATAAATATATTGACATAACAAATCCATTATAAAAACCATTCTCAATACCAAAATACATAGAGTATATGGTATATATTTCATTTTAAAAAACATCACGGCTTGTTGGGGAAGCCAAAGACCAATAATACTCGCGACGGTAGAAAAGGTCGTTGTCACTGCGTGCATTAAAAGAAACATAAATTTTTGTCATTTTATAAAATGCTTCGTAGAAAAATATTCCTTTTGTATAAAATTAAAATTCCAAAGGGTTTATATACCATATAAAATAAAGCCTTGTATTAGAACAAAATATGCCTCAATGAAAGGAGATTGAGATGAAGTCCCTTACCTCGTGTCCGACGTGACTCGATTGCTCTTTAATCTCCTGAATAATAAACTAAAGTTAATTTCTACTTGCTTAAGAACATTTTTCAAGCTTATTTTTCCTTTTATAGAACTTATTTCCATGTTATAAACGTTATGTAATCATTTAATTTAATAAAGTTCATTTTGTCGATATTTGGTACTTAAGTCAAAAATGGACTTCTTACAATTACATGTTGTTTATGTGGTGAATGGTTCATTATATCCAGAATGATATTCATGATGTGGATATAATATATATCATATATATCCAGAATATACATGTATTTATAACAGTACATAACATTTAGAGGTAAGAAATGAAATGCACCGTTCATAGAGACGGTAAGCCGTACGTACGCATGAACGCTACTTTCATTTATATTTCGTATTTAATGGAGTGAAATAATAATGATATAAAGGTTTATTATAATTCCAGTATAATATCATATATAATATCATTAACTCTATCCTATATACGTCCCACATATGGCATTAACGAGTCAAATCACTTTGAGGGGGAGGTAGTCCACACTTCCTAAAATGAAATTATCATGTTTACCCACAATGAAAACCATAAAGGTATGCCACAAATTAAAAATACAGAAGAATAAGGAAAAAATAAACATAATATATATAATATAGAAAAATAGTGACATCTTAATGGCCACCATGAAAGGTGTTAAAAGAATACTGAACAATCATTGTTTCGTAAGGCAGAAAATCGCCAACCATAGAAACAGTATGCTCATTAACCATTAGAAGAAGGTGTGTGTAGGTTTAGCTCTAATACATATCATAAAAAAAATCATATTATATTGAAGATACTGGTGTTGTTACAAAAGAATGGTATAAAAAGAGTTTATGGGGTTGGAGAAGCAAAATAAAATATAAGAACACAAGAGAAGACACTACCTTTAAAACGGGTAACTCTTTTTGATTTGAGATCAATGGATTCCTTGGAAAAACTTATGCACAAAGTGAGGATTCTAGTAGTAAGATAAGGATGTGGAGAGACACAATGCTTAAGGATTGGCTGAGCCAAAGGCTTGAGAGATGTGGGTAAGGTGGCAGAGGTGGGGGGCTTTTACAAGAGGAGAGGAGCGGCACTCTTGGAAAGTTATAAAAGGTTACTTTATTATAAAATGAGTATCAGTTTTTAAAGGTCCCACAATTATATATTTAGAGGAAAAGGTGATAAGATTTCGAAATAAACCCATCCAATAGGTTTTTGAAAAGTTTAGGTCTTATATTTTACATTATCTTTTCATTTTATTTAAATCGTTAAATAATGAGGTAATCGCTGCCTCATCAAGGTGTCATAAATAATTTAAATTATTTTATGTCTAAAAATTATAAAAAAATATCATGATTTAGGAAATATGTTTATCTTTATAATGAATCTTTATAGTCAAAAATATGACTTGTATAACCACATTTAAAAATTGATTTAGTAAAACAACACATGTTTGTGACATTTTTATTTTAACATTAAATAAAAAGTTATTAATGTCATTTTCCTACCAAAGTGGCTCCATGGGGTCCCCAAGTTGACCAATGGATTTTATTCGTCGGCCATGACACATCAAATAATGGTAGGACATGTGTCAAGGTCATTTCATATTATCAAAACATTAATTTTACCTCAAATTACACTAATTACCTCTAATCATGATTAAAAACATAAAATTTACTATTCACAAAAAATTATTTTAATCCCATTGAACCACAGTTTACTTCTTAATGACAACCATGTATGTCAGATTTTTGAAATTCAAAACACAGAGGTGGTAAAATTTCATTTAAACAAAAAAAAGTAGTTTTGTAAGTTCCACTTAGTGGTTTCAGTATTCATCAAAAATTGAAGTTTTTCAGAAAAATACCAAAACATCACTCTAAGCTATATTTGATATTAACAATTCAAAAATTATTTCTATTTTAAAAAATTCAAAAAATATAAGTTAAATTAATTAATTTAATAATTAATTCCCACTGTTAGGACAAATAGCGTGTTTTTATGAAATAATAAATATCAAAAGATTGACACTAGTTTAAGTCCAATTTCAAAGTGAAATTAATTCCAACGACCACTAATGGATTAAATGGTAATAATATATTATAATTTCACATTAAAACCAATTAAAATATAATCTAATAATATTAATAAATTATATTAAAAAGTGGTTTTGAATTAAAATACAACATTTTTCACTATTCATTAAAAAATGAACTTTATTGGAAAAATACCAAAAAATTTACACAATGTAAATTTTGATGTCCCGATTTTAAAGAAGAATTTTATTTGGTCCAATAGAATGTATAAGAGTGTCCAAAACTATATTTAATGAGGTTTCTCTATCAAAAGGCGATAGTTCGACCTTTTAGTGAATATTAGAGTATATATGCCTAAAATTGAATTCTTTTCGTATTTTAAGCCTTTATCATTTATTGGATAAATGTAAAAACATTTAACAAACATATACAATCATATTTTAGTTATTTCTATTAATTCATTCCAATACATTGACTACGTGTTAACTACCATTTAAAATAATATTATTTTATTACTAGTGTGCAACGTAAGATTTCATAGAATCTCTTTGTTGCGTATCGGGTACGCTATCGAACATAGAAACCCCTTTAAAGTAAAATCAACATTTAATTTGAAAATATTAATAAATATGAAAATGTTTTATTCTTTATTTACCTGGGATGTTACATCCTTCCCCACTTTTGGGAATTGCGTCCTCGCAATTTTATTCACTTATCTAAATAAGTGGGGGTATTTATCCCTCATAGAATTTTTAGATTCCCATGTAGCCTATTCAACCATATGGTTTTTCCACAAAACCTTTATCTGGTGAATTACCTTATTCCGAAACACTTGCTCTCTATGGTCAAGAATCTGGACTGGTTGTTCTTTATAAGAGATATTCTCTTCCAACCGAACTACCTCCGGGCTCAAAACCTGATATGGATCTGGAATATACTTTCTCAACATCAAAACATGAAAAAAATTATGTACCTGAGATAAACTCGGAGGTAAAGCCACTCGGTAAGAAACTAATCCAACTCTCTCCAGAATTTCATATAGTCCAATGAACCTTGGACTCAGCTTTCCTTTCTTACAAAATCGCATCACACTTTTCTACGGTGAAACTTTGAGAAAAACATGATCACCTACCTTGAAAGATAGATCCTTCCTCCGGTTATCCGCATAACTCGTCTGCCTGCTCTAAGCTATTCTCATGTGTTTCTGAATCAACTGAACATTTTCTGCCATCTCTTCTACCAATTCTGGTCCCATCAGCTTCCTTTCACCCACTTCATCCCAAAAAGATGGAGTTCGACACCACTTCCCATATAATGCCTCAAACGGTGCCATCTGTATACTGGAATGAAAACTGTTATTATATGAAAATTCAAAAAAAGAAAGATGTTGCTCCCAAATTCCCTGATAATCCATCGAACAAGCACATAGAATATACTCCAAAGTCTGAATTTTTCATTCTGACTGCCCATCTGATTGAGGATGAAAAGATGTACTAAAATTTAATTCAGTACCCAACGACTTCTGAAGGCCTTTCCAAAAGTTAGAAGTAAACCTAGGATCACGATCAGATATAATGGATAGGGTAACTCCATGAAACTTGAATATCTCTTTAAGATACAATAGAGAAAGTTGATCTAGAGAGAAAGTATCTCGAATAGGAAGAAAATGAGCAGATTTAGTCAAGTGATCAACAATAACCCAGATTGCATTATTACCTCGAGATGTCTTCGGTAATCTCAAAACAAAGTCCATGGATATATTTTCCCATTTCCACTATGGCACTGGTAAAGGCTGAAGAATCCATTTCAGTAATTTCCGGTTTGCTTTAACCTGCTGAAAAGTAAAAAACTTCACAGTAAAATCAGCAATATCTCTTTTCATTCCATCCCACCAGTAATACTCCTGCAGATCTCTATACATCTTAGTACTTCCCGGATGAACTGAAAACGGGGAACTATGAGCCTCACATAACAACTCATTCTTAAAATTGAATCACTAGGCACACATAATCTCTTCACAAACCTCAAAACACAATCATTATCAATATTAAATTCAGGCAACTTACCCTTCTGAACCAGCTCTACCTTTTTCTACAACCCACTGTCTTTGTTCTGCGCTTTCTTAATTCTGTATGATAGAGATGATCTCACTCATACCTGAAACAAAACAGAATAACATCCTACACCAACAACTTCTATGCCAAATTTCATCAAATCAAAAACCAAAGGATATCGTTATAAACATAGTATGGTTAATGAATCATTACTTTTTCGACTCAATGCATCAACCACTTTATTTTCTTTTTCCAAATGGTAATGAATTGTACAATCATAATCCTTGATTAATTCTATCCATCTCCTCTGTCACATTATCAATTATTTCTGAGTGAATATATACTATAAACTTTTGTGATCAGTATATATTTCACACTTTACTCCATACAAATGATGCCTCCAAATTTTTAGATCAAAAACAACAGCAGCTAATTCCAAGTCATGTGTAGGGCAATTTCCCTAATGAGTTTTCAACTGACGTGAAGCATATGCAATTACCTGATCATTCTGCATAAGGACACAACCATGTCCCTTCAACGAAGCATCACTGTATATAACAAACTCACCATTCCTGGAAGGAAGTGCCAAAACTGGAGCATTCACCAATCTTCTTTTCAACTCCTGAAAACAATCATCACATTCTTTTATCTAGATAAACTTAACACCCTTCTGTGTTAGATTAGTCATTGGACCAGATAACCAAAAAAACATTTTCAACAATCCTTTGGTAGTAACCTGCGAAAACAAGAAAACTACGGATCTAGGTTACATTTGTGGGTCTTGTCCATTCTTTAACAACTTTTGTTTTAGCAGGATCAATAACTATACCTTTTTTTGAAACAATGAGACCAAGGAAAGAAATTTGTTGTAACCAAAACTCACACTTGCTGAATTTTCCATAGAGTTTCTTTTTCTTTTAAGGTTTTCAAGATAAACCTTAAATGACATTCATTCTCCCCTCTACTTTTAGAAAACACCAAAATATCATCAATAAAAACAACAAAGATTTTTCACCTGAGTCAACTGAGCCATCATTGTAGTAAACTATTTAGTTCTGATTCTGACCATCTCAGGATACTGATTTGAAAGGTCATTTCCCTCTGTATGCCTTCCCAGAAAATCTGTTCTATTTCCTCTATGAAAAACCATTCTTAACACAGAAATATCTTAGGAGAACCAACATGGTAATCTTCAAATGCTATATCATTTCAATCATACCATAAATTAATTTATAATTTAACAATTTTCTAACTCCTAAAGTTGTCTAAACTGACCTATGATACTGAATATAAGGCCCCGACCTTAAACATTAATTAATATTGAAATAAATGAATAATTCCCATTGAGGATATTTTCAGGTTTAGATTTTTAGATAATTATATCATAACTATTACATCTCAAAAGATTACACAGTAGACACTTCTACAAAGTTTCCTTTTTTTTTCAAAACATGAACTCTAAAAAAAGCCATTTCTAGTTCCATGTTTAAGAAAGCATGAATTTTCCTTGATCCCATCCTTGAACATATTCAACATTTTTTCCTGTGAAAAAAATTCAAAAAAAAACTTGGGGTGAGCATAAAAAGCTCAGTAAGGGATACACAAAGAAGGAAAACTGTTAGTTTTTCAAAACAACCAGTAAACCAAGAATACTTTATCAAAGTAATACTTTTCACCTTTATGAAGAAGAAAACACCCTTCATTGAATAAAAGATTATTACTTACCCTTTTGTAACCAAAATATTACCATAAAACCCATATAAAGAACACATAACATATAAAGGTAACTTGGGACATAAACATACTTAAATGGAATAACCATACGGTCAACTTCCACACATATCACTTAATGGAATAGCCATACGGCCGACTTCCACACATATCACTTAATAGAATAGCCATACGACTGACTTCCATACCCAATGCATTGGAGGTTATAACGTAACCTGCCTTCTTGGTATTCACGACACCACCCGTCATATGGTTTATCACGTAACCACTCGTCAAATTTCCAAGTACCATTATAAAATCATAAGACATAAAAAAAATAATGGAAAGAAAAAATTTCCACATTTCAAACACAATATATCACTTAAATATATAGACATAAAAAATACATTATAAAAACCATTTTCAATACCAAAGTACATAAAGAGTATATGTTATTTATTTCATTTTAAAAAACATCACAGCTTGTTGAGGAATCCAAATACCAAATAATACTCATGAAGGCGGAAAATGGCGTTGTCACCGCGTACGTTAAAAGAAACATTCATTTTTGTTTTTTTGTAAAATGCTTCATAGAAAAAGATTCTTTTGTATAAAATTAAATGTAAAAGAGGTTTATACACCGTATAAATGAAAGCCTTGTATTAGAACAAAATATGCCTCAATGAAAGGAGATTGAGACGAAGTCCCTTACCTCGTGTCCGACGTGACTCAATTGCTCTTTAATCTCCCAAATAATAAACGAAAGTTAGTTTATAATTTCTTAAGAACCTTTCAAGATTATTATTCCTTTTATATAACTTATTTCCATGTTATAAACATTATGTAATCATTTAATTTAATAATGTTTATTTTGTTGATATTTTGTACTTAAGTCAAAAATGGACTTTTACAATTACATGTTGTTTATGTGGTCAAAGGTTCATTATATCCAGAATGATATTCATGATTTGGATATCATATATACCATATATATCCAGAATATACATGTATTTATAATAGTACATAACATTTAGAGGTAAGAATTGAAATGCACCGTTCATGGAGATGGTAAGCCGTACGTACGCATGAACAGTACTTTCATTTCTATTTCGTATTTAATGGAGTGAAATAATAATTATATAAAGGTATATTATAATTCCAGTATAATATCATATATAATATCATTAAATCCATCCTTTATACCACCCACATATGGCATTAATGAATCAAATCACTTTGAGGGGGTGGTAGTCTGCACTTCCTAAAATGAAATTATCGTGTTTACCAACAATGGAAACCATGATGGTATGCCAAAAATAAAAAATACAGAAGCATAAAGAAAAATATAAACATAATATATATCATATATAAAAATAGTGACATCTTAATGGCCACCATGAAAGGTGTTAATAGAATATTGAACAATCATCGTTTCATGAGGCAGAAAATCTCCAACCACAGAAACAGTATGTTATTTAACCATTAGATGAAGGTGTGTGTAGGTGTAGCTCTATTCCTTCTCATAATAACATCCTAGTATATTGAATATACTTTTTATGTTACAAAATAAATGAATAAAAAGAGTTTAGGGTGTTGGAGAAGCAAAACAAAACATAAGAACAAAGGAGAAGACCCTACCTTTAAATCAGGTAACTCTTTTTGATTTGAGCTCAAAGGCTTCCTTGGAAATGATTCTTCCCAATGTGTGGATTATAAGAGTAATATAAGGATGTGTAGAGACAAAATGGGAAGGGGTTGGCGAAGCCAAAGGCTTGAGAGGCGTGGGTAAGGTGGTAGAGGTGGGGGCCTTTTATAAGAGGAGAGGAGGGGCACTCTTGGAAAGTTATAAAAGGTTACTTTATTATAAAATGATTTTCGGTTTTTAAATGTCCCAAAATTGTATATTTAGAGTCTAAGGTGATAATAGTTCAAAATCCACCCATCAAATAGGGTTTTGACAAGTTTAGGTCTTAGATTTTACATTGTATTTTCATTTTATTTAAATCGTTAAATAATGAGGTAATCGTTGCATCATCATGGTGTCATAAATAATTTAATTTATTTAATGTCTAAAAATTATAAAAAAATATCATGATATAGTAAATCTTTTTATCTTTTTAATGAATATTTATAGTAAAAAATATGACTTGTATAACCCCATTTAAATTTTTATTTAGTAAAACAACACATGTTTGTGACATTTTAATTTTAACATTAAATAAAAAGTTATTAATGCCATTTTCCTACCAAAGTTGCTCCATGGGGTCCCCAAGTTGACCCGTAGATTTTATTGATCGGCCATGACACATACAATAAGGGTAGGACATGTTTCAAGGTCATTTCATTTTATTAAAACATTATTTTTACCTTAAATTACACTAATTACCTCTAATCGCGATTAAAAACTCAAAAGTTACTATTCACCAAAAATTATTTTAATCCCATTGAACCACATTTTACTTATTAATGACAACCATGTATGTCAGATTTTTGAAATTCAAAATACAGAGTTGGTAAAATTTCATTTAAACAAAAAAATCAGTTTTTTTAGTACCACTTAGTGGTTTCACTATTCATCAAAAATTGAAGTTTTTCAGAAAAATACCTAAACTTCACCCTAAGATATATTTGATATTCTGAGTTAAAAAATGATGTCTATTTTAAAAAATTCAAAACATATAAGTTACATTAATTAATTTAATAATTAATTCCCGCTATCAGGACAAATAGCGTGTTTTTATGAAACAATATATATCAAAAGATTGACACTAGTTTAAGTCGAATTTCAAAGTGAAATTAATTACAACAACCACTATTGGATTAAATGGTAAAAATATATTCTAATTTCACTTTAAAACCAACTCAAAAGATAATATAATCATATTAATAAATTTGATTAAAAAGTGGTTTTGAATTAAAATACAACATTTTTCACTATTCATTAAAAAATGAACTTTATCAGAAAAATACCAAAATTTTACACAAACTAAATTTTGAAATCCCAATTCTAAAGAAGAATTTTATTTGGTCCAATAGAATGTATAATAGTGACCAAAACTATATTTAATGAGGGTTCACCCTCAAAAGGCGATAGTTTGACCTTTTAGTGAATATTAGAGTGTATATGCCTTAAATTGAATTCTTTTCGTGTTTTAAGACTTTATCCTTTATTGGATAAATGTAAAAACATTTAACAAACATATATAATTATATTTTAGTTATTTATATTCATTCCTGCCAACACAACGGTTACATGTTAACTACCATTTAAAATAATATTATTTTATTACTAGTGTGCAACGTAAGATTTCAAAGAATCTCTTTGTTGCGTATCAGGTATGCTATCGAACATAGAAACCCCTTTAAAGTAAAATTAATATTTAATTCGCAAATATTAATAAATATGAAAATGTTTTATTGTTTATTTACCTGGGATGTTACACTATTTATGTCAGTACAAGGTTTTTGTAAGGGTTGTCCCATCAAGAGAATTGACTCATGAATACTCATGTAATGATACCGTAATCACAATCACATAAGGCCTCGACCCATCATAGAACACACAAGATGATCCTAGGGACTTAGTAACTCAGGACCTAGCCCCTCATTGAATCAGAGTGCATCCCACCCATTTTGGAATCCATTTATCCCAACGAAACGATCCTAATACTTCATCACTAAAACTATCTCCCAACTACCAATAATCATTGACACAACTTCCTAACGGCTCTCCTTGATCAAAGACCAATATACTTTTCCAAATCCTCATCAAGTTCCTCAACACTCTGGGTCACAATTACGAGGTATAATCCTAATCCGAAATTCACTAAACCCCATTAAATACCTCATAAAAAACCCAGGACCTACTCAAAAGTCTCTTCTCACTTCTCTTGGGAATGTTTTCTTATATCATCACTTCGAGAAACCACCTTCTATACAACCACATATATCCCTATAATAATGAACCATCTCAAAAAACACTCACGAATAATTAATATCCCTCAAGAAGGTGTCCCTATACCACATGATACATTCCTAAAACTATTCTATTAGAATAGTTTCTAAGCCCTATCTTATAATATCATTCTTTATAAAATAAACCACCTAGGATACCCACATCCGATGTATATACCCGTCCCCTAGGACTAGTATCCTGACAACACCAAACCTGAATCCTGAGGGCTAGGGGGTGGCAACTAGTGCTGAAGGAATTATTATGTATGTGGTAGGAATTTTCTTGAGTACCTATACACACACATGCACACAAATCCAACCTAAAATGATGAAAATTAAACAAGCATGCCACTCAGACAACCATTGAGAGTAAAAGAATAAAACTAGAAGTAAAGGGGGGCATAATATAAGCCCAAAAAACTAAATGTACAAGCACTAGATGTCCTAATGTGGTAAACCTAACCTGACGGTTAGGTGAATGGGGTGCCACTTGAAGTTATAGAAGTACACATCATCTATTGGATCTCACTTGGCACTGTATGGTGCTAGACCACCGAGGTCATTATCGAAGACTCTGTCATCTTCATAAGACACAACCCATGTAGGTAGAGCACTTTCATGGGTGGGTAACACAACAGTCCCTAAAGACCACTAAAAAAATTTAATACCATAAAGAAATGTTTTCACAAAGTAGACTACGAAAGTGGTACCTGAAGCGTATCCTATAAGAAGTACAGTCGAGAGCATCACTATAGTCATCTCACACCGATATAACTTAATGTATAGAAATAAAGACCATCAATCATAATGATGAACATCTTGTACTACCATGGGACTCATCCTCAATTAGTCAATATGGTTTACTAGGCCACTAAGGCCCGCTCGTCTACTCGGCCCTAAGGATTAGCTCATTTGCTGGGACACTAATATCCGCTCCTCTTATGGGACACTAAAGTCCACTGGTCTATTGTGCCACTAAGGTAAGGTCATCCGCTGATCCATTGAGGTCTTCACTTCAACTGGTCCAATCTGGTTCTCTCATCCACTAAGCCACTAAGGTGAATTCATCTGCTGGTCCACTCATGTCCACTATTCTACCAAGCCACTAAGGTATGCTCATCTGCTGGGCCACTCAGGTCCTCTTTTATACTGGTCCACTAAAGAATGATCGTATATTGGTACATTAAGGTATACTATATTCCTTCTCATAGTAGACTTTATTATGGGAGAATATATTCTTCAATCCATCGGTAATATTTCAACATCGACAAAAACTCACGTAGTGTATTTGAAAAGGAAAATATCATTATGAGTGTTCAAAATACAAAAAATGGATCAACAATTGGACACACAGTTTTGATGTAATTCTCATTTTACTAAAAAGTGTCTCATTGGGACTAGGTTTGGTCTGACCTAGGCAGAACGAGCCAACCCGGGTCCAAACTGACCTGGACCTGACTTGGCCCACTGGGATGCGGGTCTGGCCCGATGGACTACTTGGGGTGTCCCAACTTCTCCATACCAACCTCCCACTATGTTCCCTCATAGATCCATGGATTATCCATGGGTCATCCAGCTTAAAACGGCACCCCACGGGCACTGCAGTTTTGCACCTCCTCAGCCCCCACCGCTGCGGCATGGGGGCTCCTTCTTCTGCCTGCCATTGGACATGCTCCAATGGTCTATTCATTGATATGGAGGGTTTTAATGAGTCCTCAGATTATCATCTCTCCTACTGTGGGATCCAAATCATATTTTCTTTGATACGGGGTTCCAGTTTTGCTTCAAACCTCTTAGAAAATTCTAACGCTACCATATTGGTTTATCGACAACGAAAGCGAGGAGGTGGAGACATCACAAGGAATGCCAAAAGTGACTAACACAGACCCTATGTTTTTGTCTTTCATTCATCGCTTTGGAAAAAGGGAAGACAACGAACAATTATTAATTCATGTCCTCCTTTTTAAAATCCCTACAAAAGAGTTTCCATACACTCATGAATGATCAACATAGAGATCAAATTGAAAGTGGTTTGATCTACATATCTAGTTTATAAAGAAAAAATAGGGAAGGGAAATCAATTAGAACAGAACCCCTTACCTCAAGGATGGATCATTCGATGGAAAATTTTAGAGTAGCACCGTCGTCACCCATTATTCATCAATCCTCAATCGGTTATTAGTAGTGTTTCTTCACCTGTCACTTTCCAGTGCAAATCCTCTTGAGATTCTAAGTAATCCTGAGTCATTTTTCCATGACCCTATACTCGATTAATCTATTGAAAGTAGGAAACACATTTTAGGATTTCTATTATGCTTAGTCAAAATATCATTATGCTATTTCATTTATGGAACCATGTTTTTGTTAGGATTTTGATTCAGTGCCCTTACACTATTACATTTATTAAATGAAAAAGAACGTTATGTTATGTCATAGAGAAATAATTTTGAATAAAATAAAAATTTTATGTTTATTTTATTCTTCCAATAAATTCCTAAAAATAAATGTTTATCCCTATACTCGTGCTATTTGATGTTAGGTTATTTCATAGGTATTGTCGTTGTTTTATATGAAACCGTTCCCTCTGATTTATAATCTAGGCAGTCATTAAAAGATGAAAAAACCATGCACACATGTTATTTTAAATATAGATAAACAATGTTCAGAAACTTATTAATTACTCATTTGGCCTCAGAATTAGGTTCCTTCCAAGTTCCTAGTCTGAAAATAATCCCATCAATTTAAAAATATTATATGGAATTTTCGAGAAATTAAATAATACCCACTTTAAGGATCTATGTCCTAATAAGCCAAAAAAAGGGATAAATAAAAAAATAGGGGTAGTGAGAATGGATCCAAGCCTCCCACTCCCAATTCATCTGCTAGATATTCCCATGTTTCCATAGAATGTGCACTAGAGGAATCCACTTTCAATGAAGGACCCGCTCCTGTCAGTCGTCAATCATTACTGGGAACTCCACAAACATTGTCAAATCATCGATTTCCATCTGGCCCTGGTCAATAATGTGTGATGGGTCATGCATATACCACCTCAACCATGACATGTGAAAGAAATTATCCACCATGTTTTTTATAGGGGGAGAATAGGTGTAAATACACCTCACTAACTCTGATCAATATCTGGAAAGGGCCGATGAAAATTAGAGACAACCTGTCACCCCGAAAAAATATCTACAATACCCATTGGTGTAATACCCAAAAGAACACATGGTCTCCTTGCCGAATCCACTGTAACTCTATCCTATGAAATTACGTGTCCTATAAATTGGACCTCATAGATCCAAAACTGACACTTTGAGAGCATCCCATAAAGTGGGTTCTCTCGAAGTGTATCCATGATTGTCTGCAAGTGTGTCACGGGCTCCACCTCATATGCCGAGTACACCAGGACGTCACAAATGAAGACCATGAAAAACCAGTAAAGGTAAGGTAGGAATATCATGTTCATGAGTCCCATTAACAATGTTGTGGAATTGGTCCTGCCGAAAGAAATCACTAAGAAGTCATATTGTTCATATCGACACATGAATTCTGCCTTTGGTACATCCTCATCCCATAAATAAAGCAGATGATAACCTGATCTATGTTATACCTTTTAGAACATTCTCCCTCCCATTATCTTATTGAAGAGGTCATCAATACATGGAAGTGGATACTTTTACATCACAGTCACCTGATTCAGGTGCTGTAAGTCTACGCACAACCTTAGAAACTGGCCTAACATTTTCACAAACAATATTGTGGCCTCCCATGGTAAAAAACTAGGACTTATGAATCCCTTCATCTACAGAGAATCTAGTTGTACACTCACCTCACGAAGCTCCATGGGAGAAATATGAAATACTTGAGAGTATATTGTTGTTGTAATGGGGTGAAGTTCAATGAAAAATTTAACTACACTGTGAGGGGGAAATCATATAACCTCTTCATGAAAGATGTATTCATACTCGTCGACCACTATAGGAATGTGAGGACTCTTCTCTTCCAATGAACCAAGGGTGAGTCTAGCCAATACATGATTGATTAGTAGAACCCTTCTTCGAGAAGGTCCATCCTATGCTGAAAATGTTCCCCATTCTCTGGTAAAGGAAAACATGGTCCCATATCTAAAGAATAACCAAACTCTATGCCTAAAAAATCAATATTATCTTTAATAATGGATAACCAGTCTACTCCCAAATTGACATCGTAAGTCCACGACATTTTTACTTGGATATCCCGGCCAAATCTCTCTCTCACAAGAGTTTTCTCACACTGTTGACAGTAGTGTGTGATCTTCAAACCGCCTCCCATTAGTGTCTCTAATCTTAAGGATCGAGCCAACAGCTCCATAAAAATCTCTGATCTCCGAACAAGGTCTATGGTAAGGAAAGAGTAATTGGAACCTATGTCAATACAAACTGTAGCTAAGGTATTGTAGACAAAGAACATATCGGTGATCATATTTGGGGTGTCGGGGTCATAATCCTTCATATCCTGAAGCTGGCCTCACCCTGATCCACCCAATCCTGGGGATTTTGGTGGTCTACCTTGGGGTCATGGTGGAAGAACGTCAAAAATTGATTCACCACCAGCTGATATGCTAACTCCATAGCCATGCCTTTTTCCCTATAGACCACCCTGCACAACCCTATGCATCTACCTCGATAGTCCCTCGACCGTCTACTGATCCTCTGCACGGTGAGTCAGCCGTCATGAGCCATGTGTCTCTAACCACCACACGAGTAGAACACCTTGTTATTATACTAACCACCTCTACCTTGGGGTCCTTGAAAAACCGATAATGTGTCCTGGGTCATCCCGTGAAAGGCTTGACCCAATTGGATCTCTTCATTAGCAACCTGTTACCCACTTTCAAAGGCTCGACCACCTAGGGTCTATTGGTAGCTCATAATTCTGGAACCTGCTCCGCCAAGAATCTATCAATGTTTAGAGCTTTCTCTATCACCCCATGCTGGGTAGGGAAGCTAAAAGATACAATGGGAATCCTGATATCTTGGATTATTCCCTACTCAAAAGCCCAATCCCATAAGAATGTGTCTTACACCATGTCTGTAGAGTAGTGAGAATGCTCAGTGAATCTCGTTGAGTGACATGGTACTATCATGAAACATTGTTGTAGGTGTAGTAGATACTAGATGCATACTGAGTGCATAGTCACTGGAAGGAACTCCCCACTGATGATATGTTCGTTGACTATCCATGCAAGGTTCACATTATCATACGTCTGGATTGTCAAGCTCTACCATATCCCTAATGAACCTCGATAAAGGTATGAAACTAAGAACTCGAAATGGTCAAGAGGATTACTCAATAAAAAAAGACTCACATAACCTCCTAGTGTAAATCCTCAGACACCTGGGGGTCAGTCTCACCACTAAACGTGGGAGGAAAATACCTTTGGAACTCGTGTAAGACACTGATGCTGCATTCATCATCTACCGGTAGGGCTGGTAGGAGATGATTGTCATCATGTAGTTGTAGCACTGGTGAAACACGTTGTAGGTATACATTTGGAACTGGTCCCTGAACTAACACGTCATTTCTAGGCATACATTCCACATGGTCATGCATTGAGATCATGGTTGGCTGTCAACGTGGTGGAATCCTAAAACAGAACAAGATAAACCGCATCCCAAGATTATACCTAGTGAGGTGTATCAAAATCAAGAAGTACACGAGAACACCCTCAATTTCCAATATGATGCATCCAAAGAGTGTTTTCATTTACCAAGTTGAAAAGAAGGATTTAGGTTCCTGGGGTATGGATACATCAGTCCCCACACCAACACTAGATTCCCTAAGTTTGAAAGTCTAACTTGAAACATTAAACACTGTTTCCTAAAAAAATCATAGTCTCACTATATTTAAGGTAGAACTGACATCCTTCAATACCACGTTGTCATGACCCATACCGCGGGGCCCATGTCATGACTACCTGAAGCCTGCCTCCCAATGACAAGGGGCTGGAGACTAGCACCGTAGGCACCATCCCGCAAGTGGGAGGTATTTTCCTCAGTACCTATACACATGAACACATACACATCCTACCCACAATGATGAAATGTATACAAGCATGCCACTAACATAACCAATAAGAGTAAAAGAACAAAACATGATGAAAAGGGGTGAAAATACAATCACCACAAAAAAAGTATAAGAACCTAATGTATGTTTTTTTGTAAACCCTACCTATAGGGTAGGTGAAAGGAGTGACACCTAATTTCATGGATGTATTCCTCGTCTATCGGATCTCATTGGGCACTGCCCAGTGCTGGACCACCAACGGCTCTGCTGAAGCGTCTTTCATCTACACAAAACACAACACATATGGGTGGAGCCCATGCATGGGTGAGTAACACAATACTTAGTAAGAACCAAAAATAAAAAAGGTAACACCACTGAGGAATGTATGCACAACGTATACTACCAATGAGTTACACGATATGTAGCCTCTAATATGTACAGTCGAGATAGACAAAGTCAATAGGGCCAGCTCACATATGTATAATCTAAAGTATAGAAAAAAGACTATAAATTTTAATGATAATAATCAGGTGATTCCAAGAGACCCAACCTCGATGAGCCACCATGGTCTCCTGGGCCACTTAGGTCTGCTCATCGATTGGGACACTGAGGTCCGCTCATCTAATGGGCCACTAAGGAAAGCTCTTCTGCTGGGCCACTAAGGTTCGCTTGGCTGCTCTGCCACTGTGGTCCTCTCGTCTGTTGGGCCACTAGGTTTGCTCATCTACTGGGAAACTCAGTTATTCTCATCTTCTAGGCCACTCAGGTCAACATGTCTGCTGGTCCACTATGGGCTGCCAGTCTGCTGGTTAACTAAGCTTCGCTCGATTCCTGCTCGTAGTGCCCTTGATTTTGGGAGCGTCAAATCCTCAAGAAAATAGCCAGGTTTCAACTTCTACAAATACTCACATGGATTATTTTAAAGGGACTTTCTCTTAACTAGGGTATCAACTCCACAAAAGGATCTTCAATTGGGAACACTATTTGTAAGTTACGCTCGTTTCATATATACAGGGGTAGTGGTGTCCTAGGCCGGTCTGACCTAACCCAGCCTGGGGTTCACCAACCCAACTCGGGTGCGACCTGACCCAGTTCTGAGCTGAAATGGATCTGACCTAGCCCACTAGGCCATGGGTCCAATCAGTTGGACAACCAGGGCGACACATCTTCTCCCTCTCAGCCCGCTGCTGTGTGCCGGTTTGGTCTCCCACGGACACGACAACAGGCACATCCCCTCTATGTCATGTGACCGACTACTTTCCGGCTGCCTCCCCTACACATAGTACCAAGGACAATGGGTTATATGACTAGACACGGCTCCCCATTGGTGTCAAAATTTTTTACCTCTATGTTGGTTTATTCCACATGCCATTAAATATTTTCTAGTGGTCCGTTCATTGATTTAGAGGGTCATTCGGAGTCCTTGTATTATCATCTCGAATGTTGTGAGCTCCGAGACATCTTTTCATCAATATGGGGGTCTAGTCGTACTCAGAACCTTCTAAAAATGTCATATGTAACCACATGGTTCTTTCAGTAAAAAATGCAAGGAGGAGGAGATATCACAAGGAACACCCAAAGCAATGAATGGGTTCCCAATTCATTTATCCTTCATTCATCATGTTATAAAATAGGAATAATTCAAATAATTATTAATTCATATGCCCCTTTTGTCAATCACTGAATTTTTTTTCCAAAACCTGCACGAATGATGGTCTCATAGATCATCTTGTTTATGGGTTGATCTGCATTCATCATTAATAAAGAATGAATGGGGTATGAAAATCACATAGAACTGAACCACTTACCTTGAGGATGGATCATTATATGGAAATGTTTGGAGTATCACTTTTGTTTCACATTGTTCCTAAATCCTCAATTCCTTGTTGGTGGTAATTCATTGTTCTTTGCTTGCCAACAATAATCATCCAATGGATATGAGTAATCCTTGATCATTTTACCATGACCCCCTATGAGATTATTCCATTAATAGGAGGAAATACATTTCAGAGTTTTTTTATGCAGATTGGATTTTTTGTAACACTATTTCATTTATGAACCAATATTTCTATTACTCTTTAGTTTCAGAGCCATTAAGGTATTTTATTATTGAATTGAAACATCCAACGTGACGTTGCATCACAGAAAAACAATTCGAACAAAATAAACTTTTTATGTTTATTTTATTCTTCCTTAGAAAACCCAAATATAAATATTTTTCCTTCAATTTTCACATATACAGGCTATTTACTTTCATATATAATATCATTATTCCGGACGCAACAAAGGCCTCTGATTTTTAATATATGCACCCATTTTGAAGCTATTGAAACTGTGCATGTGCGCTTTGTTAGGTAAATATAAATAATGTTCACACACTTATTCTGGGCTCACTGGGCCTTGAAATTAGGTTTTGTCTGATAGCCTGATCATGAAATAGTCCCATATATTTTTAATGAAAATTAAATTTAATTTCCAGGACATTACATACCATCTCATTACTCGAAACCACTTCAAAGATTCCCATAATCACAAACAACATAATTTTATGTTTTATATAAAGTTCTTGGGTAATTTTTAATCCCATATGCTCTCATGAAAACTTATCAAAAACATTTGTGGATAAAAACTACCCGATCCCTTACTATTGGCCATTTTCAGTTCATAACTATGAAACCAAACTCATTATATGCATGAAGGGAAGTACAATCATAAATAAACATACTTTTTAATTCATAATTATAGTGTCCGAAGATATACATATATTTATTTTTAGTCGTTTACCTGATATTTACATTACATTTAATAAAATGAAATATAATAACCTAGTGTCCTATAGGCTCATTAGATCTAGAGACTAGCTACATAATCTTTTTATTTTACAGTTTTAGCATTCATTTTTTTTATTTCACCATAATTGACCCACAATTAAATACCACATATGTAAATTTCCTCCTCAATTCTGAAGGAAAGAAAACATAAGAAAGGGGTTTTCTCAAACACTAAATAATGGAAGGATAGAACTCCATCAAATATTAGTTCATTTGTATAATAAAATAACATTTTTATAAAAGAAATATCATATCGACCTAATTTATAATCATAAAACATAGATTAGGGTGGTTTTTAGATGTTATTTCTAGAACCGATACTAAATCATTGAATAAATTTTGTAGCATTTTTATTCTATGATGCGTGAGGAAACCGAATTCAACGTTGGAATTTAGAGAAATTTATTATTAAACAGTCATTATATATTTTAAAAAATTACAATTCATCTTGACATGCCCTAATCTATGTATCATATTTTCACCAAAAATAATATCTATAGTGATGTAGACACCCTCATCCTCTTAAAGATGACTCCTCCCCCATCAATGCTGAAACCCACTCCCCCACACAACTGAAACCTCTCCCCTCGATGATGACACTTATCATACAAAACACTAACACCCTACCACCTTGACACTTCCCAATGTCAGATACACCGCCCAGATACACTCTCTCCTCTCTAGTAACCTCTCCTACTCATCAGTATAATTGACACCACTAAACAAAATACCCAAACCCCCACCAATACCATATCCCTTAATCAATTTCTAGGTTTTAAAATTAGGATAGTTTTATTAGGTTTTACAAAAAAGGATTCAATAAAAATTATTCACGCTATTTTTTTGACAATATATTTTCAAATGAAATATAATTGATTTATTTTATGTTCTTAGTAAAATTTTAAAATAAAAAACTTTTATTTTGATTTATTATATTTCAATTTTAACATATGTTATTTCCATGATAATATTTCCCCATTTTATTTTGAAATTAATATATCTAATATTATTTAATATGTCGTTGAAAGATCTATTTAGTGTGATTATTATATTAAAATCATTTGTTTCAGAGTCGTGTGTGATTATGTCATGTGTATTGTTTTCAATTACTATACTATGTTGATAATAAATATCATGGGGATATTTAGATTACATATATATGGAAATAATGTGATAGAAATACTAATATGTTGTGATTAATAAGATTCATATATTATTATATACATTGTGAATATTTTATAAATTTATGAATGATCTATATTATGATTCATCTTTAGATAGATCCATTTTAACTTTTTTATTTTATACTAGTTTAGTATATCACATTGACTTGTGAAAATTGGGTACTTTAGAAATATATTTTGAATAGTGGATTATATATGAAGGATTATCAGTTTTATTGTTTGGATCCTTGATAATCTATCCCCCATATTCTAAGAACTCTACCATGATTCCATAAAACAAAAATAATTTAATAATATATTTTTATATATGATTTGACATATAGATGTATATATTAGTATAAAAATATAAAAGTTTTTGTAAATTTAATTAATGGTTAAAATTTTTGGTTTAATTTTAAATGATTTTCATAAATATGGAATAGTAATTTATGAAGGAATTTTAATTTATCATAGAATAGTCTATATTATAATTTTATAAATAGGGAATGTGTGGAAGTATTAATTTGAAACATCATTTACAGTATTCTTACAAAATCAGTTTATATGTAGACTTGGTTTCATTAATTCATGTCAGTGAATGAACCATATTTATATGGAAAATCATTATAATTTTAATTTTGATTTAGAGGAGATGACTAGAGGGTAGTGAAACTATTTATATTATTATGGATAAAATTTTGTTATTTTGGTCATAATTTCTGTTATTCATTTTTTTCTATCATTATGTATTTAATATTTTCTAAAGCACATAATAATTATCCATTAATATTAATCCAATATTTTATTTATATATTATTTATCATTGTGTGTAGTATATGTTAATTTTTAGTATTTTGAAATCTTTAAGGTTAAAATTTAACTAAGGATTTTATTTTGTTAATGTGACTGGTTAGGAATGATTCAATTTTTAAAGTGAGTATATAGACATAAACTCAATCCTATATCTAGTGGTAATATTTGAATCTAATTAAAAAAGTAGGTTTTTTAATGAATATTTCATTAAATGGATTTTATGAAAATATGGAATGAATTGATTTATTTAACATATTTTTAAATAATTACATATTATAATTTATATTTTATGAGATTCATGTTCAATAAATTGTACAATTTTCCTTTCACTTAAATTTATATTATATATATAATAATATAATAATATTTTATATTTTACTGTTTATAAATTAATGTACATGTGGATAAAAGTTAGTTTACTATAACTCAGAACACATCTTAGTATATTGTGAACATGACCATGTCATTGATTTTTCAATTGAAAAAATAAATACAGATGGAAGAATCAAATGTACAGGTCCTACACCAAAATTCAATGGATTGTTTCATAGAGAGGATGTATTTGAGAAAATGATATCGAAAAAATTTCATTCTCATTATCTGAGTGGATTTAGAATTGATAATCAAATGATAATGAGAATTCAATCAATTATGTCTACCATCAACATGAACATTTTTATTCCTTGATAGTGGTTAATTAAATTCAAAACATGATAAATGATTATTTTTTCACAGTAGATAAATTCCATCCATAATGTAATACATTTTCTGATTCAGTTGTTGATGTTTTAGGTACTAACGATTCTTTCAAAACTACATGATTGCCAAATCGAGACGGCATATTTATGGGTTATGATTTATTGAATAATACTAGGAAAAAATAAAATGAGGAAACAACTGATTTTATTAAATAATTTCCATATATAAGTTATGAATTTGATGAAGGATGTACCAAATATTCTAAATTCTCTTTTGTGCTTAATTTTTACAACATCAAGTGTTTATGTGGAGTTACAAATAAATAAATTTTAGTGATATTAGAATTATTCTGTGATGCATTTTCTGAAGAAAATACTCCTATATCAATTTATGAGATTAATATTTCATTATCAATATTGTTATCAATTTTATGAAGTTAAATTCATGTACCAATGATTATATACTTTATTGGAAACAACATTTGAATAGATAAAGGTGTAAAAAATTATTTAACATTAGATAGAAAAAAATAAGTATATCACATTGAAATTGAATACTACTATAATGATATGAAAAATAAAATTACTATGATGTTTTTAAATTATATTCCTTTAAAACTATCATTTAAAATATGGTTTTTGTCATCTAAATCCGTCGAACATATGAGGTGACAAGATTTTCATAATAAAAATGATGATTTCAATAATCATAAAATATATTCTAAAACATGGATGTACTTCAATTAATTGAAACTAGAATATTATTTTTAAAATAGAAATGTATAGTTGGTATTGGAATCTTATGGATTCAAACATTTTGGTACATTAAATAGTAGTTACACGATCTAACCAATTATTTTGATCCCTTGTAATACACATACATGGATGGGTATAAAATAGACTTCATCCATACTATTGTAGATTATTTAAATAAATTAGAGTCATGTAAATTAATTTTATTTCATCCTTCTACATCATATAAAATAAATATAGGAGGGATACAATGATAATGTAGAATCATATGATCAATATACAATGAAAATATTCAACATGCGTTTTTCCATTATATTAACCACTGCTACCATTATTTGAATGGAAATTTGTTTAGTTGGAATATAAAGACCTATTTGGACTTTCTAGTTTGTAACTGGTTTTTTGAGTCTCATTGGATACCATTTAACAAATTTTGGTGTTTCATGTTTCATCATTAATTCTATGATACATCTCATATATTTTGTTTTAATGTGTGACATTTCAATGGAAAACCTGGTATGAGGCTTCCCCCAAAGTCATTATTCAAATAACAGATCATCAAATAATTATTAATAGTGGGTATATAATATTGAATAGCATTTCAGCTTAATGAAAATGGAAAAGGGGTTATAAAATATTTAGTTATAATTAGATTATAATAAAGGAATAAATATATAGTATTTTAAAAAATTCTGTATTGGGAATTTAATTTTTTACAACATAATCATGATGTTATTCACATTGAGAAAAATGTGTGCGGTGATTTTTTTACATTTCCTAATGAGATGGGAAAATAAAAGGATTATGTAAATGCTAGTAAGGATATAAAAGGTATCTGTATCAAATGGGATCAATGAAAAAATGAGCATGATAAGTATCGAGTAGCTAATTTTGAAATGAAAAATCATTAGAAATATGTTCTTCATGGAAGATTAAAATATGAGAATATTATAGATGGATATTATAGTAATATTTCAATATATGTTTAATTTCATAACTATAAGATACATGGATTGAAATTTCATAACTCAAATATATTAATGGGGCAGTTTCTACCATTAGAAATGTTTAATTTTTACCTAAAAAATAATAGGAATTCTGATCAAAACATTCACATTAATTAGATATTTTTGTAATGTTTCACCAGAAGGTTCATTTATATAAAGAAGAAATATTTTTTAGGCCCATTACATTATCAATTGATATGTACAATGAAGATTTATTTTATTTTAATATTATTTTTATTTAAAAATTATAATTTTATAATTTATCATTTTTTTAAAAATAATTTAATAATTTCTTACTTTTATAACTAGTTATGTTGGCCATTTAAAGTCTTATGTGAAAAATAAATCTTATCCTGAAGGTTATATTGTGGAAGGATACCTATTTGTAGAGATTCTAACATTATATTAATGTAATTTTTTTTGATATAGAAAATATTTAGTTGAGTTGGATGTGTTGATGATAATCCAATTAATTTCATGATTATAATGAGTCATCAGTGTTTCCAACATTAGTCCAAGAAGTTTGAAATGTCTCTTTATTTTCATTAATAGATAAGAATTTAAGACAAGAACCACAGTATTCGCTACTGAATATTTATTTTTTGATCTCTATATTGAATAATTGAGGACATAATCAAAAAACACTCCTTAAGCATAACACTCTAAATGAGACAAAGGCAATAAAAATTGTCCCCAAATAAATTACTGAATGGTTTTCACTTTGTGTAACATTCTAATCTAATAAATAGTTTGTATTTTATAAATTTTTTTATCATGTAACAATTTTTTATATCAACTTGTATAGAAAATTTATGATGATAATTGATCTAAAGTATTGAAACATTTGATATTTTAACTCGACATTATTTGAACTACGCTAGAAGATTCAATGCTTACAATAGTGGTGGTTAAATGTGTCATACAAATGCTCTCTAGAAACATTTGAAAATAAAAAATAGTTGTATATTGATATTTTTATATCATCGACACTAAGGAAATTAGGTTGACAACATCATGATAAACTACTATTCTCGAAATTCACTTGTGTTATTTAAATATAACATGGTCAATATTATCAGGGAAATAAAGATTAATTTATTACAATTTATTCATTTAAATTTCATTTATTTGATTGATACTAGTTCGTTCTACGACCATGATCCATATATTATAGTTTCTTAATAAAAATTCAACATTATGTTGATAATATAATGGATTTTTGGTAGGGTATAATTATCCACGTGATATCGTGAGACATGTATGATATGGGTGATGGAGATGAAGTAATTTGTGATAGTAACCCAAATATATAAGAAATATTTAAATGTTATTTACATGATGATATTGATTATTTCACACTTTTGAGGGAGATTGATGATTAAAAATAAAAAAGAGAATAAGAAGGAGAAAAAATGTTAACTATAATACCTGATAAAAACAGGACCAACCATGAATAAAATTGGGATGTTTTTTTAATATTAATAAATTCAAGGAGTGATTTTTATATTAACAAATGAAAGAATTATTTTTTGATATTAATTAATATGTGGTATGTTATGTAAAGGTGTGTCACACAGAAATTGGTTGTTCGAAATTACATTCTCTACGTCATAGTATTCTAGTTCTCCCACATGGACAAGAGGTACGTTTCATCAAATGACATGCCCAATTTTTTTGATACCATTCATCATATACTAAAATGCTTTCATCCACTAGTATTATATCTAATTATGACGTTAAAAAATTAGATATTCTAGATACCGTAAATGGGTCTTGTGATCTACATCACATTTTGTTTTCCTCAAGAATTTAGTCATGGGTTAGAGTCATTTGTATGTTATTCAACGTGAAAACATTACATTCTTCAATATTTATATAAATTTTTTAAATAATATTCTAAAAATTGGAAAATAATAACATGAGGAATATAAATAAATATATTCAATATATTGTGGATTACACCAATATAATTATTTTTGTCACATTTCATGAATATGGGGTACCTAATAAGGATCTAATAGTAATTTTTCGGAATACTTTAGAGAAATTAGAATCAATAGTTGTAGCCTTCCAGAAAAAAATATTTATATTCGAAACACATTCAATTATCCTAGAAAAATTTCTCTTTTGACTCTAAAATAAATTTATGATAATTAATATGTATTCATATGAGATTAAATTAAACATTGTTTTCTTTATTTTATATTACTAAACTATTTTACATAGTTAACCAATATTATTAAAATTATTTCCCCCTAGGCGGCTTGGGTGGTTGGGGTGATGGGGTGTGGGGCACCAGTCGTGGAGTTGAGTCCCTGTCCCTTTTTATATTGGAGTGCACATCATATAATTAGACATTTAATTTAATGTATTTTTGGCATTTATATGTAGATAGTGTTACATTTTGACATTCTAGATGTCATTTCCTTTCTGTGGACCATAAAACAATTAAATAAAAATGGGAAATTTTCTAGTGGAAATAATGGTATTAGATCTACATCACATCTTTATATTTATCATAGATGTACACGAATTTCCAAGAATTCATGACTCTGTATCAATGGAAAACATTCATTTACCACCATCATGTTGAATATCATATTGGATTTTATTAAAATTTCAATATATTAATAATAATGTTTTAATAACAGTTCATTTTTTATTGATATAAAATATCTTTACTTGATCTGAATTATAAATTCAATCAATTTAATGATTTAAATGATTCCTCAAACTTATGTCTCCATTATTTTCACATAGAAACAACCTATAAAGGTTTCATTCAAATTAATAATATTTATATCTATAAACCTGAAGTAATTTATTTCTTAGATATATTAGTTATCTATATTTTCAAATAAAAAAAGGTGGTCGATCACTTTCTTGGATGTACTATGTATTTATTAGTTTCTCATAAAAATAATGGATGTTAATTCAAAAATCAGGCTGCAAACATAAGGGTAAATAATTTTATTTATTATATGAGTTTTCTAAATTACATTATAATATATTATTATTCAATTTATAGTGGAAACTCAATAAAACATGGTATTATGACATATCCTTTCCATTTCTGCATCCTTGATGGATTCAAGGGCCATAGGTCTTGGAAAATAACATTTTGGTTATGTTAGAGGGATAGATTGTGGTCTATCTCTCTTAAGGGAGTTCGACAGGGTAAATAGCTCTTCATAGATGTTGTCACGAGATGCAAGGGGTATAGGTCTTGTTGATCATGGTGTAAAAAAGAAATTTTTTTACATGAAATGATAATACTAAATATCATTAATCACTTAATAATACACAGAATCACTGGCTCACATAGTTGAAGATATTGTTGGATATTATGCATTATAAGGTGAATATTTTTATTCTGGATAAAACAGAAACACTCATCAATGGTGTAGGATCTGTAAACCTCAAATAGTTGTATTTATATTTATTATTTTTTGTAGTAATTTTTTGTGCAGTTAATATTAAAAATGCTCCATAATGTTAAGGTTTTTAAATTATTTATCAAAAAAATTATTATTTACAATATCATATTTAATAATTGACATAAATAAAAATATATAAATTATATTTCATTGTATATTTAAGTTTATTTAATTATATCTCTTATTTACAATTATGATGGAAGGTAACTATGGGATGTTGAACTTCTTCCATTTGAATTTCATAGTCTCTCAATCATAAGATCTCATAGTGAGGATGGTCCAATTTATGGTTGACTTAGTTTATTTCTGTAGAAATATTGAGTAAGGGATAAAATATTTCAATATCCAAAAATTAATGACGTATGATGGGTTTAATTCATTAGTGATTAAAATTATTTATATAGTGGATCATTAGATTTTTTGGTCATGTTCTTGGTTAACAAAAATTCATTATTTCACTATTACTTAAAAAAAATTTAGAAAAAATAAAACATAATTTGAATTATATTTCATTTATTATTTATCTAATATTCTCATAAAATTTGCACGATAAATAACTTTAAATATTGGTACAAGAGGTGGAATGGGGGAAGGAGGTGATGAAGAGCTGCATGGCCGAGTAATGTATGGTGAGGGGCATGAATCACAATTGGGTATACACAATTCATATGTGTGTTTGAATTTTTGGAAACCTAAAATTTTATATACTATTATGTAATTTAATATTGTATAATGTATAATATAATGTTATTTAATGTATACAAGGTCTTTTGTTTAATGTATTGAATTTCTCATTATTATATATATTTCTTCTATATTGTTTTTTTGTATCAGGAGACCATGAATATTGTATTTTATGAAATTTAATTACAAGTAGTTTATTGGCCTCCATGAATAAAATATTGAAGTTTAAATTTCCACAAACCATTTTGCAGTATAAAATTGATTCTAGAAAAAATAATTTCAACTATATTTCATATTGCATAAAACTATGGAAAATAAATAACTACCACTAAATGTAAATTTTATCAGAAAAAAATCAGTGTGAAAAAATAAAACCATTCGTGATATTTTAAATGGAACATAATTCCATATAAGTTATAAGAAATCCATTAAATAAACCTTTTATAGGTTGTTAAAACTTCCACTAAATCCAAAAAAACATATTTATTTATTGTTTTTTAAATAGTGAACCTTGCATAAAAATTCAATATAATCCTTGATGCATGAGAGAATATTATTTATATGTATAAAATTTTACAACTATGCAATAATCATTAGAATATAGAAACATTGCTGATGAGTCACAAACATTTTCCCATGATTTGGAGACAACATAATTCCATTCTCTAATTTATCACCTTCATAAAACCCACAGTTTCACCCACTCTTTTGAACAAATAAATTGTTCCCATGTATAAATATCTCAAGTTATTTAATAATTAATATAACTTATTTTAAGGTTATATATGACCACAAGTGTCATCATCCATACTTATGAGGTATATATGAGAATTATATACTTATCACATCATAAATAACCCATGGATATAAAAATGGGTTTCACAATACATTCAAATGATAATAATTCACCATTATAGCATAGATAATAAATTGAAATAAAAATTACATTCAAATGTTTTTAAAATGAAAATCATTCACTATTCCTAGAATAATGTACCAATTAAAATAAAATTTTGTTCTATAATATTTTCAAATTGTATTCCAATATGAAATAATTGGATTAAAATTGAAAAATATTTCACAAAAAAATAATCACATAATAACTGAATGATTCATATTGAAACATGAAGAAAAATCACCATTAAATATAGTTTATTTTTAATATATATATGAAAATTAAAAAAAATTATATAATAGATTTATTGGACATGAATTTTTAATCATCGATGTAAAAGTAATATTTTCTTGTCTCTTTTAAAAAAATGTATATTTTTTAAAAGTGAACAAAAAAAAATTCATTAAAGTGGTTTAAAATCTAAAAAAAACATTCCCAAGAGTTATAATATCTAAAATCATTTAAAATAAAAATTTCTTTAAATAGAAGGTAATGAAATTCAATAACAAATCGTATAACTCAAAGGATGAATATTAAGTTACCAAAAACATAGTTTAACATTAATTCAAATAGAATTTCATTGGATCCGTGTTTAAAAAATGAGAATATCAATACCTTATTCAATAACCTTATTCATATCTATACTATTTTAAAAACATAATTTAAAGTTAATATCGAGATTTGTTTTAGTAAGTTCTTATCCATTTTATTTTTTTGGTTTTATTAATATTGATTGTTTTAAATTAGTTTATTAATAATGAAATAGGAATTCATTATACTCAAAAATATCATCATTAAATATCAATAATAGTATTGGAATTTAATTTTTATGAGAAATATAATATTAATTTTTAATTCTATTGGATTTTTTATTAAGATCCTTAAATATGAAATTGGTGATAAGCAAGTTTTAATATTTTTTAATAAATGGAAATTTTTTTCTTAATTAATTATTTTAATTTTAACCATACCAATCAATTAAAAATATTAATTTTATTATTTATATCATATATTATTAGTAATTATGTTCTTTTATTCATTCACGATATTATTCTATTACATTGTTCAATCAGATTGTTCGAGTGGCCCAAAAATGAACATACAATAAATAATGGATGACTAAAATCATAAAAGTTGTTTATTTTTTAATAATATAATTATTATATAATAATAATAATTTATTTAGATACCTTAATGGTGGTTAATCTTATTTGAATATATATTAATAAATATTCAAGAAACTAGATGAAAAATGTGATATGTCATTTCATCGGCATGGTAGTACACAAAACAGACATATGAATGTTTTTATTTATATTTTTTTAGAGGCGATGCCTTGGTCAATGAAAAGTACAAAAATATTATATTAAAAAAAGGAGGTGATTAAAAAAGTATAAATGAGGGAATATGTTTAATAATAATTCTCATAAATTTGATGAAGATCATTAGGAAGGTCAGACAACCAGGTTATGTCCTGGTAGACTCCCTTATTAGCAAGACTATCCTCCACCTTGTTGGATTCGCGAGAGGTATGAGTGACAATATAATTGACATCCATGTGTGAATGAATATGGTGCATCCATCTAGTTATATGTTCCCAAGAAAGAAGGACCACTGCTTTCCAAATGGCTTATAGAATAGTGGTAGAATCTAATTCAATCCAAATAATGTTTCGACTCTGTTTCTTGGTAAAGAAAATAGTTAGGATCACACACACAATTTCAGCTTCCAAAAAAGAAGATATTACAAAACTCACATAGAAATCTATAAATGTTTTTATTTATCAAAAAATAAAATGGAATAAAAGTTGATTATGAATTTTTTGTTTTTAATAGTATTTGTATTATATATTTCACATTTATCATTCAATTTAACCCTTATTACAAAAAATAGATTATTTTTTGAAACAAATTTATTACTTTTTCAAGGTTTTATTCCTCTTAATACTCATGATATAGTTTATTTTTGATTAATTGGAAAGGTGGGAAGGTATTTTTTATGGAATCAACTCATGTAGAAAAATTTAGATTTCCCTTGGAAGGCTCCTTAGAAATAGAGGTCTTAAGCTAATATGTTGTTACTATAGGATCGAGGAAAAGGAAGAGGGTTATTGTGTATGGATAATGGGTTTAGTTTTAGGTGGAAAAAGAAATATTTTAGTTGTCCTGATATTGTTTTTATACGACCCTTCTAAATGTTTTAGGAAATGTCATTTTTGTGAATATAACAACATTATTTAAATGGAGAAGAAAAATTAAATATGTAAAATGGTTCTAAAATTGAACAATAATTTAGTGTTTTGATGATATAAGGTCTATAATATCTCAACCACACAATTAGAAACACACTTTTAACATGTTTATGAACCCTTAACGTCAGTTTATTACTTTAAATACTTTATATATTACCACAGTAAGTAGTTATTAACTTTTTAAACCTTTTTTATACTTAAAAATACAATGTAAAATGTTCCATAATTTTTACTAAATTATTCAAAATATAAAATACATTTTATCATATAAAATATCAATGTGTATTTAAAATAAGACTTTAAATTAACACATGTAATGTGTAAAATTTCATTTATAGATGAATGTGTATTTTTAAGATTGATATTTTTTTGTATGGTAAAACTACCAATATTAGTATCTTTTTTATATACATTTTTTTTATAAAAAATAAGTTATTTGTGAGATTCAAATAAATCCAAAACCAAATTTCACAAAAATAACATTTTATTCAAAAAACTAACTAAATAATGTTTTTATTTAAAAATATTTCATAACTTCTTCAAATGATAGTCATAGATTTTATAAATTCAATCTAACATTATAAAATGAATATTTTTATTCCTTAAACACATATTAAACATTTTATAAATTTATACGTAAATATCATCATATTAAAATGTTATAAAAACTACATTTGTGGTAAAAATAATATTTTTTTACTATTCACCTTAAGGAGACAATATTTTACAAAAAATTAATGACAATTATCCTAATCAAAAATTGTTATTTTAATTCAAAAAATTAATTTAATAGTGTCAAATTACTATCTTATAATTCATTAATTTTACTATTATGAAAAATCATAAATTTTGGAGAAATATTTTTCATTTTTTAAACGATTATATGAAATTATTCTTTAAGTAAATTAACTATTCACAAATAATTATTTATGATATATTATTTATATAAAAATATATCACACATAAAAAATATAAATTTTTATTAACCAATTTTTGTGTAAAAGGATTTCATTATCTCTTTAACTGAACAAGTTAAAATAAATTTAACAAGGTCCTGTATTATGTAATATAATTAAAAATGATTATACCCACTCATATTAAAATTACCCTATAGTAGTTAATATATATATTTAAAAAATATTTCCTAGAAAATTAAGGTTTGATTATTTAGGTGGAGACAACTATTGATCATAAAATTTATTTAAGGAGTAACATTTCACAAAAATATTATGTCGTCTCATTCTACCTCCTTTAAAATTTATATACTCCTTTAAATTTTATTACCCATATAAAAAATTGGGATTCCATTCATCTCATTACATCCTTAGGATCCCACATAGTTTCATAAAACTAATCATTATTCCATATAACATTAACTATATGCGTTGTCTTGTTCTGTAACACCGTATCTCTTTGATCTAGAATATATACTAGTATTACTCGTCTGGGAGATCATGTTTCAATTGAAAAGATTTTGAGTGATGTAAATATGATGGTTATGGTATGTAATTCTTAAAAACTGATACATAGAACACATCATACACTATTGAGAGGTCTGTTGGGTGTGATAAGTGATAGGATAACCCCCAACACAATCACGGGCCTTGATGTGAACTATGTACAAAGGTATTATCATTCCCTTCTCCACAAATAACATAATCGACTTCCCTTGATATATATAGAATAACACATTCTCACCACAACAATAATCTAGATCATGTTGATGATTATTTACATTCCTATTTGTTAGAATTTTTTTTCTAATTTCACATCTTTCTAAACAATTTGAACCTTCTCTATCATTTTTTAAAAGGTCAGGACCTATCATATTCAACATTCCTAATTTATTCAATTATATTGGTGTCTTATATATCTTCCCAAAAATATCATAATTTTGTTCTACCAAATTGATATAATATAATATTTTAATTATGAGAACTTTATCAATGGGTGGTTTTGATCATACATCCTTGTACTTCCTTAAAGTACTATCTCATTGTATATTCTAGAGCATAAATAGTCACATCAAACTGACCATTTGTCTGGGGGTGATATGCGGTGATGAAAAAATACTCTGCCTCCATAAATTTTTCAATAATTTTCTATAACCTCTAGGTAAACCTCATATCCTGATGATTTATAGTGAGGAGTGGTGTTCCATGTTGTTATACCAATTCCCTTATATATATCCTGGCAATAAGGATAAGAGAGAAATATTTATTGATGTAAATAAAATTTAATGGATTAATAAAGTGTTTGACTACAATTGAAATAACATTACCAATATTACACAATTTGAGGAGTCCAAATTTAAAATTTATGGAAATATTATTCCATTTCTATACATGTATAAGAAATGGTTTCACCAAACCCTTAGACCTAGTCATTCATCCTTAACATAATTACATACAAAGAATCATTATATTTATTTTGCGATCTCAGGCTTCATGTAATCCCACATAAAAGATTTTAATGTATCCCTATACATCTTGAGAATTCATAAATGTATATATGATGATGTTTTATGAGAATCATCCAAATGTTACCCCTCCAATTTTGGTTTTTATGGTACCCATATCCATATTAAAATCCATATATCTTCATAATTATCAAATATGAAATATGAAATATTTTTCTACTATTTTGAATATCTCTAAATCATCATTATAGTATTCTATTATATTCATGTGAATATATTTTTGAGTAGAAACATCAGAATGATATGTTTTCTCACATTCATTTTTTACATCAAGGATCATATAATGAAAACACATGAGTATTGGTCCTTTTTCAATCCTCATCATAGATAGAGTATCATGATGTTCCACAAAAAGAGAACCAACCAATTTATTTTCTATCCTTGAGTGGTAATTTATAGAGGATTTATAATAATATATTGTCTCTAACCACCCCCATTCGGATAAATTTAACTCCTTATAGGTGAATAGATATTTCAAGATCTTATGATTATAATATAAATCCCAATTTTCTATATAGATATAATGTCCCCAGTATTTAATGAAATGATCCCTACAATATACTCAACATGATGCATAATGTAATTTTTTCCAATTAATATTTAATTCTAATGATGCATATGAAATTAACTTGTCATTATTTATGATAAAACTCATAAACCATTCATGGTAGAATCACATTATATCACATAACCTTATCCAGTGTAGGGATTTTTTACTATAATTACGGTGAACAACCTCTTCATTAGTCTCTTGAAACATTATTTACCATACTCTATCCAATGGAAGTTCACTACCTTCCAGGTTATATAGGTTATTATATTGAATAGTTATGGGTAATTTCTCACAATGAGTCTCTGGTATACAACCATCCCAAGAAAGGTATAGATCCCAGTTACTATGCTCAGTTTAGGTCATTGATATAAACATTCATCTTTGAATGATCTACATATATAACATTATTAGTTCTTACTAGAACAATAATGATACTTTATATTTTTTAAATATTATTTTTATAAACATGGCATATAGTTTATCTTTTCATATAGTATTTAGCAAAATTCACAAATTATAATCAGATTAATCCTTAATTATAGAATATATGAGAATATAATTTATAAATACTTGCATGAATTTTTATAGTCAATACCAAAAGACTATGATCATCTAATAAATAATGTTAGCATGATATTTCACTAGTCCAAATAAGATTTATGAAGATTAACAATGACCATAAAATGTGAAGAATTATTTTTTTGGAAATATCCTCAGTTTTGTCCCTTAACTGATTACATGAATTTTGAAGGTCAATATTTGAGAAGTATTGATCACCTAAAATTTGACGTAATAGTGTTAGGACTATGTTTTTTATTGTATTTTTTTCCAATAGATTAGTATATTGAGAAGATTATGTATAAAAAATCAGAATGAAGAAATTTTTCATTTGGATCTAGATGAGATTCAGATATAGATAAGAATCGGTCTAGATAAGAATCAGATCTAGAATACATAGATCAGCTAAAATGACACATCATATTGTGTTTTTGATAAAAATATTTTTCTTAATATTCTTATGCTACTAAATCTTTTTTTAGATGACTGATGATTTTTTTGTTTTCTATTATTAAAAAATGATTAATAAGAAACGAAATCACCTCACATTGTTTTTGGTGAAAATCAGACATAACATAATAATTAGAATATTGAACTCAAAATATTTGAAAAATGTATTCGTATTGCAGAGTTTTTTTTTCTGGATGTAGAGGACCATCAAATGCTCCTCATGTCTGTATTAGAATAAGCGGTCATAATGGGGGAGAATTGGATTCTTCATGACCATGATTCAAAAGTGATAATTCTTTTTAGATATTGGAATTCTTATAAATTGTAAGTAATTTGATAAAATTGTGATAGAAGCTTGATTAATGAATTAGGGTGTGGAAGTGATTTTTTCAATCATATTTATTCTAATCGTAATCAGATTAATCATATTCAGGTTGAGTAAGAAATAACGATGTTGTTGGAGTAATGAGAGTTTACAATACATTTCGTTAAAATTCATACAATGCTAAATATAGTAATCAATATATTCAAAGTCATGAATGTTGTCACGATATAAGAAGATGGTTGTAAAAGAGGAATGTTGGTGAGGTAGATGTTTTCAATTTTCATGATCATTATAAATTGTTTTCTAGATTCATATTTTTTAATGAATGATATGGATGATTGTAATGAAGGAAAAGATGAATTTGTTGAAGTTAAAAATATTTATGATGATACATAAATATATTTCCGTGCACATATAAGTCATATTAGAGATGAAGGGTCCCTTAATTTATTATTTTCAAATGTTTTGAAGTTGAATGTGTTATGGATAAAATGAGTTGTATGAATATTAAGGTGATTCCAATCATAAATTAATATAAATATCATATATTGAACAGAATAATGTTTCCATATCTTATATATCTTTGGTGTGAATTTTTCAAAACCAGTTATAGATGTTTTCCCTCTACATATTGATAATGACCCTCTTAGAAATACTCATAATGAATACCTTAGGAAAGACCAATGAGCTAAGAATAATTTAAAATAATCTCATTTTGAAAGTGATTTTCTGAGATTCAAATCAGTTGTTACTACCAATGATATATGGGATATGTCGAACTGCCTTTATTAAAGCAATACGAAATTGAATAAGGAAAAGATAAATATATAGATATTTATGTTTATAATAATAAATATGGGTGATCATGATAATTTTGGTGACTTCTTTACCATGGTAAATGGAATTTTGAGCACTATTAGATGTCTTGAAAAAATGTTAGACGATTCAACTATTTTTGAAAAGATAGAGTATTCTATTTAGTATTTTTCCTTCTGTAGTTTATTTTATGTAATATAGAGATCCATAAAAATTATCCCTAGGTCATTTTTATAGTAAAAACATTATTTATTAATTTATTAAGAGGAAATATATTAATAGAATAACAAATCTTGGTAGGGAAATTAATTTCAATGCTTCACATAAGGAAAAGTCAAAGAATATTCTAAAATAATAATAATATGTAGATTTTAATTCTGAAAATTATGTATATAACAATATCGATGAAATTTTATCCTTATTTTATAAGAATTTATAAACACAAATTTAGAGGTATAAATGGAAATTTCCACAAAATGGTTTTGGATATTTATACATCGATAATTTCATGTCTAATTATCCTCCAAGAGGAGATGAAGAAGAATATAATAAATTAGAAAGTGAAGAAGGTGAAATATGGACAAGAATATCGTGGAAGAGAAAGGGAGATAAATAAAAATCCCATTCGAAGGGAGAAGGTAAGAAGATATCCAAATCCTAAAGTAGGATCTTTTTGTATATGTATGATGATATATAGGAGGCTAAAAATGGCATTTATGGGAAAACAATTATTGCCTTATTTAGTGAGAAATTGTTTTTCTAGTAGTGAAATTAGTTTTTTTTGGATAAGAATAAATTAAAGATGAATTCAAAACATTTGTTAAGAATTTCAAGGATAACTCATAAATTTATATAGTTAAAATTATTGAATTCAAAAGCAGTAGTTCGGAGGAAGAAGATACTCAATTAGAATATCATCTTAAATAAAAATCAAATGATTTTTTGAGGATGATAGGGAGACATGAATTAGATATTTGGATGATGAAAACTAAAAAATAATCAAAATTCAACCAATGATTATTTCTTTATCATAAATTCAAGATTATGGAGGAGATTTATTATTTGAGTAAAAATATTTAGGAAGAAAAAAACCATAATGAACATCTAGAAGGGAAGATGATGGAAAAGGTTGGAGAGTTAGACCATTTCCAACAAAAACCTTCTAATGATGAACATAAAGGTAAAATTTTGAGCAAAACTATATCTAATGCTGGTGAATGTTCATATATGATAAAACATAAGAATGATTATAAAATATTTCCATTAATTGATTAGAAGAAAGTGGGAATTGTATTTGAAATGTAGAAATTTAGAAAAATTATATATATTTCCAAAACCAACTCTGTTAGAAAATCAGAAGTTACAAAACATTCTAATTCTGTAAATTTTTTTTATTACCATTGGTTCTGTTAAGGATGAAAATAAAATCGGTTTGAAGATAAATATTTGGACTGAAAATAGAAAAGTTGATGATCAAAAATGTTCTGGTAAGAAGGATTCTAGGGAAATGTATTCAGTATTACTATAATTATGGAATTTAAAAAATGTAATACTATTTGCAGGGATACCATTGGCACTATGGTGGATTTGGGAATACAATTCAAATTTTATGGATAAAAAAATATTACAACTATTCCACAATATTTTGAAAACAATGTTTGATGGGGTGTCATTCCCCTCATGGGAAGAATTCTGAGAAGGATGTTTGGAGGAAAACTGAGAATTTTGGTCTGAAAATTGAAAATAGTTTCCATTATATGGAAAATGTTTTTAAATTATGAGATAAACTTAGACATCTTTCTAAATAATGTATTGTTTTGTTTCTACAACAAAAAATGTTTTTGGAATAATTCCCGGAAGAAGAATGTTTTGGAAGTTAATAAAAACTGATCTGTTGAGTCTAAAAATAAAGAGTTCATAGTTATCTATCAAGAACATGTTGACATAGCTAAGAAGTAAGAGAAATAACCGAAATCAATGAATGAAATGGTGAATAAATAGACTTATAAATATATAATCAATGATTACAAAAAGGTATCAACATATTATTAATATAATAAATAATGGAATGATATCAACAGTTCTTCAAGTATCATTCGCGAACAAAATACAGGCATGGAAAAGTTTTACAAACTGATAATACAAAATATGTTACTAAAGATGAAGAAAAGTTAAAGACCTCAAAAAAATATATTTTATAATAAAGAAGAATGTTTAAAAAAATTAGAAGGATGAGAAGAAAAGAGAAAATATATTTAATGAAAAAACTACTAAGAATATGAATAAGTCAAGACTGAGAGAGGTCTCTTAGTCTGATTATTGTTTCTATGAAAAAAATAAATTTTCCTCTTTATTCATTAATTTTTCATTTTCACTTATAATAACATGTAGGGAAAATAATGAATTTATGTAAGGAATAATTAGTTCTTTATTCTTTTAATATTGTTGAAAAATAATGTAATGTGGTCATAAAAAATGAGATTTTTTAAATTTTTTGTTTTTCTACACTTTAAAATTATTATATTGTTGTTGGGATGGGTGCATGTTACATTTATCAAAAAGAAGTTATTTTAAGTATTTCCCTAGTATTTAGAATGTTGAATGAAACATTAAAAGGGTATTACTTTAATGTTGTAAAATAAGAAACATTTAAAACCATAATTATTCACCATTGTTTTCTACAGTGGGTTTCCCCATGAAGACTTAGACTTGTTTAGGTAAATGTTCATTGTTATAAAACTCATGTGATACCTATATTGAAGAAATATTTCATGACTCTGCGATGAAAATTTCAAACCCATATAAATGAGATCATTTGTCCATTATATAGAAATATTTCATGATGGAAAATATGAATTAAATTTTTAATAATGGTGAGACAAGAAATAAGGGGATCATGTAATGAATAAAGAGAATAAAATTTTAGAATTGAAAAAATACCACTATTTGTTTTAAGGTGGTTGATGTGGTTAACGTGCATGTTCAAATCAAAAATAAGGTGATATTGTTAGGAACATGTTTTGTTTTTAGATTATTTATGGCCAATAAAACATTATGTTGAGAAGATGATGGATGGAAATCAGATTTAAGATTGTTTTCAATTATATACAGATTACAATTAGTTCTAGATAAGAATCAGCCTAGGTAAGTACAAGATCTAGAACATCTAGATGGTTCAATATGATCCATAATATTGGAATTTTTATAAATATATGTTTCTAAATATTAAAAACCTTCTAGAGAAGTTTTTTAGATGATTTAGTATGTTTTTTTATTTTTTTTAAATGAATCCTAAGAAGAAAACAAATTACATCACTTTTTTTGGTAAAAATCATAGTAAAAATTTTATTCAAGAAAATAGGAAACAAAATGGTTTAGAATTTATATTTAATGGTCAATATATTTTCTGGATGAAAAGGATAAACAGACACACCTCAGGTCCAGACTGGAAGAAGAGATCATAATGTGGGAGAGTTAGAGTCTTCATTACTACGACAAAATTTTAATGATGATTTTATGATATTGGAATTATCATAACTCATAAGTAATTAAAAAATGTGTAATCCATGAATAATGATATAAACGGGGAAGTAATGAGATGTTTCAAATAATATTTTGTATAGTTGTAATCAGGTCAATCATATTTAGGCTAAGGAGGATAGAATGATGTTACTAGAGGAATGAAAAGTTAAAATATCATCCATAAAAAGATAGTTGATGATAAAGATGGTCTTTAATATATTAAATGTCATTAAGGATACCATGATACAAGAAGAATGATGTAAAATAAAGAATTAGATGAAGCATAAGACTTTTAGTCTCATGATAATCATAACAAGTTTTTTGGATGAATATTTTTTTAAAGGATGGGAGGGATGGTTTTTTAGTTGAAAATAATGAAGTTACTGAATTATAAGGTGTTGAAAATGATCCATAATATTTGGTATACAATAATATTCATTAGTGGTAGATTTGTTTGTGATGAAGATTCATTGGTATCGTATATTGATGAGAAATAAACAGTTAATGTTGATGTTGCTGATACTGGTACATCATAATCATTATATCATCGTAATTATTAGAGGAGTAATTTTTCCGGTCCAATGAATGAAATGAAAAAGAAAAGTATGTGGTGAAAAATAAAAATAATAGATTCATAACAGAATCAATAATGTATTCAACAATTTTTAAAAGTATTTATTTAATTTTTTATAATTAAAATGGGCCAAGAAAATATATTAAGAATAATAAATGGATCAATATTTCATTTCATCGTAATGAGATAAATAATAATCACAATCATAATTAGTTATCTCTTTTTGAAAGAATTCATAAGAGAGGTTATGTGATTAAAAGATTCTAGAAGATTTGAAAGGAAATTAGAGGAGTTTAAAAATGATTAATAAGTCAACATGCACCCGATATTAAAGGAATCACGCAAATTCAGATTATTTGGTTGAGTTGGATGGTTTTTTAAATCCCTCCCAAACCACATTTAGGGAGACTATAAAATCCATGAAGTATATTTTACTTTTCAGACTGTAGCACCATTCATAGAAAATAGAGGGAAGGTATAGGTGTAGAGGGAAGAAGAGGTTCTGGATTAGGGTTTTCTTCAATAATTCATCCCATATGTAAGAGAAATGGGAAGAGACAAGATTCCAATGTATTCGATTTATCATAAAATTCTTTTGACTATCATATTCAACCTATTATCAAATTGTTAATGCTTATCGTATTCTTATGGAAGGATTTTTATATTGGGATTTCCATAAAAGAGAAGAGAGTGTTCGTAATTGTCTCAACTATAGATTGACAGAGCCATAAATTTTTCATCTTGATCATTGGGATGGGAAGAATCAGACTGTAGGAATCATACTAGGATATTAGAATTAGTTTCATAATAATGTCATGATAGTTCTTACCATACTATGAGTAAGAAAATAAATAATTTTTTTGAATGTTTATATTTTTTAATATTTATAAAGAAACCCTATAACATGTATTCATTCACAACCATTATATAAAATAGTTTTTGGTAGAAGGTTCACATTCCTTATTGGATTGTTTACATGGTGCTACATGAGAGAAAGTGTATATATTACTAATATCATTCCTAAAAAAAGATTAGTATCTAGGGGATTGTGTTTTATTAGACTATTTTCATACCATCCCAAGGAAATTTCTATTATTGTTTAATAATGATCCTTGTAAATATTTTTGTTCCTATACATGTGCGTTTTATTTGTTTTACGCAGGGAATGAATTCATTATCAAGAGGTAGATTTTTTTTCATATGAATGATTATTAAAGAAAACAGTATCATTTTTTTAACCCTACCCCTATTATTAAAAAAACTATCATGATCAGTCACTTAAAAATAGATCATCGATATGTGGTACATGATACATGTTATTTAACATCATTTATTCAGATCATGTTAATAAATGAAATCCCACATTGAACTATTATAATGAAATAAGGGTACTAAAATATTTACTAAATGATGATAGAAATTGTCATGTGAAGGATCAGATAACAAGATACACTATCCATGGTTCATTTTGGAGTTCAACATTGTTTTGTTAAGATTCAATGAATGGGATAGTTGGGTGATCATTCATATGTGTTTTTTACACCGCATCACATCCATTTTGGTAGCTTATTTAGGAAATCATTGCATTTCCAATCATAAAAATTGTTGAGTTGATTTTACCTTGCTACAACCACCTCATTAATAACAACAAATCAAGGATAATAATACATAATGAAATATATGATCCTAGAAGGAATGAATCATAAATTATATGTGTTCAACAACATATAGCTTTTAATGCATTAATTTTTGTAATTTATTTTAACCTTCTTATAAGGATCTCTAGAAATGTAATTATTTTCCCAAATCCTTTCTTAATGGTTCATAATGATAATTTTAATAACTTAAGGATATCCACTAGGAGTTTCTGTAAAGTTGTGTAGTCTTAATCGCACTAAATGTTCACCAGATTGAAGATCATGGAAGTTCTCAATTAGGATTTTTAGGTAGATTACTCTTTAATGTATGTATTTTATAAATCAATTCACTTTCTAGTATCTATAACAGTATGAAATATCATTGAAAAAAAACTCAAGACATTAATAAATTTCTTGATATTATCCTACATTTATACACATATCAAGAATTTTAATTAAGGTATCATATCCCTAATTGAAAAATATATTATCTAAAATTCAAAAAATAGAAAAACATTCCTCTAATAAAAAATATATTGACCCTATATAAACATTCCATTATTTTTAATCTTTTAGATGATATAAAAAGTATATTTCAAAACATTTATTATAAATATCCCTCGGATAGATAGGTTTAGTGTCTTTGGATAATATCTAAATAATAATCTTTTTATATAATCCTCGTAATCAATTCTTATTAAGTGATCCATAATATATGATAATCTAAATGTTTCATTAGTAAAACAAATCATCATAACCAAGGAAATTAAATAGTAATAAAGGGTTGGGGTAAAATGTTCATTAAGGGGGAATAAAAAATTCATCATGGATGAGATAACATGAATAAGAATATGATATTATGATATGTGAAATATCATATCACCATGAGTGATAATCATAAATTGTTAGGTCCATAAGGCTAGATATCCTAAGATGAAGGGTGGGGGGTGAATCAGGGTATGAACAATTAAAACAACTACCTCATTTGATCTAGTTTTGCCATTATACGAAACCCTCTTATCTCTCCTTCCCATAAGAGAGTGTGATAAAAATTAAAGCATACACATGATGCATAAATTTTTATATGGTTTACCCTCACTTGGATACCACCAAGGAACATACATCGGTAGTGTACCGATGTACCAAATCCTTTGTAAGGGAACTTCTATTTACAAGTTCGATGTAGACTCACTGTCCCTTCTAGTTTACAACCATTCATAATATGAAAGTTCACTCCTCTATCAAATGATGTGTGCTCACTAATTTTTCATAAGATCCAATCACATTTAATAGACCAGTAGATATCTTTATTATTTCTAATAAAATATGAATCTTTAACTGTTGATAGATGCTTTCTTAACGTCCCACTTTCACCATTAGATGAATCTCTCTTTGCAATGGGTGTATCAGGAAACCTCAAATCCTTCATGCAACCCTTTCTATGTCTTTCACACATCTTTAATGACTTAGGAGAAAGATTCAACTTTTTTCATGAAACACCCTTTTCATGAAACTTCAATCTCTTGAAAAACTCAAATCTTACATGCATTTTTCTTATCTTGCATACAACGGAAAATATTTCATGCAACTCCCTTTTTCAGAAATTCTTACGTGATATGGTGCTTGTATTTTCTCAAAATGTTGAGATCAAACAAAATATGGGATTAACTTGGTATTTATAGGAGTTCTTGACCCCTACACAGAATATTAAACTTTTTTCATGAAAGTTCCTCTTCAAGCATGAAAAACCCCATTTGACATCGCCTTGGGCGCACAAGTTTCTTTCGCACAACCTCATCTTTCGCGCCCATTTCCATATCATTCTCGGTCATCATGCCTTTTCCATTTTTCAATGTTCTACAACCAAAACCTACCTTGCACACAAGATTCCAAACCACCCTATATCTTGAACGCAGCTGCCTATTCCAAAAACATGTTTCCCCATTTTCCTATTTTCAGGCCCAGAAATTTGGGAAACACAACAAAACAATGACAAATTAGATCTATTATTTTAGTACGGCCTCCAAATAATCCATTCCATTTTCCCTGTTGTTTGTCAACATATGTTGTTAAAAATATCAACGGAACTTGAGAAATGACCATGTAAACCCCATTTGTCAACAATATTTACATCGTGGTCTTGTTTTTCAATAGACACACAATAGAGGTCTACTTTTTCAATAAACATAATCACATAAAAAATGCTTCAATGACACATTGAGGGATTTTTTCCCAAAATAAATATTAATGTATCATCAATGTACTTTTCAAAAGAAATTAAAGACAAAAAATATCAATAATTAAAAAAATAAAAACAATTGGGATTAAATAATTTTTTGTTAACCTTGAATATAGATATTATAAAATCTAGATACATAAAAGCTTTCAATTTTGACACAAACATTTCCATAGGGAGAAAATACATTTATAAGTTATAGAAATGTCCCCATTCTTGTGAGAAAACATAATTTTACTCATTTTAAAAACACCTTCATGAGTCAAAAACATGAAAACACTAATTTAAATAACTAAATTATTCTAACATATACATATTTAATAAGATTTAAATTTTTAAAAAAAGAATTAAAGGCTGATATAGGATTCCATCAGTCATCATCCACACTTATTAGATCTACTTAAAAATCATTCAACTACCACATCATCAAAATAATCTTGATATAATAATTGGTTGTATTAAAATTATAAATGATAATTATTAACCATTTATAGAATAATGAAACCATGGAAAAAACTGGTTTTATAAAACATCAAAATTGAAATCATTCACTATTCATAGTTTGAGGAACCCTGGGAATTAAATTTTTGTTTCATATTATTTTCAAATAGTATAACAATATTAAATAAAAATATTACTGTAAAAAAAAGTGGTCAATAGAAAATAATACCATAATAAAAGAGGAATAGAGGGTAAAACATTTATCAAATCCATTTTTAGATAAATCATTTCCAATATATATTAAAAAATGGAAATGAAAGAACAATTGATATTTCCAAAAATTAATTTTGTAATCATTATTTTATAATTAGTTATTATGAGACACTTTTCAAATATCCACATTTTTTAAAAGACAATATAAAGCTATTTATCCACTACCATATGTTTTTTGAATTTATTTTATTGAAATAATATATTTGATACAATGTGGCATATCCAACACATAACATAAATGAACATAAATAAATTATACTATAATTAAGATAGGTATAACCTAGTCATTGATTTGGTGTAAAATAATATAAAAAATAATTTACAAAATATATGTATGATTTTTTTTCTATAATTAAATAACAAATTAATCATAAATTGATTATAAATTAGTTGTAAATAATGATAAAAAAATTTATAGGTAAAAGATATTATTTTGATAAATATATTTTTATATGAGAATTATATGATTATCTTAAAATAATAATTTAATAATTATTAATCAAAATATAATACTAAAATAATTATATTATATATACTTTTTAATAAATTAACCTTTACTTATATATTTATATTAGTCATGGAAAGAGTGTAAATCCATTTTAATCTTCAAAAACACATTTCCTTCAAAAATGGTTTTAATTGCATTTTGTGTTAGAATAATAAACATATTTATACTAATTTAATAAATTTTAGTTCAAAAAATCCATACCATTTTTTAAATACTCCTGACATAATATTCTTATGATATGTTTTTTTATTTTTTCTGAAAAGATTTATTTTTGAGTTAATAGTTAAAATTCCGATTTCTACAAAACTAACATTTCTTTTCATTACAAAATATGACATAAATGAAACATCATATTTTTTTATTTTTATTTAAACTATAATAAGATCAATTTTACTAAAAATTGTACAAATTATTCCTTCTGAATCAATATTATATTTTACATTGATATAAATTTATTTTTTTCATTAAAAATAAATCATCTAAATACTGATTTTATTTCATTTTCTGACCTTATATTAAATGTAATTTATTCTACATAAAAAAGGGGGGTTTTTAAAATGGGATTTAATGTCTCAAATTATGAGTTTTATATTTCTTAAATATGTTAATTTCATTTTTAGTCATAATGAATCACACCCATGGTAAAAATGTATCACCCCAATAATGGGTAAAACATGTTAATCAATGTTAAAACTATCTGATCTCGTCTCAAAATTTATCCAAAATGTCACAAGACAACACAATCCATATATTTTTCAAATACTTTATATGGACCATCATATGTATTGATGTTCATTGTTTATCCTCACTGGCCACAATACAGTACTGGACATCAAGAAAGCACCAATAAGTAATGATTTATAAAAAATAATTATAAAAATTGTAATATAAAGGAATAAAATTCATTCATTAACCATATGATTATGGGATAATTATTTTATTGAAAAATAAATATAAAAAATAACAAATATTAAACTAATAATGTGGTAATAAATAATGAGTTCCAAAAAACACCATCACCACATTGGTATCCCTCTCATGTAGGGTAAAGATGCCCTCAAGATGGCTCTGCTTCACCCACCATTCTATTTAGATACCATGCATTCATTGAAATTATTTAAATAAGAAGTGTTAAATGTTATAAAATAATGAGAAATAAAATCTAAAATATATACATACCTTCAAAATTTGGAATATATGAGTGGCTTCCCAAAAAACAAGCACCCTTACGCTCTCTTGGAGAGAACTAATAAGCTGGGACCTAAAACTATAAAATTATAGAGATATAGGTTTGATATATAATCATAAAAGGGTTTCTAAAATAGAAACCATTTTTTATGAAAACCCTTTAAAAAGAAAAACATTTCATTCCTATTTGAAAATGAAAATATTTAATATAATGTTTTTTAATTTCTTTTAATAAAACGTTTCAGGATAATGATTTCAAAAAACCATTTTCCCCCTAATTTAAAAATATTTTTACCTAAAAAATATTTTATTTTATAATATTATGTTTATAATAGAAAATGATATTAAAAATTGAGAGTCCCATTAAAGAATAATTATGATTTTAAATATTAGAATGTTCTAAGAAAAGTGGGAAATGGAACAAAATATTTATTATTTTATAATTAAAAAAGGAAACTAAGAAACAAAATTAATATTTCACCATGTAAAAAATAGTAAATGATATAATGAATAATGGAAATCCCTTAAGTATCTTGGGTAATCGTTGTACCAATATCCTTATACTCTTACTTTGAAACCACATATGTATGTCCCTTCCCATTATTAAGTCATTAGAGGGGACTCACCCAATGCTTAATGTTAATAGCACATATCATGTATTTCAGTTGGTGTTGTATAATAATCCCTCTAGGGATATCGGTCTAATGCCCTGAAATCTCACTTATCACACTATTCATTATCTCTCCATGAAGGTAACTAGGATTCACAGGTTCCTTCCCCATATCAAAAATACAAAAGGGAGGTGTGGTAGAAAAAACCACATATTAATAACACAGTAATGAAAAATAAGAATAAAATAACACCTCACCTCCCCACTCTACAAATACAAAATTCCTTTAATACAATCACCCCAAAATTCCAATCGCATCAATTCAAGACAAAAAATTCATCAAATGGAATGATTCCATTTTAGTTTTCACTACATTAAAAAAAACATATAAATTTATAAGATGTACTTAGATTTTTATAAATATATTTTAACCACTTTTAAGATAACCACATCACTACAGCATTCATACCCCAAACCACAATTCATTCTTTCCACATGTAATCCTTATAATAAATAAAAATACCCCTTTTAAAAATGAACATATTTTATATTCCATGATTTAATATGTACCAAATGGAATATTCATATATATCTATATCTATATCTAGATAAGTCACTTTTTATTTGTTAAATGGTTATAATTATCTTAATGTATTGTTTTTGGAATCTAAAACATGACATTAGGCATTTTTGAAAAAACTAGTAGAAAGAAAAAAATGACCTTGAAACTCACAAATCTCATAAATAAAATATTTCATAATATTAAAAAATAACTTATTGTACTTCAACATTCAATTTGTTTATCCATTCTTAGTTGAATAATACAAATTACTAAAGCTCATTAAATCATAGAAAAAAATATATTTCAATTTCAACCATCATAAAAATTTTCCAAAATATATTTAATTTAAAATATCATAAAATCACACAATAAAACATGAAATCTATTATAGATTTAAATTTATGGTTCATACATATGGTAATATAACTCAAACCATGTCATTTTCACCAATGTTGGATCAAATCTACTACAATGTGGTGCAAATGTGTTATAGAAATATATGAGAAATTTATAGATCATGGAATCCAAAATAAAAAATAGATATAAAATTGAAATTATAAAAACCTATACAAAATATTTGATGGAAACATGTTTTATTTTACATCCTTAGATATAAAATTCCTCTTATCTATCATGAAAACCCTTGGGAACCATGAATCACCAACAAAAAACTATGGATTCCTGTTAGGGTTCACCGAGGTCACACACACCATAAATTATGGAAGATAATAAAAAATTAAAAGAGAGAAGAATTAAAAGAATCAGAGGAAAATATTACCTAATATAATCACCCAAAAAATGGAGATGGATTCATCTAGAAATGGAGGAACAAGAGGAGTAGAGGTGCGTAGGGGTATGAGGTCTCCCTAGATCCTTTATCCAAACATGGATAGAGAAAGAGGAGGATACCCCTTAGTACTTTTTTTTATTATTTAAAAAAATGTAATTGAAATTCTCTTAATGGACTTCATTGATTAAATGGTAAGGCTGTGTGGTCTACTAAACCATGTGCCCTACACTAGATGCAATACCAAAAGATTTTTTAAACATAGATTCAAAACCCTTCCAATGATCTTAGTGAGGGTTGGATTTTAGATTCTCATTTTAGAATTAAATTTTAATTAGCCTTAAATGATAATAAATATAAAATAATATAAGGAAGTAAATAATCGATTTGGAGTGAAAAAAATAAAATTTGAATTAACTATAAAACCAAAAATTACCACATTAAAAACCCCATATAATCTGATATTTGATATAAAAGAAATAATTTCTAATGTTATACCATAGGGGGTAAGTGAAATAAATAAATTACAAACCTAGAAATTGGTAGACTATAATTGGTGCAGGACCCTGCATAATGTAGCTTCTCACCCCAATCCTTGATATTTGATCCCTCATAGAGGATTTACAGAAAAAATCTATTTATATATCATCATAGTGTTCTTTGGTGGATTAAATTCATCATAAATGTGTACAATTATGAGTCCTAGGTAGGTTTTTTGTTTTGATATGTGTTACATCTAATTAATTGTTAGGTCCAAAACGGGCTTCAATAACCTAAGAGGGGGGGGGGGGGGTTAATCTTGGTATGAATTTTCTATTTCAAATTCTTTCCTTACCCACTAAATATTGACAACTTTATGACAAGTGTCACATTGTTTTCACTTAAGTGTTAATTTTGATATTATTAATTCCTTATTTATATAATGGTGATGCTTTGAATGTAATTCAAGAATGTAAACAGATAGGCACATAGATTTTAACTTGGTTCACCATCACCTGGCCACGCCCAAGCAGAATACAACGACTATGTGCCGATGTACCACATCCACTATATCAGACTATTGGATATAATGTTTGGGATAGATATTCTATGCCTAGTCTCACTTCCTTTACAAGGATTAGGGTCTTCTCATTACATTCCCAAAGGGTTACTCCCTATGTCTCTTCCTCTTACTCACTGCTAGTTGTAAGGATCACCATCTTCCTCTTCCATCACTCACTGCTCTAGGAAGTGATCCACTAACAGTTTATGGACTTTTAGGTCCCTTAATTATCACTAATGAATTCATCCTAAAATGTATTTATATTCTCAATTGTTTCCCCACGTTCATAAACCGATTAATATCACATTACCACATAACACTAGGCAATCCCTTTTAAACATCTATCACAATGCTCACTACTTCATAAAGCTCCTTCTCTCACGAAGATCGAACTATCCTTCATGAAATACACCCCATTTCGTGATTCTTGCTATTTTATGCAGTTCAATATCAGGTTTTTTAATATATTTTCTTTTTCTGAATCTCACTTATAATTAAGGAAGTACACCTTTTTCACAATGCTCCACTAGCCTTCGTGATGTTCGTTCCTTTCACAAAGCTCAATTAGCCTATGTGAATTCCCTTACATTCATGAAGATCACTGCCTTTTCAAACCTCCTTTACGATTCGAGAGCCTTAATATTTTCATTGTGTTTATATACTCTACTCAAGGGGGAAAATTCCTATATATAGGCATTTACCACAGACTCCAGAACCCTCCAGCCAAATCAGCACCACATCAGCACTATTTCACAGAGCTCTAATTTTTCTATCACAAAGATCCCTTTTCATGAATCGTCATGAAAATTTACAGTTCATAATGGTCAACATAATTGGGAATCCTTCTATCAAATCATTTTCCCCTCCACTGTCATGACCCGTGCCCGAGGGCCCCTGTCGTGACCATCCGTAGGTCAGGGGCTGGCGACTATCACCAAAGGTGTAATTACCTAAAACTGGGAAGGCATTTCCTTTATAAACTATAAACAACAATAGAGAGCACACACCAAGATACAAAACATTTGGTAAAATATATAACAAATGAGTGCTGAAAAGTAAAAAAGGGTCAGAAATACAAGACCAACTATAAATTCCAAGGAACTGGAAATATAAGTACAACTAAAGAAAGGAAAAACAACTGCTGGGTCATCCTCCTGGATTCCTACCTAAATGGTAGGTACAAATAACCTCCTCATCACTCCATGTGCATCCGTCTCCTTTGTGTACCAACTCATTGTAAGGTCCACCTCTGGGTACCATCTAGTCCTAGTACTCTTAGCCTCAGTCAGCACTGTCCATCGTCTACATCGAATACAACGAGGTGCGGGAATAACCCATGAAGGGGTGTGTATAACGATACTGAGAAGGGACACTGAGACCCTCAAGGTCTCACAAAATCCAATATGTTTAAACCATAAATTATGAAATCAACAGATAATCCCAATTTGGTATACTCCCATACATATTCCTAAGTTATCATGTAATCCATCCCAATTATGAGGAAAAAAAATTACTGACTCAGCTCACATAGGTACACAACTTATATAAAGAGATAGAGATGATTAGATGTAGCCACTGAATCATCTATTCTGTTGAACCGACCTATGATCCTGGAATAGAAAACAGAGCTGTTGAACCCAAGCAGGATCCATGAACAGTAAACAGAGCTGTTGAACCAACACAAGATCCAGGAATAGTCATTAGAGCTATCGAAATCACTTAGGATCTTGGAAGAGAATTTAGAGCTGTAAAACCCACACAAGATCCAGGAACAGTTGTCAGAGATGTCAAACCCACACAGGATCTTGGAACATTAGTCAGAACTATCGAACCCACACATGATCCATGAATAGTCGTCAGAGTTGTCAAACGCACACAGGATCCAAAATAGTAGTTGGAACTGTAGAACCCACACAGAATCCTGGAACTGTCGTCAGACCTGTTGAACCAACACAGGATCCGGGAACAGTATTTGGAACATTCGAACCCACACATGATCCTGGAATAGTCGTCAGAGCGCAGCCAACCAAAGGGTTCCGCACAAATCATGCTTGATTCTTGGAGGGTCCACTGCTCAAGCCAAGTGTCTATACATATACTTCAATGAAGTCCCAAGTTGATGTATCCAAAAGATTATTCTTTCCATAAGGAACCCAATGCGGCAGACAATGCCTCAATCAGATGCCCGGTCTGAGAGTTATTGGCATTTTAGTCCCGATAGCCAGGTTGGATTCGTGATCGATCCATCCGGACCATATGTCAACTATACCCAAAACTCCAGAGGTGTATACTCAAAGGGACCTTCACGCTCCATGTTTTCCAGAGCCGCTGAAGGTTCGTCAAACGGACATCTGGTGCCATAGATATGGCCAACATTAAGTAAAGGCTTGGTAGTGGGCCCAGGTCCGGTCAGACCCGGCCGGACCGACCTAGCCCGACTTTGTCTGGGCCGACCTGTTTCAGATCTACCAATCCTGACCTGTTAGGTCCGGGCTGGCCCGTTGGGCAGGCTGGCCGGTTGGGTTTGACCCCGCCTGCAAGGCCTAACCCAGCAGGCAACGAGGGGCTGCGGAGGGCCGCTAGGGCGCTGACCAGGTGCGAGGGTGTGGACTGGGCGTAGTTCCGTTCGAGGGAATATAGGCCCTAAGTGCACCGCGAGGGTGCAGTTCGGGGTGGCTTCGCCCGGAGCCCGAGGTGGTGTGGCCGAGTCCGGTTCGACTAGAAGGCTGCGGGTCGGCCGGGGGCCAATTCGGCCAGGGTGCAGCACGATCGGGCCTGCGGGTGGTGTAGTTCAGCCAGGGAACTTGGGAGGCGACTGGGATGTGGCCGAGTAAGCCGAAAGGGGGCCTGGAAGACCGGCGGTCTGGCCGGGCAGCGGCCGGGTGATGGCAGGGCAGGCCGGCGGTGTGCGGGTAGGCCGACCGGTGGGCTGGGCATGTCAGCAGGCAGGCCGGGAGGCAGCCGGCGGCGCGTGGGCAGGTCGGTGGGCACGCCGGGGGGTGGCCAAGCAGGCCAGCGGGGCACAGGCAGGTCGGCCAGCCAGGAGGCTGGAAGGGCTTGGGCCAGCGGGGGGATTGTCCAACAGGAAGCGCGTCCTATGTGGCTAAGAAGCTCGTGGGCTGTTCAGTTTGGCCCTAGGCGGCGGAGGCGGTTCGGCTGGAGCGCCGCAAGGGCGGCGTGGTTCACGAGGGCTGCGTATAGTGCGGTAATTTCCTTAATCGTCCCATTACCTCATCACAATTCCTAATATAATCACAAATAATTATGAAGGAGGGGTCAGGCCATGTTGGTTTGGCCCGCACCCTCCGTGTATAGGGTGGTAGCAAGCGGTTCAAACATTATTGAATTTTCAACAAATTACTCAAGAATAGAAAGGTGGAGAAAGATCAAAAAAAATCACCCCACATCATCCCACAAATAAAAAAAACTAAAATAATTCCACCTACCTTTGTTCGTTGTTTGATGATGAAGTCACGAAAAGACGACAAAGGAGATCGTAGTTCATCGCGTTTTCCGCACACTTCCAATCCCGAGCATGTGTGTAGGATTATTGACGGTGATGTGGAGGGAAGGTTGGTTGAAGATTTCCCACATTGGTAGGATTCTAGGATGAATGTATAAGGAGATAGATGTTGGCATTCTTCAATGGAAGAACGCGTTCTTCGTTCTTCGTTGGTGAGAGATTTTGTCTCTTCTCCCATGTTCTACCAAAAGAACAATGCCAACCAAAATAATATATTGAGTTTATCTATTATTTTTTCGTTGGAACAAATTTAAATTGGGTTAATTAATTAGGTTAGCTCCAATCAACTAATTCAAGTGGTTGGCATAAATATTTAAAGTAGAGGACATGGCACCATAAATTCTTGTGTGTTGGCTCCATTAAGGTGGATTGGTGGTGGATCCATTAAGTGGGGAGCTCAAGAGGTTTCTCCCCACTTAATGGGGAGTTTATGTGGTTTTAACATCAGGTGGTCCCCACCATATTAAACATGAAGAGTAGGTTAGGTTCAGATGGGCCCCACCACCCTAACCTCTCATGGGAGGTAAATGTGTGGTGGTCCCCACGTCTAACATCCACATGGAGGCTTCAACAAACCAAAACCAAAATAAATCTATATCTTTATTTTTATTTTATTCATTCATTAAAAACCCAAAAACTACCTTTTATTTCCGAACATCTACCATCGAGGTGAAAGTCTTCTTAAGATAATATTGGCACTGTGTGTTCAGTGGTGCCCTCATATTTCAATTCTGAGCACCGGTTCAAAAGATATAAAATCTCACTTGTACGTTTACTGAATTTACCCGAAAAAAACATCAGAAATTGATTCTGGGCACACTAGGCCTTAGAATCATGCACCGTCAATTTTCAAAGCCCCATAAAATTCCCAAATATTTATGAAAAAACTATCCCAGAATTCTGGGTCTTCACATTCTCCCCACCTCAGGGATTTGTGTCCTCGTAATCTACAACTCAATCTAAGGGAAAAAGTGGTGGTAATGAGCACACATCTGAGCCTCCCGCTCCCATGTTCTCTCCTAGATGTTCCCGTGCTGCCAGCGAACACGCACTAGATATATCGACCCTCCAAGTAGGACCCACTCCTGTCAATCCTCAATCTCCACTGGAACCTCCATGAATGTTTACCCATCGTCGACATCCAGCTCTCCATGGTCAATGATGTGCCAAGGGTCAGGCACGTATCTCCTCACCTGAGATACATGGAAGAGGTTGTGAACCCGGTGCAACTGAGGTGGAAGAGCTAAGTGGTAAGCCACCTCACCAACTCTACTGAGGACCTGAAATGTTCCGATGAATCTCAGAGATAACTGGCCACCTTGGAAAAATCTCTCTAAACCTCATTGGGGTGAGACCCATAGAAAGACGTGGCCTCCATCCTCAGTCGTTAGAGGTCTCCATCTCCTGTCGGCATATGACTTCTGCCTACTCTGTGCAGTCTTCATCTACTCATTGATGATATGTACCTTCTCCGTGGTAGTTCATACCATCTCTAGTACCACCAGTGCTGACTCCCAAGGGTTTTTCCATCATAGTGGTGATCTACATGGTTGAACATACAAGGCCTCAAAAGGTGACATCCCTATGTTGTATTGATAGCTGTTGTTGTATGCAATCTCCACCAAAGATAAGTGATCCTCCAAGCTGTGACCGATGTCGAGGATGATATCATGGTGCATGTCCTCGAGGGTCTGAATGGTCTGCTCAGTCTCGCTATCCATCTCAGGATGGAAGGCGGTGCTCAGATGAAGCTGCATCCCGAAAGCCACATGCAACCCCTTCCAAATCTAGGAAGTAAAACGTGTGTCACGATCAGAGAAAATTTTTGTAGGTACTCCATGTACCCACACAATCTCATGTATGTAGAGGCATCCCAAGCTCTCTACTGATCCCTGATCTCTAATCGGAAGGAAGTGGGTGGACTTGGGGAGTCAATCAATGATCACCCAAATCGAGTCATGACCCTTGGATGTACGTGGATGTCCTATAATGAAGTCCATGTATATCCAATCACTCATACACTCAGGGAAATTTAAAGGTTGAACCAATCCTAATGGTACCTGATGCTCTACCTTAAATTGATTACATGTGAGGAAATGAGAGACAAACTTTGCAACAGATTTCTTTATTCCTGACCACCAGTGATATTGTCAGAGGTCCTGGTACATCTTCATCCCTACAGGATGTACCTCTAAAGGGGATGTGTTGAAATCCCTCGAAACTTCCTCTTGAAGTGACACTGGTACCATGGCACGCCCTCTGAAGAGGATGATGTGCTCCCTTCCTTTAGAAAATCAATCATGTGCCTGTGCGGTGGATATCTGAGCTCGTCATGTCTCACAGTCAGAATCCCCATGTTGCGCCTACCTGAATCTCTAATGAAGTGTGGGAGTGACTGTAAGAGACTAAATATAAGCTTATCCTTATTGATCTATAAACGATATCTTCAATGCGGCTAGTTGCTCTGTCTCCTCACTCAACAGATGTGGTGGAGACATCCTCTTGAGTGCGTCTGCTACCCTGTTCCCTTTCCCAGGAGTATAGACTATCACAAAGTCAACTTCTGCTGCCATGAGGTTGAGAATGGATGAATCACGAGTTATTGGTTGCACCCTCCATTGCGTGAGTTTATATTGTGCTTCCTGGGTTTTCTTTTTCTCCGACCCAGGAAAACCCCATCCCAAAGTTGTACATTAACCATAACCTCTTTGCCTAATATAGTCAATCAGAGTGTGAATAGTGGATGTCAATTCCAAACCCAAAATAACATCGTAAGGCCTCAACTCTGCCACCAAGAGGTTCCAACCGAAACTCTCACCTCAAGGGTCAGATCACATTGTCTGCATAATTGTGATTATCAAGTCTCCTCCCAATGGTGTCTCCAGATTTGAGGGTCAAGTCAATGGTTTAATCGAAAACTCTAGGTTATGGACAAGATTTGGGGAAGGTTGGAATGATTGTTACCTATGTCTATTGATACGCTGGTAGTAGACATATTCCATACCTTGAATCATTCCTAAATCCCTTAGGTCACATTCCTTTACCCCATGCAACAACACCCTTCCCATGTCCTCCAGCTCCCTGAGCCTGGTGGGGTCCACAAATAGGGGGTGGTTGTATCCTGTCGAAAAGTACACCTCCACATGCTACTCTCCTAGATCCACTTCCATGTCTGCTACCCTGAAGATTCATATATCCCTAACACATCCTCTTCCTGAATAATTTTACATGCCCAAGTCTATGAGACTAGCCCATGTTCCATGCTTTCCCACTGTTAACAGTCACTGGATGTATCCGTTCATTCAAAAAAAATTCAACCACGAAGGTTCTATCTACACCCAAGCATAAGTAGGAATACATAGAGGAAGTGTGATGGATCAAATTTCCTTTAATCACACCTTTCTCAGATGTTCAAGACCTGAAACATTGATTGTATCATAGTCATTACGTAGCAGGAAAGATCAGTATGCATTGATGAATACACAGCTACCGACATGTCATCCTGTCAAAGATGTAGAAGTTATAGAGAACTCTTAGCCACCTCCTCGAGCCAGTACTCATACGTCTATGAGTCAAGTTCTCCTTAGAATATGAGGGGTATCTGATGCTGAAACATGTGTAAGGCACTAAGCCTACATGTTTCCTCTACCGGTACCTCCAGTTGTAACTACTGACCAACGGGTGGTGATATAGTTGGCACACTACACAATGGTACTATCTCGTGCAATGGTCCATATACCGAAGCCTCATCATTATGTGGACCATCCTCATGGTCACTTATTGAAAAAGACTAGTAGCTAATATCACTGTCTACTCTACTACTATCTCAACTATACAAGAAACTCTAGAAATTGCCTTCAGTCAGCCCTCAGCTGTGTGGAAATCTACCTCGCCTCGAAAGATCAGAGGTCTCTACTACTGGAACTCATGCAACACACTCAGTTATCTTGAATACTCTGCCAGTGTGGTGGGTGGTAGCTACAACCCAATGGGTGGTGGTGCTGCTGGTACACCAATGGAAGGTACCAACATAGTAAGAAGTCCCTACACCGGAGACTCGTCGCTCGGTGGACTGTCAGTGCATACAACTCTTGGAACTCTAACTAGCTGTCTGAGTGGAGGAATCTAAAAAAAAAACAGATGTGAAATGGTCAAAAGGATATAAATGGTGATATAACCTAAAGATATCACAAGGAAAACTCTTTAAAATACACATTCAATCAGTTTTTTCATGCACTGAGTCAGAAATCAGTATTTAGGGTCCTGGTGTATGGATACGTAGGCCGCCACACCAACATTGGTTTCCCTAAACTGATCACCACCCTCACTACACTTAACACTATCTCTTCATATAAGAGAGCAGATTCCTAAGTTCTGTGGTAGAACTGACTCCTCAGATACCAATTTGTCACGACTTGTCCCCTAGGGCCCATGTCGTGACAACCCCCAAGCCCGAATTCCACAGCCCATGGGCTGGAGACTAGCACCAAAGGCCGGCGGGCCGACCGGGCAGCCGAGAGGATGGCACAACACTAGTAGGTAGGAGGCTCACCCGACAGGCGGCACAAGCAGCATAGATCTGTTGCTAATGGGAGGCTCTTCCAACGGGCGGTGTGGGCAGCGCGACACGGAAGCGGGTGGGAAGCGTGGTTTGGCCTGAGGCAGGGGAGCCGGTTCGGCTAGAGCGCCGCGATGGCAGCATGGTTTGTGGATGCTACGGGTAGCCTAGAAATTGCCTTTGTCGTCCCATTTCCTCATCGCCATGCCAAATATCATCACAAATAAGAATGATGAAGGGGTCGTGCATGTTGGTTTGGCCTGCACCCTCCGCATTTAGGGTGGTAGAAAGTAGTTCAAAAATTCTTGAGTTTTCAAAGAATTTCACAAGAATAGAAAAGGGGAGAAAGATCAAACAAATCACCCCACATCATCCCACATATAAAACAAACTCAAATAATTCCCCCTACCATTGTTCGTTGTTCGATGATGAATCCTCATAAAGAAGATAAAGGCGATCGTCGTTCATCGCGTCCACCACACACATCCAATCATGAGCTTGTTCGTCGGCTTGTTGATGATGATTTAGATGGAAGGTCGGTTGAAGATGTCCCATGGTGGTAGGATCTGAGGATGAAGGTCGAAGGAGATCGTTTCAGATGTTCTTCAGGGGAAGAAAGCATTCTTCGTTCTTCATTGGCGAGTGATTTTCTCTCTTATCCCAGTTCCACCAAAATACCAATACCTATAAAAATGATATATTGAGTTTCTCTCTTATTATGTTGTTGGTACAATATTCAAATGGGTTAATTAATTAGGTTAGCTCCAATTAATTAATTCAAGAGGTTGGAATAAATAATTAAAGTGGCGGATTTGGCACCATAAATGATTTTGAATTGGCTCTATTAAGGTGGAGGGGTGGTGGCACCATTAAGTGGGGTGCATAAGAGGTTTCTCCCCACTTAATGGGGAGTTTAAGAGGTTCTTCCCTCGGGTGGTCCCCAATATATTAAACATGAAGAGAAGGTTAGGTTCAGGTGGTCCCCAACACCATAACCTCTCATGGGAGGTTATGGTGTAGTGGTACCCACCTCCAACTTTCACATGGAGGCTTCAACTAATGAAAATAAAAATAAATCTACAAATGTATTTTTATTTAATTTATTCATTAAAAACCCATAAACAATCTTTTATTTCTGACCATCTGCTATCGAGGTGAAAGTCTTCTTAAGCAAATATCTGTGCTGTGAGTTCAACTGTGCCATCAGATTTCAATTCTGATCACCGGTTCAAAAGTTATAAAAAACCACTTGTACGTTTACTGAACATACTCAAACAAAAAAAATCAGAAAATGATTCTGAGCACTCTGTGTCTCTTCATCACACACCGTTAATTTTCACAAACTCGTAAAATTACCACGTTTTTAAGAAAATAATTTCACTAAATTTCACATTCTTTTCATCCACAATGTTTATTTTTTATCGTAATCTCAAAGCTTTCATCAAAACCTTTGTGCCGCCGTAATTATCTTCACCTTTTCCATTCACAAAACTCATCATAATCACATAGATCATCATCATATTTCTTTGATATTTTTCAATATCATTTCATGAAATATCCATTAGATTTATTTTTAAACATCTATTGTCAAAAATATCTATAGAACCCAATAATTAACTATAGAAACACACCTTATCAATAATCAGAATCAACCCAAAAATGCTTCAATGTAACCATTCTGGATTTTTTCCAAAAATCCCCCCCTATGGGTTTGTGGAGAACTCTCTCATTATTTGATACCTCATTCAATATCCTTCCATCTTCAACCACCACTCTCCTCTTATAATTCTAATAGCGATCAAATATTTACTCAAAACATAATCTTTGACCACATGAGTAATTCATGGCATGAGAAACAACAATATAATGAACATTTCATTGATAAAAAACTTCATTCCGGTCAATAATTATTGAAACCAAACAACTTCTTTAATCAAAAACCTCAGCTATCATGATATATAATCCTTGAATGGTCACTTAAAGAATTGTAAGATTTAATACACCCTATCTCACTGATCCACCTACCAGCTTATCCCCATATTATTGACAACAAAATTTCTCCCTTAATTTCTCCCCCATTAAGAGCCACACTTTTTTCAACTTTGTCAACGAACCTAAAGTTAACTCCTTTGAAATCAAAATTAGAGTAAGGAACAAAAATCAAAACATTTGAAAAAAAATCCTCATACCTCTAGGAGATGAGGATTCTAAAATCCAAACCTTTTCACAAGTGGGGAGTCCACTAGTCTCTCAGAGCTAGTCGATGCCTCTCAAAATCTTCATTGGGTAAGATATTTGTCAGAATTTGTATAACCAATGGGTCTGTAGGCCCATAATCCAGCTTCAAAAACGTTTTCTCCACTTTAACATTGATGAAATCCTATTTGATCTCAATGTGATTTATCATTGAGTGGTGGAATGAATTTTTTCTAAGATTGATATAACTCGAATTATTGCACTATATTCCAATCAGTGACATCACATTAACTCATATATCAAAAATTTTCTTCTTCATCCATAATAAATGAATGCATTCTTGAGTATCATAAATATACATAGCTTCTATGGTGCTCAATGAAATGCAATCATGTTTCTAAATCCGCTTGGAAATACACAATCCACCAAGATCAGAAGCACCTCCTAAAATTGATTTCATGTCATCTATTGAACTAGCCCATTCTACAAATGTACATTTCAATATCTTTGGATGAGGTTTTTCATTATACATCAAACCAAAATATTTTTTTCCCTTGACATACTGAAGTATTATTTTTTACTCCAAGCATGTGGGTTTCCTTGGTATTGTTTCGGTATCACGATGCATGACATGTGGGTAAATTTTTTTTGGTCTTTTGGTGTCATGTACTATATAATCCCAATAGTTTTCTTTTATAATATGATATTAAAATCATTCCAAAATCACCATTTGATAATTTTTTCTGGTTAGAAACTAGGGTCTTCATATCCTTTAAATTTTCCATTCCAAATCTTCTCAAAATTTCCTCAACATACATGGATTGATAAATTATAGTTTCGTTACTTCCTTGTGTCAGAAATAAAGTGAGGAAAAAAATCATCTCACTGATCATTGACATTTCTAACTAACTTTTAATGAATTCAAAAAAAATTCTACATTGTACTTCATCTAACCCACTGAATAATATTTCATCGACATAAAACAACTCTAAAGTCCTTTGATTTCTATAATTGTTCACATATAAATTATAATTAACTCCACCATAATTGGAACTGAGTTTCTTCCAAAATTTACCTATCCATGAATAAAAATTGTCTATGTGCCTTTTTCAACCCAAATAAATCCTTCTTCTACTAAGAAGGTATGTTCTCATCATCATGAATTATAAAACCATTTGGGATCTCAACATAAACTTATTCTTCTAGAACCCCTTTTAGAAATGATGACCTATAGTCTCTAAGGTAAAACATAAAAATTTTATGCACTAATGTATTCAAGAATAATATTATTCTCTCGGGCCTTGAAACATGTGAAAATTATTCAAAAACATTGATACCCATTATCTGGGAGTACCCTTTTCACACTAGTCGTTCTTTGTTTCAAATCACAACACCATATTCATTATTTTTTTTGCAAAAGACCCATTTTGTACCAATGAATTTCTTATATATTTTCCTAAAAACAATCTCCGATATCTAATTCATTCAAAACTACTGAAGATCATTATTCATAACCAAAACTCAATTTTCATCTCCATCAACTTCATTTGAGTAAACATTTTACACTTTTACTCACCTTGAGTTGCATACCTCATAATTGCTGCCATATGGAAGCTATTAAATTTTCTTTAAAATATTAATTTCATTATCTAATATAGAAAAATCATTTATTACAAATAATTTTGCAGCCTCATGTTGAAACATTTTTTAAATTATCTAACAGCTTCTTCATATCATGGAAATAGGCTGCTAATACGATGTAGTTAGATCAAAATAGATAATCAAGAAATACCTACATCTTATTACATCTCCCTAATCATTCTTATTGATGTCAGATGGCATAAAAGTTCAAATTTTATATCCCATTGAGATCAAGAATCCGATTAGAAGATATAATTATCCTCCTATGATGCGAAACTAATCATGTTGCGGGGCCTAATGTTTTGACCCTCAACCATTATTCTTCTCTTGCATCATTTATTAACATGTGGAACTTTTCAACGAGACATCAACAAAACCTCTAATCCTACTTATTCAAAACTCGGTGTTGGAAAAAAGTGATAATGTTAATAACAAAATCATTGTCTATTACAGTCAATTACTTCAATAAATTTTAGAACCTATTAATCCATTTACTAATTTCAAGGAATTATTCTATATTAATTAATTAGATCTTACTACTAATTTGAATTAGATGATATTTTGGAGCACATCACATCACCATTTTTCGTCATCAGATTCCACTTTACCTTGGATCCTAGATCACATTTATACATAAACACTTGAATATAAGTTAATAGGATTTTAACACATATGGATAGGTGATTCTCTAGATTCGACAAGAAGATAATTTGGGATGATCATGATGGATCAACCCATTGATACATTCTTAGAAGGAACCTTTCTCTTTCTATGTGTATTCCATCTGCCCAACAACCTTCAACTATTTTGGTCATATGACCAAAAATTATTTCACAACATATTGTGCCTCATTCTAATATTTGGGTTTTATAGGTTTTTTTATTTTCAAAATTTTATGTTTATACCCACTGGTATAAATTTCCTTTTTTCAGAATCCACCAGAATTCCACTATCCAAGATTAGATGTGTGAGCAGAAATCCTTCCATAGGTCTTATGCTCTAGATTCTTCTCTCATTAGAGAGATGTTTTTATATCCTTCAATTCTCTACATGTGGCATGACATGTGAATTTTACATGACATTCTTAATTAATTTTTCTTTTATTAGTTGTTTGTGTCACACCGCCCCTTCTTATTAGGTCTGAGTATTTCATTGAATTTACACTCTTCTTAAACAAAATTGGAGCATCTCCTTCCTTTTCTTTTAGGTTTGTTCACATTCGTTCCTGTAGAGTTATTATAAATGTAATAGAGGAGTATATTGACACACCATTTGTTAAGATCCTTGTGAATCCCTAGAGGCTATAATCTTGTTTTCCAACATATCATTATATATTCCGCTATTGGCATTTTTCATGGAAACTGACAGAGTTTGAGGTCTTCTTTCTAGTTCCTTTCCCATAATTTTGTTGTTCGTGCTATAATATCTTGTTGAAAGCCCATAATCCAAACATGTAGAACATCTATAATTAAAAACAAACCTGATGTAATTATTTTTTGGTTTGATACATTGATGCATATTCATATTTTCCTCTAACATTGAGATCTTGAACTTCTTGATACATACACATGTTATTTCCATATCTTACATAATTATATCTTCTAATGGATTCTTTCTTCTAAGATGAATTCCTTTTAGGTTTTTTATGAAGCCTATTTTTTTAGATTTTTCAATATTTATTCCTTCACGACATGAAATATATTCCAAATCCTTTGAGAAAAAGTATTATTCATGACCTTGAATCCCAAACAAATAGAAAATGATTTCATTATTCCTTATAAGAGTCTTTTTGGTCTATCTTTATCACATTATAGAACATTTTTATTTTTGTAACTGTTCATTGATCTTTTCCTCCCATGAATGAGAGAGGGTTCATCATATCCAATACTAGTTTTACTAAACTAGATGGATTTTGGGATGATATAATCTTTTCTTGCTTCTTCTATTAAGTCACCTATATTCTCTTCATTTCATCATTACTTCCATCAGGATAATAAAATTTTAAGTGTAGTGAGTCCTTAAACATGGGCTTGCCTCAGGAATTAGATTTATCCACTTCTTTCATCATTGATTATAACTGCACTCTAAATTTATAAATATTTATATTCATTTATTCAAGTTGAGTATTTTTTACTCTCTTTATATTCTTCCCACTCCCCATATAATATCTTAATTCCCATGTTAGCTTATCCACCATGTCACTTTTCTCCTTTATTTTATATTTTTTATAAGCAGTAGAATCAGAACAGTACTCATTATCTTGTGCTAGACTTTGATCTTCATAACTAATTCAGAAAACTACGTAGAAATATCATCAATTCTATATTTCATATTTTTAATTTCATATGACTTTTTATTCTTTCCATTGTCACAATCTTTGAGTTTTTCTCCCTTGGTAGCCAACTTTTGTTGTTCTTCATCTTGGGAATCATTCTTCTCACTTAGAATTTTATCTACATCTACAAGCTATTGATTTAAACATCTTAGATTTTTGACATCAATATCCAGACTTGTATATGAATATATTCAGTTTAAATGATTCAACAATTTTTTTATCTGATTAATTTGTTTTGAGGATAGCTTATACTTCTGGTTTTCTTGAAATTTCTTCATTATCTGTAAGTCTATCATCACATGAAATATCAGGTTCTCCACTCATTTATTCTACATTATCAAATGAGTGAGTATAATAACTGAATGATTTATCAAAAGCATTATCATGTTAATTAAATGATTCCTTAAACTGAATCAAAGACTTTCTATAAAAACTTCAACTCCGAAGAATGTCAGCATAATTCTGCTTCTTGTTCGAATTTCTTCCCATTGATATAAAACACCAAGAAAAGATGATACTGACTATTTAATTTAAACAATTGACTGAACCAATTTAGATAAAAAAATCATATGAAATAAACCTTTTCTATGATACCAATTTTTAGGTTCAAACTGGTCCTGGATACCCTGAGGGGGGGGGGTGTTGAAATGGGGTATGAATATTATATTAAAAAATTATTCATTCCCCACTAGATCTTGACCCCTTTATTACTAGTGTCTCTTTGTTTTCATATATGATTTAAGTTTTATCATATTATTTCCTTTTTTATTTGATTATAAGGCTTTGAATATAATAAATGTAAGAAAACACAAAGGCACATAGATTTTTACTTGGTTCAATCTCATTGTGCTATGTCCAAAAAGCATATAACAATGATGTGATGGTGTAATAAATCAAATAAAACTCACTACCAGTTACAATGTTTTGTCTTGATATTCTATGCCTCGGCTTACATCCTTTACAATATTTAGGGTCTTCTCACTACATTCTCAAGGTTCAATCTCTATGTCTCATCCTCTGGGTCCCTAGTAGTGGGAAGGATCACTATCTTCATATTTCTTCGCTCAATTATCTTAGAAGGGATCCATTCTCAGTTTATACACCTATAGGTCCCTCTATTATCACTGATAAATGCATAATACAATGTATTAAGATGCTCTATTGATGTCCAACTTTCATTTAAAATTGAATATCACTTTACCAGAGAATACTAGGAAATCCATTTTCAAAAAAATTTGTAGAGCTCATTTCTTCACGAAGCTCCTTCTTCGCGTAACTCAATAGAACCATCGAAATGTAGACCTACTTTTGCAAAGACCAATATTTAATAGAGCTCAAACTAGCCTCCATGTAGAACTTCACTTTTCAGAATGCTCTCATAGTCTTCAAAAAGCACACCTCTTTCTCAATTCATAACTAGCCTTCATGATGTTCCTCCCTTTTACAAATCACAATTATCCTTCTAAGAGTTCCCTTACATTCATAAAGCTCAATAGCTTCACGAACCACCATTGTGATTCAAGGGCCTTAAGAATTTAGTTGATTATCGCTTCTCTTCTAAATGGGGTAGGGGATATTTATAAGAATTTCCCACATGCTCCAGAACCTTCCAGAAATGTCTACACAACTTCACAGTGCTTTTATTTTCCTATCAAAATGCACCATTTTTTGCAAATCTACATAAATTGTTTTTTTGTAATTCTTGTCATAATATTGAATCCTTATGTTAAAGATTTTGAGCCACTGTGATGCTCCTTTTATCATAATCACATAGCTTATATAAAAACCTTTCTGCGATTTATTCCGAACATTAATTTAGGTCCTTATTGAAATCAAAAATTAAATAACCACTTATAGGTTTAGACTGGGTAGTGTCATAAATGAAATTTGGAGTCCAAACCTGATTGTATCAAACACATATTTTATTCCTTCTTCACATAATACATTAAACTCTCTTTGTTCATTGTGATGACTTCACATCTAGAATATAATTCTGGAAATTAATATATATTTACCATCCCCATAAGAACAATTTAACCTTATTTCATCACTTTCAAACCTCTAGATCTTACCATAGGTGTCCAATTTTCTGGGAATCCTTCCGTAAGTTGAAGTATTATTATTTTGGGTACCTACTATTTTTTTTCCAAAAAAATAATTTAGCCTCCAAAAAATATAATACTACACTACAAATCCTATCATGATTTAATCATTTTAATCATAGTAATCAATATATTTAATACAAAGAACCATGATTGAAATGAAAATACCCAATCCCCTACACAAGAATTTAGACTATTCCTCATGGTTGGAATCTCAAAAATCAACAATAGACCCTCACTATAGACTTATTTAATACAAACATAAATAAAACTTATTGTTAAAATTGGGAAATAATATTAGAGTATAATAAGAGAAAATTTAATGGACCTTCACTTTTCTGTGAAAGAAATAAACTCAGTATTTTACATTTCATCTTTTAAAATAGACAAGGCTTTTCATTTGGATATTCTGATTTGAATTATTTTTTAATATGAATGCCACTTTCAATTTAACTCATGTTTATTTTATACCCTGATTAGCAAGGTACACATATGGATAGAGTTCATAACATAACTTAACAACATGTTAATTAACATAAGTTTGAGAATAATATAGCATCTATTCTGTGTAATTTCTTAATATAAAATAATAATAAGGGATTCATTGTTAGGTTCAAATTAATATGTGGCTTCAGGGAAGGTAGATAATGGTATGGAAAAAATTAATCTTAAAATATTTATTTTAATCTAAACTATAATGCATGATATCAAAAATTAATCTCAACGGGAATCTATATTTATATAATTCATAACTCTATTGAATCCAAAATCTCAATGTGGGATCATGATACATATACAAATAATGAATTAATCATCCCATATTTCTATTAAAAATATATATGTATATAATATTGTTTTATTAAATGTGATATTAATATAAATATCACATCCAAAATGCAACCATAGTTGATCAAATGATCATAGGACCGATAATGGTGATTTTTTATCCTCCCGAAAGACAACCCATTTTTTATTTTTTTAGTAAGATTAGAGGAAATTGAATATAATTAATAATATCATGGAATGTCCCAAAATAGGAATGAAAAACCCCATCATGTTCTCCTAATGAATTATAAAATCATTCAGCATGGATAGACTTTCACCTCAGATTTATTCTTTGATGTCTCCATAAAAATATACTGATTATGGTAAGAAAGGTGAAATATCCTTGTAACATGGATGTTTTATTAAAAGGTCAATTACAACTTATAAAAACTTAATAAATGATTAATATTAGGTGGGTCCTTGGATAATGGGTTAAAAAAATAATACCTCAAATATTTTAAAAGTTATTCTTTTAATTCATAGATCTGATAAGATGCCAACAAATTTCTAGAAGAGAATTTACAATAGTAACACAAGAAATATTCTATATAATATGTTGGAAATATTAAGCTCAGAAAATAAATAATTAACTAGAATAATGGTTGGGGATTGTACTCATGAAAATAAATAAGAATAATTTAAATAATTAATTAAACTATAAAAAATTCTATGCATGAAAAATATCATTAATATTTCATTTACAAAAAATTAGCATGCTCAAATAAATCATGATTTTTTAAATCCAAACCCACATGATTATCTATACTAATTGTTTCTCCCATTGTTACCATTAAATTTTATTGAAATATATATATATATAATTTCATGAAAATATAATTATCATAAATAATCTATGTCTCCAAGATTAGTTAATTGATGAAAAAATAAAATGCCTGGCATGGAATTTTAAGTTCAAACTGAAAAAAAAATTAATTGTGGAAATTAAATTGAAAATGTGAATAACTATAATTCTTACTACCATATCAATTATGTAACTTATATGGTATAATATGTTCTTCTAGAACCATATTTATGATATGAATGTGGATCACAATGTTTGTCTTCTATATTTTTTGATGTGAAGGGAGTTCAGGATGTTAGTTGGTCCTACAACATCTTATCATGCTTCCTATTTCTTGCTCCTAAAAAATATAAATAAATTTGTTAAAGAAAATTCCATTCAATAATTATAAAAAAATATAAGGACAATTAAAATAAAATCATAATATATAAATATATCCTAAAAAATCAATAAATTAATATTCCAATAAATAGATTAAATTTTTATGTTGCCTCACAGAAGCCTATATTTTTAACCATATTTTAGATTGACCATACACATGTTATATGATAGGAACATTATATAGAGATTACCATATTTGGTTAAAACAATGTTGAAGTTTCTTTTAATATGTCTCATATTATCATCTTCTTGGTTGGATTTTGGTGTCTTTTTATTGTTTTAACCATAATATGGACAACACAATATTGAATAAGAAGAATTTGAAATCAATATAGATTTGATAGAATACATATTTGTCAATGGATCGATACATATTGTTAAATAAATTAAATTAATAACACCATTAATGTGATCAATCTCTTTAATTTGTTATACTTATTCTACTTTTTCTACAAATCAGCATATGGTGAAACATGATCTTATAATTCTTCTTCTTATGGTGCAATTAAATATTAGATAAAATCCTGATCAACAAGGAATCCATAATTTCATCCTCATATTATTCTACTAATACTTCTTCCCCCATAGAATATCTTAATTATTAATGAAATTTTCAAAAAAAACACTACAGTTGAGGTACATTCATCTTTGTGTTCTCGTTCTTCTTCTTGTTGTGGTAAAAGGATTTCTATGTTATCCCAAAATAGTTTTATAGGATGGTCACCCTAAATTGATACATCCCTCTACATCACTAGAAATCATTTCATACAATTTATTTTCCTCTTCACTATCCAATTAAAGAATATGGGGGTATTGGTATTCAATTCATGGCCATGGTTGCAGGTTCTTATTGAATATATTTTCCAACATTTTATTATCATTAAGTTGTTGTGTCATATCCTATCGCATAAAATCAATCCTCTCCCTGGTAGTCAACATGCTCAAAACCCCTTGAATTGATACCAAAAAAATGAAGTGTTGTAAAATATATAAAATAACTAAATTAAAATACTATACTAAAATAAAGAAACAAAACATGTGAAAATAAATTTCCAAAATTATTAATCCATTATTATCTCGGCACCGATCCATTGGAATGAAAACAAAAAATTTATAGCACATTGGGAATCATTATTTCCCATAGGTTTACTAAATATAAAAAATTATAACATAAAAAAACAAATCACTTACTGAAATATTTTATATGAAATTAATGTCCTAGGTTCCAACTCATATGGATAGGTCTGCTGAAAATATAATTTTATACAATTGACCTAAACAATTTACCTTTTTTTGCAATTTGATCTGCGATAATGAGAATGTGCTTGATTAAAAATGTAGAGGATGACAATAAAAAAATAAAATATACTACTCAGAAATGATAAAAGTTCATAAACTATGGAATTGAGGTTTAAAGTTAATCAATTTTTTGTCATAATTACTTTAATGTGATCTTGTTGGTTCAGATGATCAATCTACCTCTCACTAAAAACCCTTTTATACTAGCTAAATACTTTGGTTTTATAGAAAAATTGGTAACCCAAAATGATTTTTAAATGTAGAACCAATTTATTCTCAATGGTCATGGTCATGTTTGAATTCTATTTTTTCATTATAGAATGCTCTTTTAATTCACATGAAATGATTGTGTCTGTAAAATAAATTAGGGAATGGATGAAGATATTTGGAATGAAGAAATAAAATATCAATTAATTATAAAACAAAAAATTACTTTAGATTAATACCCCTTCAATAATAGATTTGGAAAAAATAAATCTCCCAATAATGATATCCCTGAGACAGTTAATAGAATAAAGAAACTAAAACCTTACATAAATTACATTGTGAACTGGAGGAGGACCCTATATAGTGATTCATCTTTCCCTAATTTTTGGTCCCTAATTCCACAGGGTAATAATGAAAAAACCTCTATTTATAGATATTCATATCGTGATTAAGTGGATTATATTAATTATCAATGTGTCCCACTATGAGTCTCGGGTCAGTAATGAGTGTTCAGTGGTGGTCTGGGTAACAAATATTATGTCTCCATTGGAATCAGTGTTGAAATATCCACTTACTGGGTCTATTTGAGAAATTTCCAAGTGTGACATATGGTGTAATACTATGAATGTATATACCCCACTTTTTTACATTCTTCACATCACTGTCAAATTTCATTTAATTACTTATAATTCTATGAATCCTAAACTTTGTTCATGATGTTAATCTCCAATTTTGAGTCTTGGATGCCCTTTTTCATCTCATCTATTCACTTTTGACCCACGAGGTCATACCATTGGCATCAAATGTCAAGGGATTCCTTCTTTGAGTGGATATATGAATTGTATTTTGTTTATATTGTTCATTTTAAAAAAATAATTATATACTACCAAATATGGTCAATTACATTACAAATTCAAGCAATAATTAATGAAATAAATCAAATAAACCAATTTATTTAATTTTAAAAATCATACATAAAATGTATATATCACAACTTTTACCTCAAACCATATGAATTAATCATTCACAAAGTAAAAAAACTAACCAAAACTACAAAACATAAAAAATTCACATGGAAGTGAACCTGAAAATAAATAAAAAATCATATTACCAATAAATAAATAAAATATAGTGATAAAATTAGGGTTTGGAAAACCTCCCACCATAAAAACTTATTCCCCAAAAAAATCAAACATTACAAGATAGAAAATCCCAAAACATTCATCCCAAAAGCATGATCATAGGGATTGGTATCTCTAAACTAAACCCCAAAATGAATGAAAAAATCAAACATGGATGTGAACCCAATCTTCATATGTAACACATACATAGGCAAAGAGATAATTATTTGAATATCAGAACTTGGTCTGCCATCCATCCATGAATTCAAATGAAATCTTACTCCCTATGGAAAAATATTCACAATAAAGGGGAAACCTAACAAGAGAGACAAGTTTTATAAAAACCATGGCACAAGGATGATATACTATATATATTATAAAAATCCATATGTGTAATAGTTAGACACATTATCCATGAATTAGGAATAATTCCCATTTTAAAGAATAAATAAAATGAACCAATTATAGAGGTCAAAGAAGAACTAAAATTACCTCAACGAGATGTGAAAGAAAATATCAAATAAGGATAACATTGAAACTTTGGTTGAAGAGGATGTAACTTGTGGAATCATATATGAAACACTAGAACCCCAGTGATATCATCCAAAAAATAAATGTGCCAGATAAGGTAAAACCAATGAATTCATAATACCTATCTCGGTAATCCATGAACACACCCAATACTTCAAATTTATATCCCATCACAATGTGATCATAAGGAAATGATAGAATCCATGGAATTGATCACTAAGACAAATAATCAATTATAGAAATTCAACTCTATGTAAATCATCATTCTACTTGTAGAATTCAAGGATGAACCCATATGGATAGATCAAGTATGATTCACCTAAATTCCATGATGGACCATAACATTTTCAAATAATTTCTCCCCATTAGTCATGATAATAATAATTCTCTATGATATAAAACCAACCATTCTAGAACAGGGTTACATTAAGACTGTGGGAGGAAAAAATCAAACTGTGAAACACTCAATCCCTTTTATACAATCCATTCTTGAAGGTTGAAATAATAAAACACGAAACATAATCCCAAAATTCCACTTTCTAATAGTAAACACTTGAAAACTTATCCCCTAGTCACATTTTACCATTAAATCATTTTATAATAACAATGTGATGTTTAAAATTGGAAAACACAATTCCAAAAATAATTTTAAAAATATAATGTTTATTATTTAAAGACTCATATATTTTAGAAATGTTTAACATGAAAAAATTTCATATTAAAAAATTATTTATTATCTTAAAGCCTATTTATTAAATAAATTTTATGTTACAATAATCCTTTATCAAAATTACGAGAAATCACCAAAACACTACCATCATCAAATTATATTTTTGAAACCCATTTTCATTTTTTTAAAAAAATTTCTCTTTAACCCATTCAAACATTTTAAAACACCCGCATAAATTTATAAATACCGATATAAACATTAGAAAACTCTTATTTATTAGTTTTCAATCAAATTATCTCCCATTTAAATTCAATGAATCATTTTATTCCAAATTTTTTTTATCTAAAGTCCAAAAATCAAATTTACCTACTTATTAAATCAGTATAATTATTTAATTGGTTTAAAACTAAACACATAATTATTTTAAAATCATACATTTATAAATTAATTTCACCTTTTATCTCCAAAAAATACCATAATCAAATCAAAATACAGCCAAAGGAATCTAACACATAATTTCAAGAGGTGACTATATTCGATGCACAGTTTGGCCACAGGACTTAGGAGACTAGGGGCCATCTATACAACTATAACCATGAGTGATCATGAACTATGTACCCATGCTCCATATAGATTTCTACGACTTCTGCTCTCAACTAGTACCATTAGTTTTGTCCTCCTTTCATCCCCAACTCACTAAATAATAATGAAACCCAAAAACAAAAGACTCATAGACTGAAATACCAAGGAAACTCTGAATCAAGATGAGAAAGAGATCACATAACACTTCAGGTCCCAACCTATTGAGTTTTGAACACATAAATACACATCCTACCATATATACCGAATTAAAAATTGTACCCTTTAATATTATTTTTTCATGATCCTACCTGATATCCCCCCCATTAAATGACCAATCCACTATGTCATATTACTCGAAGGGTGTTCTCAATTTCAATGGGATGGAACAAGTTCTTCGGCATCGGGGAAGCACCAAGTGGAAACAATTTCACCCAAAAAATAATTATTAAAAGTAGTGGAAATAAAATAAAATTATAGCATGAATTGTCCATACATCATATGAAAATTCTAGTAAAAAATTAATTTCAAACAACCTAATATCAAAGTAAGAATCTGGTCAACATTACTGATCACCAAAAAACTCCCTCTGTATTCTGATCCCCCTCTCCTATAAGGAAATGATGGTCACCTGATGGATTTTATTCTTTAACATATATATAGTTACACTCTATCGAGAGAAAACTATAAAATCCCAAATGGAAAACATAATAAAATAAAAATAAAAAAACTAAACAAAAAACATACATTACTCTTTGTGACTATAAAAGTAACCACATAAGAAATTTAAAACCAATCATCCAATGGGTGAGAACAAATCGATTGAGCCCTACAACTAAAAAAATAATAGAGATAGAGGTGCAGTAAATAACATGAATAGGGATTCCAAAGCATTAAACACTATCAAATAATTATCCTTAAAGAGAAAACCATTTCAAGCTAGTTCTAAAATTCATATATTAAAAATATTATTATATTTTTCCTTCCAATAATAGTATCATTATAATTATTCATAAAATTATTTTTTCCATTTATTTAGAAATCCATTTTTAATGAATCATAGATTTTACCAAAACTCATTTATTATAGGGAATGATCTGATGAAGTAAGGGTGTCAATATAGAAGCATGATATTAAAAATAATATCATAATGTTCTAAAAATATAATAATGTATAATAAATTTATAATTATTTTATACATAAACAGAAAACTCTGGAAAAGATAAATTTTAAATAGTACCATGACAACCGGAAAAAATGGGACCCATCATAATAGGATACCCCAAGGTAGCATGGGTATTTGGGGTCCTAGGTTCCCCATATTCATGGTGTAAAACAACATATATATATATCCCTTATCATGTCTGAGATGATAGTGGGGATTCACCCAAGGTCCAACAGATATAACTCATTTTATGTAGTTTAGTCAGTGTTGTAGTGTAATACTACTAGGGTCACTAGACTAAGGACCAAATTGATCACCTATAAATTTAGACCTAGTCTACCCACCTAGGTACATAGAAATCCAATGTTCCATTCCCATAACAATAATACATAGGCGAAGGGTAATATTAAAAAACATTTCTCAATCAAAGAACAATGTAAATAAAGCATTAAAAAACTTCTCACATCCTTACACTACCATTGCAAAGACCCTTTATTATAAGCATCCCAAAATGAGAATCACATAAATTTGAGTGAAAAAAATAAGAAACTGTACTTCCATTAGTTTGAAACTCAATTTATAAAGATATTTATAATTTTATATCCATGACTTATATTTTTATAAATAGAAAGTGGTCATTTGGAAACCAACTTTGACAACATATATTTTTTTATCACAAAACAGAAAATAATCGTAGTTACATATAAACCAAGATATATACAAATTTATATAGACAACATGTTTCCCAATGCACTTATTCTACATTCCAAATGTGAAAATGTAAAAATACAGAACCTATATATATATAACTCACTTTCGATACACCAAAGGGTTATAAATATCATCAACGATATTTTTAGGAAAAAAACTCCCTTTGGCCTTTAGGTAAAATGAAAACGAAATAACACATTATCATTCACACTCATAAGTTACTAAAATAATAAATTTTGGAAGATAAACCATACACTATTAATTATTCACCTTTCAAATAATAATTTAGAAACAAGAGTCATTGAAGAAAACCCTTGGATTATTCTCAATAAAACATGGGAAAATAAAATATCTCATTATAATGGAAAAAATTAATTTTGTATACTATATTTAAATCAAAATATAATGAAAAACCATATAAAACAAGAAATATATTATGGTGTCATGTTTAAGGGTTAATACATAGGAAAACATACACCAAACCTAGTCCCATCGCCAATGGTGGCTCAAATCTACCTCAAGGTTCTATATGGTGCTTGAGGAAAATATTAGAAACTGTAACATCCCAGGACAACTGACTATGGAAATAGTATTCAGAGCGGTCATCACATGGCCTCAAACACACCTCCCTGTATAACATAAGCTACTGGATAGAAACAATGGTAAATTGTTTTTAGAGTGGGAAGATTATACCCTCAAGATCAGACTAACATTGTGGTATATCATGTGCAGAACAACGTAAAATAGTGGAAGAATGGAAAAAAATGCAACAACATGGAAAAAATAACATAATAACTGAGTAAAAGTGGCCAAATAAAATTAAAAATAATTGATGTATGAAATATTATTCTACAAGTATAAGTAGTAATAATTACAATCGCAATACAGTGTAAAAAAAGAACAAATTCCCATTGACTAGCTCTATAATCATCTCGAGCATCGAGTCGTTCCTCTGCGCCAAAATTTTCCTATTACTATAAAACAAAAATTTTATTCTTACTTCTTCACATAATAAATATTTTTAGACATAATATTTCCCTACTTACCAATTTATGAATGAGTAGGGTGTAAGATACCATCTCAGTAGGCCATCACCAATTGTGTCTAGCCCAATCCATTATTGGAAATAAAAATTGGGGACTGTTCTAGAGTAAATATATGAAAGATATAGATAAATATAAAAATTCATTGTACTTGGTCCCAATTGGACACTCTTTTGATTTTGATGCTTTGGCCTAAACTAGTTTGGATAAACCAAAGGATCCAGATATTTTAAATTTAGGGAGATATATGAGTGGAGGTAGACTAACACTATGCTTGTGGTTTATCCTAGAGAAAATGTCCAAACATATTTAATAAAAAGGGGATTAATACATATTTCAAAGATGTTAATTTACAATTTCATTCATTAAATTTTAGATAAACACACTATAAGAAGTATCAAGACACCCTGAGCCCATCAATGGAAATCCAGAGGGACTTTCCAAGTATCAATTGTTAGTCCTGGTTTATATACAATGCCTATGAGACTTTATATAGTGACCCCATTATTTATTCCCATTTATCACTCAAATAATTTTTTGTATTTTCAAGTACTATCATAACTCTAAGTCCATACCTAATTTCAAACATAGGGGTTTGAGTGTCTCTTGAGGCATTTTACAACCAATCATTACATTGGGCCAATCTATGGGGACTCCCCTAGGGAATTAGTGTAACTTTTCTTGATGGAAAAAAACTATTGTTCATCAAATCTTATGGAGAGAGGATATCACCCCTAGAATGTTTACATACTATCAATAAATCTAACAAAAAGGTATGAGTATCCTTATGTGGTATCCTTCAATTTAAACCCCTTGTCTCACTGTTGGATATATTATAAAATAATTAAAAAAGAACATCATTTATAACAATCAAAGAATCATTTAATTCACTAATCATCACTAAGTAATTTTGACAACAACACACCTCATATAAGGGTATTTACTATAAAAACATGAGTTTTCTGACCACAAATTCATTTATCATAATTAAACATCATTTCAAGACTCATACACCATTCATCCTTTAAAAGCATTTCTACAAATTAATCCAAGAGGAAATAGCAAAAATTCACCTAATAAATGTATTATAAATATCATACATAACTAAATTACATCAAATAAAGGTCTGAGTGGCTATCAATCAACGAGTTATTAAATTAAAAGGATATTTTTATTGGATCCTACCTCAAACAAAATGAATTTTCCTTTTGAAAATATCAATACGTGGCTTCCCATTACATCTACATTCAGTTAACCCTTCTATTAAATTCATGAACACCTTTCCCCAGTTAACATATTTTCATGGTCAAATATGAAAAAGGGGTCCTTGTATTAGATCTTATACATGTATACTTCCCCTCTTAGTTACAAATGTTTGCGTCTATATATATTTATATAAGCACACCTAGCACCATTATATATATTAATCATACCATGGGTGTATATATATAAAGGGGGACATACATAATAAATTCACTCTTAAACATGCATACACATATAATCCTTCAACAACGTCAACCCAAAAACACTTCTATGATAAACAAGATGCTCTAAAAAAATATTTTGAATGATAAAATTTATAAAAAACCTAATTTATATAGGTCCAAATAATAGGTAGATGAAAACCTACATCAATTCAATAAAAGGTGAACTAAAATGCCCCAAGGTTCTTCCCCATAGCAGTGGATGGTGAAACATGCCTGAAAATGCCCCAAGAGACACATCTCACACCCTATTGGGAAGATAAGCTTTAAAAACAAGTCCACCAAAAGCCCTAGCATCTAGCCGAATGAACTAGATGATACAGAGGAGAAACAAATACTGGAAACAATGATAAAGATTGGATATATAGATTACCTTGATGAATCAAATTATAAACCCAACAAAATCTGGGTGAAATCGATTTTTAGAGAGGAGGTTGGTGAGGGGTGCCATGCGTGGTAGAGTGGTCTCTGGGGTGCGACATTTGAAACAAGTTGGGGGATGGGTAGATTAGTATTTTTAATTTTGTTTTGTTTTAAATACTTTGTGAATGGTTGTCACCACATAGTTAGAAAAACAATGTGTTAATTGTGCAATGAAAAATTCACACACACTATATAATAGGCAATAAGCATGCTTTCTAGGAGGGAATTTGGAAAATACATGTGTATCCCATGTGACACATGCTGAAACTATGGGTTAGGCCACATGGTTTGCTGGTCGAGGCTAGATAGTTTCATACATCCAATTCTCCCTGCCAAATCCTACCTACTGGAGGTTTCGGAGATTGATGATCCAGAAACAAGACAGAACACCAAGGGCACCCCCGGGCCTTGAACGAAATTTAAGAACAACAAATTGATGTTTTTAAAAACTATAAATTCCATTTTTATGCTTATTTTATAAAATATATAGTCCACCAAATGGTAATATTAAAAATACCTTGGAATACAATTAGGTAAAAAAAGGGTTCTATAATCACCCACCTTAAAAACTATCATCATAGGGAAGCCTTGGTAAAATGAAGAGAACATCACTCGACTTACTCGATTAATGATGTCTCATTCAAATTGTGTCACTAAATTTCCAAATTCCAAATGCACCTCTGAACATCACCTAAACACACAACACATAAGTAATAGAAACTCAAACCAACATCCTCTCTGCAACCAAAGAATTGAGACAGGATTACCCGATCTCAGTGAACTAGAGACACAATCACCCCACTATCTCCCTCAACATATTATTCTAATACATAATGTATAAGACAAAATCATGGGTTTTCGATAATAATAATTTCATTCCATTATTTTCGTGCAACATTACAATTGTGACCACTACACGAGATAGTATTCAAACAAAGGATCAAATTCAAACTGATCCCATTTAAATTGACCATGTAGAAATTATTATGAAAAGTTCCAGCCACAATCTACAGTTAATATGACATACACGACAATGTAAATAAGTAGTTCCTCAGCTGCTACATATGGGGTGAGTAAGGTATATTAAGCCACACTATCACTGGTCAACTACCCAACAGGAACTAGACATAGACTACAATTTCATTTCAAAAGATATAACCATTGTAGTTAAAAGAAGTCACCTTATAGGCTCTATGAGAACAATAATTGAATCCTAAAACTGGTTACTAGTGATTTATATAACTAAAATTCTAATTTCAGTTTTTGGGCCTTAACACAATCATATAACGTTTCATGATCCATCACATTTTGATCATCATTGTAAAAATATCCCTTCGATGCCCGATTGTACACTAGGGTAACCTTAGAGTCAAAAACTAGAATCGAACAAGTCTGTATAAGGGAAAAAACTTTTTGAGATTAAAAGTGAGTCATTTTTTAAATACAAATGTCCAACCTCATGAAAATTTGATGAAACCAATGTAAAAACTCCCAGGCATTCAAGTCATGAATAAAACTGTAGGTGTCCACCAATTAGTCTATGGTGTGAATACTTGGGAACCAATTTATCACTTGGGGCTAATAACTAATTAATAACATCCACTCTTATATAGTTAATGCCTAACAAAAATGAATTTGATAAACCCAACAACCTTTGAAACATTATAATGATATATGAAAAATTCTCTTTGAGTTTATTGGGATGATTCCCAGATTGGGGGAATGGTCATCCTTAAGGTTAGAGAACACTAAGATAATCTAAACGGTTTCAAAATAGGATCGATAAACTCCTAGTATGAAGATATAGAATTTAACTGTATTGTTTCCACCCAACCATAAAAAATAATTAAAATTAATAATCATTGAACCACTAATGGATTACCTCTACGGGAAAAGGTAGGTCTCCACCGGATGACACATCAACAATGTGACCATGATACCTCCACCAATCGAGGAATACCAAGGTTACCCAAACACAACCACCATGGACAATTCCTAACAAACGGGTTCCTCACACTTTGTGCATACATATAAGAATATAATTTTCATACTCTCGAGAATGAACAATATTGACCAAATGATTACCACCCAATGGTAAATTTGGGTGAGTCTAACCATTTTGAAACAATCCCGTAGGTTGTCCTCATACTACATGGAAGGAAAAATTTAACAAGAGTTGACATGAAGATTCCCACCTTATGAGTTTTATTGACCTTAGATTTAATAGAGAAAGGGATCTCATTCCAGGGAATATCCTACATTAACCACTAACTATAGGTCCTAGAGGTGTCCACCACACTTTAAAAAGCTTTTAACAGAATAGATAGAGTTAACCATGTCCTCTATAGTGATATAATAGGTTTACTTTTAGACATACACATATGTCTCTCCCTGAGTTATATATTCTCTTTTCCATAGCCTTAGGGGTAGGCTCCGAAATGACAAACCAGTGTGTCAAACACCCGATCCACTAAGAACGTCATTCAATTAAATGGTATGTATTTTATTTCATCAAACTCTCATGTAACCATACTCCGAAGCTAGCTGGTGTTCATGACATAAAAAACTAGATTAAGCGATTGGAACTGAACTAAAAATGTTTTGTGTACCATTTAATAGGATAATAGGTACTATGCATATTTATGCATACTCCCATGATATTACACAAGTAAAGTGGACATCTTTGATTATATCCATAGGTTTAACATCCATATTCATTTAACTATATGATGGTATACACCAAGGATTAACCCAAGAGTATCATTACTCATTCAAAGTTAGAACATACTACTAACATGATGAGTTGTAAAACAATAAAAAGAAAGTAGTAGAAGGGTCAAACGACCTGCTAAACCATAAATAATTCCCTTGGATTGACCCTCCCACTAGAACTAATAACTTCAAAATGCTCATACTCAGTGGAATGATCAAACAACACCTGACCACCCATCAAAACTACATTGTCATTTTAGAAACCAAGTTTCCTATTTGGGACAATGACACCTGAACAGTACCACAAAAGAGGGTTTTCTCATAAAAAACTTATAAGAGATTTAAATATTCATCGGTAGCCACATAAAATAGCTGTTCAATAACCAAATAAAAAGGCATTGACCGAAAATGAGGTCACAAATATAAAGGTTATATATTCTTAAAGGCCCATCATTTATATTTAGACCTATGAAAGAAGAATCCTATGTAAATTCTTTGAATTCATTTCAAATAAAAAATCAAAAAAAATTAACTACCGATACTTGAAGATTAATCATGGAACACCTATTAGAGTTCAATTTGAATGGATCATGCCAGACCACTTTTATTATATAAAAATTTTAATGTTTAGTTTTAAATAAATAAAACACTATCTATAAGGAAAAATGAAATGTAATTAAACCACATTTTTAACCATTACTATTTAGAGACATCCCATCATAATTAGTCAACTTTATCTTATAACGTTCACTTTCAAATACATCAATTTATGTATAAGGTCTTCTAGAAGTTCATACTAAGGGATATCAAAGGACATTTAATATCTTAAACGATACAATTCATGAATGAATCCCCATAAAAAGACGACTTATTAATAATCCATCTTTTGTGGCATAACATACACCAATGGTGTTAATATTTACAAAATATCATGGAAAAATGAGACTTTTGAGGGCTCTATTAAGGCAATTAGGGTTCAAAAAAATCAAACCAAGACATTTTTAACTTTTAGTTTTTTTCAAACAACCTTAGTAGTTCCTTTTAATTAAATACACAACCCAAATATTCTAATTTTATCTAATTGTGAATTTGGAAACATCGTTATATGGTTCATTATTCCAAAATAAAATATCCCTTACAATGGAAACCAAGAAATTGAAGGAAAAATTATAATAACATTTACATGTACAACTGTTTCTAAATAAAATTCTTATAATAGATGGTTTAGTTTAATGGGTTACCTCTTCAATTAAAAAATCACACATAAACCATACAAGTTGATGTTGGATCCCATATAATTTCAACAATTTCATTATAATTAAAATATGGATTTAAATATTTTTAGATTTTATGAAAAACCATTTAAAATATAAATGTTTCATATATTACAATTCAAATATATGGGTCACCCTGTTCAAATTAATAAATCACCCATACAATTTTCATAATGGAAATTGTTTCCCTTTTAGAATCATATAATTCATTTCACATTAAATGAAATTTAATTAGATTGAACATTTATATATAATTATTTATGTGTATTAAGTGAGTTAATAATGATTTAGTTATATGGTTTGTCACATTAAAACATAAAAAATTCATACACCTTATGAATTGGATGTTAGCTCCCATTTAATCCCATCCAGAATGATTCATCCTATGGAAAACAATATTGAAGCATGAAAATTTTTAGAAACAACATCAAATAATCTCAACCATGTTAAGTAATAATGACCGAGTAACAATTACCTATAATGGTGAAAACAAATAATATTGTAGAAACTCATAACATAGATTTTAAGAAATGCTATTAAAAACTAAGGCCCATAAACAATTTCAAGTAGCTTAATTATGAAATATACATGGAATGGAATATAATTTTATTTTAAAGTCATGTATACATATAAAAATTAATTTAATGGGTACCCCTTATCATACAAGACCAAAGTAAATTGCTATATCTCTAATATTATTATGAAGTTGGAGGGTCTCCAATAACTCAAGGAAAATATAAATAAACAATAATGAAAATAGCACGAACAACAATCCTATTCATTCCTCTTCATATATTCCCCAAATCTAGGTTGATCACACCTTGGTGTGTCTATTTACCAAGTTCTAACACATTCCTAGTCTCCATTCTACAAGCCAAAAAATGTATAACACAGAAAAAACTGTCTATAATGCACCCTATTAACATCCTTTACAGATTGACTATGGAAATAGTTGTTGGACAATTAATCACAAGTCCTCAAGCATGACTCCTCATTTGATAGAGGCTACCGACTATGAGTGAGGGTCAAATGGTCATATTGGGTGAAAATATACCATTAATGCTAGAGTAACACATCATAATATTATGTTCATATCAATAGATAAAAGAAGAAGCATAGAAAAAAGATTAACAAAAACAGAAGTATAATATAATAATATAGTTAATTTTTAAAACTCCTATTTTAAAAAATGAATTTATTATAGATGATACAACAAGTACAAGAAGAATTAATTATAGCAGCAGTATAGTGTAAAAAAACAATATCTTCCATATGAATATCTCCATGAGAATTCAGAGCACCATCACACTCCTCAAACCAACCCAATCCTTGTAATGTTAAACAAAAATCGGAATCTGGATTCTCCCATTATCAACACTTGTAGAAATGCAGTTTACTCGGGTACCAATTGTGCTCATATTCAGTGTTAGATACAATCTTTGTAGGATAGAACCCGTAGTTTCTAGATAAATCAATTTCCAAAAATATTAAATTATGTAGTGTTCCATAGTAAATAGATGCAATATAAAAATAAATAAATAAATTCATTGTTTGGGGTCCCAATTTGGAACCCATCTAATCTACCTATATCGGCATAAAGTGGTAATTATTAAACAATGGATCCTAAAATGGTAATTTGAATGAGAAAATATAAGATGAGGTGGACTAAACCGAAGCCTATTTTTATTTTGTAGGGAATGACCCAACATCTTTAATACCATGTGGATTAATAGTTATGGTAAAAAACAATTCATTTTCTTTTCCTTTATTACAATTTGAGATAGAAACAATATAGAAAGTATAAAAATATATGGATTTCATACATGGAAATTTAGAGGGGCTTTCCAAATATTGTTCATGGGGATCTGTTCAAATCCAATGCCTATGAGTCATTCCCTAGTGACCCAACTATGAAGTCCCACATATCACTCAAAAATGTCATATACTATTAGACCTCTGATTCCCAACCTAGTGTCACACATAGGGGCCAGAGTCCCTCTTCTGTCATGGTTCAACGAAACATTCCATTGAGCCCATAAAATGGGACTCCCCTAGTGAATTTTTCTAACTCATTTGGTGGAAAAACCATATAAAACACAATGATCCCATCTGAGTCATAGATAATATCACCCCAGTGTGTTTACTAAATATAAAAAAATAAGGATCAAGAGTTCATCTAATGGATACTTAAGACATAACCCCTTGTTTCACCCTCACCACTGAGATAACATAATTAAACAAGAACTTCATATATTAGAAGACATGAATGATTCAATTCATTAAACATAACTTTAGAATTTTGAAGGCAGTAGACATTATCTGAAGGGTTTTATTATAAATACATGAAACTATTTTCCAAAAATTCATTTTTCATAATTAAAAATATTATAAAGTCATACACAATTCACATTAAAGAAGCATTTTAGACAATTAAACCAAGTAAAAATCACCTCAATTAAACTGAAAAATTATTTTTAAAAATCATAAATCACTATATAAAATTAACTAAATTTTATAAGGGAAATAAATCAATGAATTCATGACATTAATGGTTAATTAAATGGGATCCTATCTCAAACTCATTGTGTTCTTCTTTTGAGGAAGGCAACACGAACCTTACCTTTACCGAATTCATTCATATTCACCTTCACTTAAATAAAAGGTCATAGATCCCATATATACATATTTTATTAGACAAATATTTAAAATGATATCCTTAAAAATATTATTATACATTAATGCGGCCCGTTTAACTTTCACGTGTATGAATTTCCACATATATACCTAAGCACACCATTCCCCATTATTTAAAATCATCCATCAAAGGGTTGATATATATAAAGGGTTAACATAATAATATATATTCTTACACATGAATATGAATATAATAGTTCAAAGACAATAGCTCGAAATAACATTTTGGATGAACATGAAGCACTACAAAAAAATATTATGAACACAAAAATTGGAAAAACCCATAACTAAAAATGGGGCCAGAAGAAAAGGTAGAAGAAATCCTACATCAAATCAATGGAGGGAAAACCAAAATGACCTATTGTTATTCAACTTCAACTATAGATGCCTAAACACACAAGAATAACCATTGAATATCCATAAGACACCCAATTGAAAATATAATCATAAAAAATCAGGCCTCCCAAAATTGTACGAATTGATCGGATAAACAGGGTGTCACATAAGAGAAATAAACATATGCAAGAGGGAGAATAATGGGTGAGCGACCATACATCAAAGAATAAAATTACAATCCTGAAGAAATATTGGTGAAATATATGTTATGTGAGGAGGTAAATGGGGGGTGTGGTACACGGCCGAGAGGTCCATGGGGTTGCATCACATGAAATAGTTGCGGTGGAGGCCAAGAATATGATTTATTTTATTTTATTTTATTTTTTTAATTTTTGGGATAAAAAAGTTATCCATAATATAAATCTATCAAGAAATGAAAAATGAACACACATAACCTAAATGAATCTATGTGTGGGGATAAGAACATAGTTTGGGTAAACCATTCATAACCTGTGCGACACGGGCTGCACCCATGTGTCCGTCTGCATAGTTTTCCAATAGAGGATTATGTTTTTAGAGAGACCATGTTCCCATTACAACTCTATACTATATGATTTTTTGGATCCAGATTCTCCTAAATCATGATAAAAAATTCTACGAAACCCCTTGTCCATGAACTTCATCCAAAAATATATATTAATGGGAAGAAAATATTGAAATCTCATTCTAAATCACAGTTTACAAAACAGAACATTCACCAGAATATTAAATTCAAAAAACCTTGGAATTAAATTTGATCAAATAACATGGGGCCTTAAAGAAACCCAATGGTCATCAAAGTCTAAATTAACAATTGAACTATAAAGAAAATTATATGAAACCCTAAAAATTTTTGATGGAAACTTTAATGACCAAATATTTTTCTCATTTAATAATGGAAATGATACCTCTAAATAAATTTTTATTATTTTTACAATATTATATAATAGAATGAAATATAAATTTTATAATAACTTTGAATATCACGTGTTTATAAGAATAAGTACAATTATGAACACTAAAATAAAACACATACTAGAAAACATCAACACATTATTTCACTGTTCATGAAATTTACATTCCATATACAAAAAATCATAATATTAATCAAAATATAAAAATTGGAAGACGAATAGATAATAAATAATGTATAATTTAAATGTTTTGGTCACCTCAATAACCTATATCCATCCCACCCTTGAAAATGGCTATAGTAAATAAACATAGAGTTAGTAATAGAATATTCAGTTTGGAAACAACATTGAACCTTTATTCGAATTCAAGTGAGTGATAAAGGGTAAGAATGATGGTGTATTTATAGGGAAATATGAGCATATTTATTTATATTTTAAACTAATATTCATGACTAGAATTATTAACATTATTCAATAAAATAGTTTTTCATTATTTTTTTTGACTACGTCAACACATTTAAATGATTATTAAGTTTATTTAATTTAAAAAAATGTATTATTTATATAGAATTAAAAAATAATATAATAAAATATAACTAATTATTTGTATTAAATAAATAATTTTCACAAAATAATCTTATAAAAAGATATTAAAATGATAATATATCTTAACGAATCCCAAATATATCTTTATAATTGTAAGAATTTTGTTTTTTCTATAAAACTGTTTATTTTGATTAAAATAATGATATTTTAAATGATAAAATTAAAATACCTATATAATTATTTGGATGAAGTAAATATTTTATTTTCAATATATATTTGAAAATTATATTATGGTGATTTTTTTAAATTTTCTGACAAGTATTTTTTTTATGAAAAGGTAAAAGTTTCCTCATTACGAGAACTACTATTTTACGGCATAATTATTATGTCAAAATTATTAAAAATATAATGAAACATTTTTATAAAAAAAATAAATTTTAATAAGTATAAAAATGAATTTTCTGATATCAAATTTATTTTATAAATTTATTTTTTGAAAAAAATTATTTTTCTAAATACCATTCATTTTTTGGATTCCGAGTGTTTATTAGGTTTTATGTGAAGTGTGTTTAATTTTTAGAATACCTTGAACTTCAAAAAAAAAAATTTAGACTCTTAATTAATCTATAAAAATGGTTTTAATCAATTCATATCACATGTTTTTGTCTTATATAGTAATATAAATAATATTTAGACCTCTAAAAACAACCACTCCTTTGGTATAAATTCCACCCCTTAGAAATTATGATCCACAAAAAAATTATCAACAAATTTATTACCATTTAAAATCTATATATATTATCTCTGGTGTCCCAAATGTGTATTCAATGTCCTATAGTTTCCCCCTCTATTATTTAGGAAGAAAATCATCAAGGTAAGGGTCCACTCTCTCTTCTTTTCCATTTAAACACCTTCTTTATAATAACCCTTTTTATTATAAATTTTTTATGTTTCACGAATTTATAAAGATATATCTAATTCAAAAGTTATTTTCCTATAATTATAGTTCATTAATACCCTCTTGTTATAACATTTACTTAAGTCGTAACTATACTGACATTTTCTAAGGGATCTTTCACTCTTAATTTCTATTCAAGCTTCATATTTGTATTTATTATTTTGAATATCATTATTATATGTTTTGATACCATTATAAAAGTAATTTTATTGTCCAATTATATTTATTATTATGATATATCACTTAATATCTTTTTTTATACCCTTACCTAAGTCGGTCCTATGATGAAATTTAACATGGGATCCACTCTTTCTCAAATTTATTCAAGAAACTCCATTGGGTTATGCATTTTCTTTTCCATTTTATCACGTTGGGTTATGTTCTAATTCATCCTTTTTACATAAATTTTTATTTAAAAGTTATTCTATACCACTTTCACTCTAATTATTCCCTCCCATGATTCAATATATACCTCATTATGCTACTAATATTATCCTGGAAATTTTCAGTTCCAAACATTTTTATTGTGAATACCATATCTATTTCCACTATAGGGTATTCAAATAGAAATAAAAATCCATTTTATATATGTTTATTCCATTTATGTATACCACACTACATAATCATAGAATTAAATGCGATGAAATATGATCCTATGTTGAATGATATGTGTGTAAAACATACGCATCAACGCGATATGATTTAGATGTGTGCATCCAGAAGGTTCTACAATGCATTGGGTAATATTTTAATGTAAGAGACACCCTGAATGTTTCATAAGTGGTTATCCCAAGAACACCATGTTATGATTTATTAGTGTTTCTCCTTGAATTGTGATATTCCATTTATGGTGCACGAGAGGTTATCATAATCACACAATGTTATAATGACTTAGTGGTTAACCTTGAGTTATAATATGCCATGTATGGTGCATGAGAATTTATCCTGAGAACAAAATGTTATCATTTTTTGGTTTCTAACCTTTATATATTCTTATGATATCATTTTTCATGATGTTTCCACATACTCAATTTTCATTTTGGTTATCAAACTATATAATACCCCATATTTCAAGATTATGATTCCCACCTTTTTCTTTTCTCATTGATATATCTATTTACTAACATGTGTTAATTATATAATTTTATCCTATTATTATTCCCATACAAGGAGTTATAGGTTACCCCATTATTATTTATTTCCATGGGTTATAGCATTATGTTTTCAAATGTAAGGAAATTTAGAATCATTTTACAGATGTTTTCAATAATGTTATTATATCCATGTATCGGGTTGATGTGATAAGTACCTAATAACAAAATACACTAGGAATCCTGATCAATTGGGTTGTACTATGTGACCATTTATGTAATAAATCATGAAATAGTTTTTAATGTTGGAAATAGTTTTCTTATTTGGTATCATAGGAAATTCTATTTATTTAGGGTTTAGGATTATAAAACATAACAAAAAGAATTAGGGATAATATGAAATGTTATAAGATATCCCCATATTATTATAATGTATAGAGTAAATGGTTTTTTATAGAGTACATCCATGTATCGAATGTACAGGTGTATGTGGATCTATAATAGAAGAACCTAGGTGTAACACCCGATAACCCAAAATTGAGTTGGACTCAACAGGCAACTAGTGCACGACAACAAGGCATAGTACCCACCCAGATTGAAACTCCTAAAAGATATTATTTTTTAATTTCACAATATCATTATGAAACATTATTAATGGATCAAAAATTTACATAATAGTTTATGTTAGGAAATAGATCTAGGATTTCATAGAGTAAATATACAAATTCATAATTTAATGAATGTATAAAATGATATGTAATTTTATTGATAAGGGATATGCGAAAATTTAACATAATATATTTTAATAATTTTTTTGAATTTTCATGATAATTTTGGGATACTCATTTATGTAATTGGGATAATATTATAAGAAAACACAACCAAAATAAATTGTGATTGATACAAGAGTGATATAGGTTGACATGAAAGTAGATTTTTAAAAAAATGTTATCACCTTATACATGAATAAGTAGTATCATTTCAAATTTATCTAAATTATTGTCCTAATATATTTATGATCACTTAAAATTACCTATATTAGTTTTATTTTAAGAACATGAAAAAGGTATTTTATTTCATTTTAAGGTGGTGGGTAATTCATTTCATGTATTAATTATATTATTTCAAAACATATTAATATTATTGCCCATGATGGAAGGAGTTCTATCATGAAAAAAACATATCACTCTTCTAGAATATCTAATAGTATAGATTATCCAAAATTATTTCTCGGATAATGTTGAAACATTATTCAATATGCATGTTACAAGAAAACAACACTATGAGGCTTCTAATATATCCACTATTATGCATGATTTTCAGGGATCAAGGTTTATTAATAATCAAATATTGTATTCTCAACTTTCAAACCATACAAAGTGTGGAAGGTACTGTCAAGGTATTTTTGAAAAATTCACCCAAACAATATAATATTAAGGTATAATTTATTTTTGAATAATCTACTAATTTGAGTGACCTCTATATAGCCTATATGCATTAAATTTTAAATTTCAATATTTTTGAATATATTAATGTATATTTTTGAACCATTGAAGTCATATTTATAATGTCACTTTATAAAAACATGGTTCAAAAGGACATACATATATTATATATCAATAATAATAAAAAATTAGGCAATTATGAATTTTTCTTAAAATTTATCCAAACTATACTAGTTGTATTTGTATAAAAGAAATGGTAAATTTTGGTAATTACCTAATGTACCATTTAGATTCATGTATTATTTCTCTTCATAGGTAGTTACAATAAATAATTCTTTATTAGTGGAATGAATTATTACATTTAAATTACATAATACATTTTTAATTTTATGTGAACGTAAAAAATTTGTTTTTTAGGGATGGAGAACCTAAATCATTATTTATTGAATGTAATATGTAGTGTTTTATCAAGTATTAAATGAATGAATTTTTTAGGGTGAAATTTCATTGAGGGGAGGAAATTAATTAACCAATACTGGGATTCATTTAATAATATATTCCTTACGTCTAAATAACTTCTTGTTATGTTTTAAATTATAAGAATATAGAAATCCATTTAAATTTCATAAGGACAATGAACACGATGTGTGGATATGATATAGTACGATTAAGAATAATAAATGAAAATACATACTACAAACCATCAAAAATTTATTTCATTTTTTTGGAATGATACATTCCATATAAAACAATTCATATTAATAATGAAAATATTTAAATAGAAAAAATAAAAAATAAAAAAAAGTATAATATATAAATTTAGTTCTCCATAATCCCCTAAAATTATTCCACACATGAACATTGATATAGTAATGAAACATATGGTTAGTAACACAATAATCATTTTGGAAACTACATTGCATCGTGACTAGAATTGAATAAAATATTGATGAATAAGAATGAGGGTGTATTTTTTGGAAAATATGATCATCATTATTTATGTTTGATAACTACAAAATTTAATCATAATTATTATCATTAGTAAATAAAATATTTTTTCATTATTATTGATGGTTATTTCAACGCATTTAAATGATCATCAATATAATTTAATAACATAAAATTTATCACTTTTAGAGAAAAAGTACTATATTAAAATATTATTTATGTTTATTTTCTAGGTAAAAATTAATTTCATTAAATAGTATTATAAATTTTGATTAAAATGATAATATATTTTAAGTAACCCCAAAATAATATTTATAATGGATATAATGTTGATTTTTATATTAAATTGTAAATTTTCAATAAAATAGTTTTTATTTCAAATTTAAAATTATCAAATAAAAAGATATATTTTGATGAATAAATTTTATTTTTTTACTAATAATTTATGGATGTTTCTTAGTTTAATTTTTTCTGAATATTAGGGAATCTTTTATTTTTTTGTATCAAAGTAAAAATTTTAACTTTATGAGAACTATAGTTTTATAATATCGTTATTATGATAGAATGAATAAAAAATTTATAAAGAAATTTTTTCATAAAAATTTGTTTTTAATTATTTTAAATTAGTTTTTATTGGTAAATTTACATCATAAATTTTAATTTTTATTCCCAAAAATTTGATTTTGGAATGTGAAATTTATTAGTGGGATTATGCATATTTATTTGGTTGGATAGAAGATTTAGTTTTTATTTGGAAATGATTTAATTTCCAAAACACTCTCCAACTCATAATTATTCCATAAAAATGGTTTAATTGATTCATCTCATAATTGGTAGGATAATATATTAAAATAAAAATTATTTAATCATTTAAAATCATCCCATACACAAATATAATACCATGAATTATCCAATCATCTCTACACAAAAATAATAATATATGAATTTATAAATGTTTCAACTATCTATATACCATCCATGGTGTCACCAATTTTTATCCAAGGTCTTATGGTTACCCCTAAATGATTTAGGAAGAAAATCTTCATGATTTGGGATCTCCCTCTCTTATTTTCCATTCAAGTACCTTCTTTTTAATTAGCCTTTTGATTAATAATTTTTCAAGTTCTAATATATATATATAAAGAAACATATAATTTCCAATTTATTCTTTAGTAATGATATATAATTTATACCCCCTCATTATAACATCTACTTAATCCATTACTATGCTAAAATTTAGAAAATGTATCATTCTACTGTTTTCGCATCATGATTCGTCATTATATTAATCATTTAGAATCTCAATTGGAATTGTATTCAAAACATTATAAAATTCCACAGAAAATAAAATCTACATTATTATATTTATAGATAATTTATCACCTCTCGTTATAACCTTTAACTGAGTTGTTACTATACATACATCTAGTAGACGACCATATCCTTATCCTCATTATTCCAGATAGTCATTTTTATTCTTTTTTAATTTGATCTGGTTGGGGTATGTTATTGAACATCACTATTAGAAAACATATAATTTATAATTATAAGAGACCACATTCACACTCATTATTCCCTCCAATGATTCATTATATACCACAGTTATGCTGCCAAAACCATCATGATGTTTATCAATATGAAACATTTATATTGTTAATACCGACTCTATTTCAACTTAAATATACTCACATAGATATAAATATCATAATAATATTGTGTAATTCCATTTATTTATTCCCCTACCATTTATAAAGGTATTAAATGTGATCAAATATAACCTTATTTTGAATGGTCTATGTGGCGCACTTATGCATGTACATGATATTATTATGATCGGTGCACCAAGAATGTTCTCCAATGAATGGAGTGGCATTTTAATATAATGAGATTCCATATATGGTTCATGGAATATTATAAAAATAAAACTATGTTATTATTTTTGGTTTTTTAAACATGACTTCTGATATTCCATATATGGTGCTTTGGAGGTTATCTTAAACATAATCTGTTATGATATATTGGTGGACAACCTTGAGATATGTTATTCCATGCTTGGTTAATGGGATGTTATCCTAATAACACTATGTTTTGTTGTTTTTGTGGTAACATTGACTTATTATTATAACGTCATGTTTAAGTTTTTTTCCACATACACATGGTTCAATATTGTTATAATTCTATATCATGCCTCAGTTTTTAAGAATACAATTCTTTCATTTTCCTTGGATTATTGATATATCTATTGAAATTCATGCCTAACATTCATCATGTTATTATTTTAATATCCCCTTACTGGTTCTATATCTCACCCATTTTTTGTGTGTGTCCCCATGTTACCCCATTTTGTTTTAATATCTATGGTATTTTTGAAGCACGTTAAATGTTTTTTCAATAAAATTGTTATATCAAGGTATCATGTTGATGTTCTGTGTACCAAATTACTAATAAAAATATACTTATGTATCTTATTAGTGGTAATATTTTAATATTTATGTAATTTATCATAAATTAATGTCTAATAAAGGATATGGTTTTCATAAAACCATATCACCTTCAATAGCTGCGTCTAGAATAGGCCTCACACAAGTCCTCATGAACAATAGGAACCAAGATTCGCCCAAAAAACCTCCCCATTTATCGTAGTGTTATATTAGGTCATTCACCCCACAATATTTGGTAGATATATCAAGAGTAAAATAGATAATAATGAATAATATAAGAGGAGAATCAAATATGAGATGACTACACAATGAAATGAGGAAGGAATCATCTGGAAATGGAGGGAGGATAAGAGACGAGGAGTACACTACTAGGAGATCGCCTTGGATACTAGAGCTTGAAATATATGATTGAGGAGGGTAAACAATAGGGATTTTATTATATTAATTGTAAAAATATTTAAATTATTTAATGGTCTTGGTAGGTCATACAATTAGACCACACAATTTATCAAATAGTACACCAATCGTTAACCTTCCACAAGATGTAACACTAGCCTGTCACTATTTGGAAACACTGTTTAGAAACAATGATCGAGTCATGTGAAATGATAATTTTAAATATTATAAAACATTTAACTATTTCAACCCTATTTTCAAAAAATATGTGTAATTCATGAACCTGATCCTAGAGACCACCAAGCCCATCATGTTTCTTCTTATAAGGCTATCGTAGTTTATGATAAAATAATTCTCAACCTGCACGAGTCAAATAATGCATGCAGAAGAACAACAATAAACCCCCTGGTAAGGTTAGTCTCATTGTTTCACTAAAGTTGTGAGGGATAAGAATGATCAGAGTGGAAAACATACCAAAATTCAAAAGCAAAAAACTTTTCACCATGAATTAAACCTGAAAAACAATAGCAAGAATTAATATTATGAAATTAATAATATAATAAGAAAATAATTTTCTAGGTGTGAAAAAATAACATCATTTACATCATTATAATTGTTTAACTCAATTATAACCATCATACCTATAGTAATAAATCATTTAGGTTATAATTTCCTTTTATTATGAGCATTATATTGTTTTATGTTAATAAAATTTAGAAAATGTCATTCACTTCTACTAATATATTTGATATGATTTCAGGTGGATAAATAGAAGATATTAACATTCATAAATATTTATTATTAAGATTAATATTTTTTTAATATTGGTATTTTTTTCATTTTAATTCATATTATAATTACCTTTAACACCCATATGATGTTTTCACAAAACTTGTGAAAGAAGAAGAAAAATAAAATAAATTCTTTTAAAAACATTAAAATTTATTTATTTCTAATGAATTATGGATTCTAATGAATTTATTGGATAATTATAATGTATATGTTATCGTGAAACAGTTGATAATAAAATTTTATTTTTAACTTTAGGAATAGAAATTCATGAAATGTCAATTTTTCTTAAAAAGACCTCAAATGGTATATATTGTTTAAAAATTATTTGTAAATCTTTTGAAAATAATAAAAATATTATAGTGAATCGTGTATATCATAATTTATTGAAAAAAACATTCATGTTTCATTTATGTTCCATGTTTAATTTTTAATATTACTTAAAAAAAATTAGAGATTGAAAAATGTGTTCATGTGATTAAAATTAAACATCATTAACGAGTGGTAAAACTAAAAAGAAAAATGGCTCCTAAACATGTCCAAATTTTACAGATATAATTTATGTCTTCCTTATCCAACTTTTTTTAGAATATATTGTACATTGAGTTCATTATACATGTGTTAATCAATTATAATATATTAATATATCATTTTTTATAAGAGTCCAACCCTACTCACTTAAAAAATGTAACCACATATTAAATCTTCCTATTACATCATGATAATTTTATCATTTCCAAACCCTAACCAAATCCATTAATTAATTTCCTCCCCATGTCCTATAATTTTTTTCCACAAAAATACAATCTTAGGGGGAATTATATGAGAGAAAATTGAGGTTTTCCAATGAATAAGTACAACTATTAACCCTTTGTTTCTAGGTTTATTTCATCTCCACCTCATTCAAATCATCTATAACAATTATCATATTATATAATAAGTATATTAAATATAATTAAATTTTATTATGATTATGTATAAAACATTTTTCATGTTTTTCTCCATATAATGAGAAATTAAAACTTCACTTGGTCATACTTGTGGCCTAAAACCTCAATAAAGTGATGTGTTTCATTTTTCATTATCTCCTCAAAAGGATGTATATTATGATGAAATTGATGAATACATATGATATTAATAGCATAATTATGATTATGGAATAATGTGATATTACTTACCTTCTTACCCTTGCATATGTATATGTGGAGTACCACCTTCGCAAACTGGTGAGATTTTTTATTCTTGTATTACATTTATATATGGTTCTAAACAAATATTTTATGTACATAAATGTTAATTATATCATGTTTAATATTCATTAAACTATTTAATAGTTACCCCTTTGTGCTTTTACAACATTCCCATGTTGTTTTGGGATTATGAACTGATTGTCATCAAAATGTTTGACATGTGTTTAATCGATTTAGAAATGATATAAGTCATGATAATAAATAAATAAAACATTATTAGTTAATAAAAATAAATTTTTTTAATTAATAAATAATTTATTTACTATTATTCTATAATATATAATTAATATAAATGGATAATCAGACTAAAGGTAATGGATTTATTTTCTCAATTTTCTTTTATTTGAGGCTTGTTAACATATTCTACACATGTTTTCTTCTGTGTGGTGTATATAATTCGATATGTATATGTTTTATCATCCATTTATTAATATTTAAGTGGTTTATAAATCATTTTAAAATTCTATTTTTAATGTCTATTAAATTCAAAAGATTCAAATATTGTAAGATATTTTCTATAAAACTGTCTTATAAAATTATATTATAAAAATAATTTGCTTCAATTTACTTTGTATTTAAAATGTTTCAAGATTTTTCATTATAGACTTTCAAATTAACGGTTAAATTTTCCTGCAATTCTTTATATATTTTTTAAAAAATAAATATTATTAATTTTTTGGAGAGGGTCACTTTTTATTTTTTTTACCGAACATAAAAATAATAGTTTTTAGTGCATAAAATATGATTCTATTATCTTTATATCATCTCCTTTTTAAATGATCAACACTACACTAAAATTTTCCCAAAATGTTTTAAATAAGAAACTTTTCCATTTTTTTATAGTTTTATTTTTAAATTCAATTTAATTGAAAAGATATTCCTTATTATATTATTAGGATAATAGAAATTTTCTTTTCTTTTGAGATAAATTTATTTTTTATTATGGAAAATGGATGTCAAGAATTTTTTTGTTTTCTTGATATGAAATTTTTTATGTTATTTATTGTTATAATTTTATTATTTTAAAATTAGTGATTATTATTGATTATGGGAATAGAGAGTGGGCCCAAACACTTATATGACTATATCCATTAATTGATTGGTGGGTCCATTTAGTCTGTCCAATGCATTAGGTAAGATGATAGAGTTACATGATAAATGATAGTTCAAATAGAATTTAGATTTATTTTATTACTGTTGTGAAATGAAAGTGTTTACAGATATAATTAAATCATAATAAAATTATTCAATTATCTGATTAGCTGATTTAATGATACGAATAATGATTCCTTAATTTTTCTATAAATATAATCTATTCTTGGAATTGAGTTTTAATTGAATTTTTTTGATTAAAAAATTGAAAACCATTTTGATTATTTAATAAACTTTATTTGATATTTTATATTTCAAAGGTTTAATTTTAGGGAGAATATTTCATGAAAAAATTATTTTTATCCTTTATGATTTTTTAAAAATATTTTATGAGAACATTGGTATTTGATGTTTGTTTCATGAATAAATAAAAAACTATTTTGATCACAAAGGATTATTATGTAAAAAGGAAAAATGAATTACTTATTTTCATGAATTTATTAAATTGTTAAATTTATTTTTCAATATCTAACAAAACATTTTGTTCTCATCCCATGTTTCAAATTTTATTTCACTGGGCCAATGGATAATTATGAGCAATTATGATGTTAATCTCTAAATAATTAAAACTAGCCTTAAACAAAGAAATATTTTCATGAATGAGCAAATATTTTTATCTTAAGATTCATGATTCCAAAGAAAAAATGGACATTGAGTGGATGCATCTACTTCTTAGTTAAGCGTTTTCATTATTATTTAAAAGAAAAAAATGATCCTAAAAATATATGAACACTTAACCTTTATTATATACCATGTAATAATGTGTTATTTATGTTACAATAAATTATAATGTTTGAAAGTGGGTGGGAATTTATAATTACATTCATCAAAATATATATGTTATATTATTATTTAAAATGGACAATTTAATTAACATATGAGAAAACAATTCATGGGTAAATAGTATATATCAAAGTAATAGGTTTGTGTTAAAAAAACCATTAAAATTATACTTTATTTTCCTTGATTTTTGAAAATTATGTATCAAAAAATTATTATATCAATCACCTATTTTATAACCTTATTTATAAGGACCCGACCTTAAACATTACTTATTATTGAATTAAATGACTAATTCACATTGAGGATCTTTTTAGGCTTAGAGTTTTAGAGAATTAAGACATAACTATTACATCTCAAAGATTAAAAAGTAGACATATCTACTCATCTTCCATTTTTTCCACAAAAAAATAAAAACACTTGAACAAAAGAGTCATGTCTAGTTCCTCGATTTAGACAGCCTGACATTTCCTTGATCCCATCCTTGACCCTATTCAACATTATGTCCTGTGAAAAACATTTCAAAAAAACTTGGGATGAGCATAAACAACTCATTAAGGGTTATAACAATACGGAAATAAAACATTAGTCCATGTATACATAAGAATCAATGAAATCATACTTTACTCATAAAACATGAGCAATTTAACATACCTCATGAAATCGTGAGATTTACGAATAACTCATAGAAATCATAAGACCTAATGGTAACTTGAGGCATTTATAACATTCTTACGTAGGGAGTAAACTTCATGGTTACGTTTGGAATAACCATCATAATATATTACCTAAATCTCTTCAGAGAAACCTTAGTGTTTAACCCCTTCGTGTTACCGAATGCATTGGAGAGCTATATCGGGATCACCCTCCCTTAGTTTATCACAGAACCACCCGTCTTCATAAAAAATGACCAATAACCCTAACACAATCATAGAACATAACTTAATCATAAAGGAAAGATAACATTCGCACATTGTAATAACAATATAACATTTTATGATATTGAAATAATGAATCCATTCTAAAAACCATTTTCAAAACCATTTAAAACATTAAATAAAGAGATTTTTGAATCAAAGTGTCCCATACCAATTTGAAGATTTTTACATTTTAAAAAATTAATATCCATATAAATAAATACTTAAAACCATTTTGAAAACATGTATATTCATAAGAAAAAATCATTAAAACATTTAAAGTGATAATTTAGTTAAAGGGTTTTTACCAAAATTAGAGACACTTGAATACAATAATTGAGGAATAACATTAAATCAGAACGTTATAATATCATGAGAATAAATGGATTCATGATATAATATTCCGAAGGACAGTATATACACCATATAAAAGTGAATTGGTGGTTGACAACAATGAAGTATCAATAGAAATGTAAAATGAGATGAAATCCCTTATAAAGAAGGTATCCTTAAATTAAGGATAAATCAATCTTAAATTTATGTGTGATAAATATAAATACACCCAATATAAGTGGATATTAATTTTAAAACAATCAAAGGTCATTCACACATATTCAAAGGATGACATATTCAATAACTACATGTTGAACCCAAAGAAATCGAAATTGGGTTAATAAGTTCCCTTGGTAAAATTCGATAGCCTAACAACGTCACTTTGACATTCATAAAATTAGTTGATGAGAGGGAAAATGGTATCTAATCACTTGGACATAAAATTTAAATCAATAAGGATAATGAAGAACATATCCCAACATAAAAATATGTAAATTAAAAGACATAACAAAATTAGTCTTCTTAAAAGAGGATTGTTAAGTGTCCCTTCACCGATTTGGGCAACTTTAGAAAAGTACACCCCATGAAAGAAGGGTCATACAATGAAGATGTAAGTTCCCATAAATGAGAGTATATTATAAAAATAGTAAAATAATTTCCATTACATACAACACATAAAAAATAAATAGTGGCAAATGTAGCATGAATCTCACGGGAATAACAAGTGAGATGAAAATCACCTTATGAAAATTCAGCAGCTTAACGGAGTCACATAAAACATCCAAAAATGGATTGATGAGATAAAATAGGTTCTATCATAATATTAACATAAACATTACAGAAATAGGAATATAAAAGATCATATCCCAACATAATAAAGAGGAGATTAAATTAAGATACATAAAAAGAGTACTTAAAAATAAAGAGAGAGGTAGGACCCCTTACGAAAATTCGGCAGCCTAACGGCACCACTCAAAACATCCAAAATAGATTGATGAGAGAAAATAGGGTCTCTCATCATATGAATATAAAAATTACAGTATGATTAATATAAAATAACATCCCAAATATGATCTTAAAAGGAATGACATAAAAGAGTGTACTTAAAAAGAAAGAGAGGGGTAGGATCCCATAAGAAAATTCAGCAGCCTAACGGTGCCACTTAAAAATTCTAAAAATGATTTGATGAGAGTAAGAGGGGGTATCTCATCATATGAAAATACAAATTACAGTATGGTGAATATAAAATAACATCCTCCAACATAAAACATGTAGCATAAATGAAATGACATAAAAGATGGTACTTGAAAAGAAAGAGAGAGGTCAGATCCCTTACCTCAAGTCCGGCTTGTCTTGTTCACTTCTTTATATTACTTAATAATAAACATTGGTCAATTTATAATTTCTTAAATTCCTCCTTTAAAGATTATTATTTAGTTCATATCACATATTATAATGTTATAATAATTGGTTAATAATGTGAGTTCATATCAGATGTTTTTGTCGACGTTTAGTACATGAGTCAAAAATGAACTTGTTTGAAAATGATTTTCCATGTATTTATAAGTAAATCATCTCCAGAATAGTATTAATGATTTAAATATCACATATATCCCGTAAATATTCATTTTATACTATTCAATAACATTTGGAGATAAAAATAAATGTGTTAGGTCCACTAGGCTGAATACTCTGAGAGGGGGGGTGAATCAGGGTATGACTAATTAAAAATTAAAGCCCTTTCTGATCTTGTTTCGTTGTTAAGAAAAACACTCTTCTCTCTCTTTCCTGCTGCACAATATAAACAGAAAGTAAAGCAAGCACAGGACACAACAATTTTACTTGGTTCACCGCTAAGGGCTACGTCCAAGGAGCATACGCCGACAGGTTGCCGGTCGTACCAAGTCCACTAAACTTCACTAGCTGCGGATTACAATGTTCGGGCTAGATCACTTTTATGCCCAGGCTCACTGCCTATACAATGTTTAGGGTCAGCTCACTGCTTTCCCAAGGGTCACTCCCTGTTTCTCTCTCTCTGGCTCACTGCCGGTGGATAGGATCACCTTCTTCCTCTTCCTAAGCTCACTGCTCTTGGAAGGTATTCACTCACAGTTTATAGACCTGTAGGTCTCTTCATTTTCATGAAGGAATGCATCTTCCTCTGTATGTAGATGCTCTGTTGAAGTCCAACTTTCACCCGTAGATGAATCTCACTTTGCACCGGATGTACCGGGCAACCTCAATTTTTACGCGCAACCCTTACGGCGACTTGCGCGCAATTTCTATGATTTGCGCGAAATTCCTTTTTCGCGCAACCTCCAAATATTACGCACAGCCTCGAAGCTTCCTTGCGCGCAATTCACGGATTTTGCGCGAAATCCACTTTTCGCGCAATCTTCCTTTTACGCGCCAACACCAACTTTCTGCGCAGCCTTTGCTTTTCGCGCAATCTGACTTTACGCGGAAACTTTAAGTTTACGCGCAACACACTTGCTAACTTCAATTTCGCGAACCAGAGCTCGGGTAGTTTCTATGTCTTGAACTCTTCTAAATGGAGGAGGGTCACTTCATATTTATAGGCAAAATCGACCCCGCGCGAAAAACCCTCCTTGAGCACGTAATCCGCTTTGATCTTCCGCGCACAAACATTTTCCGCGCACTGCTCCATAATTTCACGCACCTCATGCCTTTGCCATTTTACGAGCTTCGGACCTCGTAACACCTCTTGCGCGAAATACTTCATCCGCTATTTCGCGCGCCACTTCAATTTTCCGCGCACGCCTCCAAAATTTCGCGCGCCTCATGCCTTTACCGATTTTCAAGCTTTCGGCCTTGAAACATCTTTTGCGCGAAATACAATTTCGCGCAACCCGCTGTTTTGCGCGCCACACTTCAAGATTTCGCGCAACCCGCTAGTTTTGCGCGCCACGCTTGATTTTTCCGCACACCTCCTTCATTTCTCTCTCCTCAACCTTCGCCAACAACATATCACTCCATTTTCCATTGGCGATTTTCAGGCCCAAAAATTTGGCAAACACTGGAAAACGGCGCCACCTTGTACTGCTCTTTTGTACCGCCTCCAGATCGTCCTTTCCTTTGTCAAAGTTCTTTGTCAACATGGAATGTCAACAACTTCTCGGGAACTCGACAATTCTCCATGGAAACCTGCTTTGTCAACAAACACAATCAACCCAAAAATACTGCAATGTTACCTTGAGGGATTTTTACCCAACAATCTCCCCCTTTGGGTTTGTTGACAACTCTTCACAACTCTGCTCAGAAATATTTTCTGCACGTTGATACCTCACTGAGTCTTCTTCCAACTATTACCACCATTCGCCTCTTGCGATTATGATAGCGTTCAAGGATTCACTTAACTTGTACTCTAAGCCCACATGAGCAATGCTCGGCGTGATAAACAAGAGTAGTATGAAAAGTTCATCAATGAATCACTTCATGTCAGACCCCAATTGTCGATTCCACCCTGATACCAATTCTTAAAATAAAACCAGTTGTTGAACCACACTGATACCAATTGGTGAATTATTAAGTTGATACCAATTGTTGATAGCTGGACACCGTCTCACACCATTCCAACACCACTGTTCTGCTTTTATCACGATCATTAGCTGTCGTGATTTCTATGATTTGATCGATCACGTCTAGCATCGTCAGATTTCATACACTCCCCCTTTCTCATTGCTCCCCCTTTCTGGCTGCTCCACCTGTCAGCTTCTCCTCGTAACAAGTATGATTTATCAAATCTCCGCACTATTTTCTCCCTTGAACAAACACTTTTCTCCCCCTTTGTCAAGCACTTTTCAAGCACTTTTCTCCCCCTTTGTCAACGAACCCAAAGGTCACGCCTTTGTAGTCTGTAACATAGTAGAGAACACATATCAGCACATTAGGGAAAAACACACCATACCTCGGGGAGAGGGGGGTGGGGGACCCACATCCACACTATTTCAAGTGCGGGGAATCGACTGAACTCCCAGAGCCAGTCGATGCCTCTCAAAAGCTTCCTTGGGTAAGGCCTTTGTCAGAATGTCTGCAACCTGTAGTTCTGTAGGCACGTACTCCAACTTTACAATTCCCTGCTCAACCTTCTCCTTGATAAAATGATACTTAATCTCAATGTGCTTTGTCCTTGAATGATGGACGGGATTTTTGCTAAGATTTATAGCACTTGAGTTGTCACACTGGATTCCGATCGGAGACTTCACTTCAACTCCCATATCTTCAAGCTGCTGCTTCATCCACAATAACTGTGTGCATGCTTGAGTGGCCGCAATATACTCAGCTTCTGCGGTGCTCAATGAAATGCAATCTTGTTTCTTGCTTAGCCAAGAAATACACAATCCACCAAGATAGAATGCACCACCTGACGTTGATTTTCTATCATCGGCTGAACCGGCCCAGTCTGCATCAGTGTACCCCAATAACTCTGTCTGAGATTTGTCATTGTATGTCAAGCCGAAGTCCACCGTGCCCTTAATATACCGAAGTATTCTTTTTACTGCGAGCATGTGACTTTCCTTGGGATTACTTTGATATCTCGTTGCTTGGCATGTGGAGAAAAAAATATCAGGCCTTGTTGCGGTTAAGTACAACAGACTTCCAATGATTTGCCTGTATTCTGTGATATTAACTGCCTTGCCATCCTCATCTTTTGATAATTTCATCCGGGTAGCCACCGGAGTCTTCATCTCCTTGGAATTTTCCATTCCAAACCTTCTCAGGACCTCCTTGGCATATTTATATTGAGAAATGAATGTTCCATTCCTTCCTTGTGTGACCTGTAGACCAAGGAAAAACGTTAGCTCTCCAATCATTGACATTTCAAACTCATTTTTCATGAATTCGGAAAACTGTCTGCACTGAGCTTCATCTGATCCACCAAATATTATGTCATCGACATAAACCAACAACATCATCCTTTGATTACTGTCATTACTGAAATAGAGATTGTAATCAACTCCTCCACGCTGAAAACCAAGCTTCTTCAAGTACTGATCAAGCCTTGAGTACCATGCCCTTGGTGCTTGTTTCAGCCCATACAATGCCTTCTTCAGCCTGCAAACTTTGTTCTCATCCTCATGAATGAGAAAACCATCTGGCTGCTCAATATACACCTCGTCTTCCAGAACCCCATTCAAAAATGCGGATTTGACATCCATCTGGAACACTTTGAACTTCCTTTGCACTGCGATGGCTAGGAATAATCTTATTGTCTCCAGCCTTGCAACCGGTGCAAATGTCTCATCAACATCAATTCCCTCGATTTGGGAGTACCCCTTGCACACTAGTCGTGCTTTGTTCCGAATCACTGTGCCATCTTCATTCATCTTGTTTCGATAGACCCATTTGGTCCCAATGACATTCTTGTCCGCTGGCCTCGAAACAATCTCCCATGTCTGGTTCTTCTCAATATGATCAAGCTCTTCGTTCATGGCCTGAACCCAGTTTTCATCTTCAGCTGCATCAGAAAAACATTTCGGCTCCACTTGAGACAAAAACGATGCTTGCTGTGATGATTTCATTCTTCGAGTCTGAACCGGAGCTGTTTGATCACCAATGATATTCTGCCTATCAATCTCAGCTCGACTCTTCGTCTTCATCGCAGACACCGACTTGACACTTTCCTCTTCATCATCAGTATCTTCTTCTGAGTCATCTTCTGCCACTTCTGCTCCCCCTGGTTGCTTACCTCATCATCACTTTCATCCAGGAACTGTTCACTGGGTCGTTGAGCAGTCTGTTCATTTTCGACTATAGTGACATCATTACTCTCAACAATTTTTCCCAGCCTCTTGTTGAAGCATTTATATGCTTTTCTTTTCCCTGAATAGCCAAGGAATATCCCTTCATCTCCTCGTGCCTCAAACTTCCTATGATGTTCTTTGTTGAGAATGAAACACTTACTTCCAAAGATTCGAAAGTATTTCAACATTGGCTTCTTTCCGTACCACAGTTCATACGGAGTCTTCCCTTGCTTCGGACATAACAGGGACCTGTTTGAAACATAGACCGATGTCAAAACTGCTTCCTTCCAAAACTTCTCTGGTAGGTCCTTATCAATAAGCATTGTTCTGGACATGTTGTTAATGATCCGATTCCTCCTTTCTACCACTCCATTCTGTTGGGGAGTTCTTACTGATGAAACTTGATGCCTTATCCCATGTTTCTCGAGATAGTTTTCAACCTGACTGTTTGTAAATTCTGTACCGTTATCAGTACGAAACCTCAGAATTTTCTGCCCAAGCATCGTTTCTGATTCCCTCCTGTACTGCTTTATGCAACTGAACACCTCTGTCTTATGGGTAATGATGAATACCCAGGCCATTCTACTGTAGTCATCAATGAAAAGAACATAGTACCTTTGCCCATCTATAGCTCGTGGTGAGATAGGTCCACATACATCAGCATGCACCAATTCGAGCACTCGAGTTGCTTTTTGTTCATTTGGCCTGTATGTCTTCCTGATGATCTTCCCTTGTTGACAAGCATCACACGTATGAGTGCGATCACGTGATAGTTTGGGAAGGTCTCTAGCAGCATCACACTTTACCAGATCTTCCATAGATGGTTGACATAGATGACCAAGTCGCTTATGCCACAGCTGATTTTCTTCTTCTCTGGATAAAAGGCATGAATATTCTTCCCCACCTACCAGGTAAAGATTCCCCTTTGTTCGTTTTCCCTGAAGAATGACTATTCCATCTTTTCCTTTAACAATACCCATCTTCTTGGTAAAAAGTATAGAGTGCCCAGAGTCACATAGTTGACTGACGCTAAGCAAATTATGACTGAGACCCTCTACCACCAAGACATCAGCATGTCTCATTTCTTTGCCCCCAAACTTGGCTTTTCCTATGCCAACAATCTTCAGGCCTTCATCATTTCCAAACTTGACAACTCCTTCTTTGTCATATTTTATGCCTGTAACCAGATCCTTATTACCCGTCATGTGGGATGTGCAACCACTGTCAAGGATCCAAACACCAGAACGATCTGATGCTTTAAGGGCAATTTCAGCAACTACGGCCTTCTCAGTTTTCTTCTTCCTAGTCCATACTTTTTCTTTCATACTCGGCATGGATTGAGGCTTCTATTCTTTCTCAGAGTATGATGGACCAGCTTCATCTTGCAAAACTGCAAATCTGTTCTGAACTTTTAACTCATTTGTCGGTTTACTGATCTGCTGCTTGCGAACATTTTGATTCTGTTTTGGGACATTTTTCTGAATGGTCGGAGTGCAGTACCTAGCCATGTGTCCAAATCCTCTGCACCAAAAACAGTGTCCTTCAAAAAATGTTCTGGAAAACCGTTCTCTGTTTGGCTGCCATCTCTGTTCTTGTTCCCTTCGATATCTTTTGGCTATGGAACACACATACTGTGAATGTACCATCTTTCCACAACAATAACACCTGATATAAGGTGCATTCCTTCGTGTTACTTCAGCACTATGAGTTTCCCCTTTGGATCTCTGAGTATTTTGATCCTTCTTTTTGCTCAAATCCACTTTCAATCTCGGGACAGGTGCTTGCGGTCTAACTTCAACTGCCGCAGATTTTTGTTTCTGATTAAGTCGTGAATCAGCCTTAACATATGAGTTCAATTGCTGCTTCTTTCCTGCTGAACTACTAGGCTCTTCTTTCTTCTTTTCCGTCTTCGTAACGACCTGATTTCCCAAGAATGTGTTGGGATTAAAAGGTTTTTCCTGGTCTTTAACTTTTTTTCGCAGACCGACAACTTCCTCTTCAAGCTCTTCAATACGCTTGACGTGATCCTTCACTTTTCGACTCAAGCAATCTATCTCCCTTTTCTGCTCTTCAATCTTGATCTTATGCTCATCAACCTTTTCTGTGCGCTCTGGCTTGGAAGACTTAAGATTCTCAATTTCTTTCTCAAGCTCAGACTTCTCTTCTTCTTGTTGTTGCATGTAGAGTTTGGCATCACGTACTATCTTGTTGGCTTTCTTTGTTTTTGCTCGCCAAACATCTATCTCTTCAAGAGCTGCTTCTAATTCAGCTTCCATGTCAACTCTCCCTTCAATTTGTTCTTCTTTCTAATCAGTTTCGATTTCTTTCTTTTCTAGAGCACTACTAGCAACAGCCACCATCGCATTTTGACCATGATCTTTGCAGTTTTCTATCTCTTCAACTTCTTCACCCTCAGACTCAGCTGAACTGTCAATTTCTTGGGAAAGAAGATTCTTCTTCTTAAAGAAATTTCTCTTGAACTGCTTCTTCCCTTTCACATAGGATGAAGATTTTTTTATGGGAGTCTTAACTTCATCTTCATCGCTTTCTTCTTGAAACTTTTTGGGGCATCTTGCAGCAAGATGACCAACCTTTCCGCATCGGAAGCATGCTAGTGGAAGTTTCCCTTTAAACTTTCCTTTTCCTCTTTGCAGATTTGAAGAAAGGAACGACATCACCTCATCTGACTCTTCTTCCTCCTGAGAATCTTCAATAGTGAGCCTCTTTATGGCCTTAAATGCCACCTCTTTGGATTTCCCCTTTTCCACAACATCGTTGTCATCATTTCTCATTTCATATGCAACAAGAGTGCTGTGTAGGTTATCCAATGTTAGCTCTTTCGGATCTTTATCTTCCAACATAGAAACTTTCGGATTGAACCGAGGTGGAAGCTTTCTCAAGATGCGCTTTACGATTTTAATGTCTTCGATAATTTCTCCAAGACCCCGCATGTCTTCTACCACAGCATTAACCCTGTCAAATAATGCATCAACAGACTCATTCGGGTTCATTTTGAGATCTTCATACTTGTTCCACAACACTTGCAGCTTTGCCTCTCTGACTTTTGTATCCCCTTCATAAATATTCAAAAGTTTTTCCCACATGGCATGTGACGTTTTGCATGACATCACCTTTGTATAAATGGGATTAGAGAGGGCTCCACCTAAGGCGTTTATTGCTTTGGAATCAGCATCCAACTCTTTGTGCTCAGCTTCTGATAATGCACCACTAGTAATATCAGCTGTGATACCATGCATAGCTGCTGCAAACACATCCATTCCCAGAGATCGGAAATAGTGTTGCATTCGATTCTTCCATATCTGAAAATTACATCTGTCGAAGATCGGAATCCCTCTATGATTAGTGACCTCCATTGAGAGAAGACCAACTGTTAACCTTCCCTCTGATACCACTTGTTAGGTCCACTAGGCTGAATACCCTGAGAGGGGGGGTGAATCAGGGTATGACTAATTAAAAATTAAAGCTCTTTCTGATCTTGTTTCGCTGTTAAGCAAAACACTCTTCTCTCTCTTTCCTGCTGCACAATATAAACAGAAAGTAAAGCAAGCACAGGACACAACAATTTTACTTGGTTCACCGCTAAGGGCTACGTCCAAGGAGCATACGCCGACAGGTTGCCGGTCGTACCAAGTCCACTAAACTTCACTAGCTGCGGATTACAATGTTTGGGCTAGATCACTTTTATGCCCAGGCTCACTGCCTATACAATGTTTAGGGTCAGCTCACTGCTTTCCCAAGGGTCACTCCCTGTTTCTCTCTCTCTGGATCACTGCCGGTGGAGAGGATCACCTTCTTCCTCTTCCTAAGCTCACTGCTCTTGGAAGGTATTCACTCACAGTTTATAGACCTGTAGGTCTCTTCATTTTCATGAAGGAATGCATCCTCCTCTGTATGTAGATGCTCTGTTGAAGTCCAACTTTCACCCGCAGATGAATCTCACTTTGCACCGGATGTACCGGGCAACCTCAATTTTTACGCGCAACCCTTACGGTGACTTGCGCGCAATTTCTATGATTTGCGCGAAATTCCTTTTTCGCGCAACCTCCAAATATTACGCGCAGCCTCGAAGCTGCCTTGCGCGCAATTCACTGATTTTGCGCGAAATCCACTTTTCGCGCAATCTTCCTTTTACGCGCCAACACCAACTTTCTGCGCAGCCTTTGCTTTTCGCGCAATCTGACTTTACGCGGAAACTTTAAGTTTACGCGCAACACACTTGCTAACTTCAATTTCGTGAACCAGAGCTCGGGTAGTTTCTATGTCTTGAACTCCTCTAAATGGAGGAGGGTCACTTCATATTTATAGGAAAAATCGACCCCGCGCGAAAAACCCTCCTTGAGCGCGTAATCCGCTTTGATCTTCCGCGCACAAACATTTTCCGCGCACTGCTCCATAATTTCGCGCACCTCATGCCTTTGCCATTTTACGAGCTTCGGACCACGTAACACCTCTTGCGCGAAATACTTCATCCGCTATTTCACGCGCCACTTCAATTTTCCACGCACGCCTCCAAAATTTCGCGCGCCTCATGCCTTTACCGATTTTCAAGCTTTCGGCCTTGAAACATCTTTTGCGCGAAATACAATTTCGCGCAACCCGCTGTTTTGCGCGCCACACTTCAAGATTTCGCGCAACCCGCTAGTTTTGCGCGCCACACTTGATTTTTCCGCACACCTCCTTCATTTCTCTCTCCTCAACCTTCGCCAACAACATATCACTCCATTTTCCATTGGCGATTTTCAGGCCCAAAAATTTGGCAAACACTGGAAAACGGCGCCACCTTGTACTGCTCTTTTGTACCGCCTCCAGATCGTCCTTTCCTTTGTCAAAGTTCTTTGTCAACATGGAATGTCAACAACTTCTCGGGAACTCGACAATTCTCCATGGAAACCTGCTTTGTCAACAAACACAATCAACCCAAAAATACTGCAATGTTACCTTGAGGGATTTTTACCCAACAAAATGAAATTCACCATTCATGGAGAAGGTAGGCCGTACGTACGCATGAACGCTACTTTCATTTCTTTAAAATATTAATGGAATTACAAATAATTGGGAGAGATATATATATATATTGTAATTACAGTATAATATATATGTTTTATAGGTCATATAATTTAATTAATTACATTCTTTATACATTCCATGTATTGCATGAACGAGTCACATCACTTGAGGGGGCAGTAGTCCACACTTCCTCGTATGAAATTATCACATTTGCACAACATGAAAAGCATAATGGTATGTTATTAATATAAATTACAGAATCATTTTGAAAACATAAATACCATATATATCATATATAAAATACAGTGACATCATAATGGCCACCATGAAAGGTGTTAACAGAAGATTGAACAATCATCGTTTCACGAGGAAGTAATTCTCCATCCATAGAAACAGTATGTTCTTTTACCATTAGACGGAGGTGTGTGTAAGTGTAGCTTGAATCCTTCACATAACAAAATCCTAGTATATTTAAGATTATATTTTTGTTTCAAAATATAGGAATAAAAAGATTCTAGGTGTTTGGAGAAGCAAAATAAAAAAAATAACACAAGTGAAGACATTGCCTTTAAATCGGGTAACACCTCTTGGTTTGAACCAAAAGGGTTCCTTGAAGAGAGTTATGCCAAATGTGAGGCTTCAATTATGAATATAGAGATGTGGAGAGATGAAATTATCATGGTTTGGCCGATCCAAAGGTTTGAGAGGTGTGAGTAAAGTGGTAGAGGTGGGAGCCTTTTATAAGAGAAGTGGAGGGGCACTCTTGGAAAGTTATAAAATATTACTTTATTATAAAATGATTTTCGGATTTTAAAGGTCCCAAAAGGATATATTTATACTCTAAGGTGATACGGTTTCTAAATACACCCATCCAATAGGTTTGTGACAAGTGTAAGACTTAGATGATACCCAATATTCTCATTTTATTTAAATCGTTCATTTATGTGGTAATCACTGCATCATCACGGTGTCATAAATAAAATAATTTATTTAATGTCTAAAAATTATAAAAAAATTATCATGATGTAGGAAATATTTTTATCTTTCTAATGAATATTTATAGTCAAAAATATGACTTCTATAACCTCATGAAAAAATTGTTTTAGTAAAACAATACATGTTTGTGACACATTAATTTTAACTTTAAATAAAACGTTATTAATGTCAATTTCCAACAAAAGTGGATCCATGGGGTCCCGAAGTTGACCAATGGATTTTACTGGTCGGAAATGACTCATCCAATAAGTGTAGGACATGTCTGAAGGTCATTTCATAGTATTATAACATTATTTTTAACATAAATTACACTAATTACCTCTAATCGCGATTAATAAAACTTAAAAGTTACTATTAAAAAAATTATTTCAATCTCATTAAACCTCATTTTACTTCCTAATGACTACCATTAATTTCATATTTTTGAAAATCAAATCACATAAGTGCTAAAGTTTCATTTAAACGAAAAATCAGTTTCTTTAACTACCACTTAATGGTTTCACTATTCATCAAAAAATGAAGTTTTGCAGAAAAATACCAAAAATTCACCCTACGCTATATTTGATATTCTGAATTAAAAAATGATGTATTTTTTAAAAAATTTAATATATATAAGTTGCATTAATTAATTTAATAATTCATTCCCACTGTCAACACAAATAGCATGTTTTTAAGAAACAATATCTATTACAATATTGACACTAGTTTAAGTCCAATTTCAAAGTGAAATTAATTCCAATGACCACCATTGGATTAAATGGTAAAAATATATTCAAATAAACTTTAATATCAATTAAAAATATAATCTATCCATATAAATAAATCAGATTAAAAATAGGTTTTGAATTAAAATGGAACATTTTAACTAAAAATGATCTTTATCAGGAAAAATAACAAAAATTTACACAAAGTAAATTTTGATGTCCAGATTCTAATGAATGATTTTATTTTGTCAAATAAAACATATAATATTGTAAAATGTATATTTAAAATGGGTTCTCCAACAAAGGGCGTTTAATCGACCTTTTAAAGAATAGTAGAAGATTTATGCTTAAAATTGGATTCATTTGCATTTTAAGCCTCAAACATTTATTGGATAAATGTAAAAATATTTAACAAACATATGTAATCATTTTGTATTTATTTCTGTTCATTCCTACCAATACAATGTCTAGGCGTTAACTATTATTATATTATTATATTATTAGTGTGCAACCTAAGATTTCAATGAAACTCATTGTTGCGTATTAGGTACGCCATCGAGCATAGCATTACCTTTAAAGTAGTATTAACATTTTATTCACAAATATTGGTAAAAATTAGAATGTAATATTATTTATTTACCTATTATGTTACATCCTTCCCCCTATTAGAAATTGCGTCCTCACAATTTTAAAATTGGTCTTGGAAACTTCATTGAATGTCCCACATCGAAACAAGAGTCAGTAAAACTATCACTTTAAAAGAAAGGTAGAGAAGTACAAAGGTCACACGAGTTAAACCATACTAGGATTACATGTATGAAAATATGGATATGGAGGAGAAAACAAAGGGTAATGTTCAGATGGAGAGTGATAGTAAACATGTCTAGGAGATAGTTAACAACAAGAAAATCACAATCTTTTGATGGGTTAAACGGTATTCGATTCCCCAGTTAAAAAAGTTAACAGACAAAATTTTTCTTTCAAGTTACTCTTCATTGAGGAATTTATTTTTTAGCTTAACAAAATCATAATGAAACATACTTACTTGTCACGTATACTTTCAACTTTTACTAGATTCCTTAATCAAACTCATATTTTCTTCAAAAGACGAGTATTTAGGAAGACTTGTTCGCATTAAGAGTACTATAATCAACTTCTTGAGAATCACCTAATCCAAAAAAGAGAACTATATATTTCTCATGTCTTTAGATCTCAACCAAAACCAAACCAAAAAGTTTTTTGTACGAGATCGGATAATACCCAAAATGGATAATTTTTTTTACAAAAATAAAAACTACTCATAATCTCCAAAATTTTTCAAACAAAACCCAAAGTTCAACGAAGACCATTCAATAAAAAATTTGTCCATAAAATTCTTCAAAGTAAACCCAACTAAGATTTAAACACAAATATTTGAAGGATTTAATCATATAGTCTCCCAAGGTACAAAGTAACATTTATCTCCAAATAACATCAATTGCTCTTAAAGTCTCATACTGAAAAGTAATTAACCTAATCACATATCCTCCATGATAGGTTAATAATTTCCATAGATACCCCAAAATCAGCTTACTCTTGATTAATAAAATCATCTAACTGAAAATAATTATTCAAACTAACCAGGGACTTAATGTAGTCCATTGGTAGGTGAGAAATACCATTTGCACTTTGGTTTTGGGTTCAATTCCCGCAGCTTTGTCCGAAACGACCAGTTTTCACACGGTCTGCATTTTGTCCTTTTTCCTAAACTATATAATTCTTAAAAAATTCCCCAAAACGAGATAAAATCTTAAAAAATAACCATAAAATAATTTAATCTCAAGTTTATCTCATGTTGTTCATATTCCATAATAATTTATAGTAACCCATAATTACCTCAAAAGTAAGAATCACATAAATCTTAATGGCTACCTTTATAATTATTACCTGAACTTCCATGTCGAGTTGGTTCTCTCGTACATTATGCATTAGATAACTCACCAAGGTTTAAGTGGTTGATCATGACTCTTGATTGTTGGTTTAGAATAACCACGAGATTTCTCATTGAATCCCCCATTTCATCCAGTCTCTTAATCATAGAACCACCATTGTTTCCTTCAAACCCATTTTCACTTTGGTGCCGGCTAGATCCATCCATTTACTAAAACCAGAAATGTCAGTGTGAGTATATCAAAAAAATAATTATGTACTATAGAGGAAGATAAACACTAAGATATACTTATCCAAGTTATCTCAAACTCATTCTAACCTTCAAAAATAATAATGAATCTATCTAATATAATAACCATTGTGGTTACACACTACTTGTCACTTAACACTCTAACCTCTATGGTTATCTAAACCGTCCTTTGATACCAACTATAAGGACCCGGACTTAAACATTACTTATTATTGAATTAAATGAATATTTCACATTGACGATCTTTTCAGGTTTAGAGTTTTAGAGAATTAGGACATAACAATTACATCTCAAAGATTACAAAGTAGACACATCTACTCAGATTCCATTTTTTTCCACAAAAAAATAAATACACTTGAACAAAAGTGTCATGTCTAGTTCCTTGTTTTAGATAGCCTGACATTTCCTTGATCCCATCCTTGACCCTATTCAACTTTATGTCCTGTGAAAAACATTTCAAAAAAACTTGGGATGAGCATAAACAACTCATTAAGGGTTATAACAATACGAAAAGAGAACATTAGTCCATGTATACATAAGAATCAATGAAATCATACTTTACTCATAAAACATAAGCAATTTAACATACCTCATGAAATCATGAGATTTACGAATAACTCATAGAAATAATAAGATATAACTGTATCTTGAGGCATTCATAACATTATTATATTGGGAGTAATCCCCACAGTTATGTTTGGAAACCCCATCAAGGTATATTCCTTAAATATCTTCGGAAAAACCTTAGTGTTTAACCCCTTCGCGTTACTCAATGCATTGGAGAGCTATATCGGGCTCACCCACCCTTAGTTTATCACGGAACCACCCATCTTCATATACAATGCCCAAGAACCATAACATAATCATAGCACATAACTTAATCATGAAGTAAAGATAACATTCCCACAATGAAATAACAATATAACATTTTATGATATTGAAATAATGAATCCATTCTAAAAACCATTTTCAAAACCATTTAAAATATTAAATAAAGAGATTTTTGAATCAAAGTGTCCCATACCACTTTGAAGATTTTAACATTTTAAACCATTAATATCCATAAAAATATATCCTTAAAACCATTTTGAAAACATGGATATTAATAAGAACAAATCATTAAAACATTTAAAGCGATAATTTAGTTAGAGGGTTTTTACCAAAATTAGAGACACTTTAATACAATAATTAAGGAATAACATTTAATCAGAACTTTATAATATCATGAAAATAAATGGATTAATTATATAATATTCCAATGGACAGTATATAAACCATATAAGAGTGAATTGGTGCATAACAATAATGAAGTTTCAATAGAAATGTAAAATGAGATGAAATCCCTTATAAAGAAGGTATCCTTAAATTAAGGATAAATCAATCTCAAAATTATGTGTGAAAAATATAAATACACAAAATATAAGTGGCTATTAACTGTAAAAAAATAAAATGTCATTCACACATATTCAAAGGATGACATATTCAATAACTACATGTTGAACCCAAAGAAATCGAAATTGGGTTAAAAAGTTCTCTTGATAAAATTCGACAGCCCAACAACGTCACTTTAAAATTCATAAAATTAGTTGATGAGAGAGAAAATGGTATCTCATCACTTGGACATAAAATTTACATCAATAAGGATATATATGAACATATCCCAAGATAAAAATATGTAAATTAAAAGACATAAAAAAATAAGTCATTTTGAAAGAGGAGTGTGAAATGTTCCCTTACCGATTTGGGAAACTTTCGAAATGTACACCCCATGAAAGAAGGGTCATACAATGAAGATGTAAATTCCCATAAATGAGAGTATATTATACAAATAGTAAAATAATGGGAAGTAAATACACAACACAAAAATAAATAGTGGCAAATGTATCATGAATCTCACGGGAATAACAAGTGAGATACAAATCCCCTTATGAAAATTCGGCAACCTAATGGAGCCATATAAAATATCAAAAAATGGATTGATGAGATAAAATAGGGTCTCTCACCATATTAACATAAAATTTACAGAAAGGGTAATATAAAAGAACATCCCCCAACATAATAAATAGGAGCTTAAATTAAGTTACATAAAAGAGTACTTAAAAATAAAGAGAGAGGTAGGATCCCTTACGAAAATTCGGCAGCCTCACGGCGCCACTCAAAACATCCGAAATGGATTTATGAGAGAAAATAGGGTCACTCATCATATGAAAATAAAAATTACAGTAAGATTAATATAAAATAACATCCCAAAGATGAGCTTAAAAGTAATGACATAAAAGAGTGTACTTAACAAGAAAGAGAGGGGTAGGATCCCCTACGAAAATTCGGCAACCTAACGACGCCACTTAAAAATTCATAAAAATGATTTGATGAGAGTAATAGGGGGTATCTCATCATATGAAAATAAAAATTACAGTATGATGAATATAAAATAACATCCTCCAAAATATAACATGTAGAATAAATGAAATGACATAAAAGAGGGTACTTGAAAAGAAAGAGAGAGGTCGGATCCCTTACCTCAAGTCTGACTTCTCTTGTTCGCTTATTTATATTCCTGAATAATAAACATTGGTCAATTTATAATTTCTTAAGTTACTCCTTTAATGATTATTATTTAGTTCATATCACATATTATAATGTTATAATAATTGGTTAATAATTTGAGTTCATATCAGACGTTTTTGTCGATGTTTAGTACATGAGTCAAAAATGAACTTGTTTGAAAATGATTTTTCATGTAGTTATAATTAAATCATCTCCAGAATAGTATTAATGATTTTAATATCATATAGATCCATTAAATAATAATTTATACTATTCCATAACATTTGGAGATAAAAATAAATGAAATTCACCGTTCATGGGGACGGTAGGCCGTATGTACGCATGAACGCTACTTTCATTTATTTGACATATTAATGGAATTAAAAATAATTGAGAGAGATAAAAATATTATAATTAAAGTATAATATATATGTTTTATAGGTCACATAATTTCATTAATTTCATTCTTTATACATTCCATGTATTGTATGAACGAGTCACATCACTTGAGGGGTGGTAGTCCACAATTCCCTGTATAAAATTATCGCATTTGCACAACATGCAAAGTATAAAGTTATGTTTTAAATATAAAATGCAGAAGCATTTGGAAAACATAAATACTATATATATATTATATAAAATACAGTGACATCATAATGGCCACCATGAAAGGTGTTAAGAGAAGATTGAGCAATCATTGTTTCGTGAGGCAGTAATTCGCCATCCACAGAAACAGTATGTTCTTTAACCATTAGATGGAGGTGTGTATAAGTTTAGCTCTAATAATTAACATAAAAAAATACTAGTATATTTAAGATATTTTTTTTACAAAATAATGTAATAATAAGACTTTAGGGGTTTGGAGAAGCAAAATAAAACAAAATAACACAAGTGAAGATGTTACCTTTAAATCGGGTAACTCCTCTTTGTTTGAACCAAGAGGGTTTCATGCAGAGACTTCTGCCAAATGGGAGGCTTCAATGCTGAAGATATAGATGTGGAGAGATGAAATGAGTAGGGGTTGGCCAAGACAAAGGCTTGATAAGTGTGGGTAATGTGGTAGAGGTGGGGGCCTTTTATAAGAGAAGATGAGGGGAACTCTTGGAAAGTTATAAAATATTACTTTATTATAAAATGATTTTCGGATTTTAAAGGTCCCAAAAGGATATATTTAAAGGTTAAGGTGATAAGGTTTCGAAATCCACCCATCAAATAGGTTTGTGACAAGTTTAAGACTTAGATATTACCCTATCGTCTAATTTTATTTAAATTGTTCATTTATGAGGTAATCACTACATCATCACGGTGTCATAAATAAAATAATTTATTTAAAGTCCAAAAATTATAAAAAAATATCTTGATGTAGTAAATCCTCTTATCTTTCTAATTAATATTTATAGTAAAAAACATGACTTGTATAACCCCATGTAAATTTTTTTAGTAAGACAATACATATTTGTGACACTTTAATTTTAACTTTAAATAAAAAGTTATTAATGTAATTTTCCAAAACAAGTGGCTCCGTGGGGTCCCCAAGTTGACCCATGGATTGTCTTGGTCGGAAATGATTCATCGAATGAGGGTAGGACATGTGTCAAGGTCATTTCATTGTATTATAACATTATTTTTACCTTAAATTACACTAATTACCTCTAATTGTGATTAATAAAACTTAAAAGTTACTATTAAATTTTGTTTATAATCTCATTGAACCAAATTTTACTTAATAATGACAACCATTTATGTCGGATTTCTGAAAAACAAATCACAGAAGTGGTAAAATTTCATTTAAACGAAAAATAAGTTTCTTTAACTACCACTTAGTGGTTTCACTATTCATCAAAAATTGAAGTATTTCAGAAAAATACCAAAATTTCACCCTAAGCTATATTTGATATTCCGAATTCAAAAATGATTTATATTTTAAAAAATTCAAAATATATATGTTGCATTAATTAATTTAATAATGCATTCTCGCTGTCAACACAAATAGCTTGTTTTTAAGAAACAATATCTATTAAAAGATTGACACTAGCTTAAGTCCACTTTCAAAGTAAAATTAATTCCAATGACCACCATTGGATTAAATGGTAAAAATATATTATAAATACACATTAATATCAATTAAAAACATAATCTATCCATATAAATTAATAAGATTAAATGGAGGTTTTGAATTAAAATGCAACATTTTCACTAAAAATGATCTTTATCGGAAAAATAACAAAACATTACACAAAGAAAATTTTGATGTCCTAATTCTAAAGAAGGATTTTATTTTTTCAAATACAACATATAAAATTGTAAAAAGTATATTTAATAAGGTTTCTCCATCAAAAGGCGGTTAATCGACCTTTTAAAGAATAGTAGAAGATTTAAGCATAAAATTGGATTCATTTGCATTTTAAGCCTCTAATATTTATTGGATAAATGTAAAAATATTTAACAAAAATATGTAATTATTTTTTAGTTATTTATATTCATTCCCTCCATTACAATGACTAGGCGTTAACTATTATAATATTATTATATTATTAGCGTGCAACGTAAGATTTCAAAGAAACTTGTTGTTGCGTATTGGGTACGCCATCGAGCATAGCATTCCCTTTAAAGTAGTATTAACATTTTATTCACAAATATTCATAAACATTAGAATGTAATATTATTTATTTACCTGGGATGTTACATTATTCATATCCATATCCTTTTTGGAAACAAATTTAAAATTTTTCTCTCCATGAGTATTATTTCATTTTTATCCATTTTCAATTTTTGTTGTGAGTAATCTAGATAATTAAGAAGTCATTTCATATTTGTAGTGGTTTTGTTCATTAGTCTCCCAAATATCATCCCCAATAGACATTAAAGGTATAGAATTTTTTTTTACCTATTACCTATAATTTTATAATATCATTCTATGATATTTTTTATTACAATCTTTAAAGATGAAATTGGTGGAAATATTATTTTCATGTTTTTAACAAATTATCATCAGTAACCTTATTAAAGTTGTTAATATTAATTTACAAATACAAATAAATCATTATATTCTTTTTGATGTCATTTTTTAGTAATTATTTTCTTATATACATCCATGATATAATAATATATCATTGTTCATGTAGGTTTTTAGACATACCCAAACTTTAGCATACCATAATTAAGGGATGTTTATTAATTTGAAAGTGTTTTTTTAATAACATTATTATTATATAAAAATACTTATATTTTTTTGGATAATTTAATGTTTTCTAATAATATATGAAGAAATATTAATGAATAGAAACAAAACTATAGGAAAAATGAGATTTGTTACTTTGTAGTTATAGTCGTCTCAGAATACATGGTCAACATATTCATTTCACAAATACTGAGAGGTAATTATTGTGGGTTGTAAATTGTATCTTAATCAATATAATTATATTATATATTTCCCATTCTTCACTTTCATCCTTATAACTAATGAAGATTGGTGTTGGGGAAAAATATAAGTTGATTATGCATGGTTTTAGTATTGTGGAAAACATATAAATATTGATTTGATTTTTCATAATAGTAGAGGAAAAAAGGTGGTAAATAATTATTTCATAGGAATAAAACATCCAGTATAATAACCATAACTACTTTATTTTATATGAGAATAAAAAAATATATTTGGAAGGGAATAAAGTGATGTAATGAAATTTGGTAAATATAATCACATAGTGAAATTAGGCTTTAACTTGAGAATAATAAAGGATTTATCCTTGATAAAGATGGAATAATATCATACATACTGAGGATTGAAATAAATGGGTTAAAAAGGACCCTAGTGTATGTGAAAGATAATATGTCAAAAGGGGTTGAATTTCCATTAAAAATAATTTTTAAATGATGTTACAAAATAGTAGTGATTATTATGGAAGAACTTTATTTATGAATTTAAAAATAAAAGAATAATTAGTTTAGTATAAATAAAAACATTATGAATGTGTAAAATAAAATATAGATATTCAAAATTCAAAATTTCATAAAAAGGTTTAAAAATAGATCATTAATGATCCAATAAACCTCCTCCCCTCAAGAAGTATTGAAAAAGTTATGTTTATCCCTCAGTTTTAATGGAAACCAAGAACCAAAATTTGAAAGGAATTAATCCACATGTTTTAATTGAAACTAATAACATAAATAATAACCTTTGTAATAAAATAAACTAAGAACTGATAAGCCTCATTTAGTGGCAGTGAGCACTAAAAGACGATGGAGGATATGATAAACATTTTATTTAGAAACACATTATAAAACATTAACCTCTATCTAGATGATTTAGAATGAAATTAATGATTAATAGCTAATGATCTATAAAAGGATAATATTATGATCATTTATATAAATAAGATAATTGATTAAGGTAATTCTTAAGAAGAGAGATAAAATATAAATTGTATTGAAGCTGATAAAGGATAGTTTTTCTTTAGATAATTTGATGTTTCTCATGTATCACTTCCAAATTAACATCAGGGATTAATCAAGAATAATTCAGTCTAAATTAGATATCATATTGGTTCATTTATTGGATTTAATCATCAAAATTTTCTATTCAGGTTTATCATTGGATTTGGGGGTCCCTTTAGTCGATCAAATGATTTAATGAGTATATTTAAGGATATATATCCATCTTTTAATGCTTGTTGATAGATATGGATTGATGACACTAGGTAGGAGGTTTTATGCAACAATGAAGATAAACCATTATTGTAGCTTCCTAGGATACTAAAAATAAAATTGGATAGTCATTGATCCACCTGAAGGTTGGGTGGTTTTGTCCATTTCCAATGGCTCAATAGTGAAATATTAATATGTAGTCGGTGCCACCATGAAGTGACGCCCTTGAAAATTGTCCCCCAACCTCCTATTGTGTTACTCCTCGAGCCCAGAATCTTGGATGTGGTCCAATATTTTAATACATTTGCAATATTACAAGAAATCATGTCTCGAAGGACCGATCAGTTTAGTAATCTTGGAAACGAGATACATACATAAGTTTAACACTACAAATTGAAATGAAAAACGACACTAGTTTATTCCATTAGAAACATCCCAAATTCCAAGATTATCCTGGAAGGAAATCATAACTAACTTCTTCATATCCCAGGAAAATGAAACATGAGAAAGGGGTGAGCTCAAATGATCAGTAAGAGAACGTAATACAACAGAAGATAACAAAAACATTAGGCTTGGGGAATAATTGAAATCACAAGACTTTACAAATAATAAACATGGAAACTTTATGGGAGGAATATGATCTGAGTAAATAATTCCATAATAAAACATAGCCACGGGTATTCTAATAGTCAAAAAACTACATGAAATATCAATATGTAATCTCATAATGATGGATTGCATAATGCCGGACATCATAACCACATAGTCAAGGCCTTGTTCCAAGACTACAAACAAGATTTTGTCAAGGCATTGTGACAAGACACGAGTTTGTCTCATGAGACCTACCGAAGAATCGAGGAGCTATAGCGGGCACCAACAGTCTCTTACTAAGTCCAATTAATTAATCAAATTAAAATATGGAAACATAACATAAACATTAGTATTATAAATAGCATAAGAAATGTCCATAATTTGTCCACAAATCAAGAATGATATAAAAATAGAACATCCATAGTCAAACAGAAATTAATCAATACAATATGGAAGACTGTATTGTAACATATATTCCTCAATTGAGAATAATAAAGGATATTTACATAGATGAGAATAATCATCAAATCTATTTGAGATAAATATCCCCCTTTTTCTTGAAAATTGATAAAAATAATACTATTTTTCAAGAAGCTATTTAAAAATAGATTTTTGAATCAAAGTGTCCCATACTTCTTTGAAACTTTTTTTTAAAAAATTATTTTTAAAACATTATTGTCCATATAAATAAATCCTTAAAACCATTTTTAAAACATGGACCATAATGAGATAGATTTAGAATAATAAAACATAAAAACATTTAAAATGATATTTTAGTTAGAGTTCCAAACCAAAACAGAGACACTTGAATATAAATAATTTAGATAATAAAAATATTATAATATCATGAGAATAAAGTGTTTCATGATATATACTATATCAAAGTACACTATATAAACCATATAAAAGTGAATTGGTGTATAAAAAAAAGAAGTCTCAATGGAATGTAAATTGAGATGAAATCTCTTATAAAGACCATATCGTTAGGTTACCGATAAATCAATGGCATAATTATGTGTAAAAAATATAAATATATTCATTATGATTTGATATTTAGTGTAAATAAATCAGAGGACATTCATGCATATTATTTTATAAACAACACCACTAAATTTGAAGTTTAACTCAATAAATGGAGATTGAGTTAAAATTACTCTTATCAAGATCTTATTGATGAACTGATAATTTATCAATGGAGATATTATATGTATCAAAAGTACATACATCGAAAAAGGAGTGGAAATTAATATAAAAATAATAAATTGTAATTCCACACATAATCATGTTGTAAAATAATCAATGAAGTATGCATAAGGCCCAATGAGTGGAAATTGAAATTTGAAATTCCCTTACAAATTTGGTACCTTATGAAACATAAACCCCATAAAATAAGTATCATACAATGAATATTTAAATACACATACATTAAATTATAATAAAAAATAATATAATCAGGGTCAGTACATACTCGACACAAAAGGAAATAATTACCAATATAGCATGAATCTCATGGGAATAAAATTGAGATGAAAAACTCTTACTTCGTTGTAATCAATCGAGTCGTATGAACAAAAGTTAATAAAAAACAAATGAATTAATGAATACCATGAATAAAAATAAAATCATGATAATATATATCAAATGGAAGTACACAATACACCGCATGAAATATATAAGTTGCGAGGAATGGAAATCTCACGGAATTAAAAGTGAGATAAGGAACCCCTTACCTCAAGTCTAACTTGTCTTGTATGTTCCTTGTTCTTCCTGAATAATAAACTTAAGTTAATTTTCATTTGATTAATAACATAGTTCATGTTTATTATTTATTTTATATCACTTATTATCTTTCTATACAAATTATTTAACTATTTGAGTTCATATTGGATATTTTATCGATGTTCATAACTTGAGTCAAAAATGAACTTGTTACAATTACAATTTTTTCATGCGGTCAAAAGTAAATTATCTCTAGAATGATATATACATGATTCAGATATCATATATATATTATATATCATGTATATAAATCTATTTATAATAGTACATAACATTTGGAGAAATGAAATGAAAGTATCGTTCATGGAGACCGTAAGTCGTACGTACGCATGAACGGTACTTTAATTTCTTTTTTTTATTTTAATGAAATTAAAACATATATTATACATAGGTATATTATGATTATAGTATAATATCATATATAATATCATTAATTCCATCCTTTATACATCGCACATAAGCTATTAACGAGTCATATCATTTTGAGGGGGTGGTAGTCCGCACTTCCTCAAATGAAAATATCACATTTTTCCCATAATGGAAACCATAAAATAATGATATAAATGGGAAATACAGAAGTATAAAGAAAACATAAAAATAATATTTATATAATATATAAATATAGTTCCATATTAATGGCTATCATGAGAGGCGGTAGAATATAATCGAACAATCATCGTTTCGTGAGGTGTTAGTTTTCCATCCACAAAAACAGTATGTTCCTCATCCATTAGATGGAGGTGTGTGTAAGTGAAGTTCAAATCCTTCTCATAAAAATATCGTAGTATATTGAGTATACTAGTGTGGTTATAAAATAAATTAATAAAAAGTTTTTGGGGGGGTTTGAGATGTAAAATAAAACCAAATAAAACAAAAGAATTTAAGAGAAAGTGTTACCTTTTATTTGGGTAACTTCCTTTGGTTAGAACCAAAAAGAAATCTTAAAGTGCTTTATTACTAAGGTAAGGCTTCTAGGAGTAAAAGGGGGATCTTGAGAGATTATTTGGGTGGGGTTTGGACAAGCCAATGGGCTTGAGAGGTGTGAAGAATGGGTTAGAAGTGGTGTCCTTTTATAAGGGGGTGGAGGGGCTCTTTAAGAAAGTGTGAAAATATTATTTTATTATTTAGTGATATTATGTTTCTAAAGGTCCAAAAGTAATTAAAGTGGAATATAAGACGTCTAATGGTTGAAATAAAATAATCCAATAATAATTGGACAGGTTTTGAACATTATGTTAATATTAATAATCTTATTTATTTAAATAATTTATTAGTGTTGTAAATACTACATCATTATTGTGTCATAAATAATTTACGTTATATGATGTATAATTTTTTTAACAAAATCACCATAATGTAGGAAATCATTTTATCTTTCCAATAATTATTTATAGTCGAAAAATGACTTATATAACCAAATGTAGAAATATACATACTAAAAGATATTTTTAAATGTCATTTTTGTCTTTACTTTAAGGTAATTAAAATAATGTGTCATTATCATTATTAAGTGTCTCAATGGTTTCCCAAAATTGACCCAAGGATTCTCATGGTCGTCCAAGAATCATCCAATAAGTTTGGGATAAGTGTTAAGGTAATTTTGTATATTTATAATATTCATTTTACCTTGAATTACCCTATTTACCTTTAACTGTGCTAAATAAATGTCCCATGATACTATTCAAAAAAAATTATTTTCATCTTATTAAACAACATTTAAATTACTAATAACAACCATGTATCTCGGATTTTCAAAATTCAATTCACAGAATTGGTAAAATTTTATTTAAATTAAAAAGACGGATTTTAACTACTACATAGTGGTTTCACTATTCATAAAAAAATTTATGTTTTTCAGAAAAATACACAAAATTCAGCCTAAGATATATTTGATATTCTGAATTCAAAAAAGCTGTCAACTTTACCAAAGTCAAAACCTAGATGTTTTAATAATTAATTTAAAATTAATTCCCATTGTCAAAAGAAATTGCTTGTTTTTGAAAAACAATAACTATCAAAAGATTGACACTTGTTTATGAAAATTTTCAAAGTGAAATTAATTTCAATGACCAACATTGGATTAAAGGTAAAAAATATATTCTAATTACACTTCAATAACAATTTAAAAAATACTCTAACCATATAAATAAATTAGATTAAAAGGCAGTTCTGAATTAAAATACATTATTTCTTACTATTCATAAAAAAATTATTATTATTAGAAAAATAACAAAATCTCATCCAACATAAATTTTGATGTACCAGTTCTAAATAAGAATTTCATTTTTTCAAAATGAATATATAAAAGGTTAAAATATTGCATTTGAAAAGGTATCTCCATTAAAAGGTGGTAAAATTGATTTTTTTTTGTAAAATACAATTTTTATCTGAAAAATTGAATTTGTTCTTATAATAAGTATAAGAAACACATAATAAATATGTTTAAATTATATGGAGTATATAAAATTAATAATCCAGTTAATATTATCCATAACTGGTTTTGAATGGCTAGTTTGGTAAGTCGTGGTGCGCTCGAACTCGGTGTTGCGTGTAGCACAAGCTATTGAATTTAATGAAAATAACTTACTATGAAATCTTGGGGTGTTACTTTCTTCCCCACTTAAATAAATTTCATTCTCGCATTTTGAAATTGTTCTTCATAATAAATGTTTAGAAATAGAAAAATACCATTGAGGAAAACCAACATCGGAAATTGGGATGATAAAATTTAGTCTTAATAAGAGGGAAAAGGATATGAAAAAGTGACCACAAAATTGTGATCTCGATTAGGGGAACATTGGTGGAAATTAGAGACAAATAATTGGAGGAAAAATGTAAATATATTTAGGGAGTGATTGATGTCATCAATCACAAACAAGTAAAAAATTGAGGTCCTCAAAGCCATCAATCTATGACGATTTAAAATATTATCATTTCAACAAAATATAAAGCATTAAGATAACACATTTATGGTTTTAATATCCCTTCCCTAAAATTTAATAATTAATTTATTCATATAATTAGGGGAAAAAATATACTTGGCAAGTAGATTTTCATCCTTTATCTAATTCTTACAACAAACTCATCATTCACTCCAAATGATGAGTATTATAGATGACTTGGTCACACCTGAAGTTCTAGAATCAACTTATATAGAATCACATAATGCACAATGGATGAACTATAAATTTATATTTTCTTAAGAGATTACAGAAAATAAAAATGGTTAGTAAATGATCAGATGATCATAAAAAAGGATAATACTATAGAGAAAGAAATAAAAATATTAATTTCAAAAATTAAACCAACAACACCCAAAGTTCAATAAATAACATTTAAAAAAAATTTCCATAAAAAATATTAATATAATCAAAACTACTATTGAAACCCAAAACTCAGAAAAATCTGCTTACGTAGTTTGCTACGTCAAATTGTATCTCCAATTAATATAGACTACTCTTAAAGTCACAAAATTAAAATTAATTAACCTATCACATATTCTCTATGATAGGTTAATTATTTCCATAAAAAACCCAAATATCTATAAATCCACCATAAAAACATAGCTAAAAAACACCTTTACTCTTCAAATAAAATCCCATAGTATACTATTTTCCTTAAGCATATAGTATTCTCAATAGAGCGAACGTCTTCGAAAATAACATTTATCACTTAATCACCAAATAATTTTCCAATACTAAGGATATCTATTTGATAAGTCATAAGATCCCAAATCAACTTATTATTGATCAATAAAATCATCTAACTCAAAAGAATTTGTCACAGTATCTAGGGACTTCACGTAGTCCAGTGGTAGGAGATATATCCTAATCGCACTATGGTTGTGGGTTTGATTCCTGCATCTTTGTCCGATGTGATGGGTTGTCACACGGTCTACATTTTTTCCTTTGTCAAAAACTATATAATTTTATAATATTCCAAAAAATGAGATATATTCCTCAAAATAACTATAACATAATTTCATCAAAAATGTTATCTCATACCTCGCATTTTCATACCAAAATTTAATAAATTGTAATTTACTAGAACTCAATGATCATATAAAACCAAATGGATATTTATAATTATATCCAAAAGAGAAAACATATTTCTTCCTGAAATATCATTTTCCCATGACAAACTATAGTGTTACAAATACAAGAGAAAATTCTTCCAATGTAATCCCATCAACAAAGAGCAGTAATAATTTTTAAAAATTTCTCCATCCATTTTTTTCAACATAGCTTCTTCTTTGCCAAAGAGGATATCTAATATAATAGGGAATTCACTCGGGTAATGCCCAGGTCCCATAAATTTATGGAAAATGAATGTAAATGGATTCTTATGACCATTTTTATTTTCTTCCATATTAATCTTCATTTTCCCCAGCAATTCATTAATTCATGTCCTTTTTTCCCACACATAAAGCATTTCTTCGTTCCATTAAGACACCTTCCTAGGTGTATCCTTCCACATTTCCAGCATGATGGAAAATGAGCGTTATTTTCTCCATGGTCTTCACCACTAGAGCTCTTATCATTCACTACTTTTCTATTCCTTGTTGAGTCCTGGAGATGGTTAATATATATGTTGTTGATCATATTTTTTTAAAAATGGTTCACCATGAACACGATATCCTTTATGCCTATCAATATTCGATTTTGATGCTCATTTCCTCCACCATTCAAACCTTGTACATCATGCCCAAAGTTACTATGACTTCCTTGGAATTGAGCCATTGACTAAAACTAAAAATAATTGTGTGTGTAATAATAGTCATAAAATAATTTTGAGAATAACATGACACCTTATTTTCAATTAATAACACCTTAGGATTAACCAGGTTCATTTATTCTCATCCTATATTAAAATACTTCAAATCATTATATAAATGGAATTTAAATTATCATTATCATATCCCTCGGGAGTGTCTTAAACAAGAGTGCAGCAAGACCCGTTGTCGTGTACTAGGATACCCCGAGTTAAACCTGAAACTCCTTGTCAAATTTTTCACTCCTGGGTACATCTGTGCCAGAGCCTCCCCTACCTTCTCATATCCAAACAGGGATGCACTACTTGGAAAATAAATAAAATATCTACATTACCAAGATTATAGGAAGTTCTTCTATTCTAATCCTAAAATTATATCTAAGGGTAATGTTCTATAATCACAGTTTATCTAAATATAGTTTCCAAGGATTGTTCTATACCTCATGTTATACCAACTGTAACACCCAGACCCTAGAATCTAAGAGCCGATAAAATATTTTAATACATTGGCATGATTACCAGGAATCAATTCTTGATGGACTGATCTATTTAGTAGTCTTAGAGACAAGATACATACCTATTTTCAACACTATAACATGAAAAGAATAACAACACTAATATATTCCATTAGAAACATCTACGTTTCAAATATTATTCTAGCAAGTCACTCATAACTAACTTCTTCATATCCTGGGAAAATGAAACATGCGAAAGGGGTGAGCTCAAATTCTCAATAAGTGTAATCAATACAGCGTTAGATAACGAAAACAATAGGTATGGTGAATAATCGAAAACACATGACTTTAAAAATAACAAACATGAAAACTTTATGGCAGGAAAATAAGATGAGTAAATAATTCCATAAGAAAAAATAGTCATGGGTATTATACTAGTTTAATAACCACATGAAATATCAATATCTAATCTCATAATGATATAATTCATAATGTTGGACATCATAACCACATAGTCAATTCCTTGTGCCAAGACTAAAAATATGATTTTGTCAAGGCCATGTTCCATGACACTAGTTTGTCTCATGAGACCTACTGATGCATCCAAGAGCTATAGTGGGCTCCAATCATCACTTATTATGTCCAATGAATTCCTCAAATGAAAATATTGAAACATAATATAAAATAGTACTAAAACTACAATATGAAATGTCAATACTTTATCCACAAACCATGAATGGTATAAAAATATAACATCCACAAATCAATCATAACTCATTAAATACAATATGGAAGATTTTATTGTAATGGATTAACCTCAATCGAGAATAATTAATGATATTTACCTAGATAAAAATAATCATCAAAACTATTTGAGTGAAATATCCCCCTTTTTCTTGAAAATATTTAAAAGTCACACTATTTTTCAAGAAGACGTTTAAAAATAGATTTTTGAATCAAAGAGTCCCATACCACATTGAATCTTTTAAAATAAATTTTAATTTTAAAACAATATTTCCCATATAAATAAATCCTTAAAACCATTTTTATAACATGGAAATTAATGAGAACTATTTATAATAATAAGTCTTTAAAACATTTAAAATGATATTTTAGTTTGAGTTCCAAACCAAAAGAGAGACACTTGAATACAAATAATTGAGGTAATAAAAACATTATTATGTCATGATAATAAAGGTATTCATGATATACTATGTAAAAGTACATTACATACATAATATAAAAGTGAATTTGTGTATAACAATAATGAAGTCTCAATGGAATGTAAATTGAGATGAAATATCATATAATGACTGTATCCATAGGTTATGGACAAATCAATGACATAATTATGTGTGAAAAATATAAATATACTCAATATGATTGGATATTAAATGTACATAAATCATAGGACATTCCCCCACATTCTTTTAAAAATAACACCATTGAATTGGATGTTTAACTCAATAAATAGAGATTGAGTTAAAATTATTCTTATCAAGTTCATATCAATGACATGAAAATTTATCAATGGAGTGATTATGTGTATCAAAAGTACATCCACAGAAAGGGGAGTGTAAATTACTACAAAAATAATAAATAGTTATTACCCACATAATCATGGTGTAAAATAATCAATGAAGTATGTGTAAAGCCCAATTAGTGGAAATTGAAATTTGATATTCCCTTACCAAATTGGTATCTTATAAAACATACAACCCATGAAAGAAGTATCATAAAATGAAGATATAATACCCATAAATTAAATTATTTTACAAAAATAATACATTCAAGGGAATTATATACTCCACACAAAAGGAAAGAGTGTCCAATATAGCATGAATCTCACGGGAATAAAAGTGAGATGAAAAACCCTTACTTCGTTGTAATCAATCGAGTCGAATGAAAATAAGTTAATAACCACTTAATGAATCAAAGAATACCATGAATATAAAAAGAATCATGGTAATAAATATAAAATGGTAGTACACAATACACCACATGAAAAAAATAAGTGGTGAACAATGGATATCTCATGAAATTAAAAGTGAGATAAGAAACCCCTTACCTCAGGTCCGACTAGTCTTGTATGTTCCCATTCTTCCTGAATAATAATCTTATGTTAATTTATACTTGATTAAGAAAATTTTTCAATTTTATTATTCCTTTTATATCACTTATTTTTTTGTTATAACAATTAGTTAATTATTAGAGGTCATATTAAATATTTTATCGATATTCGGAACTTGAGTCAAAAATGAACTTGTTACTATTACAATTTTTCCATATTGTCATAAGTCCATTATATCCATAATGATATAAATGATTTAGATATCATATAAATATATATATATATATTCATTATATATATCTATTTATAATAGTATATAACATTTGGAGATATGAAATGAAATGTACCGTTCATGGAGACAGTAAGCCGTACGTATGTATGAACACTACTTTCATTTCAATTTTTTATTTTAATAGAATTAAAACATAATGATAAATAAGTATAATATAATTACAGTATAATATAATATATAATATCATTAATTCCTTCCATTAAATATCCCACATAAGGTATTAACACGTCATATCATTCTGAGGGGGCGGTAGTCCGCACTTCCTCAAATTAAATTATCTCATTTTACCCATAATAGAAACCATAAAATAATGATATAAATGGAAAATACCAAAGAATAAAGATAAAATAAACATAATATATAAATAATATATAAATACAGTTCCATATTAATGGCCACCATGAGAGGCGGTAGGAGGTAATCGAACAATCATCGTTTCGTGAGGCGTTAGTTTTCCATCCACAGAAACAGTATGTTCTTCACACATTAGATAGAGGTGTGTGTAAGTGTAGTTTGAATTATTATCATAAAAAATCTTTTTATATTGTGGATACTAGTGTTGTTATAAAATAAAGAAACAAAAAGTGTTTAGGGTGTTGGAGAAGTAAAATAAAACAAAATAAAACAAAATAATTTAAGAGAAGGTGTTACCTTTAATTTGGGTAACTTCCTTTGGTATGAATCAAAAGAACTTCTTAAAGTGCCTTAAGACTAAGGTAAGGATTCTTGGAGGAATAGGAGGATATTAAGAGATTATTTTGGAAGTGGTTGGACGAGACAAAGGGCTTGAGAGGTGTGAGGAATGGGTTAGAAGTGGTGTCAAATTATATGTGGGAGGAGGGGCTCTTTAGGAACGTGTGAAAATATCATATTATTATTCAATGATATTCGGTTCTAAAGGTCAAAAACTAATTAAAGTCAAATATAAGATGACTCAGGGTTGAAATAAAATCATCCAATAAGGTTGGGATAGGTGTTAAGGAAATTTATTATTATTATAATATTCATTTCCCTTGAATTACCCTATTTATCTTTAGTCACGGTAAATAAAAGTCAAAAGTTGCAATTCACCAAATATTATTTTCATCATATTGAAATTCATTTTACATAATAATAAGAAAAATTTATCTTGGATTTTTTAGATTCTATTCACAGAAGTGTTAAAATTTCAATTAAATGAAAAATATGGACTTTTAACTACTACTTAGTGGTTTCACTATTCATCACAAAATTGATGTTTTTCTGAAAAATACCAAATATTCCCCCTAAGCTATATTTGATATTCCGGATTAAAAAATTATTTCTATTTTACCAAATTAAAAAAAAATGGATTAATTAATTTAAAATTATTTCCCATTGTCTAAAGAAATAGCGTGTTTTTAAGAAACAATGACTTTCAAATGATTGACACTTGTTTATGTAATTTTTCAATGTGAAATTAATTCAAATGACCAAAATTGGATTAAAGGGTAAAAAATATAGTCTAATTACACTTCAAAACTAATTTAAATTATAATCTACCAATATAAATAAATTATATTAAATGGCAATTTTGAATTAAAATACATTATTTCTCACTACTCGTAAAAAAATAAATATTATTAGAAAAATACCAAAATTTCATCCAAAGTAAATTTTGATGTCCCATTTCTAAGTGAAAATTTTATTCTATAAAAATGAATATATAAAAGGGTCAAATATTGGATTTAAAAATGGTTCTCCATTAAAAGGTGGTAAAATTGATTTTTTTGAAAAATACATTTTTTATCTAAAAAATTGAATTTGTTCTTAAAATATGTATAAGAAATGTATAATACATATGTTACAATTATATAAAGAATATAAAATTAAAAATCTAGTTAATTTTATTCATAACTGCTTTTGAACAGCTAGTTTGGTAAGTCGTGGTGTGCTCGTACTCGGTGTTGTGTGTAGTGAAAGCTATTGAATTTAAAGAAAATAACTTACTATGAAATCATGGGGTGTTACTTATTGAATATTTCACTGTGTTTGTTTATTACATAAGAAAAAATTTTAAATTCCATAATTGTTAAATACAAAAAGATAAATAATAAAAACACTTTAATTGATTTTGATTAAAAAAATTATATTTGAGGTTTAACAATATCCTTTGTTTTGACTATTACAAAAACTAATTTACGGTAAAAATAAAATATAAGAGATAAAAAGGATTTTAAGAAATATATTAAATTTCCAAACTAATTAAAAATATAATTTTCCAAAAACAATATTTACCCCTTGAAATAATATAATTCTCTTATATATCTGCCACATTTTTGAATCATTTTAGACTTTTCTCCCCATTATCATTTAGCTTTTATCCTTCATAAATTTTTTTATCCTCCTATAACCATTTAAAAATTACACCTTAATTATTATTAGTAAAAATACTTATAATTAAAAATTTTTATAGAGACATTTTATAAATATACAAACAAGATTACTAAAGTTATAATAAAAACATGATTTTGAAAATAATTTTATAAAAGTTTTTCTTCATAATGAAATAAGTTATTTTAAAGATAAACCATGACATGTAATGATAAATGAATTAAAATATGAGAATTTAAAAATTGTTACAAGGTTTTTATTCCTACTATCCCACCCTTAATAAAATTATATTGATTTTTGGAAAGTGTTTTTTGAAGATATTGACTACTTGTTATTATTTTGAAATATATTTTAAGATGGTATCTCATTTTTGAATGTGGTCTCTTAAAATTGATTCTTATTATCAATGTTCTTGTTTTTCCTCAACTGGAAATGATTTCTAGATATTTATTTTTAACATAATTAAATGATACCCAAAATGTATGAGGGATTGATTCATCCATACAATTTGAAAACAAAAACTCCGCACCACTATATATTTTTCTAACATATAGAATGTAAACCTAGATTTTTATTTTTACCACTCCAATTGATTTTGGAATTCCTAATAAAGTGAAATGTCCCACTTGTACATTTCCTATCTAATTCAAGTCCTCTAAAATTTTCACCCTGAAAACTACAATGAATATAAGTGTATCAATTGGGATAAAATGAACCATTATTTATAAATTATTTTATAATATTAAAAAACCTTTATGTGGTTTTAAATTATATTATTTAACATTATGTTGAAATTAGTGTAAACAAAACACTAAAAATATTGTTTGTATGAGTCACAGAAATGTATAGAGGACTCCTAATCATACTTCTATAAAGATTTTTGACCATCGTTTTATTGGTTTAATCCAAAATTAACTTACAATAAATACTCATATGTGTGTTAATTTACATATCAGGATCAATGATAATACATTTTTTATGTTCTATAGTGTATTTACCTTAGCATAGAGAAGTACCTTCCAAGTTTGGGGAGATTTGAAAATGAATAAAGCATTTTAACTCACCAATCAACATATATTTGAAAAATTAAAGATCAATTGAATCTTTTTTGAGAAATAACATAGATTCCACTTTTCCCATTTCTAAATCATTTGATTAAATAAATAAAATTATACACTCATACTATGCCCATCGATATTTCATTATACGATATAAATCGTTGGTTAACTTGACTGTTGGAGTTGAATGTTTTGGATTTTTAAAACAATTTTGTTGTTCCACAAAAACATTTTAATAAATAAAACCAACTAAAATAGAAATTATAAAATCCGTTTGAAAAGGTTTTAAATTTATATCGGTTAAAAATTACAAAAAATCTAATAGATTATAGACGAGAAACGAATTCTATATTCTTTCCTTTATATAAGAGTTTATATTTTTTTATATGTAATGTTACCATGATTATCTAATTTATCTCTAAAAACTCATTTTTACAAATAATATAATGATCATAAGGTTTTAAAAAAATAGTAAAACATTTTTTGTTAGAATTAGTTTAGCAGTTTATGGATATAAAAATTATATTTTTTAGTCATTAATATTATCATCATGGGTTTTAGGTTCTATAAAATAAATAAAAGAAAAATATTCAACTTCATTTAAGATATAACTTCTTGAATTAGTACATGATTTTAAATCATTAACAACATCTTAAAAAGTTTTTACATTGGATTTTTTTAAAGCAATTAAGTAATTGACTATAATGACATTAAATATTTATAGGATATTTTGGAGAAGGTATATCATTCATAGTCAAAGGACAAAGCTTATCCACGACATATTTTAAATAGGATGATGGTAAAGAAGTATTATCATTTAATATTATATTAATGAATTCTTTAAAAGTTTCTATTCTTTTATTGAGTAATCATTTAGATTTACATGTGTTTGAGAATTGAAGAAAGATTCTTTGTCAGATTTTGGATCAAATTTCCCTAGGTTTTCATTAGTGTTATGAACATAAAATTTAAATACAAAAACTTTTAAAATGGAAAATTTTATAATTTTATATTTATAATGTTCTTAATGGGATTTTTAATGATGGGTTTTATGAGAACACAATTTATCAAATTATAATAGGTATTAAACACGTCATTGAAAATTTATTTTTGTAGTTTAAAATCATTCAGGGGAACTATTGAGATATTATGAAGATTTCGATATATTGTTATGACAACGTCATTTTTTGGTATTATTGGAGTGAAAAAGGCATTATTGTATCCTTGTGAAGATAAAAGTTAATGAAATTTATTTTTATTAAACTATCACCAATTATCAGCTTGAGCATAAACGACGTTGTACGCTTTTTAGGTTTTTACCTTCTTTTTATGTCATTTAAGACTTTATAGGCCTCATTTTTTTGTTCCAAAAAAATAATTAAGTGATGATTAAATAATCACTGAAAATACAAAAGGAAAATAATTTTTCATAGATACATTATACATGTGTTGGACAGAAATGATCAACGTAAACAATATAATGGTATTTAAGGGTTTATACTTATTGTTTAGATTTAAAATATTTTTTTTACCAAATTAAAGGGTTTCACAAAAATAATATCATTCCAATTTAATTTTATTAAGTATAGAAATATTTTGTGTTGATTTATCATAAAACCGTGTTTATTCATTATAGTGGCCTTGGAGTCTTTAAAAAATCCATGAGTCACTCCCTTGAATGATCAAAAATTTAAAATTTTATGAAAATACATATTTTATATCAATAATATAAACATTTTAAAAATGAAATGTGGTAGAAAAAAAGTATCATATGAAATAAAACACATTTCAATTATTTCTTTTTAATGTGTTTTTAATAAAATTATTTTATAATTTGATAATTCATAGAAAATTATGTATTAAAAAATCATTGAAAAAATATACTTTATAGGAATTAAATTGAGAAAAAAATTCTTATATAAGGGATTTTAATTCTTGAATTTTCATTGAAATTCATATATTTTCATAGATAATTAAAATATAATTATATTTATAGGGGTCACCAAACATTTGTTAGGTGAATCAAGTGGCCATTTTATGTGTTTCTTTTTGTGATTATTTCTTTAGAAATGTTTTTTATGAAACTGAGAGTTTTTTCAATTTGGTACCCAGATTTTGGGCCCACATATGTTAGCTATTAGGTATTCAGGTAATGATTTTTTTTCAAAATTACATTTCATATGATATATGTGATAAAATATGTAAAAAAAATTTCAACCGTATTTTTTTTCAATTACATTCATAAATTATTTTCATATAATTATGAAAATAAAAATAGAAAAATATTTATAGAAACATAGTTTACAAACACCATCTTTTTTAATGAACCTTTATTTTAAAAAATCAATCATGTCATTATAAACCTAATATTTCTTTAGTATTTTAATCTCCTTGGGAAAAAGTTTTGAGGTAATTTTTGATATCATTGAAATATGATTGTAACAAATTCATATTTGGATGGTCATTCAATATTTTGAAAACTAATATTCTTTGATTGGGTTTGGATCATTATCTATAAATGAGTGATCTTGCTAATTTTTAAATTCCATATACATTGAAGATAGTTTACATAACCCTTCAAAAAATTGATCAAGTCCCTATTATAGATCTATGTAGCTTATTTTCATGTAAATGACTATGAAAAATAATAATTCCATGAGGAAGATGAACATAAATTTTTGTTTATTTCTATACTATCTTTTTCTTGATTCGTGAGACACTTGAAACTTTCATTAGATGATTCACTAAAAAGGAAAGAATCATTACATGCACACTATAATGAATCTGCAAGGGTTTTATTTGTTTTTTTCCTATACCCCTTTTTTCTTTTTTTTTATAAAAATAAATTCCTTAAAATGTGTATCATATTTATTTATTTGATTCATCTTACTTCATATTTAGTTTTTTAACAAATTTTTTTTAAATTTTGTATAAATCTCTCTTTTTAATAAGTTTCACCTCTTCTTAGAATGATTGTCCAATTCGTCACCAATGTAATATTCATCATTAATTTTATTCAAGGTTATCACATTTCTTTCCAACACATCATTAAATCTCCTCTTTGATGTTCAAATCATTGTTATCTCATAATTTATGAAGCATACAATGATATATTTGACTACCATCTTATTTCAATCCAATTATTTTTGGATTTAAGTGAGTCAAGGAGGCCAATTTCGTTTTAAATCCCCAAAATATTTTATTGAATAACATTTCTATAATTTGAGAACCCCATAAAGACATTCTTCAATTTAATTTTTCCTTAATGTGCGTAAAAATTTCAATAAAATATTATTTTTTTGTCATAATAATCCTTTTGAAATCATTCCAATAAATACCAATACTAGTATATTAATATTTATTCATTCCTCCATGAGTAACTTCTAAAAGATTCCATAATTCAGGAGTCATATTACAGGTTGATATAGAATTGAATTAATTCTTTTATAAAATAATTAAAGGCATCAATATCTTTAAAATCTAATTCAAAAGTAGAAATATCTTCCGGTTTTCATTTTTCTTCTATTTTATTAGTAAAAATATCAACTCATAAAATTTTGTTCCTAAAGGATAGCCGATAGGCCGAATGAAGGTCAGAATTAGAGTATTCTAAAAACTATAATTATAACCATAAACAAATGACACACAAAAAATATATTTAACTTATGTAGAACCATGTGTGTTAGAAAAAAGAATCGATTTAATAATATATAACATTGAAATCATTTATGATTTATAAAAAAAATATCTTTTGAAAACAATTAAATTTTGAGAAAAAAACAACTATCTCATTTTGTTGAAAATGATGGTCAATGATAAAACAGAAGGGGGTAAAATGTATTTATTATTTTTCAAACAATGATAATATATGAAAGAAATTATAATAAAGGTATTTGTTCTAAGAATAATATAATGAATTTAAATTGAATGTAGAAAAATTTAATCATTACATGTGGCATAAACTAAATTTCATAGATAAGAAAGTGAAACATTGATAGAGGAGTTTAGAAAATTTATGTATAATGAGTCCCTATATCTCCATCCCTCAACAAGTCTTGAGAGGGTTAAATTTCCCCCTTGGTTAAAATTGAATCATATAAAAAATTTAATTGAAATAATCCCTTGGTTTTAATGAAAAAGAGGAACCAAAAGAAGACATTTTTTTAAAGAAAACTAAAAACCATGAACCCTAAATTTAATGGTGGTTATCACGTAAATAATCCTATATCTATTGAGTATTAATTATGATATGCGAATCTATTTTGTGAAATATGTATGGATATTATAATGGGATTATATGGAATCCATTTGTTGGAGATTTAATACTATTGGATTTCAATAATTTAATTGAATATATTTTATTAGAATAAGATCACATTATTAAAATTCATGTTGTTTATATAATAAAAATTAAGAAAAATATTCATGTGATAACCCTATAAGGATAGATAATTAAATGATATGATAATAATAGAAATAATAAGATTATAATAATAGAAATAACGAGATAATAATTTTTAATAGTGAAATATTTACAATCTATAACTATTTTACTAAAGTCAAGGCATCATAGTTCTCGATGAAGTGGAATCATGAACTCTTATATCAAATTATTAATGACTGGAGATAAATTTTTCCACTAGTTTTGATGAATCTTGAGGTTTATGATGGAATTTTAATTTTTTTGAACACCTTTATGTAAACTAGAGGGATCCTATATATAAAATAATCATGATAATTTTCTATTTGGTAGAATCATTCATTATAGGATTACACCTTCTATTATTATAACTACATTATGATATTAGTGTTACATTTGATTCATCTAATGGAATCAAACACAAAAGGATATAGTCAACCTCAATATGGGTGAATCTTGTAAAAAAACTATTTTCTTTTCTAGTCTTGTTTATTTTTTCAATATATAAATCGGGGTGGGTTTTAAATATTGATAAGATTAGGATTAAAATATATAGCATATGATTATTTCATAGTAAAGAAACTATAAATGGGTATGAATGATTTAATCCCCCTCCCTCCTTACATAATTATACCATAAACCACTTTGGGACAACAAAACCAAAGTTCATTTTGTGAAAATCTCTATTATTTAAAAATAATAAAGACTAGTTTCTGATTGCCATCCTTCAATGTCACATTTGTATGATTCCTATATTCATACATCTATATTCTATTTTTGGAATTTTCCACTAAAACCTTTTGGGTTATTTTTAAATACCCAAAGGCTACAAACCCCTGAGACAACCAAATAAAAATAAACACATATACATCACAAAATTCCACACAAACCATGATCTGTTACCACACATAAAAAATATATTTACTAGAGGTGGTGCTCTGTTATTTCCAACAATGGTTTTCAAATTTTTCTGGGGGCTATTGTGATGATTTTCTTCCTTCAAAAAAAAAACAATAAAGTATATAGTTATGAGGTATCCATATATGGAAAAATTATATAAATATAACTCTACAATATTAATATCATAGTGTGAGAACATTATTTTTCTTATTAATTTAAGAAAAATTAATATATTTATTTCATCTAATTTTTTCCCTCAAATGAGGTAATATATAAATCAAGATTACATTCTATAATTCTTTTTATTAAAATCATCCCCCTCTAAACATGTAATAGGAACCATCAATCTTTCTAAATGTAATATCAGGTAAGATGATGTCCACATAACTCTATTCTATAAATCACTCACCCTTAGGGATACACACTTTTTTAATTCCACATCGTCTTCAATGATATATATATTTGATGTATTGATACCATGATTTTACACGAGGTTATAATATTTGATTTGTAACTAGGGACCCTTAAATCAATCATTATTGATTGCAATACCATTAGAAGCTGATTGGGTTGTCATCGTCTTGGACTAGTAGAGAAGGAATAAATTTACTATATGATATTTATTAAGCACAATATGAAACTAAATTCAAAAAATCTATCCACATTGAAAATTAATCAATAAAATCATATTACAATCTACATACATTTAATTAACCATATCATAAGTGGATACACACTCATGAAAGAATTACAATCCATAATGAATATATATTTCATCTTAATATTTTCTAAAAATATTCACATTGAAGAGAAAAAAAAGAGATCATATATGTTAAATTAATAAACTCTACTATAATTAAAAAAAATTATTTTAGTAATTCATAGAAAATTCTGGCTAATCCTTTTTCTTTTAAAATTGTAAAAATTATCAAATTTTGATATCTCTTTTAATGTCTTGAAACAATAAATATTTAATTATCTGAATGGTTCCATGGTAAAATGATGTGTTTTGGTGTCATATTCATATATAATTCCATTATTTATTTAACATTATATGACATTATTACTATATAATGGGTAATGTTATGGAATCAAGATCATAGATTCTTCTCTCTTTACTTAGAGTTCCAATATTTTAATTAAAAACTGTAAAAAATTTATCCTATAATAAAATTATAAATTTACTCCAGATAATTTTTTCACCATGAAAATATTCATGGTTGTGACATGGAATTTTGATGAATCACTAATTTACTTCTTCTTCATCCAATTTAGAATAAATGAAAAAACATTTACCATAATTATTCTTCTCTGTAGACATAATAAAAATTATTAAGGCACCATAATCATAATCATTGAGAAATAATCACACTATTATATTCCTTATCATTCCCAATTTACTCAAACATTATGGTATTAGGGAATTTTGATTTAGGAAATCTTTTAAAGTCTCATTACACGTATCCAAATATTTTTATATGCAATTTTCATGCCACATGATAGAAACTAGTTGCACCATGGTTTTTACTTGATTTATTCAGAGCACTTAAATATCTCACTAAACACTCCCACAATGCATTTCATCCTCTACCGTTATTCTATAATTTTTTCTTTATCTCTAGTCTAAAATTTATATCTATCTAAACCATGGTTTTATTCCTACTATTCCAATATGATTTTCTGGGAATTATGAAATTTTATTCTTAAAACAACTCTTAATAGAAAAATATATCCTCTCTACAAAATATCTTTAAAAAATAATAAATAGTTATTATTTATTCCAAAAAAATGATAAGTATAAGTAATAATAAATTAAAAATTTTGTGATATTAATGTCACACATGGAGTTCTTCTCATATTTCATCAAATGTTGGATGAAATTGGACTATGATTTAGAGGGGAATTTTTTCCTCTTGAAATTACTATATTTTAGTTTTAATGGTAGTAGATCATACCCATTTGAAATAGATTTCACTGAATATAAATATCTGAATGATTTCATCACCTATTACAAATAATTACAATTACTAAGGATTAATTAGTTAAATTAACAATAAAAGTGATTCAATTAACTAAGTGGTTTCATAATGGAGATAAGGACTTCTGTTTGTGGGTTTTGGTAGAAAAGGTCTTTGTAATATGGATTGGATATAAATAATAAGAGTATACATTCATATTAAGGTATGTGGTCCCTAATTTTAGTAGTCTTATATTAAATTTCATATAAAGTGTGATGTAAATGTTAGTCTGAGGGAGTACAATTGACATATGTGATTGATTATGGGATTAAAGGATTCCTGTTATTTATGTGTATATCATTATTTGCATAGTGGAGATCCATTAACCAATCCATTGAGAGTCTGTTTTCTCATAAAATTTGTGTGGATGAGATCTTGGGATAAATGGTTAGAGGAACTATATAGTGCTTCTATATTTGGTAAATGTATCTAATGACCATGATATATATTGTAGAGGGTTTCATAATGATCCTCTGATCATTATGGATCAATATTATGACAATTAAGTGTCACATAAGAATGTGTAGGGCAATTGTGCTTCTCAAGAGTGATGACTACTCATATTTGACATGGTTTTTCAAGAATGCCCTATATGACCATATTGAATTGATATGGTAGTTCCACATAGGGGTGGAAAATTGACTATAACAATAGGGACCATTTTTCAAGTGGTTGGGATATAGGGTGAGTTAGTAATGATTCCATTATTTAATTCAAAACATGAGGTGTCACTTCTTAGATGAAATTGGAAAAATGGGAGAATCTTTTGGTGGTCTAACATCATTGACGGGAATTGACCAATATAAGTATAAATTTCCATGATATTGAAGAATATTGGTCTAATTTTTTACTAATGGAATGGAATTATCATTTATAATCTAAGGGATATTATAATGGCTACCTAAGGATAAATAATTAATGAGTCATGATATATAATATAAGGGAGATGATTTTTTAGGGATAAATACATTATTTTCGTTGTAATGATTATTCATTACATGTTAGGTTTATTTTTTAGCATACTAACATGTTAGTTGTATTATAATGTAATTCCTTATATTCTAGTATTCCTAGATAACTAGATATATTTAGGAAATATATAGTAACTACAAGGAATAATGTTTATTACAATGGTTTGGAACTGTTGGTATATGATTTCAAAAAATTGTATAGCCTATTAAATTGGTTTAAAGGGTCGTTGGTTATGATTATTTTAAGAAACATATATACCAATAGTTTGGGAAAAATATTGGGCTTGGTGGTATATATCAGTAGTTTGAGAATTCTTGGTATAGGTTTTATGAAATACCTATACTAATAATTTACTCAAAACATTGGTACTGGTAATATAAAAAATGTGTCCATGCCATTATTACCCAGGACCTCAGATTTATCCTCCAATGACATAACCACAAATATACAACCAAATTTAAAAAATATTTATATATATATATATATATAGGTTCATATTTAGAAGTAATTTAATTTTATATGTATTTATTATTATAATAGATAATATAACTAATAAATAAATCCAAATTATATAATAATTGTTCTAAAAAACCATCAGTGTATACCTATAACAATGGTTTTGGAGAACTGTTGGCATAATTTCATACTATTTTTTAGACTTATACAATCAATTTACCAAACTCATTTGTATCAGGTACATAACAATAGTTCTGAATAATTATTTTAATAGGTCATTTGTTGTAGGTAAGATTTATAATTGTTAATTTTGATGGAATAATAGGATAATACAAATAATCCACCTCTGGAAGTAAGATATGAATGCCTTGATCAGATGTGTTACTCACCTAATTTAATGATGCAATAGAACTATAACATACCACATCTCCTACCTATGAAATTTGAGATATATTACATCAGGAAATTATTTTCTTCCTACATAGGATATTAATCTATGGTATTAACAAAACTGGATGATTTTCCAGCTAGTGGTATGATATAGAGGTTCCAAGATTGTATAATTTTCTAGTAATTGGAATGAAATAGTGTTTCATTGATTAGATGCCTTGTTGCCAGTTATATATGATAATATTTAATGGAGTGGATTAAATAAATTCATTATTATGGTATTTGATTCCATGGGAAATATTATTTTTTATCTTTAGGGATAAATACAATGAGGATAGATCAAATAAGTGAGATACATATATATAGATTGATTCCTGTAAAAAATATGGGTGATATTCCAATAGAGATATTGACTCTTATGAAAGGGTTTGGTGGGGTTTCAACCATGATGCATCTTAGTATTGAATGGTTAGAGATTATTATATATTAAGAACATAATAATCCATGAGTATCTTGGAACATGAGTCTATGACCAAATAATTATATAATGTATGACAAATTGTGGTAATACCACCCCATATTCTATCACTAGCCAATGAAAGTATGATCTAGCCATTACAGTGGTATCTTAGGAACCAGATCAAATTTTATTAATTTTCATTTTACTTTTTGTCTTTCATATAATAATATACATGTATATATATATATATTAGATTTATATTTGGTTCTTTATTACTAAATTTAATAATAAAACTGTAATAATACAATATGATTAATGTCCCAAGATAATATTTGAAATGATTCTCATGGTGATGTCCTTCGTTCAAGTGAGTAATAATGATGAGCATAGATGGGATATGAAGATATTTCTGCGGTGTTTCAAAGATAGGTGGTGATGTATTCAATTTTAATAATTTATATTATTTTAATACACTAACGTTCTGATGTCTACTATGATGCATGAATGTATGATCTGCATGTAATTATTTTTTATAGCTTGCTGAATGATTTATTTTTTATAATTTCTTCCATTTTAATTCCATATAATTTACTCATATAGTTATCTGTTAATGATGTTTACTTATTATTTCCTGATGCTGTGGGAAATTTCACCTCACATCATTTTATTTGACCCGTGTGATTAGTCTTAAATCTCTAACATGAATGGAAGAATAACTAAGGTATGTGTAACTCTAACTCATTTTGTGAAGATGGTGGCCTAGAAAAGGATATTATAAATTAGTACCATTGTTTTCATATTTGTATTATGAATTGGTTAATGGTTGTGGGATTTAGGATTGGTCATAACATTGAATGAAACCTGTATTTATTCATATAAAACACATGAATGTGAATAACACTATGTTTTCTAGAATGTGAGATTTTTAATTTTGACATTCATTTTTATGGTTGATATAAATTTGATTAATTATAATTTTTACTGATATTTTTTATTTTTTTAACATTTTTTTGTGTTTTATGATGATTTTCTTCATGCTAAATACATAGAATTTTAGTATAGGAGATATGTACATTCTCATATGTGATAGAAAATTAGGTACTAAAAACAAAAATATTTTCGATTATTTTCACAAATAATAATAACTTATATAGTGATTCAATAATTACTCAAAATAACCATGCCTAGCTGTGATAAACTGTATGTTATGCATTGATTGATATTAATATCATTAAATTAACATAGATGTGACTAAGACCCTAGAGAGGATTTTATGACTATGGGGATAACCAATGCAGATTAGATCTTGAGGAAAAATAATATTGAATGTGTGTTTCATCATTTATATAAGATAAAAGTATTAAAATTTATTCATGAATAGAGGCTGATAGGGGCTATGGTCTCTATACTATGTGAGTTACCCTTGATGTAGTTATATTGGACACTTTTTAGTGGGGATCCATTTAGTTTAGTAGAATAGAATGTTCATTTTCTTATTTATTCATTATATGGGTTATTATAATGAGAGGAAAGATCACGAGACAATGCTATCCAGTCTGTTGAATTTCTTATAGAATGGATGTATGTGTGGATTTATGTGAGGAAGGATCGAACCATGAAAAATGTGTGTTCAATTTATTGTTTATGTTATGACATATTTCCTAGTACATATATTTGGAATGAAATCATGGGACGATAATTATTTATTAGGACTATAATGAGTGAGAGGCATAATTAAATAATTAGGTGTGTTAGTCTAGAACCGGTGTAATGTAGTTTATGAAGGTGTGAGTTGTTTAGGGTATTTGGGATGAAATAGAGTGTATTCCTAATTGATAATTGTATTATAAAATTAATGGAAGAATCTATAAACCATTTTAGTAAGATTCCACAGGAACCCCCTTATCATATAGGGATGGAGAGGAGGTTTTCTCACTCCTTTGGTGGTATGTGTGATCGGTGATCTTAAACTTGTGATTTTAACATGATATTAGTGATAAATTGAGTGTGATATAATTTGGATAATGTTTGATACCTGTTGAACATAATATGATGGTGAATCTCATGGGGGTGAGGAAATGATGATGTCAAGGGATGATTAAATTTCTCCCAAAACTCATAGAAAAATCTTGGGATATGAGTGGTGTTTTGTAATGAATCACCCTTATGGAATGATTATGCATGAGATGGCCCATGTATAAGTGTTATACAGTTTATCATGATCAATAATTAGACATATTATTTCTTCCATTGATTCTATGATTTGTGTGAGTAAGAGTATGAGCTAATCTAAGGATATGCACATATGGATTAACCGCTGAATACCTGAAGATTGGTATGTAGTCGATGTAAGAGAGGAAGCCTTGATAGTTTCTTTTAAGAATTTACAAGAGGGTCACCATAAATATGGATAATTTGATATTCTTATTTCAGATGGATGATTATGTGTATCCACTTTAGGTCAAAAAAATAATTTGATATAGACTGTGAATTATGAAATGTTGAGGGGTCATGTTAATTGGTTGGAGTATTAATAATTTAGTACATATCCCTACTATAGTGAGTTATAAACTATGTAAAATTTCAAAATTACTACTTGAATAGTATCGATAGAAACATGTGGGAATTCAAGATTAAAATGGCAGGGAGTGATGTCATTAACCCTAACACACATCTGTTGAGACTCATGTGTTATAATGATAGATCATTGATAAAATCAAATAAAGGTATCATAGAGTACAATGATGGATATATTCTATATATAGTGGAATATTTTATCAATTTTTCATAATATAAAATTTCACGGATCATGTGTGAAAATATATAGGTAATAAATAAATCTAGATGGGTTGGTTCACATTAAACAATAATAGGGGAAAACTATTTGTAGTGAGAACACCATCGAATGTTTTTTGGTGAAACCCTTATTTTAGTTTCATTATGATTAATTTTATTCATGAAATATATTGAAAACCCATATTAATAGGGGATGTGGTATCGCTCTATATCTTGGAAAAAAGTTGCATCGATATGTATGACGAGTTTTTAAACGCATGATTTTGATATAGAATTATGACATTCAATCAAGTTTAGGGTATTTGGAAACAAATGAATAAAAAAAATGGTAATTGAAATATTCTAGTGATTAGAGTCCCCACATTTTTATACTCATGAAAATATTATGTCATTATAAAATTATTGGAGACTTCATGAAAAAAAGTCTCACTAGAGTTATCCTACAATTTTGGTGTGGGTTATCAGAATATTCTTGAGTGTGGATTCATTTTGGTTATGGTTGTTGGGTGTATATCAGTTGTTGAAATCACAATATCCAATGTCAATGATTAGTTAATATATGGAAGTCTCTAAAATTAGTATATATTTATGGAGTTGTTAAATTTATTCGATGTCTTGGTGCATATGTCATTTTGTTTAAATAGGCAGTTGGTGTTCTAGGGTACCAGTAGGTTTTTTGTGGCATGATCAATAATAAATAATAAAATTTTTATAAATGTACATTGTTCATTGGATGAAAAACATCTATGATTACTATAGTAATAGGCATCGAGAGAACAGAATATGTCATCAGTTCAAGGGTGGTGAATGTATACCATTGCTAGTAAAATGTCCTGGTATATAAATTTTAAGGTGTTCTATGTGATTGGAATATTTAGAAATATAATCATTGGGGGATTATTGTAAGTGATTAAATTAAGTATGTTGGGATGTTCTTAACTACACATTATGTCAATGGATGACAGAACTTGGATGGAATTGATCACTAGTTGAACTAATATTTTTGTTGTTTTGATTATTCAAATTTTGAGCGAATTTTTATATCATGGGAGTAAATAATGAGATTACTAGAAAATAATTTAATGGTATTAATGAAAATATAGAATATCATGTTTGGTATTTTATGAGTTAATTATATTACCAAATGTTTTAATCACTTTTGGGTACCCAATAGTAATTTATAGGGCACCTAGTACTGCCTGATGGTTTGCTGATTTTTTTAGCAATCATTAGTTCCATAATAGTAGTGCACCTAGAACTTGGTGAGGTGGAATAAGGGATTTTGTGCCTCATGAGTACCAAAATTTACCCAATGATAATGTAAACGTTTCCTATTATAGTTTTTCAATGTTTTTTAAAAGATAGAATAATTTAAACTATTGTGGGTTTTATCCAAAATACCAATTTCCGGGCTACCTTGTATACTGATAATAAACAGGGTATTCATATACCATTGAAATATTATTTTTAATTATATTTTTCCTTTTATAAGGATCATTGTGACTGTTTTTATGGAGGATTCACACTAGTTAGCCCCTAATACCCACTTATTTAACTCTTATTTTTTAAAATTTATGGCTACTAGAGTTTGGGATTATAAAATTATTCAACAGAAAACAAGTGGAATAATGTTTTAATGATTGGTCTTCTATACATGCATCCTAAAAGTAGAAAATAATTTAAATTATCTTGTGTATGAAGATTATTTTCATAGAAATATATTTATAGAGGGAGAATTATAATATTTTAATTAATAGAAAATGAAATTAACTTGTAAATTGATTGTTTAATTAATTTCATTTTATATTTGTATGATCAGAGGAACATTAGGAGTAGATCAACACTCATTTTATGGGATATTAATGAATATGTTTCATTCATTGAGTTTTCAATGTATCATGAATGTTTATGTTAATTTTTAATTAATTACGTAAATTAAATATTATTGGATTAAAATTAATTAAACAGGTCCTTAATTGAGATAGGTATTAATGGATGTGGGCATTATATGAACTGTGATTAATTAGATGGAGTTAATGTTCATAACATATGGATACAATAGTATTGAGGTTGTTAATCCATAAGATTATCACTATTATATGTAATAACACATATGGTTTGAAATAAAAAGTAGACAAGTTTATATTTGATTGACCCATGTGATGGATAATGGGAGTAATGATTTAAAAGTAAATTTATGTGATCTATTAATTTCACGGTGATTATCATTCACATGTTCATTGGAGCGTTTATTTACTCTTCAACTTTGCGTAGATAATTGTGTTGGTTAAATAGTATGTGGCACTAGAAATTGTGTAAATATTTGGGAAATTATTTTAACAGACACCTGAAGTTTCATATAATGAAAAATTATTTGTGGTTGTGAATGAAACAATAAGAGTTATCAACATATAAGATTTAAGATAAACCATATAGAATAATTTAATCCTATTTAAAATATCCTCCATATTCCACTCTAGATAGTGACTAAACCAGAGGGTTACTAGGACCCCATGTGTGCCTCCATGTGCACCAATAGATCCCAACTAGAATAAAAGGATTAATATGGAATTGTGGAGAGACTATACATATATATAAAAGAGGAACTAACAACATTAAAAATGTAATTCTATACATCTATATAAATAAGTAAATAGAGTTTTGAGAATGTTTAAATATATAATAAAAACCAATGATATGTCAAATGAATTATGTAATACATCATAAGAAGTCATAAATAATCTATAGATCATATAACTCATAACCCATAAGACCCTAATATAAGAATTAGGAAAAACCATAAAAAATGGTTTTGTGTCCTAGATTGGTCTTAATATCCAATGCATCATCCTAGTAGCATAATTAAGCATTTACTACATGGTTATTTCCCTTATCATATCCTGAAACCATGATGGTTGACCCATGTACCTACCGACAACCTAATTAGCCTATGAGTAAAACTTGGTAGTCCACCAAAAAAGAAATCTATATGAATATCCAATTTGACCCATAAGCATCATGGCGATGTGCATAATAAATTATGAAATAATGTAAATAAATAAATTTAAATCGATCATGATGTTCCCCGATGACAGTTGATATCATCCAGATCTAATTCAACATTAGATAAAAGTCACATTCGAATAAAATTCATAAAAACACAATTAATCCCAAGACAACATCCAAGGTGTCCCAAAATGTGAGTTATAATGAGTCCAATGGGGATATCACAAGGAATTCCAAATCATTAATCATAATGTGTATACGGGGGGGGGGGGGAGGTGGACAACAAGGCACTCCACACCATGAATCATCTTCTGAAACTATGGGTTATTACTACCCAATGTTCCAACCCATGTTTCTTCATAAAAACCTATAGTGGATTTCTCCATGTTGTCCTAAACTCTATTACATCATAAAACCCCATGGGGATTCCTCAATAGTTTCCCAAACGGTGTTACCTCATACGAATTATGATGGGATTATACCATGATGTTTTAGATAGTGTTATATCATATGAACTGATGGGGGGATTACCAAAAAGTGTCACAAAATGTGTTATACTAATCAAACCCATTAAGTATTTTCCCAAAGTGTCCCAAAATGTTTTACATCATATGATCTCATGTGGTATTTCATCATGGAATCAGTAATATTGTTTCATCCAAGAAAACTATCATTGATTTCCGCATGAAGTCCCAAAAAATGTTTTATCATATGGCCTCATGTGGGATTTCCAAATAGAGTCAAAAACCATGTTCTATCTTACCCATGTACATAAAAAAACCATAATAAATTAATTTAATTTAAAATTAATTTGGTCTCATACTCGAATGCCATAATGGTCACCCCATTTGGTTCACATTTATTATTCATAATTAAATCCCCAATGGTAATGTGCTCATATGTCAAATAACTAGATTTCAATAGGTCTCACAACATGAAAATATCCATTGGATCCAAGATCACATATTAGACATCCTTAAACACTAACCTATGGTCAAACCTCAAGTACTAATAACGATGAGGTTTAACTCTTTAGTTACCCTACGTTTATTACCAAGTCATTATAAACTAAATTGGTGGATAAAGTCATGGCCAAAAAAATTAAATCATTTTTATGTCTAATGAATATATAGTGTTTCACTATTAATTTTCCCACTTTATTTATAATTTACTGCACACCTCATGTGTTGCTAAAATTCTAATATGCTCACCAACATGTTGTTCATGTCCTATAGAATGGTCTTATTACATATTTACGATTATAGAACGTTTAATTATATTATTTGGTTCAACATATGGTACTTTGGTGTCACGTCACATCATACGCACAATGGAAAATGATGAGAATATTAATGGATAACTCATAAATTTCCAACCATATACTCATAGATTCCCAATACTCCATTATTATACATTGATTCAATCTAATTTGGTAAAAATCATAAATGTAGAAGATTTCCATGAAAATAAGGAAATGGTATGATTAATAATAATAAATAATTATACAAAAAAGTAACATAGAAAATAGTGGTTGAAGATTAACCTTATATCTTGCTTCACAATAAATTAAATAACATAAGATTTGGAATAGAAGTTGAAGAGATCCTCTCTTAAAAATAGAACAAACCAATTGGAGGGGCTCCCATTGGGATTTCTAACCAAGGGGGCCTCAATTCCCATTTTTAAACCCTGGTAAAAAAATAACTAAACAAAAATAGAAACTTTCGTATGTGTTATTGCAACATCTTGATATTTTAGAAAAAAATTCAAGTAAATTTAATTAATTTGATAGAATTTGTTACACACAACACCTTTTCTTAATGAACCATGATATATTATTAATATTAACATATAAAAAATACAATTAAAATTTATTTGTTAAAAAATGTAGTATTATTTGTCAAATTACTATTAAAATGTTATTTATAATTATTTTATAAATAAATCATATTCATAAAAAAATAAAAATTCATTGATATCTTTATATGTTTTCAAAATAATATAATTTTTATAAAACTTTATATCATTTTGGGAAAAAATAATAAATTTATTTTCTAACAAATCAGTAAATCTTATTTTATAAAAAAAATATATTATTTTAATTCTACGGGTCAAATATGATTTGTTTTAATTTTTGGATGTTTTTCCAAAAGAAATTTTTTTCAATGAATAGAGGAAAATTTTAGGGTTTCACTGAAAACAGTTTTTTAATGAATTTATAAGGGTGAATTTTTATAAATGTTTTAAAAAGTAATATTATCTCAATTTTATTATTATTAATCCAATTTAATTCATTGGAATCAATTTGTTATTGAATTTCAATATTAAAATTTTTTAAAATATAAAATAATTATTTATTGAAAAGAAAATCATCTTCGTGTCTACGTGTTCAATTTTATATATATTTTTCAAAATTAAGGACATTAAATTTCTATAAATTTCTTAATTATTTATAATTTGTATAATTAATATTTTCATAAATTATAATCATAAATTATGACCATAATGAATAGAAAAATATATAAAAATCAATTATTGTGGTCAAGGTTAAAATAGGTCTTCTAGTCATTAAATTGAAATGTATTATATAAATTGACATAAAATATTTATAAATATAACTAAATTAATATTTTTTGATCTTATCTGATTTAAATGTTTCATAATGAGTAATTTTTTACCTTATGGTCTAGAAAAAACGTGTATACACATTATTCATTTCAAATATTCGATATGTGTCCTCTCCCCCACTTATAAAAGGGAAGCCCCTATACTCTACTACTAACACTTTAAAAACCACATGGTTTAGAAAATAACCTCAAAAATATATTCCTTAATTTCCTAAAAACATCCTATATTCATCATTTGTATTAGTAACTTATTTTAATAAGGCTTTAGGTATAAACCTAAAAAGGTTCACTGATGAAGACGTAAAATTGCTAAAGAATTTTTTCTTTTTAGTCTTCATAATCCTTATATATTTTATAACTATTCAGATATAAATACACAATTACATACCTTAAAATAATATTTTATTATGTTATTGTAATTCCCTATATGCATCTCCTCTTCAATAAAATGGGGAATGAAACCTTCATTCATGTGTAAAGAAGACTACCAGCTCACCAGATAATGTAATTCATTTTCTATAACCAAATATCATGGATGGATATAATGATGGATTAAACATATTAATGTGATATTGGTTATATAATTATACATAAGGAATTATAATATCACCTATAAGTTATTACCTTCCATTATGTGGTAATATGATAACATCGCTCGTGAGTACGGCAGAATACAATATCATGAAGCAATGTCATTCCTTCTTCAATTACGCTTCAAATGGAAAGTAATAATGATATGTATAAAGAAAATATGATATATTTATATAAATTTTTATTACATAAAAATTATTCTATAATGGTACTATATAATTAACATTTCCTTCATTTCATCAGTCGTGAGAATGAGAAAATCACTCATGTTTATGTATCTCACACTATCTCCATGGAATGGGTAATTAATTTCATATATCTAAAATTAAATAATTACTAACATCCATGAAAAATGAAGAAGTTATTACATGATATGTGATTTAAACAAGGAATTGTTAATAAATTTTTAATAATAATGTCTTATATAAATAATATTTTGTATGAAAAATATTAGTATAGTTATTTATCAGATTTATAATTAAACTCTGTTAATTATATAGTATATTCATATGTATATGAAGGAAGTCGATACCTAAAGTATGGGATTTTTGTCTCAAATTACCTTGTTGGAAACATGTGTCATGTTATAGAACAACATTATCTTAATAGGTATAATATCTAAATTATTGAAATGTTATACCATTGCTATAATTTATAAAATTATATTTTACATTTCATTTTATGGTATTCATTAATGGATCGTATGATACAAAATATAACAAAGTGATAAGGGTTTTTTGTAACAATCATATTATTTATCAAGATTGCTCTTGATTATGATTTCAATGATGAAATATTATGATGAATGTTTCTATAAAATAATGAATTTTATTTCCCTTTGGTAATTCAATGATATCACCATTAATCCCTTCATTTCCACTCTTTATGTACTAAACATTCCAAAATAATATTTCTAAAGAAAACTAAGTTTATTTCTCTCATCGGTCGCAAACCATTTTTCATCCATAACCATTTTTTATAAAAATGTTTTCAACAATATTTTAGTGTTACTTAATGATTGTTTAAGGAAATGTTTTTCCATGACTTACATTTTATGAAAAAATTATTATATGATATACATGTTATTTTCTAAGTAATGATTTTTTTCATTTTACCAAAAATTTCAATGGAATATTTCTATTAATGTGTAAGACATGAATTACATTTTATTCTCTCATGAACACTCAACATTCTAAATTATCCTTTATAATTTTGAAATTTTATTTTCAATGAAAATTATTTTCACAATTATTTGTGAACTATTATTTTCATAAATTTAATTTTCAAATTGAAAATATTTTTTTGTCAATAAATGTTCTGTGGGATATTTCATAATTATTTTACATATATGATGATAAATAGTTATGAAACAATAGTTTTATAAGTGATATTATCCAATGATACCATCTTCATTATTTCACTATATTGTTTATGTTTATGATGATGATTTTTTTATGAATAACTTTTCATTTCCAAGGGTTATGATATGATGAAATTTTTATAAACCTCATTTCATTTCATTGGTTCAGATATGATAAAGGTGTTATAAAACCCATTTATTTTAGTTAGTTCTAAAAATATGATTGTTAAATGATATTACAGGATATGTATCCTTTTTTTTCCATTATGTGATGGGTGGGGACTATATCACTCTCCAAATAAATGGGTAAATATTGATATATTTTGAGATAAATAGATTTTTGATAGAGAGTAAACCTAGTTCAAAAAGGGAATTTGTCTACTTGGATACTCTTGGTAGTAATCCTTGACTACTATGATGGTTTCGGGAGTAAAACCAATCCATTCTGATATATTTGTAAATGATCCCAGACTACTAAATAAAAAATATTATTTTATTATGTGTATGCCAAAGAAAATTGTTATGCCAATGTTATGTTATCATGGATCATGTGCATTGATTCCAATATCATCAATTTCATATAATGTTCTTTGATTTATGCCATGACATGAGTCAATGATCTAAGAGAATAAGGGTTTGGATTTCAAAGTTTACCCCTATAATGATTTTTTTTCTTGTTTATGACTTAGGAATACATCTAGGAATTTTTTTGAAGCCATGTTCTAATTCAATGCTGATTTTTGAGGCCCGGATATCCATGGTGTAGTGAAATTAAAATTATTAAAAATTGACTTTCACACAAAAATAATTTACATAAAATTGAAATAAAACCAGTTCGGTATATCAGATCAAAAAATTGAGACCATGGTTGTGTCTAAAAAATTGGTTTTAACCTTGGCACTACATGTAGTTTTTCAGCATTGAGCAACCAATTGGAGGTGACTATTGGCAAGGTATAAAATATAGGTATATTAATTTAATGAAATTATTTTAATAATTCTTCCCCCATTTGAATTCCTGCTTATAGAAGGGGGAGTGGAGGTCCTCATCCATAATGAGAGATGAGATGAAGAGGAACCGCGTCAAGGATGTACCACCAATGCCTGTTTTTAGGCTAATCATCACCGAATCAATGAACAATAGATCATTACCATTGTGTTATATAAAAACATCAGTGTTTCCAAAATAGGTCGGATTTTTATGATATTTATATCCCAATCCATGTATATGTATTGTTTAAGGTTTTAAATCCCATAGATGACTGTAAGAGACTGTATGAGGGTCGATTTGGTTGGGGGATATAGATAAATCGGCAGTTTTAGGTGTCTTGTAGGGATTTTTCTATTTGGAAATCTTGAACACCTATAATGTAGTGAATGAGAACACGTATTGTGTTCCATCCATTTGGGAAATATTGAAATATTAGGACTACAGATTGTGTACTAGGGTTACACACCGTATAACAGTCCTTGTATGTGTTGGCGAGGAAATTGGAAGACTTTTCATTTCTACTGAAATGGCCATGTGTATGTACAAAACTAGATAACATTGGAATAATATAGAACATGGGAATGGGCCACAGGACCTGTCCAAGTTCCATAGGTTCTATAACACTCTTCTTACCAAGGGTACCCACCATGTATAAAGACATATCTAAATGGGTCTTGTGCATATGAGGATATACCCAAGTGTCTTGACATGGTTTAATTCCTTGTGACATTATTTACACACCATGTTTGACCTTCATACAATATATGTAATATTATGGTACATGACAAGGTCCAGTTACGAGAGATACACCGTGTACTATGGGTAAAAACACTTATTTCCCTTATATCATTTTCCTTCATGAAACTCTATATTAAAGACTTAGATGGAGGCCCACATGTATCTTATCCTGGGTGGTTTTCCATACAAGATGTGATGGTAACTATGGATTTGGCATTGGGTATGTAACACGATGTGAAATTATTGGAATCTTTGTTAGTGTATTATAGACTACTCTTTGTTGATTTATTTAAGATGGTCTCTTCATATGATAATACATTGCAGAATCACATCAATGGAAATGACTATTACCCATCTATAGGGTTTGTACTAAAAAGTTTTTTCACAGTCCCAATGAGTGGGTCAAGGTTTGATCTTCTATCATTATAGTATACTAAGTGGGGTTTGAAATATATGCATGACAACCTTGATAAAGGGCACTGATCCCCAATATAATAGTCCATCTTATGAGGGTTTGTTCCATCCTAGAATTATGATATCCTTACTACACTAATTACTCCAAGATGGATCAAGGTGTCCCCCATGAGTCATGGATGAAATCCCCTATCCTAGTGCCTGGATCTCGACATAATATTTTAGTTGGGATCACGGGGCTTCCCAATTTTCGTGGGTGTGATACCTAGTCTATGTTTTGAGATTTATTGATTCTATTTCTATGTTTAGTAAGGTTCACAGTGTCCCACATCTTTCTTGAGATATATCCCAATCATAGCATTATCATCTCCCAAATTCTAGTATGGGTTTGAGGTGTCCCCAATGGTCATATGAGTGATACCCTCTCTTATGTTTTATTATCATTAGGGCAAAAAGATGACATTACCCATAAAATTATCTGAATATCATGTTTCTGAGTTAATTTTCACAAGGGATGAGGGTGATGTTACTTTTTCATAGAGATAATTGGTGTTTGAGACTTATTAGATGAGATCCATTAGTGATGGATTTGATCATAGTGTGAGTACTCTCATGTGCATGTTACATTTGAGCCTTAAATATCAATTTGTGGAAATATTTATGGTTGAAATCCTGAGACATGCAGTCTACTGCAAGTATGTATGGAATATTCTAGTAAGACTTATGGTATGTGTCATATTTAAATTGAAAAACAAGGTGGTGATGATCCAAATAGTCAAGTATAGTTGATGAACGGTAGAGATAGAATATTCTTCTCTCTACCTCTCTCCCACCTAGGTTCTGTACGTTAGATTGGGTAAATCTAATTGTTTCCTTTTTGTTGATAACTTCTTTGATTTTTATTTTTAGGGTGAATTTTAGGTATTTTAAAATCATCCATTCATGGGATTTCACAACACATAAAATTTATTATGCACCCAAAATGTATCATGATGCTTTCCTTAGAGGACCATGAGCAAGTGATGCATAGTTATGGGATAGACTGTCTAAGGTGTGTTCCATTTGTACCATTCACACTAGTCCCCTCTTTATGAGTAGGTTGTATGGTTTTTTCAATTTCTATAGGGATAATATTTTTACCGTTTAATTTTTCCAATATTGGGATGCTCTATTTATGGGATATAGATGTATTCATGCATTTTTCATCAGTTTTTTTATCTTTTTTCTTCTTTATGGATATGGAACCATTGAAAAAGACTCCAATGGGTGTTATATACCTAATTAGAACATTTCATTAACCTTTGGTCTATTAAATGAGTTATTTGGGTTGTAGTATCATATCATTCCATCATCCAAATAGGTTTTGTCATTAAGCTATTTTATTAGAGGCTGTCCTTTCTCATTGCTATCACTAGTAGTTTTATTACAATGGGTGTTGTTTCCAATTTCCTCTATGTGTCATCTCCCTATATCTACTCTATATCTATGGTAATTTTTGGAATCCGTCATTATATTTTCATAATGATATCGTTCAAGGATTCTGAAAAATAATCAAGGGTATGACTCAAGGAGCAATGAGGCCTCAATCCATGGACCAATTCATGAAAATGTTTTTCTTCTTAGTGGACTAATGGTAGTTATTCCTCCCATTGATCAGAGCATAGACCCTCATATGATGGTTTAGGAATATGAAACATGTCTAACTGAGTTGCAGATAGCCCTTCCCACAATATATGATGATTCATGATGATCAACAATGTATCATGAGATTTTGAGATAGTATTTCATGTGTATCAGTTTGATATGGATATGAATATAGTAGGTTTTTGACATAGATCACTAAAAAGTAGGATTCATATTTCATATGGACCATGGGTAATGTTATTTCCCTTGATGAATATGTGATTTTTTACTTGTGGTGGGAATATAAATATCATGGGGGAGTGTCCTACCACTTGTGATGCGAGTAGAGAGAGAGAGTTTATCAACCTTCAAGGAATAAGAAGATGTTTCAATAAGGATATATATAAGGAATAACAATTAGGATTGGTGATGGAGGCTAAGTATGATGTGGTTGGTTCTTTGATATGTTTCCACCACTATCACCCCCTGGTGGTCTAATCCATGCGGAGGGATTTGTTGGTCAGGGATATGTGTGGGTACAAATACTATAGGTTTTGATCCATAGCATCCAAGTGTGGATTAATGTATGATCCTTGACTATTATTCCTTAGCATCTATTGGGTTTCCTATAGGCATGAGTCAATATTCTCTAGAAACATATCTTTCCTACAATTGGGAGCTATATTTGGAGCTTAGTGTTGGTGATGATGTTATGGTATTATACTCATATTAAATGGGGTTTTACCCTAATAATATTTGTTCTTATGATGTGATACAAAACTATATGGGTGAAGTAATGCCACCCAAAGAAAGTTGTATTGAGGTATACTAGAAAAGTTCCTATGAATTATGAATTCAAGTAGTTTGGTTTGATATGTTTGATGAGAAAGATCTATTTTCCATGGAAATATAGCAAAAGTTAAAGGATGAGTTTTAAGCTATAGGTTCTTGTGACCTATAGACTTCACATTTTGTTCGAGGTCTATCATGTTACTTATATAACATAGTTGACGTTTTAAATTAGATACACGAGCCAATGTTTTCTAGACCCCCCCTTATTTGATTACTGGAGACAAAATTGGAGCATTTCAAGATTGACCGTTTTATATGGATTGCATAGGGTATCACAAGTCATGGTGTAGTTGGAGGTTTTTGGAGGGCTTATAAGACCTAGTGTTTTCACATAGGGAACCCTATATTGATTTCCTTTGGGGTGAATAAGTTTTCTAGGTTAGGTTTTTTTAATTTTCTTAACATAGGTGACTATCAGGGATGAGTACGCACACCTGAGAATCCTTGTATTCTTTACATTATTTCTAACACAATATTGGGTCTTGAATATTAGCCTCAATTCTTGGTACATCCATAACTAGGTTTATGTTATGTTTGTACCAAATATTTTGTCCTAAATCCATAAGGTATGGGTAGGATTATGGTGATACCATTGGTGTGTTAGATGCATCGGTGGTTCTATGAGAATATCAGACAAGATCGATAAGCCCCTTTCTGGATTGTTTTTTGGAATTCTACTTTGGAAACATCATAGTTTTCTTAGAATTGAAGGTTGTGAATAGAATACACTTAAGGGTAATTATAGACATTCATAATTATTAATTACCTTAAGGGAATGTCTCAATGTATCGGTTCTTGATAGATAATGGCCTCTCCCTGAGATGATTCTTATCAGATTTAGGAGTGATGGTGGATCCTCAAAAGGGTTATGGAAGTACTATCTTTCACTTCACTAACTATAGTGGGTATATCATTATATGATTTCAATTAAGTTATCTATCTAATTTTGGAATTTGATGTAATGGAGTGGTTAAATTATTAGGGCCATTTTTTGGAATGTAGCCTTATCCTTAATGGATTTTTTGTTTTAATTCAATGAATACTATACCATTAGTGTAGCAACTTAGGAGACCATAAAGGAGTGACCATGCTGCCCACCTCTATAATAGTTAGTACAAGAGGGAGATATTGCTTCTTGGCCAAGATTTTGTGATAGTGATGGTCTTTAATGGTGCAGACTATAACGTGGAAGACGAGTTCTACTGGGAAACATCAAGGGTTATTTTAGGCCAATGGAGTTGTCTCATGGAGTTTGACATTGAGTTCGTATGTTCGACATGATCTCTCCTCATCCAGAGTTATAGATATTTTTCCAATTTGTTAGGATATATATGTATTCTATATATCATTGCTCCATTTTTTGTGTGGTTTAACGAGTTGGTATACTACTATACGATTTGAAATAAGTTAGATCAGGTGTAAGGTGTATTCTTCATTTCGCAGTTGAGGAGACATGTGTAGGAATTATTACACAACGTTAACTTGGTTGAGATGGGAATTGTGTGTGTATGATTTTTTTCAAGGAACATATATTATTTGGTGAGCTAACAAGTTATGAACCTTAATGGTAATTTGGTTCCCTTGGGTGAGAGTTTTTAAATTAATAATAACCTTCTAGAGAGCGATCAAGTGTGGGTGACCCAATTTAGAACTCAGTTTTCTCCCTTATGCATAGGATTTTTCATTTTGGGGTGAAAATCATTGAGGTAGTTACATTTTAGTGAATATTTTTTTTCTTTTTATGAGACCATCATATATCTAGACATATTTACATAGCTGGGGGCTATGATTGTATTAAAATGTGAGGCTTTATGTGGCCTGAATCTGTGATAATAAAAATATTAATTATTTTATAACATGTTTGAGAGTTTTTTTGGAAATTTGAAATTACTTGTATTAGGAGTCTGATATCATAAATCTAAAAACATTTTTGAGAAAATAAAAAGGTTATGAATTTAGGAATTACATAATGTTTGTTAGTGTTTGGTTCCTGGTTGAACTCAAATGTTGGTGAGGTATTAAATTTATGTTTATTAATTTAATAATATTAAATTAAAAACCAACCCTCTACTGATTTATCTTCCTACATATGGATGTAAAGTAGAAGGTTCTTTACAACATCAAAGTATAGGCCTAGCAGGAACTAAGGTTCGGAGATTCCACCAGAGCCTATTTTTAATACGGATCAATATCAGACCAAGGTGTAGTAGTCTCCAGTCATTGTGTAGGACCCCAAGAATTAGTGATTCATGATGAGGTGGTAAAATTTATGATAATTACATCCTGATATTAATTTTTTTTAATGTTTTAGATCCCTTAGATTTTTTCTAGAAACTCCATGAGGGCCTAACTTGGTTTGATCTAGAGAAATTAGAGGTTAGGGTGGATAATATATATTTTTAGTTAAGAAATAATGATCAAATGACTTGTTGTGTAGGAGTACATAGCCTGTGTTCATCCAATTTGATGAATATGTAACATTAAGGAGTACCCATCATACATTGGGTGTACATGTTGTGTCGTGGTCCTTGAAAATGGGGATGATGAAATGGGATGACTCATCTTCTTTAGAGACCTAGTCATGTGGTAGTAAATGGCCATATTACAAAGGAAATGGATGACACATGTTCTTGGGGTTGAGGTCATAGATAGATGACCTAGGTTCTATTAATCATCATCTATTTGGGGTATATTTCATGTATAGAGACATTGATAGAAAGTATATGTGTGAATGGGGACACACACAGGGGTTTGGGTGAGGCTGTATGCCATGTCACTTGGTGTAAATGTTTTGTAAGATCATTATAAATTCTATGTTCCATGGGGGGAAATGTATATGGGCTTGTTAGAAAGACATGCTGTGTAATATAGGGTCATTCCAAGCACTTCAATAAAATTATTTTCCATCACACATATTATTCTTCATGACTTTGATAGAGGTCTTCGAGTAGCATATCCTTATTATTTGTCCACATTGGACACAATAGTGATAATAGTTTTTGTGATTGATATGTGACATACGGTTACATTATGGGTCACATTGGATAGAAAAGTATTGACCATTGTCATTTGAGTGAGTTCCCTTGGACTATTACTATGATGGTACATCACAAAATCATGTCCTCATCATAATAATATTACATGTCTATATAGTTTTTATCAAATTATGCTCATGGAGTCCCTTTGAGTTTATCAAATTGTGATCCTCTATCATAATAGTACCCTATCTGAGGTTCATGGTATTAGTGTAACCACCATGATTGAGGTAATTGATCCCCCCACCTAGTAGGATATCCTAGAAGGTTTCTTAGTATTGTAAAAGTATGATCCACTCACTTCCTATATAACTCTATAAGAGTTTTTAATGAACCCCATCGGTCATATTATGTATCAATTGTAACACCCCAATCTTCCATGATATTCTTCTCTTTGAATAATACAATAACGAGTGATTTACGCAACTTTGAGTTCTAACACACACCAGATCCAATCAAACTAGCAGTTATGAATACTAATACCAACTTTTTGAAATTTTAAAAATTTTACCATTCAAAATGGACTTCATTTTTGGATTTGGAATATCGAAATTATACTAGGGTGAATTTTTTGTATTTTTCTAAAAACTAACAATTTTTGATGAATAGTTAAAACACCGAGTTATAGTTTAAAACCAAATTTTTATTTAAATTTAATTAAGGTAAAAATATATTAAAAATACCTATATAAGATCAATATAATTCATTGCAGTCAGTTTAAAATAATTTTAGATATATAAATATTTTCTTGAACTTTTCACTGTCTTTTACCCATCTCCTAGGAGAATTTACAAATTCACATAAAACATAATTTTACCGCTTCTTTGAGTGGAATTTTAAAAATATGAGGGAAATGGTAAATATAAAGGATTAAAATGTGGTACAATATGATAAAAATATTTTTTTGTGAATAATAACTTTTTACTTTTATTTACAATGTTTAAAAGTAAATAGGTTAATTAAGGGAAAAATGATATTATTATTACGCTGACACAAGTCCTAATTCTATTGGATAAGAATAATTCGACCAAAAAAAACCTTATGAATAAAATATGAACCTCTTTGGTCCACTTGGATTAGATTAGGACATTTATTATTATTTAATTCAAAGAAGTGGTAAAAGAGTTAAAATCAATGTTTAATAACTAAATTTTTTTTAATATATGGTAATACATAAGATAAAATCGATTATAAATATTCCATAGAAATATAAAACGATTTCCTATATAATAGTATTTTATTTATAATATTTTGACATTAAATAATTTAATTTATTTACGACACAATGGTGATGCAGTAATTACCTAATTAATGTAATATTAAATTAATTGATAATATAAATATCCAAATAAATGTTATTCGATACTTTTTATGAATTCCACTAATTTTCTAGTATAATATGACATATTAGGGTTGGTGAGAGTAATTTTTTTTGAAGTAATAATTCTGTTATGAATTTATCAAAAACAAAAGACCAAATAGTGTCAAAATTGACATAGAAGAGTTTTAAAAACAAATATTATATTATCAATTGATATTATATTCGTAAAAATATAAGGGTCAGCCAAAGGACATATATAATGATTGGTATATCATTACAGAGCCACTTGGTATTCTCTTGGATGTATATAGTATGTTTATTAACAATATGATATAAAAATACAAAGTGACATGGTAAATGTCAAACTATTTAACTAAAAGCTAAATCTAAAAGATAAAGTTAATATAGTGTTCCAAAATAGTGTAAAACCTATTAGTTGAGTGGTTTTAGACCCAAAACTACCTTAGAATTTAAATACTATATTTTTGATCCATTATAAACTGAAAATAAGTTTATTATAAAATAATATTTGTAGCTTTTCCTTAGGTGTCCCTCACCCCTCTTATAAAAGGGCACTCCCCCTTCACTGTAATTCACACCTTCAAAAACTTTTTACTCGTCCAAACCCTGCCCAAATATCCTCTCAACATCCATCAATTAATCTTTTAGGCCATCCATTAGTTAGAAATCCATATTAAGGATCCTGTTAAATCAAATAAAAATGAAGAACTCGAAAAAAGGTAATAATTTTACCACTATCTTTCAAATTCTTTTCATCATCCACTTATTATTTCTTTGTTATTTCCATTTAAAAATAATTACTCCATTATATACAATATAATGTGATGTTATTATAAATATGGTACAGCCATATTCATTATTCTATCCATCCTTTGAATGAAATTTCACCATACGTGCATACGTACGGCTTACTGTCTCCACGTCGTGGTGTAATTGTTATTCAACACATTATTATTTTGATGAGTAGAATAATGATGTTTCAATGATGTAAATAATGAATATAAAATGAAAATGATTCTTTATATATGATATACCATCCAATTATATATTATTTTAATTTCAATATAATGATATTGTCGCTCATGCGTACGTACTGATTACTGTCTCCACGATTGAGATGAGATTCATTCCCCATCATATCCATTCAAGACTAATTTTAATTTGATGATTACAAATAATGTTTAAAGACTTCATATCATTCTAGATATGAATAAGATACATCCCATACATAAAAAATATGACACACATAACAATGAATATAAAGGAAAACAAATCTGTTAACACTCGAAACGACAATAATACAAAGATATTCTTAACAAAGCAATGCTAAAAGATCATATATGATATCATATTACTATATATGATTCTTTTATAATTTAATAACAATTATTTCACTATTATACATGAGTTTAACTTATGCTCAACCAAGGAAACGTAGAAATTATGGGTTAATTCTACAATCTCTTCATTATCCGAGGTTGTTTATACGTAATTATATACTGGGACCTCTTTATCATCCACATCCATGTTTCTTAAAAATGTATTTAAAAACATTTTTACTATCTACTAGAAAATGGGTTAAAGTCATTTATACTCTTATGTGTTTTGAAGGGAATCTTTCCGTGGTTTTCCAAAAAATGTACTTTTTTACCTTTTCGACAAATTTAGGGCAAGAATGTTTTTTAACTTATACGGAGGGTGTGGCTATTTTCTTCCATTATGACATCATCAAATATTCCCTTATAATATTATAATAATTTTTTCAAAATAATTTTTTTCTTTATAATTATGTGACTCTTAAATGATTTCAAAATAGAAATAGATATTTCTCTAAAAAGGGTTTTGATTTCATCTATATCAACATCCATTGATGGATTTTATGTTTATTTGAAGTTGATTTATTATGATACAACACTTCCATATTGTATTAAAGGTTTTGTGATATGTTTGACTGTGGATGTGATATTTTTATAACATTCATGGATTATGGTTAAAGTATTGACATTTCGTATGCTAGTTTTAATACAAATGTTTATTATATGTTTAATCCTTTTCATATGAGGAATGTATTGGACTTAGTAAGTGACGGGTGGAACCTGCTATAGCTCCTCGATGCATTATTAGGTCTCACAAGACAACTAGACATGGAATTGTACGAGGCCCTTTCTGAATTTTGATATATGGTTTTGGTCGAGGCCTTAATCATTTCTAGACGTCTTAGCCAAGGCCTTGACAAAATGTTTCAGAATGTCTAGAAATATACATTCCCTCATTATAAAAATAATATTTATGGTTCATGTGGTCATTTTTCTTGTAGAATACTCATGATTATGTTTTATTGTGGAATTATTTACTCAGATCATATTCCATCCATAAAAAAATTCATGTTTATTATTGGTAAAGTCATGTTGTTTCAATTATTAATCGGGCTTAATATTTATGTTATCCTCTGCTGTATTTCTTACCCTTACCGAGCATTTGAGATCACCCCTTTCATATGTTACATTTTCCCAAGATATGAAGAAGTTAGTTATGAGTGACTCGGAGGCATAATCTAGAAGGCCTGGAGGTTTTTAATGAAATATATTCATGTTGTATTTCTCTTCAAGGTGTAAAGTTGAACTTATGTAGGCATCTTGTTTCCAATAATCCTAAACTAATCGGTCTTTTGAGACATGATTTCCTTGTGATCATGCCAATGTTATGTAATAATTCACCGACTCTAGGTAACTAGGTTCGGGGCGTTACAGTTGGTATTAGAGGATTTTTAGTACAAACCTTGGAAACTAGATTTAGATAAACTCTGATTAGAGCACATATCCCTAAGATAGACTTTGAGGATTAGTATAGAAGAACTTCCTAGAATATTAGTATTGTAGAGATTTTATGTGATTTCCAAGAAATGCATTCTTGTCTGGATACAAGCAGGTAGAGGCGGCTCTGGGATAGATGTACCTAGGGGTAAAACCCAAAAACACCGCTTTGATCTAGACTCGAATGGGAACTGGTGCACGACAACAGGCTTTGCTGCACTCTTGGTTATGAAACACCTGGGGGATATGCATAGGATAATTCTCAGTTTCTTTACAAACCATTATGAATGGTTTATGATTATATACTTCCTCAAAGAAAACATTTTTTATGATTATGGATTATATACATAAACTGTTCAATTTCTGTTAACTTTTTTACAAGTTTGGATTTATGTATTGCAATTCATTAACTAATCTAGTGAATGTCATTGTTTAAAAATGGATCCTGGTGGAAGGAATGGACACTGTATCAATGAACACACTCCATGTAGGGATTTGCCTCTTGTTTAAGATAATTATAGTGGATATGGTGATACAACTGGTGCTGATCAGCTTATCACCATACTGGGACAACTCACACAGGTTATGAATAATAACCATACCCGTATGGAGCACCCTTATCCACAACGCGGAGGATCAATGTTAGACCGATTCATGAGGCAACAAACACTAACATTAAATGGGAGTACACATCCATTAGTGGCTAACCAATGTATAAATTCATTAGAGAAAATATTCCACACCTTGGGGAGTAATGAAAGGTAAAATGTTTTCATGGTAGTTTACCGCCTCACTAGAGATGTTGATCTATGGTGTTCATTGATTAAAAACACAAAGGAAGATGATGAAGTATCAAATATGTAATGAAATGAGTTTAAAGAAATTTTCTTAGAAAAATACTTTCCTCATGACCATCGAGCGGATATGGAAATACAATTTCTGAGTCTCAGGTAAAAGGAGGATGAGAATGTCTCAAAGTATGAGGCTAACTTTACAAGGTTAGTGAGGCATACAACATATTATATATGTAATCCAAGATGTAAGACTGATCGTTTCATTGATGAGTTAAAACCATTTCCCTATCGAGCATTAGTATCACAATCCTTATCATCATACGAAGATATTGTCTCATGTGCTATCAAGATAGAAAAGGAATTCTCTATGTCTTATGACTTTAAATCAAAGAAAGAGAAGAAGAGATATTCTGAACACTCTGGGAAAGGAAATATGGAAACCGAGAAGAAGGGAAGAATTGTATTTCCACCCTGTGATAATTTCGGAAGGAAGCACCCTGGTTCCTGTCGAAAAGGAAATGTAGAATGCTTCAAATGTTGACAGAAAGGCCATATAGCTGGTGATTGTAAGGGAAAGAAAGATGATATCAATTTTCAATGTTACAATTTCATGGATATGTGACATTATGAGAATTAATGTCCTATGCATCAAGGAATCTTACCTCAGAAAAGGACAAGTGATCAAGGCCCAGACTATGCGATCACTACTGTTGTGGTTGAAGCCCCAAAAGATGTGGGGGAAGGTAATTTAATGGTTTCATCAAGTTTATCAAATGCTTTATTTGATTCTGGATCATTTCATGTTTTCATATCATACAATTTTGCTAAGAAAATTATATATTTCCAATTTGATTTAACAAAGGATTTGTCAGTCAAAACTCCTAAGGGAAGTATCATTGCAACAACGGTCTATGAATCAGTCCCCATTAGAGCATATAAATGTTCTTTATTTTCTGATCTCATTGTCATACCCATGATTGAATTTGATATAATCCTTGGTAGGGATTAGATTTTCGACCATGATGAAAAAATTTAATGTAAGAAGAAGGAAGTTACTATTTTTGATGAAAATGATAAAGAACACGATATCTTTAGAGCAGAATCATCACCACTTGATTCTTATCTAAAACCACCCACAGTAGCTCAATTAAATTCAATTATTTGGGAGGAAGAGAATGAAATAATTGTGGGTGGGGAAAGAAATGTTCAAATAGAGGATGTGCCTATTGTGAAATATTTTGTTGATGTGTTTCCAGAAGATTTCCCTGGACATCCTCCAGAATGAGAAATTGAGTTTTCCATTGATTTAATTCCTAGTTCAATCGCCATATCAAAGACCCCTTATAGAATGGACACTGTGGAATTTGTGGAATTAAAGAAACAACTAGAGGAATTGCATAATAATGGATTTATCCTTCCTAGTTTTTCTCCATGGGGAGCCCCTGTACTTTTTGTTAAGATGAATGATGGATCTATGAGTTTGTGCATTGACTACTGCGAGATCAATGGTATAACAATAAAGAACAAGTATCCCCTACCACACAATGACGATTTATTTGACCAACTTCATGGAGCTCAATACATTTCAAAGATTAACCTTCGATCTGGATACCATCAGTTGTGCGTGAAGAAGGAAGACATTCTGAAGACAACATTTTGAACCAGGTACGGGCATTACGAGTTGATAGTAATGACTTTTGGGTTGACTAATGCAACCCATGTATTCATGGATCTAATGAATATTCTTTCCAAGGAATATTGTGATGATTTTTAGTGGTATTTATTGATGATAACTTGGTATACCTCAAAATCTATGAAGATCATTAAAGTCGCATGCGCATTGTTCAAAAGACTCTTAGAAGACATAAATTATATGGGAAATTTAGGAAGTGTGAATCCTTGCTTCAGGATATTTCTTTTCCTGGCCATATTTTCTCTATGGATGGAATCTCCTTTAATCCTTCAAAGACCAAGGCAATCCAAGAATGGCCAACACCGATGAGTATAACTGAGGTATGCAATTTTATTAGTTTAGCATGTTATTATCCATGTTTCGTCCAGAATTTTTCCCGGTTGGCTAACCCATTAACCAAGCTCACACATAAAGGTGTTAAAATTTTTTGGACAAAAGAGTGTGAAAAATGTTTTGAAGAACTGAAGAAAAGATTTGTCAATTATCCTATATTGAATCTACTATCGAGGGAATAATGGGTTTGTTATTTATAGTGATTCTTCAAAAAAAGGACTTGGTTGTGTCCTTATACAGAATGATATGGTTATTGCCTATCCATCACAACAACTAAAAATTCATGAGAAAAAATATCCTACTCATGATCTTGAGTTATCAGCTGTAATATTTTCTATGAAGATATGGAGACACTATCTCTATAGTGAAAAGGTTGAGATATATACTGATCAAAAGAGTTTGGAGTATATTTTCTCAGAGAAAGAACTCAATATGAGGCAAAGGAGATGGCTTGAACTACTCAAGGATTATGATTTCACTATACACTACCACCTGGGGATGGCAAATAAGGTGTCATATGATTTGAGTAGAATGTATCATGGTGTTTTGAACAAGATGAGGGTTGAAAAGGATCCTATATACATGGATTTAGTAAAGATAGATATGGGAATAACCATCGAAGGTGAAACATCAATTTTTTTCAAATGGTTGCAAAAACATATTTACTAGAAAGGATAAAGAGTTATCAAACCAGTGATGAAGAGTTTAAAAATAAGATTAAAGCTGTGAATGATGGGAGATTGAATGAAATTGTGTATCAAGAAGGAATTTTGAATTTTGGGAAGAGACTTTGTGTTCCTGATATACCTGATCTAAAAAGGGAATTGTTGGATGATTCTCATAATTCCAATTTCTATACACACCCTGGGATCACCAAAATGTAAATAGATTTGAAGGAACATTTTTGGTGGGACAACATGAAGAGGGAGATTGTTGATTTTGTGTCAAGATGTATGGTTTGTCAACAATTGAAAGCTAGAAGGCAACAGACTGGAGGAGTCATGCATCCTCTTCCCACACCTCAGTGAAAATGGGATAATATTACGATGGAATTTGTCATGGGATGACCAAAGAATCCTATAAAGAATGATGCAATTTGGGACATTATTGATCGTCTTACCATGTAAGCACATTTTATTGCTATAAGAGAAGATTTACCACTTGAATGATTGGAATGACTAAATATTAATGAAGTTTTTAGACTTCATGAAGTACCACTATTGATTGTTTCTGATCGTGATCCACGTTTTACATAAAGATTCGGTAAAAGTCATTAGGAATCCCTAGATACTGAACTTCATTTGAGCATTACCTACCACCCCCAAACTAATGGAAAATTAGAATAGACTATTCAATCCATAGAAGACATGTTGAGATCTTTCTCACATGACCTTAAGGGTTTGTGGGCTCAATATTTACCTCTGGTAAAATTTTTCTATAACAATATCATCCCTTAAAGTATTCAGATGGAACAATATGAATCATTATACGGAAATAGATGTCTCACACCAACCTATTTGGATGATGTTGGTGAAAGAAAACTTGTAGACCCAGAACTGGTGGAGGAAATGATGGAAAAGGTGAAGATAATCCCAAAACACATCAAAGCAGCTCAAAGTAGGCAGAAGAACTATGCTTACAACAGAAGGATGGATTTCAAATTTCAGGTAGGAGATCATGTTTTCTTGAAGGTTTCTCCATGGAAGGGTGTTATATGTTTCAGTAATAAGAGAAAATTTAGACCTAGGTACCTCGGACCTTTCGAAATTCTAGACCAAATTGTTGTTTTAGCTTATCATTTGTAAGTGGCGCCAAATATCTCCCAAGTTCACGATGTGTTCCACGTATCACTGTTGAGAAAATACATGCCTGATCCAATGCATGAACTCACCTATGAGGAAGTTGAACTGGAACCTGATCTGTCTTATTGCGAAGATCCCGTCAGGATTCTGGATACTAGAGAACAAGTGTTGAGAAACTGGATGACTTGTCTGGTAAAAGTTCTATGGGGAAACCAAAAGATGGAAGAGGCAACATGGGAACCCAAGGAACATATGATGAAGAACCACACGAGTCTTTTTATGCAGTAATATCCTAGAAATTTCAAAGATGAAATTATTTGACGGAGGGGAGAATGTAACACCCCATGATTCTACGGTATGCTTCTCTTTGAATAATATAGTAGCGTGTGTTGTACGGAACTTCATGTTCTAACACAAACCACAACCAATCAAACTAGGTGTTATGTGTAGTAATACCCACATTTTGATATTTTACAAATTTTTTCATTCAAAATTGACTTCATTTTTGAATTCGTAATATCGAAATTTGCTTTGGGTGAATTTGTTGTATTTCTCTGAAAACATTCAATTTTTTATGAATAGTGAAACAAATTGAGTTATAGATTAAAACCATTTTTTTTAAAATAATTATTTATTATAATTTAATTTTATTAAGGTAAAAATAGATAAATAATACCTATATAAGTTCAAATTAATTCATTGGCATTAGTTTATAATAATTTTAGATATATAAGTATTTTATTGAACTTTTCACTGTCTTTTACCCATCTCCTAGGAGAATTTGAAAATTCACATAAAACTTAATTTTATCGCTTCTGTGAGTGGAATTTTGAAAATCCAAGAGACACGGTTAATATCAAGGAGTAAAATATGGTTCAATAAGAGAGAAATAATTTCTGGTGAATAGTAACTTTTTACTTTTATTTACCACAGTTAAAAGTAAATAGGGTAATTAAGTGTACAAATGATATTATTATTACCCTAACACTTATCTTTATTCTATTGGATAAGTAATATTCGACTAAAAATCCTTAGGAATAAAATATGAACCTTTTTCGTCCACTTGGATTAGATTTGGACATTTTTTATTATTTAGTTCAAAGAAGAGTCAAAAGAGTTAAAATCAAAGTTTAATAACTAAAACATTTTTAATATAGGGTTATACATTAGATAAATTCTATTATAAATATTCATTAGAAATATAAAACAATTTCATACATAATGATATTTTATTTATAATTTTTAGACATTAAATAATTTAATTTATTTATGACACTATGGTAATGTAGCAATTACCAAATTAATGAAATATTAAAATAATTGATATTATAAATATCCAAATAAATGTAATTTGATACTTTTTAGGAATTCCCAAAATTTTCTAGGTTAATATGACATATTAGGGTTGTTTATATATGTTCTTTTCTAAGTAATAATTCTGTTATAAATTTAGCAAAAACAAAATACCAAATAGTGTCAAAATTGACATAAAAGAGTTTTTAAAATAATTTTATATTATTAGTTGATATTATATTACAAAAAATAAATGTTTCATCAAAAGGACTTATATAATGATAGGTTTATCATTAATGAACCACTTGAGATTCTCTTGGATGTACTTAGTATGTTTATTAACCATATACTAAAAAATACCAAGAGACATGGTAAATGTCAAACTATTTAACTAAGAATTAAATCTAAAAGATAAAGTTAATATATTGACCTAAACCTATATAAAACAAATTTGTTGAGTGGTGTTCGACCCATCCCCACCTTAGCCTTTAAATAATCCATTTTGGTGCCATTAGAAACCGAAAAATATTTTATTATAAAATAATATTTCTAGCTTTTCCTAAGGTGCCCCTCACATCTCTTATAAAAGGGAACTCCCCCTTATCTTTAATTCACACATTCAAAGCCTTTTGACTTTGCAAAAACCTACCCAAATATTCTACCAACTTCTATCACTTAATCCTAGAGGCCTTCCTTTATTCAGAAAGCCAACTTAAAGAGCCATTTTGATCAAATCAAATGGAAGAACTCAAAGAAGAGGTAATAATTTCTCCACCCTCTTTCATGTTCTTATCTTCTTCCACATCTTCTTTCTTTTTTATTTCCATTATAAAATAATAACTCATGAATTTTATATATACTGTGATATTATTATAAATATGGAACAATAATATTCATTATTCTATCCATCATTTGAATGACATGTCACCATATGTGTGTACACACGACTTACCGTCTACACGTCGTGGTGTAATTGTTATTCAATACATTATTATTTGGTTGGGTATAATTGTAACAACCCAATTAAATGAAGAATAAAATTATTTTATACTTATTAATATTTTTGAAATATTAATTTTACTTTAAAATGTTTGATATGTTTGATAGCGTACCCGATACGCAACAACGAGTTTCTTTGGAATCTTACGTTGCACACTAATAATATAATATTGTTATTTTAAATGGTAGTTAAATCCTATCCGTTTTATTGGAGGTAATGAATGAAGCTAACTAAAATAAGATTATACATGATTGTTAAATGTATTTACAGTATCCAATAAAATGTTCGAGGCTTAAATTGTGAATGAATCTAATTTTAAGCATAATTTACATTAAAAGGCCGATTTATCATCTTTTAATGGAGAACCCTTTTTAAATATAGTTTTGGTCACTTTAATAAATTATATATGACCAAATAAAATCCTTCTTTAGAATGGGGACATCAAAATTTACTTTTTGTAAATTTATGGAATTTTTCTGATAAAGTTCATTTTTTATGAATAGTGAAAATATTGAATTTTAATTCAAAACTATGTTGTAGTCGAATTTATTTATATATTTAGATTATCTTTTTAATTGGTTTTAATGTTTAATTAGTATATATTTTTACCAATTAATCCAATTTTGGTCATTGGAATTAATTTCACTTTGAAATTGGATGTAAACAAGTATCAATCTTTTGATAGTTATTGTTTCTTAAAAACACACTATTTATTTTAACAACGAGAATTAATTTTTAATTTTATTAATGCCACTTCTATGTTTTGAATTTTTCAAAATAGACATCATTTTTGAATTTGTAATATCAAATATATCTTAGGCCGATTTTTTGTAATTTTTCTGAAAAACTTCAATTTTTGATGAATAGTGACACCACTTAGTGGTAGTTAAAAAAACTAACATTTTCTTTTAAATGAAAATTTTCTACTTCTATGAATTGAATATCTAAAATTAGACATAAAAGTTTTTTATCAAGAAGTAAAATGTGGTTCATTAAGATGAAAATAATTTTTCAGGAATAGTAACATTTGACTTTTATTTACTGCGGTTAAAGGTAAATAGAGTAATTCAAGGAAAAAAGAATATTATAATAATTCCAAATTACCTTAAAACATGTCCAAACATTATTTGTTGAGTAATTAACGACAATGGTCATATTTGGGTCGATTTTTGTACTCCATTGATCCTCATGGAAGTGATAATGACAATTTAGATTAATTAATTTAAAGTAAAGGACAGAATGACAAAAACAAAAATAGTTAATTAATTAATTTTTATATGGTGTTATATAAGTCCTATTTTCGACTATAAATATGATTTGGAAAGCTCAAAAGATTTCCCATATCATAGAATTTTTTCTTTAATTTTTAGACATCAAATAAATTAAATTGTTCACAACACAATAATGATAATGTATTTACCTCATTAATAAATGATTTAAATAAATAAGATTATAATGACTAAAATATTATACAAAACATGTCCAATTTGGATTGGATGATTTTATTTCGACCATGGGTCATCCTATCTTCGAATATAATAATTTTTAGACCATTAGAAACAGAAAATTGTTATATATTAAAATAACAGTTTCACACTTTCCTAAAGAGCCCCTCCTCCCCCTTATAAAAGGAGACAACTTCTAACCAATTCCTCAAACCTCTCAAGCCATTTGGATCATCCAACCTCTGCCCAATTTAAACTCTCAACATCCCTATATTAATCTTAGAATCCTTAACTTAGTCAGAAGGCACTTCAACAATATCCTTTTGGTTCAAACCAAAAGAAGTTTCCTAAATTAAAGGTAACGATTTCTCTTAAATTGCTTTCTTTTATTTTACTTCTCCAACCCCTAAACTCATTTTTATTACTTTATATTATAACCACACCAGTATAATAAATATACTAGGATGTTTTTATGAGAAGTATTCTAGATAAAAAAACACACACCTCCATCTAATGGGTGAAGAACATAATGTTTTTGTGGATGGAAAACTAACACCTCACGAAACGATGATTGTTCGATTTTATCCTACCGCCCATCATGGTGGCCATTATGATGGGACTATATTTATATATGATATATATTATGTTTATGATCTCATTATTCTTCTATACTTCCCAATTATATCACTCTTTTATGGTTTCCATAGTGGGTAAATACGATAATCTCATTTGAGGAAGTGCGGACTACCGCACCCTTAAAGGGATGTGACTCGTTAATGCCTTATGTGGGGTATATAAAGGATAGTGTTAATGATATTATATATTATATAATACTGTAAATATATTATAACTATGTATCAATTTGTTTTATTTCCATTAAAATAAGAAATATAAATGAATATAGCGTTCATGCGTACGTACGGCTTACCATCTCCATGAACGTTGCTTTTCATTTCTTACCTCTAAATGTTATGTAATATTATAAATACATGTATAGACTAGATATATATGATATATATGATATATATGATATCTAAATCATGAATATCATTTTGGATATAATGGACTATTGAACACATGGACAAATTTTAAATATAAGGTGTTCATTTTTGACTTAAGTGCCAAATATCGACAAAACGAAAGTTACTAACATAAATGATTAAATAATGTTTCTAACATGGTAATAAGTGATATAAAAGGAATAATAAACTTTAAAAAGGTTCTTAATAAAGTTGAAATTAACTTTAGTTTATTATTCATGATATTAAAGAATGACCGAGTCAAGTCGGACACGAGGTAAGGGACTTCGTCTCAATATCCTTTCGTTGAGGCATATTTAAATTTATACAATACTTTATTTTATATGGTGTATAAACCCCTTTGACATTTAATTTTATTCAAAGGGAATATTTTTGTACGAATCGTTTTACTAAACGAAAAAAATAATGTTTCTTTTAACGTACGTTGTGACAACGACCTTTTCCGCCGTCGCGAGTATTATTTGATCATTGGATTCCTCAACAAGCCATAATGTTTTTAAAAGAAAATAAATACCTTATACTATTTTACATATTTTTGTTATTTACAATGGTTCTGAAAATGGATTTGTTATGTCAATATATTTAAGTGATATATTGTGATCGAAATGTGGAAATTTTTTCTTTCCTTTATATTTTTTTTATGTGGTATGGTTTTATATTGGTACTTGGACATTTGACGGGTGGTTACGTGATAAACCAAATGATGGGTGGTGTAGTGAATACTAGAATGGATGGTTACGTTATAACCTCCAATTCATTGGGTATGGAAGTCGGTCATATGGCTATTCCATTTAGTGATATGTGTAGAAGTCGACCGTATGGTTGTTCCATTTATGTATGTTTATGTCCCAAGTTACCTTTATATGTTATGTGTTCTTTATATGAGTTTTATGGTAATATTTTGGTTACAAAAGGGTAAGTAACGATCCTTTATTCAGTGAAGAGTATTTACTACTTCATAAAGGTGAAAAGTATTACTAATGTTAGAGTATTCATGGTTTACTTGTTGTTTTGAAAAACTAACAGTTTTACTTCTTTGTGTATCCCTTAATGATATTTTTATGCACATCCCAAGTTTTTGAAATATTTTTCACATGACATAATTTAGAATAGGGTAAAGGATGGGATCAAGGATAAGTCATGATATCTTAAACATGGAACTAGGCATGAATCTTTTTTTCAAGAGTTCATGTTTTGTAAAAAAATAGAAACTATGTAGAAGTGTCTACTTTTTAATATTTTGAAATGTAATAGTTATGGCCTAACTCTCTAAAACTATAAGCCTAAAAAGATCCTCCATGTGAATTATTCATTTAATTCATGATTTTTTATGGTTTTAAGGCCGGGTCCTTATAGTTTGTATCAGAGGTCAGTTTAGATAACTATAGGAGTTAGGGTATTGTTAAATTAAAATCCCTAAATTAATTTATGGTAATATTGAAATAATATAGCATTACCAGATTTCCATGTTTCTTCACCTAAGATATTTCTATGTTTAGAATGGATTTCCGTAGAGGAAATAGGGCAGTTGTGAGGTGAAATCATACAGATGGAAATGACCTTCCAAATCAACATCCTAAGATAGTCGGAATCAGAACTGAACAGATTGTTGCAGTGATGGATCGGTTGACTCAGGTAATAAATGGTGGTTGTGTTTATTGATGATATTTTCGTTTATTTCAAAAGTAAGGAGGAACATGAAAGGCATTTATGGGTTGTCTTTCAAACCTTAAAAGAGAAGAAACTATTTGGGAAATTCAGAAAGTGAAAGTTTTGGCTACAAAAAATTTCTTTACTTGGTCACATTGTTTCAAAAAATAGAATAACTATTGATCCTGCTAAAACAAAAGTTTTTTAAGAATGGCAAAGGCCAAAAAATATAATCGAGATTGGTATTTTTCTTGGTTTGGCAGGTTATTACCGGAGGTTTGTTGAAAATTTTTCATAGTTATATAGTCCAATGACTAAGTTAACTCAAAAATGTGTTAAGTTCATCTGGACAAAAGAATGTGATGATTGTTTTTAGGAATTGAAAAGAAGATTGGTGAATGCTCCAGTTTTGGCACTGTCTTCCAGAAATGGTGAGTTTGTTATCAACAGTGATTCTTCTTTGAAAGGGTTGGGTTTTGTCCTAATGAAAAATGATCAGGTAATTGCTTATGATTCACGTCAGTTGAAACCACATGAGTTAAATTACCCTACACATGATTTAGAATTAGCTGTTGTTGTTTTTCTTTAGAAATTTGGAGGAATCATTTGTATGGAGTGAAGTGTGAAATATATACTGATCACAAAAGTTTGAAGTATATATTCACTCAAAAAGAATTGAACATGAGATAGAGGAGATGGTTGGAATTAATCAAAGATCATGATTGCACGATCCATTACCATCCGAGAAAAGAAAATAATGTGGATGATGCTTTGAGTCGAAAATGTAATGATTCATTAACCATGTTACGTTTGGAATGAGATCCTTTGGTTTTTTATTTGATGAAATTTGGAATAGAAGTTGTTGTTGGAGGAAATTATTCTATTTTTTATCAGGTGTAAGTGAGATCATCTCTAGACATAATAAAGCAAGAACAGAAAGAAGACAGTGAATTGTAGAAAAAGGTAGAGTTGGTTCAGAAGGGTAATTTTTTTTTGAATTTAACATTGATAATGATCATGTTTTGAGATTTGGAAAGAGATTATGTGTATCTTGTGATTCACAGTTGAAGAATGAGTTGTTATGTGAAGCTTATAGTTCCCCGTTTTCATTTCATCCTGGCAGTACTAAGATGTACAGAAAACTTCGTGAGTATTACTGTTGGGATGGAATGAAAAGAGATATTGCTGATTTGACTGTGAATTGTTTGACTTGCCAGCAGGTTAGAGCAGAGCAGTAGTTACCATAAGGGATTCTTCCGCCTTTATCGGTGCCAGGGTGGGAATGGGATAATATATCCATGGACTTTGTTGTGGTATTACCAAAGATATCTTGAGGTAATAATGCAATCTGGGTTATAGTTGATCGATTGACTAAATATGCTCATTTCCTTCTAATTCGAAATACATTGTCTCCAGATCAACTTTCTCAATTGTATGTTAAAGAGGTAGTAAGGTTGAATGGAGTTACCCTCTCCATTTTAGCTAGTCGTGATCCCAGGTTTACTTATAACTTTTGGAAAAGCCTTCAAAAGTTATTGGGTACTGAATTAAATTTTAATACATCTTTTCATCCTCAATCAGATGGGTAGTTAGAACAAACAATTCAGACATTGGAAGATATGTTATGAGCTTGCTCGATGGATTATCAGGGAAGTTGGGACCAACATATTTCTTTGGTTGAATTTTTATATAATAATAATTTTCATTTCAGTATACAGATGGCTCCATTTGAGGCATTATATGGGAAGCATTGTCAAACTCCAGATTTTTTGGGATGAAGTTGGTGAAAGGAAGCTGATGGGACCAGAATTGGTAGAAGAGATGACAGAGAAAGTTCTGTTGATGCAGAAGCACATGAGAAAAGCTCAGAGCAGACAGAAATGTTATGCAGATAACTGGTGGAAGGATTGTTCTTTTGAGGTAGGTGATCATGTCTTTCTCAATGTTTCTCCATGGAAAATTGTGATGCGTTTAGGTAAGAAGGAAAAGTTGAGTATGAGGTTCATTGTACCTTATGAAATTCAAGAGAAAGTGGGATCAGTTGCGTATAGAGTGGATTTACCCCCATGTTTTTCTCAGGTACAAAATGTTTTTCATGTTTCAATGTTATAGAGGTACATGCCAGGTTCATCTCATGTTTTGAGCCCAAAGTTAGTTCAGTTGGAAGAGAATCTCTCTTATGAAGAATAACCGGTTCCGATTCTTGACCGTAGAGAGAAAGTGTTTCGAAATAAGGTAATTCATCAGTTAAGGGTTTGTGTAAAAACCATATGGTTGAAGAGGAAACATGGGAATATGAAAATGCTATGAAGGATAAATACCCCCACTTTTTTCTGATAAGTGAATAAAAATCGTGAGGACACAATTTCAAAAAGGGGGGAAGGATGTAACATCCCATGTTAATGAAGAATAAGATATTTTTATACTTATTAAGATTTTTGAAATATTAATTTTACTTTAAAAGGGTTTCTATGTTCGATAGCGTACCCAATACGCAAGAACGGGTTTCTTTGAAATCTTACGTTGCACACTAATAATATAATATTATTTTTTTAAATGGTAGTTTACTCCTAGTCGTTGTATTGGTGGGAAGTAATGAAACTAACTACAATTTGATTATACATGATTTTTAAATGTATTTAAACTGTCCAATAAAAAGTTAGAGGCTTAAAATGTGAATGAATCTAATTTTATGCTTAATTAACATTAAAAGGCCGATTTATCGCCTTTTAATTGAGAACCCTTTTTAAATCTAGTTATGGTCACTTTAATACATTCTATATGACCAAATAAAATCTTTCTTTATAATGGGGACATCAGAATTTTCTTTGTGTAAATTTTTTGGAATTTTTCGGATAATGTTCATTGTTTATGAATAGTGAAAATATTGTTTTTTAATTCAAAACTATGTTTTAATATAATTTATTTATATAGTTAGATTATCTTTTTAATAGGTTATAAAGTGTAATTAGAATATATTTTTAACATTTAATCCAATGTTGGTCATTGGAATTAATTTCACTTTTAAATTGGACATAAACAAGTATCAATATTTTGATAGTTATTATATCTTAAAAACATGCTATTTGCTTTAACAACCGGAATTAATTTTTAAATTAATTAATGAAACTTCTATGTTTATAATTTTTCAAAATACACATCATTTTTCAATTCAGAATATCAAATATACCTTAGGCTGATTTTTTGGTATTTTTCTGAAAAATTTCAATTTTTGATGAATAGTGACACCACTTAGTCATAGTTAAAAAAACCGATGTTTTCATTTAAATAAAATTATAACACTTTTGTGAATTGAATTTCAAAAATCCGACAAACATGGTTGTTATCAAGAAGTAAAATGTTGTTCATTAAGATGACAATAATTTTTTGTGAATAGTAACTTTTGACTTTTATTTACCACTGTTAAAGGTAAATAGTGTAATTCAAGGTAAAAATAATATTATAATAATTAAAAATTACATTAAAATTTGTCCAAACCTTGTTTTTTGAGTCATTAAAGACCATGGGAATCGTTGGGTCAATTTTGGGACCCCTTTGATCCACTTGGAAGCGATAATGACAATTTAGATTGATTAATTTAAAGTAAACGACAAAATGACATAAAGAAAAATATTTTAGTAATTAATTTTTATATTGACTTATATAAGACTTATTTTCGACTATAAATTTTATTTTTATATAATCGTATTTTTTTTATAATTTTTACAAATCAAATAAATTAAAATATTTATGACACAATAATGATGCAGTATTTACCTCATTAATAAATGATTTAAATAAATAAGATTATACTGATTAAAATATTATCCAAAGCATGTCCAATTCTGATTGGATGATTTTATTTCGACCATGAGTCATCTTATCTTTGAATATAATGATTTTTGGACCATTATAAACCTAATATCATTATATAATAAATTAATACTTTCAAACTTTCCTAAAGAGCCCCTCCTCCCCCTTATAAAAGGAGACAACATCTGACCAATTCCTCACACCTCTCAAGCCATTTGGCTCATCCAACCTCTACCCCATTTAAGCTCTAAACATACCTCTCTTCCTCTTATAATACTTCTCTTATGCATAAGGCACTTCAAGAATATCCTTTTGGTTCAAACCAAAGGAAGTTTCCTAAATTAAAGGTAACGATTTCTCTTAAATTGCTTTCTTTTATTTTACTTCTCCAACACCTAAAAACTTTTATATTCATTTCTTTTGTAACAAAAATAGTATCCTCAATATAATAGGATCTTGTTATGAGAAGGATTCTAATTACACATACACACACCTCCATCTAACGAGTGAAGAACATAAGGTTTCTGTGGATGGAAAACTAACGCCTCACGAAACAATGATTGTTCGATTTTATCCTACCGCCTCTCATGGTGGACATTATGATGGAACTGTATTTATATATGATATATATTATGTTTATTATTTAATTAATCTTCTGTACTTCCCAATAATATCATGCATTTATGGTTTCCATAGTGGGTAAATACGATAATCTCATTTGAGGAAGTGCGGACTACCTCCCCCTTAAAGTGATGTGACTCGTTAATGCCTTATGTGGGATGTATAAAATATAGTTGTAATGATATTATATATGATATTATACTGGAATTATAATATACCTATGAATCATTATGTTTTACTTCCATTAAAAAAATAAATAGAAATGAAATTAGCGTTCATGCGTACGTACGGCTTACCGTCTCCATGAACGGTGCGTTTCATTTCTTACCACTAAATGTTATGTAATATTATAAATACATGTATATACTGGATATATATGATATATATGATATCTAAATCATGAATATCATTCTGGATATAATGGAATATTGACCACATGGACAACTTGTAAATATAAGGTGTTCATTTTTGACTCAAGTACCAAATATCGAAAAAACAAAAGTTGTTGACTTAAATGATTAAATAATCTTTATAACATGGTAATAAGTGTTATAAAAGGAATAATAAACTTTAAAAAGTTTCTTAAGAATGTATATATTAACTTTACTTTATTATTCAGGATATTGAAGAACGATCGAGTCAAGTCAGACACGAGGTAAGGGACTTCGTCTCAATCTTCTTTCATTGAGGCATATTTTCATTTATACACAAATTTCTTTGATACGATGTATAAAACCCTTTGACTTTTACTTTTATTCTAATGGAATCTTTTTCTATGAAGCATTTTACTAAACGAAAAAAATGTTTCTTTTAACGTACGCGGTGACAATGACCTTTTCCACTGTCGCGAGTATTATTTTCTCTTTGGCATCCTCAAAAGCCATAATGTTTTTAAAATAAAATTAATTAATTATATTCTTTTACGTATTTTTGGTATAGAAAATGGTTTTGAAAATGGATTTGTCATGTCAATATATTTAAGTGATATATTGTGACCGAAATGTGGAAATGTTTTCTTTCCTTTATATTTGTTGTTTTTGTTATGGTTATATATTGGTACTTGAAAATTTGACGGGTGGTTACATGATAAACCAAATGACAGGTGGTTCCATGAATACTAGGACGGGTGGTTACGTTATAACCTCCAATGAATTGGGTATGGATGTCAGTTCTATGGCTATTCCATTTAGTGATATGTGTGGAAGTCGACCGTATTGTTATTCCATTTTTTTATGTTTATGTCCCAAGTTACATTTATATGTTATGGGACCTTTATATGGGTTTTATGGTAATATTTGGGTTACACAAGGGTAAGTAATGATCATTTATTCAGTTAAGAGTATTTAATACTTCATAAAGGTGAAAAGTATTACTTATGTTAAAGTATTGATGGTTTACTTGTTGTTTTAAAAAACTAACAGTTTTACTTCTTTGTGTTTCCCTTACTGAGCTTTTTATGCTCATCCCAAGTTTTTGAAATGTTTTTCACAGGAAATAATGTGGAATAGGGTAAAGGATGGCATCATGAAGAAGTCATGCTATCTTAAACATGGAACTAGAGATGACTCTCTCTTTTTTAAGAGTTCATGTTTTGTAAAAAAAATGGAAACTATGTAGAAGTGTATACTTTGTAATATTTTGAAATGTAATAGTTATTGCCTAACTCTCTAAATCATTAAACCTGAAAAGATCCCCAATGTGAATTATTCATTTAATTCAAGATTATGTATGGTTTTAAGGCCGGGTCCTTATAGTTTGTATTAGAGGTCGGTTTAAATAACTATAGGAGTTAGGGTATTGTTAAATTATGGTCCCTAAATTAATTTATGGTAATATTGAAATCATATTGCATTTATAGATTACCATATTGCTTCCCCTAAGATATTTATATTTTTTGAATGGTTTTTCATAGAGGAAACATCGCAGTTGTGATGTGAAGTTATACAGAGGGAAATGACCTTCCAAATCAACATCCTAAGATGGTCGTAATCAGAACTGAATAGTTTGTTGCAGTGATGGATTGGTTGACTCAGGTGATAAATGGTGGTTGTGTTTATTGATGATATTTTCATTTATTCCAAAAGTAAGGAGGAACATGAAAGGCATTTATGGGTTGTCTTTCAAACCTTAAAAGAGAAGAAACTATTTGGGAAATTCAGAAAGTGAAAGTTTTGTTTATAAAAAATTTCATTCCATGGACACATTGTTTAAAAAAAATGGAATAACTGTTGATCCTGCTAAAACAAAAGTTGTTGAATAATGGACAAGACCAAAAAATATAATAGAGATTCGTAGTTTTTTTGGTTTGGCAGTTTATTACTGAAGGTTTTTTGAAAAAGTTTCACGGTTATCTAGTCCAATGACTAAGTTAACTCGAAAAGGTGTTAAGTTCATCTAGACAAAAGAATGTGATGATTGTTTTCAGGAATTGAAAAGAAGATTGGTGAATGCTCCAGTTTTGGCACTGCCTTCCAGAAATGGTGAGTTTGTTATCTATAATGATGCTTCTTTGAAAGGACTGGGGTGTGTCCATATGCAAAATGATCAGGTATTTTATTATGATTTACATCATTTGAAACCACATGAGTTAAATTACCCTACACATGATTTGTAATTAGCTGCTGTTGTTTTTGCTTTAAAAATTTGGAGGCATCATTTTTATGGAGTGAAGTGTGAAATATATACTGATCACAAAAGTTTAAAGTATATATTATATCGGAAAAAATTGAACATGAGACAGAGGAGATGGTTGGAATTAATCAAGGATTATGATTTCACAATCCATTACCATTCGGGAAAAGAAAATAAAGTGGCTGATGCTTTGAGTCAAAAATGTAATTCTTTATTAACCATATTATGTTTGGAACGATATCCTTTGGTTTTTGATTTGATGAACTTTGGCATAGAAGTTTTTTTTGTAGAAAATTCTTCTGTTTTGTCTTAGGTGTCAGTGAGATCATCTCTATCAGACAAAATAAAGAAAGAACAGAAAGAATACAGTGAGTTGCAGAAAAAGGAAGAGTTCGTTCAGAAGGGTAAGTTACCTGAATTTAACATTGATAATGATGGTGTTTTGAGATTTGGAAAGAGATTATGTGTAGCTTGTGATTCACAGTTGAAGAATGAGTTGTTATGTGAATCTCATGGTTCCCAGTTTTCAGTTCATCCTAGTGGTACTAAGATGTATAGAGATCTTTGTGAGTATTACTGGTGGGATGGAATGAAAAGAGATATTGTAGATTTTACTGTGAAGTGTTTGAATTTCCAGCCGGTTAAAGCAGAGCGGCAGTTACCGAAAGGGATGCTTCATCCTTTACCAGTGCCAGTGTGGAAATGGGAAAATATATCCATGTACTTTTTTATGGGATTACCAAAGACATATCGAGGTAATAATGCAATCTGGGTTATAGTTGATCGATTGACTAAATCTGCTCATTTCCTTCGTATTCGAGATACATTGTCTCTAGATCAACATTCTCATTTGTATGATAAAGAGATAGTCAGGTTGCACGGAGTTCCCCTCTCCATTGTATCTGATCGTGATCCTAGGTTTACTTCTAACTTTTGAAAAGGCCTTTAAAAGTCATTGGGTACTGAATTAAATTTTAGTACAGATTTTCATCCTCAATAAGATGGGATGTTAGAACAAATAATTAAGGTATTGGAAAATGTGTTATGAGCTTGATAGATGGATTATCAGGGAAGTTGGGACCAACATCTTTCTTTTGTTGAATTTTCATATAATAACAGTTTTCATTCCAGTATACAGATGGATCCATTTGAGGCATTATATGGAAAGCGTTATCGAACACCATATTTTTGGGATGAATTTGGTGAAAGGAAGCTGATGGGACCAGAATTGGTAGAAGAGATGCAGAGAAATTTCAGTTGATTCAGAAGCACATGAGAACAGCTCAGAGCAGACAGAAAAGTTTTGCAGATAACCGGAGGAAGTATCTTTATATTGAGGTAGGTGATCATGTATTTCTCAAAGTTTCTCCATGGAAATGTGTCATGCATTTTGGTAAGAAGGGAAAGTTGAGTCTAAGGTTCATTGGACCTGAGGAAATATTGGAGAAAGTGGGATCAGTTGCGTATAAAGTGGCTTTACCTTGAAGTATTTCCCATGTGCACAATGTTTTTCATGTTTCAATGTTAAGGAAGTACCTGCCAGATTCATCTCATGTTTTGAGCCCAGAGGTAGTTCAGTTGGAAGAGAATCTCTCTTATGAAGAACAACCAGTTCAGATTCTTGACCATAGAGAGAAAGTGTTGCGGAAGAAGGTAATTTATCAGGTAAAGGATTCATGAAAAAACCATATAGTTGAAGAGGAAACATGAGAATCTGAAAATGCTATGAGGAATAAATACTCCCACTTATTTTGATAACTGAATAAAAATTGTGAGGACACAATTTCCAAAAGGGGGGAAGGATGTAACATACAGAGTAAATGAAGAAGAAGATATTTTTATACTTATTAATATTTTTGAAATATTAATTTTACTTTAAAATGGTTGCTATGTTCGATAGCGTACCCGATACCCAACAATGGGTTTCTTTGGAATCTTACGTTGCACACTAATAATATAATATTATTATTTAAAATAGTAGTTAACTCCTAGACGTTCTATTGGCAGGAATGAATGAAACTAACTACAATATGATTATACATGACTGTTAAATGTATTTACATTACCCAATATAAAGTTAGAGGCTTAAAATGTGAATGAATCTAATTTTAAGCATAATTTACATTAAAAGGCCGATTTATCACCTTTTAATGGAGAACCCTTTTTAAATCTAGTTTTTTTTTTCAGTTTAATACATTCTATATAACCAACTAAAATCTTTCTTAAGAATGGGGATATCAAAATTTACTTTGTGTAAATTTTTGGAATTTTTCCGATAAAGTTCATTTTTTATGAATAGTGAAAATATTGTATTTTAATTCAAATCTATGTTTTAATCTAATTTATTTATATATTTATATTATCTTTTTAATTGGGTATAAAGTGTAATTAGAATATATTTTTACCATTTAATCCAATGTTGGTCATTGGAATTAATTTCACTTTGAAATTGGATATAAACAAGTATCAATATTTTCATAGTTATTGTTTCTTAAAAACAAGCTATTTGTTTTAACAATGGGAATTAATTTTTAAATTAATTAATGCCACTTCGATGTTATGAATTTGTCAAAATAGACATCATTTTTTAATTCGGAATACCAAATATAGCTTAGGCTTAATTTTTGGTATTTTGTTGAAAAACACCAATTTTTGATGAATAGTGACACCACTTAGTGGTAGTTAAAAAAACTGACGTTTTCATTTAAATGAAATTTTTCCACTTCTGTGAATTGAATTTCAAAAATCCTACATACATGGTTGTTATCAAGAAGTAAAATTTGGTTCATTAAGATGAAAATAATTTTTTGTGAATACTAACTTTTGACATTTATTTACTACAGTTAAAGGTAAATAGAGTAATTCCCGTTAAAAAGAATATTAAAATAATTAAAAATTACCTTAAAATTTGTCCAAAACTTATTTTTGGAGTCATTAACTACCATGGAAATATTTGGGTCGATTTTGGGACCTTTTTGATCCACTTGGAAGTGATAATGACAATTTAGATTAATTAATATAAAGTAAAGGACAAAATGACATAAACAAAAATATTTTAGTAATTAATTTTTATATGGTCTTATATAAGTCCTATTTTTGACTATAAATATTATTTAGATAGATAAAAATATTTCCTATATTATGGTATGTTTGTTATAATTTTTATACATCAAATAAATTAAATTATTTATGACACAATAATGATGCAGTATTTACCTTATCAATAAATGATTTAAATAAATAAGATTATAATGATTAAAATATTATCCAAAACATGTTCACTTCTGATTGGATGATTTTATTTCGACCATGAGTCATATTATCTTCTAATATAATGATTTTTGGACCACTAGAAACCTAATATCATTATATAATAAAATAATAGTTTCACACTTTCCTAAAGAGCCCCCCTCCCCCTTATAAAAAGAGACGACTTTTAACCAATTCCTCACACCTCTCAAGCCATTTTTATCATCAAACCTCTTCCCAATTTAATCTCTCAACATACCCCTCTTACTCTTAGAAGCCTTACCTTAGTAATAAGGCACTTCAAGAATATCCTTTTGGTTCAAACCAAAGGAAGTTTCCTAAATTAAAGGTAACGATTTCTCTTAAATTGCTTTCTTTTATTTTACTTCTCCAACCCCTAAAAACTTTTTTAATCCTTTCTTTTGTAACAAAACCAATATCCTAAATATACTAGGATGTTGTTATGATACAGATTAAAACTAAACATACACACACCTCCATCTAATGGGTGAAGAACATAAGGTTTCTGTGGATGGAAAACTAACGCCTTACGAAATGATGATTGTTTGATTTTATTCTACCGCCTCTCATGGAAGAAATTATGATGGAAATGTATTTATATATGATATATATTATGTTTATAATTTAATTATTCTTTTGTAATTCCCAATTATATCACGTCTTTATGGTTCCCATAGTGGGTAAATACGAAAATCTCATTTGAGAAAGTGTGGACTACCGCCCCCTTAAAGTGATGTGACTCATTAATGCCTTATGTGGGACGTATAAAAGATAGTGTTAATGATATTATATATGATATTATACTGGAATTATAATATACCTATATATCATTATGTTTTATTTCCATTAAAATAAGAAATAGAATTGAAAGTAGCGTTCCTGCGTACGTACGACTTACCGTCTCCATGAATGGTGCATTTCATTTCTTACCTCTAAATGTTTTGTAATATTATAAATATATGTATATATAGGATATATATGATATATATGATATCTAAATCATGAATATCATTCTGGATATAATAGACTATTGACCACATGGACAACTTGTAAATATAAGGTGTTTATTTTTGACTCTAGTGCCAAATATCAACAAAACGAAAGTTATTATCTTAAATGATTAAATAATGTTTATAACATGGTAATAAGTGATATAAAAGAAAAAATAAACTTTAAAATGTTTCTTAAGCAAGTATAAATTAACTTTACTTTATTATTCAGTATATTAAAGAACGATCTAGTCAAGTCGAACACGAGGTAAGGGACTTCGTCTCAATCTCCATTCATTGAGGCATATTTTCATTTATACACAACTTTATTTGATACGGTGTATAAAACCCTTTGACTCTTACTTTTATACAAAGGGAATCTATTTCTACGAAGTGTTTTACTAAATTATAAAAAGAATGTTTCTTTTAACGTACGCGGTGACAACGACCTTTTCCGCTGCCGCGAGTATTATTTGATATTTGGCTTCCTCAATAAGATGTAATGTTTTTAAAAGAAAATAAATACCTTATACTCTTTTACGTATTTCTGGTATTGAAAATGGTATTGAAAATGGATTGGTTATGTCAATATATTTAAGTGATATATTGTGATCGAAATGGGGAAATGTTTTCTTTCCTTTGTATTTGTTGTATGTGTTATAGTTATATATTGGTACTTGGACATTTGATGGGTGGTTACGCAATAAACCAAATGACGGGTCGTGCCGTGAATACTAGGATGGGTGGTTATGTTATAACCTCCAATGCATTGGGTATGGATGTCAGTCGTATGGCTATTCTATTTAGTGATATGTGTGGAAGTGGACCGTATGTTTATTCCATTTATGTATGTCTATGTCCCAAGTTACGTTTATATGTTATGTGTTCTTTATATGAGTTTTATGCTAATATTTTGGTTACAAAAGGGTAAGTAATGATCCTTTATTCAGTGAAGAGTATTTACTACTTTATAAAGGGGAAAAGTATTACTTATGTTAATGTATTCATGGTTTACTTGGTTTTTTTGAAAAACTAACAGTTTTACTTCTTTGTGTATCCCTTACTGATCTTTTTATGCTCATACCAAGTTTTTGAAATATTTTTCATAGGACAGAATATGGAATAGGGTAAAGGATGGGATCATGGAGAAGTTGTGCTATCTTAAACATGGAACTAGACATGACAATTTTTTTTTTCAAGAGTTCATGTTTTGTAAAAGAATGGAAACCGTGTAGAAGTGTCTACTTTGTAATATTTTGAAATGAAATAGTTATTTCTAAACTCTCTAAAACTCTAAACCTGAAAAAATCCTCAATACGAATTATTCATTTAATTTAATATTATGTATGGTTTTAAGGAAGAGTCCTTATAATTGGTATCAGAGGTCAGTATAGATAACTATATGAGTTAGGGTATTGTTAAATTAAGGTCCCTAAATTAATTTATGGTAATATTGAAATCATATATAATTTCCAGATTACCATTTTGCTTCGCCTAAGATATTTCTATATTCAGAATGGTTTTTTGTAGAGGAAACATGGCAGTTGTGATGTGAAGTCATACGGAGGGAAATGACCTTCCAAATCAACATTCTAATATGGTCGGAATCAGAACTGAATAGTTTTTTGTAGTGATTGATAGGTTGACTCAGGTGATAAATGGTGGTTGTGTTTATTGATGATATTTTTGTTTATTACAAAAGTAAGGATAAACATGAAAGTCATTTAAGGGTTTTCTTACAAACCTTAAAAGAATAGAAACTATTTAGTAAATTCAGCAAGTGATTATTTTGGTTAAAAACATTTCCTTCCCTGGTCACATTGTTTAAAAAATGGCATAACTGTTGATCCTGCTAAAAAAAAAGTTGATGAAGAATTTCCAAGACCAAAAAATATAACCGAGATTAGTAGTTTTCTTGGTTTGGTAGGTTATTACCGGAGTTTTGTTGAAAAAATTTCATGGTTATCTAGTCTAATAACTAAGTTAACTCGAAAAGGTGTCAAATTCATCTGGAAAAAATAATGTAATGATTGTTTTCAAGAATTGAAAAAAAGATTGGTAAATGCTCCAGTTTTGGCACTCCCTTCTAGAAATGGTGAGTTTGTTATCTATAGTGATGCTTCATTGAAAGGAATGGGTTGTGTCCTTATGCAAAATGATCAGGTAATTGCTTATGCTTCACATTAGTTGAAACCACATGAGTTAAATTACCCTACACATGATTTGGAATTAGCTCATGTTGTTTTTTCTTTAAAGATTTGGAGGCATCATTTGTATGTAGTGAAGTGTGAAATCTATACTGATCACAAAAGTTTTAAGTATATATTCATTGAGTAATAATTGAACATGAGATAGAGGATAGGGTTGGAATTAATCAAGGATTATGATTGCACGATCCATTACCATCTGGGAAAATCAAATAAAGTGGCCGATGCATTGAGTCGAAAATGTAATGCTTCATTAACCATGTTATGTTTGGAATGAGATCCTTTGGTTTTTGATTTGATGAACTTTGGAATAGAAGTTGTTTTTGCAGGAAATTCTTCTATTTTGTATCAGGTGTCAGTGAGATCATCTCTATCACAGAGAATAAAGCAAGCACAGAAAGAAGACAATGAGTTGCAGAAAAAGGTAGAGTTGGTTCAGAAGGGTAAGTTTCCAGAATTTAACATTGATAATGATCATGTTTGGAGATTTGGAAATAGATTATGTGTAGCTTGTGATTCACAGTTGAAGAATGAGTTGTTATTTGAAGCTCATAGTTCCCCGTTTTCAGTTCATCCTTGCAGTGCTAAGATGTATAGAGATCTTCGTGAGTATTACTGTTGGGATGGAATGAAAAGTGATATTGCTGATTTTACTATGAAGTGTTTGACTTGCCATCAGGTTAAAGCAGAGTGACAGTTACTGAAATAGATGCTTCAGCCTTTAGCAGTGCCAAAGTGGAAATGGGAAAATATATCCATGGACTTTATTGTGGGATTACCAAAGAAATCTCGAGTTAATAATGCAATCTGGGTTATAGTTGATCGATTGACTAACTATGCTCATATACTTCTTATTTGAGATACATTGTCTTTAGATCAAGTTTCTCGGTTGTATGTTTAAGATATAGTCAGGTTGCATGGAGTTCCCTTCTCCATTATATCTGATCGTGATCCCAGGTTTACTTATAACTTTTGGAAAGGACTTCAAAAGTCATTGGGTACTGAATTAAATTTTAGTACATCTTTTCATCCTCAATTAGATTGGTCATCAGAACAAACAATTCAGACATTAGAAGATATGTTACAAGCTTGTTCGATGGATTATCAGTGAAGTTGGGACCAACATCTTTCCTTGCATTAATTTTCATGTAATAAAAGTTTTCATTCCAGTATATAGATGGCTCCATTTGAGGCATTATATGGAAAGAGTTATCGAACTCCATATTTTTGGGATGAAGTAAGTGAAAGGAAGATGACGGGATCAGAATTGGTAGAAGAGATGGCAGAGAAATTTCAGTTGATTCAGAAGCACATGAGAATAACTCAGAGCAGACAGAAAAGTTATGCAGATAACCGAAGGAAGGATCTTTATTTTGAGGTAGGTGATCATGTCTTTCTCAAATTTTCTCCATGGAATAGTGTGATGCGTTTTGGTAAGAAGGGAAAGTTGAGTATGAGTTTCATTGGACCTTATCAAATTCTGGAGAAATAGGGATCAATTGTGTATAGATTGTCTTTAACTCCATGTTTGTTCCAGTTACACAATGTTTTTCATATTTCAATGTTAAGGAAGTACATGCCAGATTCATCTCATGTTTTGAGCCAAAAAGTAGTTCAGTTGGAAGAGAATCTCTCTTATGAAGAACAACCAGTTCATATTCTTAACCGTAGAGAGCAAGTGTTGCAGAAAAAGGTAATTTATCAGGTAAAGGATTTGTGGAAAAACCATATAGTTGAAGAGGCAACATGGGAATCTGAAAATGCTATGAGGGATAAATATTCCCACTTATTTTGATAACTGAATAAAAATTGCGAGGACACAATTTCCAAAACGGGGGAAGGATGTAACATCACAAGTAAATGAAGAATAAGATATTTTTATACTTATTAATATTTTTGAAATATTAATTTTACTTTAAAAGGGTTTCTATGTTCGATAGCGTACCCGATACACAACAACGAGTTTCTTTGGAATCGTACGTTGTACACTAATAATATAATATTATTATTTTAAATTATAGTTAACTCCTAGCAATTTTATTGGTGGGAATGATGAAACTAACTAAAATATGATTATACATGACTGTAAAATTTATTTACATTACCCAATAAAAATTTTGAGGCTTAAAATATGAATGAATCTAATTTTAGGCATAATTTACATTAAAAGGACGATTTATCACCTTTTAATGGAGAACCGGTTTTATATCTAGTTTTTTTCACTTTAATACATTATATATGTCCAAATAAAATCCTTCTTTTGAATTGGGACATCAAAATTTACTCTGTGTAAATTTTTGGAATTTTTCTGATAAAGTTCATTTTTATGAATAGTGAAAATATTGTATTTTAATTCCAATCAATGTTTTAATCTAATTTACTTATATATTAAATTATCTTTTTAATTGGGTTTAAAGTTTAATTAGAATATATTTTTACCATTTAATCCAATGTTGGTCATTGGAATTAATTTCACTTTGAAATTGGATATAAACAAGTATCTATATTTTGATAGTTATTGTTTCTTAAAAACACGCTATTTGTTTTAACAACAGAAATTAATTTTTAAATTAATTAATGCCACTTATATGTTCTAAAATTTTCAAAATAGAAATCATTTTGGAATTCAGAATATCAAATATAGCTTATGCTGAATGTTTGGTATTTTTTGAAAAACATCAATTTTTGATGAATAGTGACACCACTTAGTGGTAGTTAAAAAAACTGACGTTTTCTTTAAATGAAATTTTACCACTTCTGTGAATTGAATTTCAAAAATCCAACATACATGGTTGTTATCAAGAAGTAAAATGTGGTTCATTAAGATGAAAATAATTTTTGGTGAATAGTAACTTTTGACATTTATTTATCAGAGTTAAAGGTAAATAGGGTAATTCAAGTTAAAAAAGAATATTAAAATAATTCAAAATTACCATAAAACTTGTCCAAACCTTATTTTTGGAGTCATTAACGACCATGGGAATATTTGGGTCGATTTTGGGACCCCTTTGATCCACATGGAAGTGATAATGACAATTTAGATTAATTAATATAATGAAATGGATAAAATGACATAAACAAAAATATTTTACTAATTCAATTTTATACGGTCTTATATAAGTCTTATTTTCGACTATAAATGTTCTTTAGAAATATAAAAATATTTCATATATTATTGTATTTTTTTATAATTTTTATACATCAAATAAATTAAATTATTTATGACACAATAATGATGCAGTATTTACCTTATCAATAAATGATTTAAATAAATAAGATTATAATGATTAAAATATTATCCCAAACATGTTCAATACTGATTGGATGATTTTATTTCGACCATGAGTCATCTTATCTTTGAATATAATTATTTTTGGACCGCTAGAAACCGAATATCATTATATAATAAAATAATAGTTTCACACTTTCCTAAAGAGCCCCTCCTCCCCCTTATAAAAAGAGACAACTTATAACCAATTCTTCAAACCACTCAAGCCATTTTTCTCGTCCAACCTCTCCCCAATTTATGCTCTCAACATACCTCTCTTACTCTTAGAAGCCTTACCTTAGGCAGAAGGCACATTAAGAATATCCTTTTGGTTCAAACCAAAGTAAGTTTCCTAAATTAAAGGTAACGATTTTCTCTTAAATTGCTTTCTTTTATTTTACTTCTCCAACCCCAAAAAACTTCTTTATTCCTTTATTTTGTAACAACACCAATATCCTAAATATACTAGGATGTTTTTATGAGACGGATTCAAACTACACATACACACACCTCCATCTAATGGGTGATTAACATAAGGTTTCTATGGATGGAAAACTAACACCTCACGAAACGATGATTGTTTGATTTTATCCTACTGCCTCTCCTGGAGGCCATTATGATGGAACTGTATTTATATATGATATATATTATGTTTATGATTTAATTATGATTTTGTAATTCCCAATTATTTCACGCCTTTATGGTTCCCATAGTGGGTAAATACGAAAATCTCATTTGAGAAAGTGTGGACTACCGCCCCCTTAAAGTGATGTGACTCGTTAATTCCTTATGTGGGATGTATAAAGGATAGTGTTAATGATATTATATATGATATTATACTTGAATTATAATATAAATATGTATCATTATGTTTTATTTCCATTAAAATAAGAAATAGAAATGAAAGTTGCGTTCATGCGTACATACGGCTCACCGTCTCCATAAACGGTGCATTTCATTTCTTACATCTAAATGTTATGTAATATTATAAATATATGTATATAATGGATATATATGATATATATGATATCTAAATCATGAATATCATTCTGGATATAATGTACTATTGACCACATGGACAACTTGTAAATATAAGGTGTTCATTTTTGACTCAAGTTCCAAATATCGACAAAACAAAAGTTATTAACTTAGATGATTAAATAATGTTTATAACATGGTAATAAGTGATATAAAAGGAATAATAAACTTGAAAAAGTTTCTTAAGCAAGTAGAAATTATCTTTACTTTATTATTCATGACATTAAAGAATGATCGAGTCAAGTCGAACACGAGGTAAGGGACTTCATCTCAATCTCCATTCATTGAGGCATATTTTCATTTATACACAACTTCCTTTGATATGGTTTATAAAACCCTTTGACTTTTACTTTTATTCAAAGGGAATCTGTTTCTATGAAGCATTTTACTAAATGAAAAAAAATGTTTCTTTTAACGTACGCGGTGACAATGACCTTTTTCGCCGCCAGGAGTATTATTTGATCTTTGGATTCCTCAAAATGCTGTAATGTCTTTAAATGAAAATAAATACCTTATAATCATACGTATTTTTGTTATTGAAAATGGTATTGAAAATGGATTTGTTATGTCAATATATTTAAGTGATATATTGTGATTGAAATGGGGAAATGTTTTCTTTCCTTTGTATTTGTTGTATGTGGTATAATTTTATATTGGTACTTGGACATTTGATGGGTGGTTACGTGGTAAAACAAATGACGGGTCGTGCCGTGAATACCAGGACTGGTGGTTATGTTATAACCTCCAATTCATTGGGTATGGATGTCAGTCGTATGGCTATTCCATTTAGTGATATGTGTGGAAGTGGACCGTATGGTTATTCCATTTATGTTTGTTAATGTCCCAAGATACCTTTATATGTTATGTTTTCTTTATATGGGTTTTATGCTAATATTTTGGTTAAAAAGGGAAAGTAATGATCCTTTATTTAGTGAAGAGTATTTACTACTTCATAAAGGGGAAAAGTATTACTTATGTTAATGTATTCATGGTTTACTTGTTTGTTTTGAAAATCTAACAGTTTTACTTCTTTGTGTATCCCTTACTGAGCTTTTTATACTCATCCCATGTTTTTGAAATGTTTTTCACAGGACATAATGTGGAATAGGGTAAAGGATGGGATCATGGAGAAGACATGCTATCTTAAACATTGAACTAGACATGACTCTTTTTTACAAGAGTTCATGTTTTGTAAAAACATGGAAACTCTGTAGAAGTGTCTACTTTGTAATATTTTGAAATGTAATATTTATTGCCTAACTCTCTAAAACTCTAAACCTGAAAAGATCCTCAATGTGAATTATTCATTTAATTCAATATTATGTATTGTTTTAAGCCCGGGTCCTTATAGTTGGTATCATAGGTCGGTTTAGATAACTATAGGAGTTAGGGCATTGTTAAATTAAGGTCCCTAAATTAATTTAAGGTAATATTGAAATAATATAGAATTTCCAGATTATCATGTTGCTTCCCCTATGATATTTCTATGTTCGGAATGGTTTTTCGTAGAGGAAACATGGCAGTTGTGATGTGAAGTCATACAGAGGGAAATGACATTCCAAATCAACATTCTAGTATGGTCGGAATCAGAATTGAATACTTTGTTGTAGTGATGGATCGGTTGACTCAGGTGATAAATGGTGGTTGTGTTTATTGATGATATTTTGGTTCATTCCAAAAGTAAGAAGGAACATAAAATCCATTTCAGGGTTGCCTTGCAAACATTAAAATAAAAGAAACTATTTGGGAAATTCAGAAAGTGATTGTTTTGGTTACAACAAATTTCTTTCCATGGTCACATTATTTCAAAAAATGGCATAACTGTTGATCCTACTAAAACAAAAGTTGTTGAATAATTGCCAAGACCAACAAATATAACCAAGATTGGTAGTTTTCTTGGTTTGGAAGGTTATTACTAGAGTTTTGTTGAAAATTTTTCATGGTTATCTAGTCCATGGACTAAGTTAACTCGAAAAGGTGTTAAGTTCATCTGGACAAAAGAATGTGATGATTGTTTTCAAGAATTGAAAAGAAGATTGGTGAATTCTCCAGTTTTCGCACTGAATTCCAGAAATGGTGAGTTTATTATCTACAGTGATGATTCTTTGAAAGGACTAGGTTGTGTCCTTATGCAAATTGATCAGGTAATTGCTTATGCTTCACATCAGTTGAAACCACATGAGTTAAATTACCCTAAACCGGATTTGGAATAATCTCATGTTGTTTTTTGCTTTAAAAATTTGGAGGCATCATTTGTATGGAGTGAAGTGTGAAATATACACTGATCACAAAAGTTTGAAGTGTATATTCACTGAGAAAGAATTGAACACGAGACAGAGGAGATGGTTGGAATTAATCACGGATTATGATTGTATGATCCATTACCATCCAGGAAAATAAAATAAAGTGGCTGATGCTTTGAGTCTAAAATTTAATGCTTTATTAACCATGTTATGTTTGGAACGAGATCCTTTGGTTTTTTATTCGACGAACTTTGGCATAGATGTTGTTGTTGCAGGAAATTCTTCTATTTTGTGTCAGGTGTCAGTGAGATCATCTCTATCAGACAGAATAAAGCAAGCATAGAAAGAAGACAGTGAGTTGCAGAAAAAGGTAGACTTGGTTCAGAAGGGTATGTTACCTGAATTTAACATTGATAATGATAGTGTTTTGAGATTTGGAAAGAGATTATGTTTACATTGTGATTCACAGTTGATGAATGAGTTGTTATGTGAAGCTCATAGTTCCCCATTTTCAGTTCATCCTTGTAGTACTAAGATTTATAAAGATCTTCGTGATTATTACTCGTGGGATGGAATGAAAAGAGATATTACTGATATTACTGTGAAGTTTTTGACTTGCCAGTAGGTTAAAGCAGAGTGGTAGTTACTGAAAGGGATGCTTCAACCTTTATCGGTGCCAGAGTAGAAATGGGAAAATATATCCATGGACTTTCTTGTGGGATTACCAAAGACATCTCGAGGTAATAATGCAATCTGGGTTATAGTTGATCGATTGACTAACTATGATCATTTTCTTCTTATTCGAGATACATTATCTCTAGATCAACTTTCTCGGTTGTATGTTTAAGAGATAGTCAGGTTTCATGGAGTTACCCTCTCCATTGTATCTGATCGTGATCCCAGGTTTACTTATAACTTTTGGAAAAGACTTCAAAAGTCATTGGGTATTGAATTAAATTTTAGTACAGCTTTTCATCCTCAATCAGATCGGCTGTCAGAACAAACAATTCAGACATTGGAAGATATTTTACAGGTTTGCTCAATGGATTATCAGTGAAGTTCGGACCAACATCTTTCTTTGGTTGAATTTTCATATAATTACAGTTTTCATTCCAATATACAGATGGATTTATTTGAGGCATTATATGGAAAGCATTGTCAAACTCCAGCTTTTTGGGATGAAGTAAGTTAAAGGAAGCTGATGGGACCAGAATTGGTAGAAGAGATGGCAGAGAAATTTCAGTTGATTCAGAAGCACATGAGAACAACTCAGAGAAGGCAGAAAATTTATGCAGATAATCAGAGGAAGGATCTTTCTTTTGAGGTAGGTGATCATGTCTTTCTCAAAGTTTTTTCATGGAAAAGTGTGATGCATTTTGGTAAGAATGAAATGTTGAGTCTGAGGTTCATTGGACCTTATCAAATTCTATAGAAAGAGGGATCAATTGTGTATAAAGTGGATTTACCTCCATGTTTGTCCCAGGTACACAATGTTTTCATGTTTCAATGTTAAGGAAGTACATGCCAGATGCATCTCATGTTTTGAGTCCAAAGGTAGTTCAGTTGGAAGAGAATGTATCTTATGAAGGACAACTAGTTCATATTTTTGACCATAGAGAGAAATTGTTGCGGAATAAGTTAATTCATCTGGTAAAGGTTTTGTTGTAAAACCATATGGTTGAAGAGGCAACATGGGAATCTGAAAATGCTATGAGGGATAAATACCCCCACTTATTTTGATAACTGAATAAAAATTGCGAGAACGCAATTTAAAAAATGGGGGAAGGATGTAACATCCCATGTAAATGAAGAATAATATATTTTTATACATATTAATATTTTTGAAATATTAATTTTACTTTAAAATTCTTGCTATGTCCGATAGCATACCCAATACACAACAATGGGTTTCTTTTGAATCTTACATTGCACACTAATAATATAATATTATTATTTTAAATGGTAGTTAACTCCTAGAAATTGTATTGGAGGGAATGAATTAAACTAACTACAATATGATTATACATGATTGTTAAATGTATTTACATTATCCAATAAAAATTTTGAGGCTTAAAATGTGAATGAACCTAATTTTAATCATAATTTACATTAAAAGGATGATTTATCACCTTTTAGTGGAAAACCCTTATTAAATCTTGTTTTTTCACTTTAATACATTCTATATGACTAAATAAAATCATTCTTTAGAATGGGGACATCAAAATTTACTTTGTGTATATTTTTGGAATTTTTCCGATAAAGTTCATTTTTTATGAATAGTGAAAATATAGTATTTTAATTCAAATCTATGTTTTAATCTAATTTATTTATATAGTTATATAATCTCTTTAATTTGTTTTAAAGTGTAATTAGAATATATTTATACAATTTAATCCAATTTTGGTAATTGGAATTAATTTCACTTTGAAATTGGACATAAACAATTATCCAATATTTTGATATTTATTGTTTCTTAAAAACACACTATTTGTTTTAACAACACGAATTAATTTTTAAATTAATTAATTCCACTTCAATGTTTTTAATTTTTAAAAATAGACATCATTTTTTAATTTGGAATATCAAATATAACTTAGGCTGAAGTTTTGGTATTTTTCTGAAAAACTTCAATTTTTGATGAATAGTGACACCACTTAGTGGTAGTTAAAAAAACTGACGTTTTCATTTAAATGAAATTTTACCACTTCTATGAATTGAATTTCAAAAATACTACATACATTGTTGTTATCAAGAGGTAAAATTTGGTTCATTAATACGAAAATAATTTTTGATGAATAGTTACTTTGGACTTTTACTTACCGCAGTTGAAGGTAAATAGGGTAATTCAAGGTAAAAAGAATATTATAATAATTAAAAATTACCTTAACACTTGTCCAAACCTTATTTGTTGATTTATTAACTACCATGGGTATCTTTGGGTCGATTTTTGGACCCCTTTGATCCACTTGGAACTGATAATGACAATTTAGATTAATTAATTTAAAGTAAAGGACAAAAAGACATAAACAAAAATATTTTAGTAATTAATTTTTATATGGTGTTATATAAATCCTATTTTAGACTATAAATATTATTTGGAAAGATAAAAAGATTTAATATATCATGGTATTTGTTTTATAATTTTTAGACATCAAATAAATTAAATTATTTATGACATAATAATGATGAAGTATTTACCTCATTAATAAGTGATTTAAATTAATAAGAGTAAAATGATTACAATATTATCCAAAACAATATCATTTATGATTGGATTATTTTCTTTTGACCATGAGTCATCTTATATTCCAATATAATTATTTTTGTACCATTATAAATCGAATAACATTATATAATAAAATAACAGTTTCACACTTTCCTAAAGAGCCCCTCCTCCCCCTTATAAAAAGAGACAACTTCTAACCAATTACTCACACCACTCAAGCCATTTGGCTCATCCAACCTCAGAAAACTATATTCTCTCAACATCCCTCTCCGCCTCCTATAAAACTTAAATCACTTCAAGAAATCCTTTTGGTTTAAACCAAAGGAAGTTTCCTAAATTAAAGGTAACGATTTCTCCTAAATTGCTTTTATTATTTTACTTCTCCAACCCCTAAACTCTTTTTTATTCTGTTACATTTTAAAAACACCAGTATCCTCAATATAATAGGATGTTGTTATGATAATTGTTCTAACTACACATACACACACCTCCTTATAATGGGTTAAGAACATAATGTTTTTGTGGATGGAAAACTAACGCCTTGCGAAATGATGATTATTCGATTTTACCCTACCGCCTCTCATGGTGGAAATTATGATGGAAATGTATTTATATATGATATAAATTATTTTTCTGATTTCATTATGCTTCTTTTACTTCCCAATTATATCACGCCTTTATGACTTCCATAGTGGGTAAATACGATAATCTCATTTGAGGAAGTGTGGACTACCGCCCCCTTAAAGTGATGTGACTCGTTAATGCCTTATGTGGGATGTAAAAAGGATAGTGTTAATTATATTATATATGATATTACACTAGAATTATAATATAACAATGTATAATTATGTTTTATTTTCATTAAAATAAGAAATAGAAATGAATGTAGCGTTCAAGCGTTTGTACGGCTTACCGTCTCCATGAACGGTGCATTTCATTTCTTACCTCTAAAAGTTATGTAATATTATAAATACATGTATATGCTAGATATATATGATATATATGATATCTAAATCATGAATATCATTCTGGATATAATGGACTATTGACCACATGTAAAACTTGTAAATATAAGGTGTTCATTTTTGACTGAAGTGCCAAATATCGACAAAATGAAAGTTATTAACTTAAATTATTAAATAATGTTTATAACATGGTAATAAGTGATAAAAAGGAATAATAAACATGAAAAAGGTTCTTAAAAAAGTAGATATTAACTTTAGTTTATTATTCAGGATATTAAAGAATTATCGAGTCAAGTCGGACACGAGGTAAGGGACATCGTCTCAATCTCCTTTCATTGAGGCATATTTTCATTTATACAGAACATTATTTTATACGGTGTATAAACCCCTTTGACTTTTACTCTTATTCAAAGGGAATATTTTTCTATGAATCGTTTTAATAAACGACAAAAAAGAATGTTTCTTTTAATGTAGGCATTTTAAATGACCTTTTCCGCCGCTGTGAGTATTATTTTATCTTTGGCTTCCCGAACAAGCCGTAATGTTTTTAAAGGAAACTAAATACCTTATACTCTTTTACGTATTTTTGGTATTGAAAATGGTTTTTAAAATGGATTTTTTATGTCAATATATTTAATAGATATATTTTTATGTAAATGTGGAAATGATTTATTTCCTTTATAGTTGTTGTATGTGGTATGGTTTTATATTGGTACTTAGACATTTGATGTGTGGTTAAGTGATAAACCAAATGACAGGTGGTGCCGTGAATACCAGGACGGGTGGTTATGTTATAACCTCCAATGCATTGGGTATGAATGTCGGCCGTATGGCTATTCCATTTGGTGATATGCGTGCAAGTCGACCGTATGGTTATTCCATTTATGTATGTTTGTGTCCCAAGTTACCTTTATATGTTATGTGTTCTTTATATGGGTTTTATGGAAATATTTTGGTCACAAAATGGTAAGTAATGATCCTTTATTCAGTGAAGAGTAAATACTACTTCATAAAACTGAAACGTATTACTTATGTAAAAGTATTCATGGTTTACTTGTTGTTTTGAAAAACTAACAGTTTTACTTCTTTGTGTATCCCTTACTGATATTTTCTTGCTCATCCCTAGTTTTTGAAATGTTTTTCACAGGACGTAAAGTAGAATAGGGTAAAGGATGGGATCAAGGAGAAGTCATGCTATCTTAAACATGGAACTAGACATGAGTATTTTTTTTCAAGAGTTTATGTTTTGTAAAAAAATGGAAACTGTGTAGAAGTTTATACTTTGTAATATTTTGAAATGTAATAGTTATGGCCTAACTCTCTAAAACTCTAAGCCTGAAAGGATCCTCAATGTGAATTATTCATTTAATTAAAGATTATGTATGGTTTTAAGGATAGGTCCTTATAATAAAAATGATGTATAATTGATGTAAATAATGAATATAACATGATAATGATCTTGTATATATGATATTCCATCCAATTATATATTATTTTAATATAACATGAATGATATTGTTGCTTGTGTGTAGGTACGGATTACCGTCGCCACGAACGCGATGAGATTCATTCCTCATTGTATCCATTTAAGAATATTTTTCATTTGATGATTAAAAATAATATTTAGAGACTTTATATCATTCATGATATGAATAAGATACATCCCATACCTAACAAATATTACTCAAATAACAAATATTATAAAGGAAAAAGAATTTTTTAACAACCTAAATGATAATAATACAAAGATATTATTAACAAAGCAATGTTTAAAGATCATATATGATATCATATTAATGTATATGATTATTTTATAATTTAATAACAATTATTTCACCATTTTATAAGAGTTTAACCTACCCTCGACTAAGGAAAAGTACAAGGTAAGGGTTAATTCTACAATCACTTCATTTTCTGAGGTTGTTTATACATAATTATCTACTGGGACCTCTTTATTATCCACATCCATGTTTCTTAAAAATGTATTTCAAAATATTTGTATTATTTACTAGACAATGGGTTAAATTAATTTATTCACTTTTTTGTTTTGAAATTATTTTTTATGTTGTTTTCCAAACAAGTTACTTTTTGACCTTTTCGACATATTTAAGGTAAATATGTTTTTTTAACTTTTACGGCGGGTGAAGCTATTTTCTGACGTTATAACATCATCAAAGCTTCCCTTACAATATTATAAGAATATTTTCAAAATAAATGTTGTATTTATAATTATGTGACTCTTAAATTATTTCAAAATAGAAATAGATATTTCCCTAAAAATAGTTTTGGATTTCATCTATGTCCATATCCATTGATTGATTTTATGTTTATTTGAAGTTGATTTCTTATGATACAAAACTTCCATATTTTTTTATGGTTTTGTGATATTTCTGACAATGGATGTGCTATTTTTATACCATTCATGGTTTATTGTTAATGTATTGAATTTTCTTATTCTAGTTTTAATATGAATGTTTATGATATGTTTAAACCTTTTCATATGAGGAATGTATTGGACTTAGTAAGTGACGGGTGGAGCCTGCTATAGCTCCTCGATGCATCGGTAGGTCTCTGTAACACCCCAGGTAAATAAAGAATATGACATTTCATATTTATCCATATTTTTGAATAAAATATTGAAATGACTTTAAAGGGGACGCTATGCTCGATGGCGTACCCAACACGCAACAACGAGTTTGTTGGGAATCTTACATTGCACTCTAATAATAAAATAATATTATTTTAAATGGTAGTTAACATGTAGCCGTTATATTGGCGGGGATGGATATAAATAACTAAAATATGATTATATATATTTTTAAATGTTTTTACATTTATCCAATAAAATATAATGGCTTAAAATACGGAAAGAATTCAATTTTAGGCGTATATGCCCTAGTTTTCACTAAAGGTTCACTTATCACCTTTTGATGTTGAACCATCATTAAATATAGTTTTGTTCACTCTTAAACATTCTTTTGGACCAAATAAAACTCTTATTAAGAATCGGGACATCAAAATTTACTTTTTGTAAATTTTTGGTATCTTTCCGATAAAGTTCATTTTTAATGAATAGTGTAAAATGTTGTATTTTAATTCAAAACCTATTTTTAATCTAATTTATTTATATGATTAGATTATCTTTTGAATTGGTTTTAAAGTGAAATTAGAATATATTTTTACCATTAAATCCAATAGTGGTCGTTGGAATTAATTTCACTTTGAAATCAGACTTAAACTAGTGTCAGTCTTTTGATACTTATTGTTTTATAAAAACACGCTATTTGCTCTGACAACGGGAATTAATTATTAAATTAATTAATGTGACTAATATGTTTTGAATTTTGTAAAAAGGAATTCATTTTTTAATTCGTAATATCAAATATATCTTAGTGTGAATTTTTGGTAATTTTCTGAAAAACTTCAATTTTTGATGAATAGTGAAACCACTAAGTGGTACTTATAAAGAATGATTTTCCGTTTAAATGAAATTTTTCAATCATTGTGTTTTGAATTTCAAAAAATCCGACATAAATGGTTTTCATTAAGAAGTAAAATGTGGTTCAATGAGATTATAATAATTTTTTTGGTGAATAGTAACTTATTAAGTTCTTAATCGCGATTAGTGGTAATTAGTGTAGTTTAAGGTAAAAATAATGCTTTAATAATATGAAATGACCTAGACACATGTTCCAACCTTATTGGATGTGTCATGTCCGACCAAGACAAGCCATGGGTCAACTTGGGGACCCCATGGAGCCACTTTGGTTGGGAAATGACATAAATAACTTTTTATTTAATCTAAAAGTAAAAATGACATAAACATGATATGTTTTACTAAAACAATTTTTAAGTGGGGTTATACAAGTCAGATTTTTTATTATAAATTTTCATTGGAAATATAAAAAGATTTACTACATCATAGTAATTTTTTTATAATTTTTAGACATTAAATAAATTAAATTATATATGAAATCATAATGATGCAGTGATGCCATCATTATCTGACGATTTAAATAAAATGAGAAGATAATGTAAACTCTATGACCTACACATGTCCAAAACTTATTGGATGGGTGGATTTCGAAACCTTATCACCTTATCCACGAATTATATCAACGTGGGACCTTTTAATACCGAAACACATTTTCAAATAAAGTAATATTTCTTAATTTCCAAAAGTGCCCCTCCTCTCCTCTTATAAAAGGCCCCCACCTCTACCTCATTTCACACACTCCTCAAGCCTTTGGCTCGGCCAAACCCTGCCCATTTACTCTCTCCACATCCCTCTCCTCATCCTATAGGATTACCTTAGGGAAGAATCCTTTCAAAGGAAGCCTTTAGGCTCAAATCAAAAGGATTTATACTTTTAAAGGTAATTCATTCTCTCATGTTCATTTGTTTTATTTTGCTTCTCCAACCCCCTAAACTCTTTTTATTTACTTCTTTTGTAACAAAACCAGTATCGTCCATATACTAGGATGTTTTTATAAGATATATTTGAACTACACTCTCACACAAGTACATCAAATGGTTAAAGAACATACGGTTTCCGTGGATGGAGAAATTCTGCCTCCCGGAACGATGATTGTTCAATACTCATCTAAAACCTTTAAAGGTGGCCATTAAGATGTCACTATATTTATATATGATATATAATATGTTTATTTTTTCTTTAAGCTTATGTATTTTTCATTTTGGGCATACTTTTATGGTTCCATTATGGGTTGAAGTGCCCAGATCAGTGTGAATCACTGAGAGGGGGAGGGGGTGAATCAGTGATCCCTTAAAACTTTTTACTAATTGATTCTTAATCAATTAAACCTCTATGGCTGGTTAAAGCCTCGATCCACTCTTCTTGTATCTCTCAACCTTTCCCGGATAATGCAGTAATGAAGAGGCACAGGACACAAGGATTTACAAGGTTCGGCACCAAAGGCCTACATCCTTGCCATGCTCTCCAAGCATGGATTCTCCATTATAACCTGTTAAAATTACAATGGTCGATACAGAGTCCCACTGTATCTCTCCTGAGTCCCACAGGAGGGTCTTTATACTGCGTCCCACAGTGTTACCAGAGTCCCACTGGCCTGCTCCAGAATCCCACTGAAGACTTCTTCTCCCTGAGTCCCACAGGGTCTTCTCTTGGCTCCTCGAGTCACACGAGTAGCACTTCTTCACTTTAAGTTCTTCAAGTAACTTCAGCAGCCTGGGATAAAGACTGCTGGCCTTGCTCTGTACCTCTGATCACTTGTGATGATCAGGTCTTCTCGTCTTGCTCAGGATTTATCTCCTTCTTCTCAGGATGACCTGGCCTCTCTTCAATTACTGAATACTCAGACAAATGATATCTTTAACTTTAGTCTGGTCCAGTCTCAGTTCACTTCAACCTCATGCACTGATAGCATGGACTTCTCAATTCTTCAAGAACCTCCTGGTCTTGGTCAACTCAAATGCACACCACTGATTTAGCACTGTTCCCGTGTGCACGTGCATGCATGCATACATGCACTCTCCTCTTTCTCTTCTTGGTGCAGTAAACCCTCAGAGGGTGTAATTCTTTTCAGCACACACCTACTTCTCAAACTTCACACTCTTTATGCAATTTGTTCACACACTTAGAAGTGTGTTTTACTTTAGTGTGGAACTTCTTCTTCTTCTTCTAATGTGTATACACTTTTTAGTGCACACACTAGGTTCGGCCACTTTTTTAATTTGCACACAATTGTTTCACTTTAGCACACACATGAGTTGGCCTTCACTTCTTCTTGCACATACTTGGGCCGTAGGTGGTTCTTCAAGTTTGCTCACAAACACAAATGTGTGGTCTTCACTTCACCACTTGCATACACTTGGCCTCGACTTATTTCTTCACTATCTTACACACACACAATGGTGTGGTCTCGGCCTCCCACTTCTTGTGCACACACTTAGCCAAAGGCACTTCCACTTGTCTTGCACACACAAATAATATTCTATAATTTGTTCTTCAATGTGTGCACCCACATAAGGGCTACGGCCTCCTTCTGTAAATGCACACACAAAGTGCAAGCTTTGCCTTTCTCCTCTTTGAAACCACACAAGGCTAATGCCTTTTCTTCAAATGCACACACAGTAGGGCCACGGCCTTCCCTTGATCAGTTTGCACACAAGGCACAAAGGCCTCGGCCTTCCTTCTTCACCTCACACCACACACAAAGTGTGGTTCTTCACTTGGCACTTGTGCACACACTGCCCGAACTCTAGGAGGCGCGCAAGAGGGTGCAGCCTTCTCTACTCCAACACTGCCTGCCGCGCAAGGCACCAAGCCGCGCAAGTCCTCAGGAGTAACCGGCCGCACTAGCCACGAGTGAAGGCACCGCGGGCTCCTTCCTCCTGCCGCGTAAGTGTGCAGGCAGTGAGGGAATCAACCACGGGAGCGCAAGAATGCTGCGGCCCCGGGTTCTTCCTACCGCGCAAAGGGAAGGCGCACAGGGATCTCACCGCGCAAGTGTGCGCGGGGCTTTGTCTTGGTGAGGCAGAGGTGCACTCACGGTTCTCCGGATCTTCAACAAAGGATCAGCAAACTTCTTCATGCCTCGGGTGATCCTTTTATAGGCAGAGAAATGCTTAAAACTTCCGCGTGATCTAACTTCAAAATCCCGAGATATTCGGGTTTTTAAAAATCTTCCAAATCTTGAATTTACTCCTCTGTCCAACGCGGGTTCTTTCATTATTTTCTTCCTCCTCGTGCATGCGATTTATAACGCATGCACGGCCTCTGTTTAGGCACAAATCATGCAAAGCTCGAATACACCGAGGCCTCGGCAACGTTGTTTGCCTCGGCCGAACTCGAAATGCTCCCCTCGTTGCATGCATGCATATTTTATAGCATGGCTGTGTTCAGTACATCCAGACGAACTCAATGGACCCTTCGGCGTTGAAAATGGTGGCCCGGAGCTCGAAATCGGTGCTCGGGTGGCCTCTGGTTTGACGGCGGCTGCGGGTGGCTTCGGGGAGACCTCGGACGAGCTCGAGGTAGAGGACGAGCTCTCGGCCGTCGGATCAGGCGTTTGAATATCCTCGGACGGCCGCGATCAGGAGATCTCGCGCGGGATGCGATGAGCGGCTGTGATCAGCCGCGCGATGAGTCGGACGGCCAGGATGCGCTCCGGGTGAAAAATGCGCGTCCCACATCGAATCCGCGGCTGGTTTTTCCGCGCTTTATAAGCCTGGCGCTCCCTCAACCCGCCAGTTGAATCTCCTCCCCTCTCGGTGCCGCCCCGCACCGAGTTCTTTAGCGGGCGCGCTCTTGCGCCCACCCTCTGCTCCTCGCGGGCGCGGTTCTAGCGCCCACTATGCCTCCTGCGGGCGCGCCACTGGCGCCCACTATGCACACTGCGCTCCTCCGGGCGTGCCCCTGGCGCCCTTGCGGTGTCCTTGGGTGCGCCCTGCCGCCCTGGCTCGCCCCACGGGGTTCCCCCGGGCGTGGTGCCCTAGTGCCCATGCCTTGGGGTTGAACCCCCCAAGGTGCCTTGGCTGGCCAATTTTTTGGCAAAGGGACAGAATAGGACTTTGTGAAATACAAAGTTCTTCTCCATATAAAACATGCCAAATGCCAAGTGCCACTTCAAGCCTTCTTCCTCATTTATCCTTCTTCCTTTCTTCTTCTTCATTTTGAAATTCCTCCATTATCTTCAACATGTATTCATCACTTATGAATGGAATTTCAAACGGTTTCTTCTTAATCTTCTTCATCTCCTCTTCCATATGTGTTCAATACTTAGGAGGGACTTCTTGAAGGTTTTTCATCTTCAACCGAACTCCTGAATCAAATAACTTCTTCAATTCTCTTTGTTGATTTAATCAGAGATCAAATTGGAACTTCTTCAAATTCTCATGCACTAAGTGATAGTGCATGGACTTTATTAATCCACTTCATCCACTTAGAAGTTGTGGATGGATCTCTTCAACTCCTCATGCATTGTCAGTACAATGCATGGCCTTCTAATCATGTTGTGACTTTGTATCCAGTTGATACAAGTTCTATGAACTTAAAGAACAGCTCCACAATCGTCAGATGTTCTTAGAGAATGTTTCAAACCATCATCTCCTATGTCACTTAGTGAATCTCCTAAGTGACAGGCATTTTGGTACCATGGCCATTCTCCTTCATCACCATCACCATCACATCCTTTGACATTCACATCTTGACTCCTTGACATCCATTCATTCCAAGACAACTTCATGCCTCATTGACAACAAATGCAACACAATGCACTTCAATCTCCCCCTTTGTATTTGTTGTCAATACACTCCTTCAGCACATATGAATGGGTCAATATGTGTGCCAATATTTTCTCCCCCTTATTGGCAATCAAATGCAAAGGTGTGGTGTGGTTCACTTTTAAAAAAAATATCTTCCTCCCATTGAAAAGTATCTTCTTGAAAAACACTAGGAGAGGGATGATGTCACATGTTCTTTTTAGCAAAGAACCTTTAGTAAATCAGCTCTAAGTCTACTTGGGCTAACCCGGTGTAGAAAACAAGAGTGATGTAACCAAGGTACTCAATGCTGTCCACAATTCACTGTACATGTGAGATCATGCTTCAGGGGTTTGAAATTTTTCAGATATATCAATGAATTGCTAAATCCTGCACAACTTCACAAAACTCATAAGAAAGTTCAGTGCAATGATAAAGCTCCCCCTTTCATCCATTTGTCTTCAATCCATACTCCCCCTTAATTGACAAGATAAACTCAATTAAGAAACAAGGGATGAAAGCATGATTGGAATACCTTCACTTTCTCAAGATGATATTAATTTTAGAACATCATCTTCTTCAGATTTGCTCCCCCTCAAGGGGTGCACTCCGTTCTGTCCAAACCATCCTCCAGCTGAGAATGACCATCATCTTCAATTCCCTGCAATGTTAGCACATGTATATACAAGTGATTAGGGAATAAGATGGAACCTCCTTGGTTCATCAATGTGAACAACAAGGTTGAGAAGATTCTCTCAACCGAGATGTCCCATTTTCACCAGTCTTCACACTTGCACATTTGATCTTCATTGATGATTGTGCTGGTGTGGTTCTCAAAACATCTTCATGTGAAACCTTCTTCTTCCCTTTTGCTTTAGCAATTTCCAGAGCTTCATCTTCAAATCTTTGTAGTTCTCTGGCAAGTTGCAACTGATGTGGCCATATGACAAGTAAATCATTTGGAAGTGTGGCCTCAGTTTTGGAAATTCCACATGGTTCTTTTGATACTGTCAAGCTACCTCTCTTAGGCAACTTGTTTTCTACCAATCCCTTCTGCTTCTTCTGGATTGATTGTCTGTTTAAGTCCAGTTGGATTCTATTGAATTTCATGGCTTCTTTACAAAGATCCATGGTATGACCATTCCTTCCACAGTAGAAGCACTTCTTCTTGGTGGTCCATCTGGATGACTCACCCTTCTTGGTTTTAGAATCCAAGGACTTCTCTTCCTTTTTCAAACTCTTCTTGGGAGCATCTTCCACTTTCTTCTGCTTGCTTCCCAAGGATTCCTTTTTAGCCAGGTTCAGTGATCTTCTCTTCATTCCAGCTTCGGATACATTCGGAGATTGACATGTATGTTTTTGACCACTTTTGCAAACATCCCAGATGTTGTCAAGTAATCCAAATCTGTTAGCAGTAAATAGATGTCTCTGGACCTGTGGATGCTGCTTCTTTTCTTCTGGCTTGCTCCCCCTAGGCATGGGCTTCCTCTGTGCTTTGGCATTTAGTGGATTGTACCAACAATCCTTTGCACAATGCCCATACTTGTTACAACACCAGCATTGTCCCACGAATCTTGACCTCTTCAGTCCTTCTGATTGTAGGGTACTTTTCTTGACCTGTTGTGTTGCTTCAGGAGAGCTCTTGCTTCTTCATTTTCTTCATCCATACTTGTTTGGAATTATTTTTCCATCCTGCACTTTTTGTGGAAACACTATTAGAAGCATTAGTACAAGATGGGACGGATGGTACCTTCCTTTTAGAAGTTGTTGCACTTTCACTAGAGGATGTCTTTCTTTTAGAATCATCCTTCTCAAAGCATACTTGTGTAGCAACATTTCTTCTATTAGCTGACTGGGAGGATTCAGCTTTAGGTGATTGCAGATTTTTCAATATCACCTCCAGTTCTAAACACTTCATGTTGAGGGAGTTCTTCTCATCCTCAACTGTTCTTAGCCTTCCTTCCCATTTCTCTTCCAGCTGTTTCATCTGGTCTTCATGCAATTGCTTCATTTCAAGCAATGAGTTGTCAAGCTCCTTCACCCTTTTGACTTTGTCTTCTAGTTGAGCATCTCTGACAACCATTGACACTTTGTGCCTCTTTTCCAGTGCATGGAAAACATCTTTGACTAATATCATAAAGAATTATTTCTCAGAAAGGCTTCTTTGCAATTCTTGACAAGTGTCTTCATATCTTTCATTGCAAAGAGATACTGTTTCATCTTTGGCATTTACCAGCTTTCTGAGAGTGTTGGTTATGCCAACCCTTTTAGCCAGCTGATCTTCCATAGCATTGGCTTCTTCTTCTAACTGTGATTTTTCTTCATGAAGATCATGGATGCCTGTAGCTATACACTTTGCCACTTCCATGGGAACTGTCTTCTGAAGATATTTGAGTGCACTCTGAAGATCATTCATTGTTTCAACTTCATCACAGCTAGGACAGGCTTTCTTCATATTCTTGGCCTGTTTCTTCTTTCTATTTTTCTGAGTCTTGGCAGATATCTCCATTTGAGGCTGGTCACTCATTTCCTCAAATCTGCACTTCATAAAGACTCCCTTGGATCTTTTAGAGGTAACCTCGCTCTGATACCAATTGAAGTGCCCAGATCAGTGTGAATCACTGAGAGGGGGAGGGGGTGAATCAGTGATCCCTTAAAACTTTTTACTAATTGATTCTTAATCAATTAAACCTCTATGGCTGGTTAAAGCCTCGATCCACTCTTCTTGTATCTCTCAACCTTTCCCGGATAATGCAGTAATGAAGAGGCACAGGACACAAGGATTTACAAGGTTCGGCACCAAAGGCCTACATCCTTGCCATGCTCTCCAAGCATGGATTCTCCAGTATAACCTGTTAAAATTACAATGGTCGATACAGAGTCCCACTGTATCTCTCCTGAGTCCCACAGGAGGGTCTTTATACTGCGTCCCACAGTGTTACCAGAGTCCCACTGGCCTGCTCCAGAATCCCACTGAAGACTTCTTCTCCCTGAGTCCCACAGGGTCTTCTCTTGGCTCCTCGAGTCACACGAGTAGCACTTCTTCACTTTAAGTTCTTCAAGTAACTTCAGCAGCCTGGGATAAAGACTGCTGGCCTTGCTCTGTACCTCTGATCACTTGTGATGATCAGGTCTTCTCGTCTTGCTCAGGATTTATCTCCTTCTTCTCAGGATGACCTGGCCTCTCTTCAATTACTGAATACTCAGACAAATGATATCTTTAACTTTAGTCTGGTCCAGTCTCAGTTCACTTCAACCTCATGCACTGATAGCATGGACTTCTCAATTCTTCAAGAACCTCCTGGTCTTGGTCAACTCAAATGCACACCACTGATTTAGCACTGTTCCCGTGTGCACGTGCATGCATGCATACATGCACTCTCCTCTTTCTCTTCTTGGTGCAGTAAACCCTCAGAGGGTGTAATTCTTTTCAGCACACACCTACTTCTCAAACTTCACACTCTTTATGCAATTTGTTCACACACTTAGAAGTGTGTTTTACTTTAGTGTGGAACTTCTTCTTCTTCTTCTAATGTGTATACACTTTTTAGTGCACACACTAGGTTCGGCCACTTTTTTAATTTGCACACAATTGTTTCACTTTAGCACACACATGAGTTGGCCTTCACTTCTTCTTGCACATACTTGGGCCGTAGGTGGTTCTTCAAGTTTTCTCACAAACACAAATGTGTGGTCTTCACTTCACCCACTTGCATACACTTGGCCTCGACTTATTTCTTCACTATCTTACACACACACAATGGTGTGGTCTCGGCCTCCCACTTCTTGTGCACACACTTAGCCAAAGGCACTTCCACTTGTCTTGCACACACAAATAATATTCTATAATTTGTTCTTCAATGTGTGCACCCACATAAGGGCTACGGCCTCCTTCTTTAAATGCACACACAAAGTGCAAGCTTTGCCTTTCTCCTCTTTGCAACCACACAAGGCTACTGCCTTTTCTTCAAATGCACACACAGTAGGGCCACGGCCTTCTCTTGATCACTTTGCACACAAGGCACAAAGGCCTCGGCCTTCCTTCTTCACCTCACACCACACAAAAAGTGTGGTTCTTCACTTGGCACTTGTGCACACACTTCCCGAACTCCAGGAGGCGCGCAAGAGGGTGCAGCCTTCTCTACTCCAACACTGCCTGCCGTGCAAGGCACCAAGCCGCGCAAGTCCTCAGGTGTAACCGGCCGCACTAGCCACGAGTGAAGGCACCGCGGGCTCCTTCCTCCTGCCGCGTAAGTGTGCAGGCAGTGAGGGAATCAACCACGGGCGCGCAAGAATGCTGCGGCCCCGGGTTCTTCCTACCGCGCAAAGGGAAGGCGCGCAGGGATCTCACCGCGCAAGTGTGCGCGGGGCTTTGTCTTCGTGAGGCAGAGGTGCACTCACGGTTCTCCGGATCTTCAACAAAGGATCAGCAAACTTCTTCATGCCTCGGGTGATCCTTTTATAGGCAGAGAAACGCTTAAAACTTCCGCGTGATCTAACTTCAAAATCCCGAGATATTCGGGTTTTTAAAAATCTTCCAAATCTTGAATTTACTCCTCTGTCCAACGCGGGTTCTTTCATTATTTTCTTCCTCCTCGTGCATGCGATTTATAACGCATGCACGGCCTCTGTTTAGGCACAAATCATGCAAAGCTCGAATACACCGAGGCCTCGGCAACGTTGTTTGCCTCGGCCGAACTCGAAATGATCCCCTCGTTGCATGCATGCATATTTTATAGCATGGCTGTGTTCAGTACATCCAGACGAACTCAATGGACCCTTCGGCGTTGAAAATGGTGGCCCAGAGCTCGAAATCGGTGCTCGGGTGGCCTCTGGTTTGACGGCGGCTGCGGGTGGCTTCGGGGAGACCTCGGACGAGCTCGAGGTAGAGGACGAGCTCTCGGCCGTCGGATCAGGCGTTTGAATATCCTCGGACGGCCGCGATCAGGAGATCTCCCGCGGGATGCGATGAGCGGCTGTGATCAGCCGCGCGATGAGTCGGACGACCAGGATGCGCTCCGGGTGAAAAATGCGCGTCCCACATCGAATCCGCGGCCGGTGTTTCCGCGCTTTATAAGCCTGGCGCTCCCTCAACCCGCCAGTTGAATCTCATCCCCTCTCGGTGCCGCCCCGCACCGAGTTCTTTAGCGGGCGCGCTCTTGCGCCCACCCTCTGCTCCTCGCGGGCGCGGTTCTAGCGCCCACTATGCCTCCTGCGGGCGCGCCACTGGCGCCCACTATGCACACTGCGCTCCTCCGGGCGTGCCCCTGGCGCCCTTGCGGTGTCCTTGGGTGCGCCCTGCCGCCCTGGCTCGCCCCACGGGGTTCCCCCGGGCGTGGTGCCCTAGTGCCCATGCCTTGGGGTTGAACCCCCCAAGGTGCCTTGGCTGGCCAATTTTTTGGCAAAGGGACAGAATAGGACTTTGTGAAATACAAAGTTCTTCTCCATATAAAACATGCCAAATGCCAAGTGCCACTTCAAGCCTTCTTCCTCATTTATCCTTCTTCCTTTCTTCTTCTTCATTTTGAAATTCCTCCATTATCTTCAACATGTATTCATCACTTATGAATGGAATTTCAAACGGTTTCTTCTTAATCTTCTTCATCTCCTCTTCCATATGTGTTCAATACTTAGGAGGGACTTCTTGAAGGTTTTTCATCTTCAACCGAACTCCTGAATCAAATATCTTCTTCAATTCTCTTTGTTGATTTAATCAGAGATCAAATTGGAACTTCTTCAAATTCTCATGCACTAAGTGATAGTGCATGGACTTTATTAATCCACTTCATCCACTTAGAAGTTGTGGATGGATCTCTTCAACTCCTCATGCATTGTCAGTACAATGCATGGTCTTCTAATCATGTTGTGACTTTGTATCCAGTTGATACAAGTTCTATGAACTTAAAGAACAGCTCCACAATCGTCAGATGTTCTTAGAGAATGTTTCAAACCATCATCTCCTATGTCACTTAGTGAATCTCCTAAGTGACAGGCATTTTGGTACCATGGCCATTCTCCTTCATCACCATCACCATCACATCCTTTGACATTCACATCTTGACTCCTTGACATCCATTCATTCCAAGACAACTTCATGCCTCATTGACAACAAATGCAACACAATGCACTTCATGGGTAAACACGATATCTTCATTTAAGGAAGTGCGGACTACCGCCCCCTCAAAGTGATGTGATTCGATAATGCCATATGTGGGACGTGTAAAGGATGGATTTAAAGTTATTATATATGATGTTATAATGGAATTATAATATACCTCTATATCATTATTATTTCTTTCCATTAAAGTATGAGATAAAAATGAATGGAGCGTTCATGCGTACGTACAGCTTACCGTCTCCATGAACGGTGCATTTCATTTCTTATCCCCAAATGTAATGTACTATTAAAAGTACATGTATATAATAGATATATATAATTAATGATATATCTAAATGATGAATATAATTCTGGAATTAAAATATACTTAACTCTCATTTAGTTTTAATTCCATTAATATGACAAAGAAATGAAAGTAGCGTTCATGCGTACGTACGGCTTATTGTCTCCATGAACGGTGCATTTCATTTCCTACCTCTAAATGATTATGTAATATTATAAATACATGTATATGCAGGATGTATATGATATATATGATATCCAAATCAGGAATGTCATTCTAGATATAAAGAATCTTTGACCACACGAACAACATGTAATTGTAACAAGTCCACTTTCGACTTAGGAACCAAATATCGACAAAACAAACATTATTAACTTAAATGGTTACATAATGTTTATAACATAGAAATAAGTGACATAAAAGGAATAATTAACTCTAAAAATGTTCTTAATCATGTATAAATTAACTCAAGTTTATTATTCAGGACGTTAAAGAACGACCGAGTCAAGTCGGACCCAAGGTAAGGGACTTCGTCTCAATCTCCTTTCATTGAGGCATATTTAGTTTTATACACAACTTTATTTTATATGGTGTATAAACCCCCTTTGAATTTTACTTTTATACAAAAGGAATATTTTTATACGAAGCGTTTTACAAAACGACAAAAAGGAATGTTTCTTTTAACGTACGCGGTGACAAAAACCTTTTCCGCCACCGCGAGTATTATTTGGTCTTTGGCTTCCTCAACAAGCCGTTATGTTTTTAAAATGAAATAAATACCATATACTCTTTTATGTATTTTGGTATTGAAAATGGTTTTGATAAAGGATTCTATTATGATATATTTTGATTGAAATGTGGAAATGTTATCATTCCTTTATATTGGTTTTATGTTTTATGATTTTATATTGGTACTTGGACATTTTAACGGGTGGTTACGTTATAAACCATATGACGGGTGGTGCCGTGAATACCAGGACGGGTGGTTAGGTTATAACCTCCAATGCATTGGGTATGGAAGTCGGCCGTATGGCTATTCCATTAAGTATGTATGGAAATTGGCCGTATGGCTATTCCATTAAGTGATATGTGTGGGAGTCGACCGTATGGTTATTCCACTTAAGTATGTTTATGTCCCAAGTTACCTTTATATATGTTATGTGTTCCTTTTATGGATTTTATGGTAATCCTTTGGTTACAAAACGGGAAGTAATGATACTTTATTCAGTGAAGAGTTTTTACTACTTCATGATGGTGAAAAGTATTACATTGATAAAGTATTCATGGTTTACTTGTTGTTTTGAAAAACTAACAGTTTTCATTCTTTGTGTATCCCTTACTGAGCTTCTTATGCTCATCCCAAGTTTTTGAATTGTTTTTCACAGGACTTAGCGTGGAATAGGGTCAAGGATGGGATCAAGGTAAAGTCATGCTACCTAAAACATGGAACTATACATGTTTTTTTTAAAGAGTTTTTATTTTATGGAAATTTAGTAGAAGTGACTACTTTGTAATCTTTTGAGATGTAATAGTTATGTCCTAATTCTCTAAAACTCTAAACCTGAAAAGATCCTCAATGTGAATTACTCATTTAATTCAATATTAAGTAAGGTTTAAGGCTGGGGCCTTATAGTCTCATGATACAACTAGACATGGAATTGGCTGAGTCCCTTTCCCAATTTTGATATATGGTTTTGGCCGAGGCCTTAATCATTTTTAGACGTCTTCGTCAAGGCCTTGACAAAATGTTTCAGAATGTCCGACATTATACATTACCTCATTATGAAAATAATATTGATGGTTTATGTGGTCATTCTTCTAGTAAAATACCCATGATTGTGTTTTATAATGGCATTATTTACTCATCTCATATTCCTTCTATAAAATTATTCATGTTTAATATTGGTAAAGGCATGTGGTTTCAATTATTCAACATGCTTAATATTTATGATATCTTCCGCTATATTGCATAACCTAACTGACCGATTGAGCTCACCCCTTTTTTATGTTACATTTTTCTTGGATATGAAGAAGTTAGTTATGAGTGACTTGCAGGCATCATCTAGGAGGGTTGGATGTTTCTAATGAAATATATTCATGTTGTATTTATCTTCAAGATGACAAGTTGAACTTATGTATGAATATTGTTTCCAATAATACTAAACTAATCTGTCTTTGGAGACATGATTTCCTTGTGATCATGCCAATGTTTTGTAAAAATGCACCGACTCTAGGTAGCTAGGGTTGGGGCATTACATCCACTATCTAGATGTTGGGATCTCCCCATGATATCTCAATATGGTTTATGGATTCCCCCATCAATTTGGGGTGTGATCCCCTATATGTGTATCAAGATCTATTTTTTGGTGTTTCTGTGTTTTGTTAGGTTTCATGGAATGACCATCAGTCCAAGGAGAGATACCATACTTTATTTTTATGATCTTCTGAATTCATATTTGTGTTCATGGAATCCGTTAATGGTCTTAGGATTGATCACCTGTCTGTGATATAGAATATTCTGATATACATGGTGACTAACACCATGGTATTATCCACAAATATTTTTCTATCTAATATTTTCCATCATGGATGGAAATAAGGTGGTGTCATCATAGTGATACCCGATGTTTGAGACTTTTTCGATGAGGGACATCCAAAATGGAAAGGCCTATGGGGAGAGTACTCTTGTATGATCAATAACCTCAACCCATGAGTTGAAATATGTGAGTGGATTTATGGTTGAGACCATGATACGTGAATCAGTTGAATGTATATCTCAGATATTCTAGGTCACCTTGTTGAATAACTCATATTTGGATTCACTAACCTAAGGACGATGATATTACTAGTCTTTTATAGATGAAGAATAACTGAGGTGGAGTTTCATTATCTATATTTCTTAGTTATTGTCACTCTGTTTGGGATTAAGTAAATGCTAAATTTATATTTCATTATGATTGAACCGGTTTTTTATAAAGACTACTGGGTATTTTTATACTCACACCTACAATGGACCTTTCCTGTACATGTTGTGTCCCATGCACCAGCTAGGTATCTTCGGAGTTTCATAAGAGTACTAAGAGTGGTTGAAAACTTTTTCAGGGATAGAATGATTGTGGTTTGTATCATTCATACATTTTATATTAAAACCCTACTTATGATACGGTTGTATTCCTCTTAATTTTTTAATGGGATTTTATTTTTCCCTTTTATATATTCCAATACTACCATACTATGTTTATTGGATATAGAATTTTTCATTGATTTTGAATCAATATATTTTTTATCTCTTCACTTTTTCATATAAAATAATTTATGTCGATGAATAAAGGTACCATAGGCTATGTCCTAACATGTATGTGGAATGCCTACTCATCACTGGTTTCTATACCCTAGACTCTTGGAGTTTATATTAGTGTTGAATCCTATTGTATTTCTACCAATCAGGTAGGTCCTGATGGGTATGTTAATTATAATTATAACGTTTTAATTCCATTATTCTCAGGATATATTGATATCAACCATGATTTCCCTTACTAAGAATCTTAACTCACCCATTAAAATGTTTTATTTACCAAATATGTAATTAATTGTATTATGTATTAGATGTATAATAATGTTTCCACTTATGATGAATTTAGTCGGGGATGATATGGGTCAGTTGTGGAACGATTTTTCATGTTTGAAATTTTAAAAAGTCATAATACCAAAATGATTCATTCAGGGAACATTATATTATTTTATAGATGTTTATATATTAAGATGTAATATATATATATATATATATATGATATGTTTTGGTCGCTACAGCCGGTACTAGAGAAATTGTTAGTAAAAAAATTATAAACAAGGACGAGTAAACATTTTTATGAACTCTTAGGATAGTCCAATAAATAGGATATCATATTAATGTATGGTAAAGTAATGAGTGTTGTTTTCATAGAAATATATCCCTACATAGACACTAATATTTGATGTCAGTATAGAAAAAATTAACCTTGGTGTAATATCTATGAAAAAGGTGAGTATGGATTAACTCATGTGCTACCTAGTGCACAACAACTTGCCTTAATAGGAACCTGTTTTGATAATTCTGGGGGATATGATTTCATTAATTCACATTCTCATTATAAACCACCCAAAAAGATTTTATTAATGAAAAATATTGACCTAGGTAAATCCTATGATTTCATTTATTGAAATGATGGTCTCACAATTTATACATCCTACAAGATATTTTTCCTGATATTTCTGGTCTAAAAAGTTATTAATGTTTCGTACACTATAATTTTTGGTTTAGACAATGGATGCAACCTGAAGGAACCATGTTAATACATGATGTTAAATAAAACCCAATAAATTTACTCATGAGAAACCAAATTTTATGGGATCTAGAATGAAAAATATCATTTATATAATTAAAAATATTCATACGCTATGAATCATGAAAAAATTCCAAATGTGAAAGTTAGGGAAAAAAGTTCATTTGTGATATTCATAATGAAACATTAACCTTATTTTAGTAAATCAATTTATTCAATAGTTTTATAGAAATGGATAGATTCTATTTAAATGATATTTTTCATTTTCTAATGATCAGAGAATAATAAAAGGTCACTTTGGATGTGTATAGATTGGATGTATAATCATATCAATGGTGGACCCTAATCATGAATACGAGCCAATAAGATGAAATTGACTCCCATGAATGGGAGGAGTTTTTGAACTTACTTTTGGACTAATATTTTCCTTTACTTCTTGAAATTGAAATGGAGAAGGAATTCATTATGTTTTAAAAGATGGTTTCTTAATTTTTTTTACCAATAAAAATAATTTTATAAGAATAGTTAGGTACACTTCTCGTATTATCATCGAACATGAATGTATGTTTGTTCAATTATTCAATGGAATAAAAATTAGTAGCTAACGATATTTTTATATAAGGTAATTCAATAGATGTGAGGAAATAATTTATTGTGATATCAAGGGAGTGATAGAGATTAGATTTATGCATCAATAGCATGGTTTTGATAAGAAACGCTCAATGGAATTGAAAAGATACTCTAATTTTTTTTTGAGAATTATAGATTATCATTCCTTCATGTTCTTAGTGTGAATTAAAACATGGAGAAAATTTTCTCAAGGGTACTATTAAATGATTTATGTGTTTTAAGGATAATCATCAACAAATTTATTATTGAGGTGATGGGAAGAAGTTATCGAATGTTGAAAATATAGATAAATCTACATTCAATTCCCCCCCCCCCATAATCTAGAGTTTGAAATTATAGAAGTATCATAATTATGATAGCCAATTACTCAATTCAAAGGTAATATAATATGTTCTATGAAATTAACCCCATATTATGAGAGAAAAGGGAAATATCACGTGATCACTATTTTAGATGTGGGGTTCAATAATGATGTGGTAGGGGGTACACATACCATAAAATCCTTATTTATAAATGTATTATATAACTTAGGATCTAACCATTCTTTTATATCATATTAATTTTATAAGATTATGAAAATACCACAACAATAATTAGATATCTAATTAATATATAAAATTCATATTTGTAAAATGACAAAATCACAAGTCTGTGATTATTCCATATTTAATTTTTGTGGTAATATTCTTCCTGATAATCTTTTTATTCACCATATAGTTTAATTTAGGTTATCAAAAGTTTGAATTTGATTTTACTAAAATAACCCCATCTTAATTTCTATGTAATGGAAGTCACATTTTATATTTCAGACCATCATATGATCATCTATCAGTTCGATGATAAATATAATTATCCACTAGAAATTAATCCTAAAAAACGAGTTTTTATTCCTTTTTAACTGGGTTGTTTTTCACAAATGGGTGGGGAGAAGATCGAAATCGATGATATAAATATTTTATGAGGTTTTTAGATGTTGTTTAGATAATTTTCAAAGTCATCCACCGAAACAGTCATCTAAGTAGTCAATTAAAGTAATATCTGGTGCCACCCCTTTTTCAATGACTCCCTATTGATGTTTCTTGATTGATTTATAATAATTGATGAAGAAATGCGATGTGAACCTTGAAAAAGGATTCATTCATCCTATTGTGTCATTTTGGAGAGAAACTATTCAATTTTTTTGATGAAAAATGGGTCAGTGATACACTATATTTATTATAAGATATTAAAAAAGATCATTTCCAATAGAAAGTATCCTCTTCCCCATATTAAAGTAATTTTTTATCTACTTATTGGATTCAAATTTATTTCAATGGTTTACCATAATTATAGATATCATCAATTGATGGTTAATAAGTAGGATATTCCCATGATAGTGTTCTATATAAGGTATTAACACTATTATTATATATTATGTCATATAGTCTTTTTATATTCCCCAATATCTGGATTGATTTTATGAATAAAGTCTATAGATATGACCTTGATCGGTTTGTGGTTGTCTTTGTTCACTATATTATCTTATATTAAAATATTAATTAAGAGAATTAAGACCACTTTATAATTATAATTATTTCCCTAAAGAACGTGAAAATTTATGAAAATTTTACAAATTGAGAATTTTGAAAACAAAATGTTAAATTTTTTTGTCATTAAATATCAAAAGAGTGTATATTAGAGAATCCAAAAAAGATGGAGGTGATAAACATTGGAAAACCCAACCATAGCGACTTAGATCCACATTTTTCATGTTTTAGATTGATATTAACAGTCGTTTGTGAATAATTTCTCATGACTATCCAATCCACTCACTAATTTTACTTACAAGAGTACCATGTTCCCCATGAGAGATGAATGTGAGGAAAATTTCAAGGAACGTATTTCTGGATTAGTCAGTTTAACTTTTATTACAATTAACCTATAGTGGATAATGTGTTATAATCTACAGTTAAGAATAAATGAAGTGATTCAGATGTGTTCTCATGTAGAAGGGCATGGTTATATCATATTCATAATTAATGTTAATGGTCAATGGGATAAATTAACCAAATAATTATTTGTAGTAATCTAAAATAATTTTATCATTATAAATATAGTGTCATTGTCTTTATAGGGAAAATTCTTATTTATACACTAATCAAACAAATCAATTAATATGTTAAAAAAAGTGTTGAACACGATATATAGAATATGGTTAGAGATGATTAATGATTATTTCTTATTAATTCATACCACCTTAGGAATGCAAACAATGTAGAAGATTCTTTGAGTCAAAAGGATAACGATATAGTACCTAGGAGGAGGATAAAAAAAGATCCAATATTTCTTGATATTCAATAGATATATATAGTAATATAGTGGAAAGTAGTTAAATCATGTATTTTTCAACCTATATTTTTAATATCAATCTATTTGAGGATAAAAGAGGAAAATAAGGATAATATGGAGTTGAAATAGATATTGAGAAAAATTTATATGTTTATCCCAGATCACGATGGAATGATAAGGTTCAGGAACTGATTATGTCTCATGTTGATTTCAGATTTGAGGAAAGAGCTATTTGAAAAATCTCATAGTTATTAATTATATAGTCGTCCGAAAAGTAAAAAAATTTCTTACAAATCTAGTCCAGTATTTCTAGTTGGAATGTATAAAGAGAGATATTGTAGTGATTGTATCCTAGTTCCTGGTATGTAATAATTTTATGGCTAAGAGAAAAAATTATAAAGGGATGTTACAACAATTACACATCCCTTAATGGAAATGGTAAAACACCACTATGGAGTTTTTTCATGTACATCCCTAAAAATGTAATGGGACTAGTGATATATGGGTCATAGTTGATCTCTATAAAATTTCAAAAAACATCATCACAAAAAGAAAATAGTTATATCTAGAACATCATTCCATAATATACATTAAATATGTGGCATGGTTTCATAGAAAACCCTATTCAGTTTCATATAATATGGATCTGATACTTCCATTGATATTTTGATGTAGTTATCAACAAAATCATGATATGTAGATTAGTTTAATAACATTGTATCATCCTCAGAAAGATAGATAGTTTGATAAAACCATTTAAACCATATAGAATATTTTGATATCTTTTTCTATGGATTTCAAAAGTTGTTTGGATCAACACCTTCCTCATAATGTTTCCCTAAAAATATTGATATCACTCATGAATTCAAATGGGTACAAATGAATGAATATGTTTAATGTGGTGTATAAATCAAATTTATTTGGATGATATTGGAGGAAGAAATAAATTGGGAACTATGTTAGCTGACGGAATGGTATATAAGGTTTGAACCATTTATAATCACAAAATAATGAAACAAAGTCTGTAGAAAATATATACATAGAATCGCTTGTGTGATTTTGAATTTGGTGTTGGTGTATCATGTTTCAAAAAATTCCTCCACGGAAGAAGTTTAAATTATTTTTGAAGAATGGTAAACTAATCCTTTAGTATTTTTTCAGATTTTTTAAATTATTGATAATTCCAATATGATAGATATTTTATTGGTGGTTCAAACAAACCTCCATTATGTCTACGGTGTCTTCCATGAATATCTCCAGAGAATATACATAAAAACACATGAAAGGAATTAAAATTTTAGGATATACCATTAGAATTGAAAATTCCATTATACGAATAACAATTTTAGATTTTGGATCATATAGATAGAGTGTTATTAAACAAGACCACTCACCATGTCAATGTTTTTATGGTAAACCACCAAATTAAGGTAGCTAAATAGGTACATAATGATCCATTGAGGAAGTGGTATCCTAATTGGATTGTACCAAGGTGACAAAATTTAATGTATGAAATTAATCTTAAAGCATACATAATGTAATACTGTTAAATTTTTGAAATATATTTTTTGAATGAATTCAATTTCTTCAATTGCTTGTCTTATAAGAAATATAGAGTTTTTTAAAAACAACATTGTATTAATAATATAATTATTTAAATAAGACCATTATATCCTATCCATTAAACATGGTGGTATGAGTTGGAATATCCACTTTTAATATATTATGTATAATTTAATTATATAAATAAATCAGATTGAATAATATGTACTTAATTTTTAGTAAACTATTTATTATTTCAAAAAAAGTATTTTCATTAAAATGTTTTTAATTCATATTGTAAAAAAATTAATTTTTAAACAATAAGAAAATTTATTTTAAAAAATAAAAATTATTTTTTAAATCCTCATTACAAAAATTTATTTTACTTATATTTTGATAATTTTCTGAAATAATTTTCTTCTTGTTGAATATAAGAAAATACTTGTTTTATCAAATAAAATACCTTTTAATTTAACAAATTTAAATGGTAAAATTTTATTTTATTTTGCTTCATATTTAACATTTTTCAATTACATTAACATTTAATAAAAAATTTTCTTTCAATTCCATTTTATGTTTAAAATGAACATAAAGATTTTTTAATATTTTAAACATTTTCACCTTGGAAAACTGCCTTTTCATCGCATTTGTGGAATTAATTTTGAATAAAATTTTCCAATTATACTAATGGAATTTAAAAAAATGGGTTCTATATTTGGATTATGAATAATTAATATTATATAGTATGGTTAACCCATCTTTTACCCATAATGAATTGTAAAAACATTAATTATTAACTAGTGAAGTTAATGTTAAAATGGGATTACCGTGGGATAAATTAAAAATAAATTTTTATAATGAAATAAAACATATATAAATATCATTTTATGGACATATTTTGACCATAAATCATATAATGTTCTATGAGGATTCATTTTTTATTCTTCTATATTGTGAAATATATGGGTACACTATAGTTTTTCGAATACATATTTGTGTATCCTCTCCAACACTTATAAATACCCACCCACTCTTCTCTCACATTAAGGAATACATAACCATTTTTTAAGTAAATACTATATAAATATCTTCTATTATTAACTCTATTCATAATAGAGTCTTTATTTTAATTATAAAACCCTTTTATGAATGATTTAGGTTTAAACAGAATGAGGTTCTTTGAAGAATAGGTAAAATTATCAATTTTTTTTGTTTTTTCTCCCTAAAACATCTTAAAATAATATAATACTATGATAATAAAAAATAAATAGTATATAAATTATACTTATATTTTATTATGTTCATGGATTAACCCATTTTTATATCACATTTGATCAAATGGAAAATGAAACTGTCGATCATATGTAAGCAGGACTACTGCCTCTTGAATCGATGAAATTCCTTTTTCATCCACACCCATCATTAGTGGATATAATTATATATTTATAATATCAATATTATATATATTAAATAATTATATTTAATTAATTATAATTTCATATATACCTTCTGACTTCACTTTTCATGTGAATATGCTAACGTCACTCATCTGTAGATCGGACTATCACCTTGTAAAGAGAGTTGACTTATTATTCACAGAAAATTTAACAAAAAATAATATGGGTAGGTTTAATGGAAATATGTGATATAAATATGAAATTAAAATTATTTTTAATGGTAAAATTGTATTTACATTTCATTCTTTTCATCCATCGAGAAAATGGGAACAATGTTCATACATATGTATGACCTACCGTCTCCATGAATGGTGTAACTAATTTTATATCTCTAAACATAATAGATTATTATATATAATTATATAACGAAAATATAATATAATTATATCATATTTAATATTATGGATATGATTTATCCATTTTCTAAATAAAGTTAAATAAGATACTAAAAAAATAAATGAAAAATGAAATAGTTATTACATAAAACACGATTTTAAGAATGAAAAGATATTCAATTAGTAATAAAAGGAATGATGTAAATCATATATGGTTTCATAAATTTTTTTTGTTAAATTAATATATTTAAAATAAACATATCTTTATTATACAAGAGTTTATAATGTGTATAATAGAAGTTGAGAGCTAATGTATGACATTGTTGTCTTGATTTTCTTTTTAAGACATATGTTATGTTATGAACCCATATTAGTCTATGAGGTGAATATAAAACCCCATTTAATTTATATATAATCAATATAAATATATTAATAATATTTAATTATTCAATTGAAATAATCATTTAATGGGCCTTACAATTAAAAATTTACTAAACTAGTAGGGGTATGATATTAAAATATCATTTCTTATAAGGGTTGTTTTTGTTTATGCATTAGGTAATGAAATTTTATGATCTATTTAAAAATGGAATAATGAATTTTCTTATCCTATTGTTATTACATTATAATAAAATACTTTCTAACATATTACTGCCATTATGTTCGCAATAATCCAAAATATTGTGTAAAATAAAATATTCATTATTAATATTATTGGTCGAAAGGCTGTTTTCTTCCATATCAAAGCTTGGTAAAAAAAATTTCAATAACATTATAATGATACTATATGATTTTATAAATTCTTGTTACCCTGTTTGTACTTTTATAAATTTTTTATTAGAAACATGATATCATTTACCAAACATATTTGATTTGGATTTTACTGAAAATGTGAAATGAATATTTTTTTAAGAAGTGAGACATCAATGAAATTTCATGGTGTCATGAACAGAAATATTTTTCGATGATTAAATTATAATTTTCAATGTTTTTTTCAATGGAAATTTTTTTTCACAATTTTTTATTAAATTTTATTTTTGAAAATTTTATTTTCAAATTGAAATGGTTATTTTCAGCCAAAAATCATCCAAGTAATCATTAAAAAATATTTTCCATCTAAGATTATATTCTTTAATATTATATAATCAATTCTTAACATTTAATTCAAAAATTCAATATTTATTTATTCTATGGACTATTTATGATTATGATGAAATTATGATTATGATCCACTTTTATTTTAGATAGGTTATTCTGTGATGAAATGTTTAAAAAATCATTATTTTCATGGGTTTTAGTATGATAAATCTGTTATGAAACACATTTAATGTCATGGTTTCGGATATAAATAATTTATTATTATCTTATGGAACACATATGTATGACATTTATTATGTGGGTGGTGGAAGATATATCTCCAACCAATTAAAATGTTAAATATTGATATCTTATGAGAAAAATATAAGTGGAATGTGGTGTGAAACTAGTTTAGTAAGGGACTTTTTCCACTATGGTAGAATTGGGAGTGATCCCTATGTACTCTGATAGTTTAAGAATTAAACCTACTCCTCTCTGATATTTTTTTAAGTGAAAATTTAATATTAAATAAATTATATTCTCCACTTATTTTTATGCCATAAATATATGAATTTATCCAATGTTAGGCTATCATGGATCATGTTATTTCATTAAATTACGAATCTTGTCTCATGCACTTCAAATATTAATTCCATGACTCGATTTTTGTTTCTATGATATGTAATTTTTAGTTTTAAACTATTATTCTATGTTTTTAGAAAACTTTTTATTATTAAATGTTTATATCATTCTTGTTTACCCATACCGAGCATATAATATAAACCTTTATTATGTTTCTTTTCCCCATGTTATGATGAAAGGTATTAGGTTTGAAATGTTAAAGAAGGATTCACGTTATGAAGAACATATAGGGAGATGACATATCTCACATATGGACAACTGTTTTATGTGTCCATGTTATAAAAGGAAATATACCTCAATGATTTTGGCATATATTAGTATGTTATATAATGAATATTCATCTATTAAGATGTAATATATATATATATGCATGAGAAGTTTGGGTCTCTATAATTTCATAATATGAAAGGTTTTCTAATTCTTTTTTTAATTTCTAATAGATTTAGGTTCTTTATAGTTATACTAATCCTATTCCCATGTTCGCTAGATAACACCATTAGAAAAAAAAATTGAATTTTACTCATGCATCAATAGAAATTTAAAAATATTTGAATAATAAATAAGGTTATTGTTTTACATTCCTACCTACCATAAATACATATTTCCATGATCTCCATTGTAAAATAATACCAGGTCCCATCGATAGAAAACACTGAGAACCAATCCCTCATTCCTGGCTCTCAATCATATGTCTCCTCCTTGATTTGTTCGTGCTACCACTACACATCAACCATGAGATCTATCTCACAATTTAGACTCTACTTTATATTGTTCATCATATTTAAACATTCAAACCCCTTGAAGTAAAAAAAACCTATATCAATACTCTACCAATGACCCCACTCAAAGGGTCTCACTTGTATCCAAGAGTGATGATATCAACATCCTTTTCTCCCACAACAACAATAACTCAGAAAATAACTACAATAAATTTTTTCATGTGATTCACCCCTTGGATCAGGTGAAAAACCTATTTATCCCCTTTAATATATGAAAAGACAAGCTTTCAACCCCTGAATAAGGAGATAAAATTGAATCATACCATGATTTAATAAATGAAATATGGTTTCTCCCCAAAATCATGTGACAAAAAAGGTTCACCCCATTAATATAACCACATAATATTTTTCCTTGAATCATGTCATGTAGTGTTATAGGATGATACCAACCATTTAGGGATCAAATGATGTATTCTATAGGACACCTATCCAGATCCCACGTAAGTCAATATCCTCCAAACAATACAAGGAAAAACTCTACTAATGTAATGAAGTTCTCCAAAGAACCACTATATCTATATGGACGCTATCATAATTTCATATAATATATGAAATTTCTACTCATACTACTCCTCGGTCTATGGAAAAAATGATGTTTTCAAAAGAATTGATTTCATAATAATATTATTCATCGCTAATTAAAGTATTCTTTATTAACAAGTCATGAACCATTAGGGTCACTATTCCCTGTTTCTCTAATCAAATTATAGACCTACTTTAGCTCATAGTCATGATAAAACTTCACTATGACTAACTCTATTATTCCAAAACACACTATCCCACACCCCATGATAGTTCTTTTCAAATTAACATAACATGATTCAACAATCAATGGAAATAATGAATTTCAAAAACAGTAACATCATTCCTGTAAGGTTCATTCCATTGGTTTATGATATCTAATTTATTCATTATTTCATCCCATCAAAATACGAAGTACCACACCCTAGAAAATTTATAACACAAAACATCACCTCATCATTCATGTCAAAAAGTATCCCATTGGAACTAAATTCTGACTGACCGAGTCTCCTTACAAATGTACTTCCTGATAATCACAATGAGTGTTCCCATGTAGTTGTTATTCTATATATAGTATTTTCAAAAATCAACCGAACTAACTCAAAATAAATATTCCCTCATCCTACACCTGTACGTTGGTGTGTTCAATATCCTCTATCTAATTCCATTGTTGGAACTTAAGAAATATTCTAAAATGACAACTACCTAAATGAAGTTTTTATTGATATGTAACATCTAATGTTCACTAAAAATAGCTCCAAATAACCATAAAATAGTGAAAAATTTGCCTTTTGTCATCCCATACCAAGGAATTATGAATTATCCATCCACGATATAGTGACTATTTCCTTGGAAACATTTTATTGTGTGACTTCCAAAATATAAGTCCTTCAATTACTACCCTTTTATAACAAGGCCTAGTGTATTTGGAAGACTATGAACATAAAACATCAAAAGAAACTAAAACATAACATATATGTTATTATTATTCATAGTGAGATCCAAAATGTATTTGATAACCTAAAACAAAATAAGATTTCTTGAGGAATACATAAAAGAAACTGATGAGCTAAAAATCCAACCATAATAATAAACATGATAAGGAATCATAATGTGTGACTTAAATGTATAGCATGATATCATCAAATAGATGGCACATGAGTAATAAAATAGGAAAATAACATAAAAAATGGCATCATAATATCATAGAAAAATAGAAAATATGGAAGATATATAAAACATGATATTAACATTATCTAAGGATAAAATACTTGACAATAACATATGGTGGTAAAATTCAAATAATTAATTAGCTATATTCCCAAATCACATACAAAAGGTATAATGAGACAAACTATATAATAAAAAATTAGAATTTTATTTGGGATTACTAATCATATCATGTTAATGATCATGTTTTCCAAAAAAATAGAAATTAGTTATATGGAATAAACCTATGAAATAACCATGGAAAGATAAATGGTTTTCCTAATCATGAGTCATATTATTATAAAATGAAATTTCATAAATAAGGAATTTGATAAATGAAAATAAGTAAATTATTATTCTTTAATAGTAAGTGATAATGAACTAGATATATATATAAGAAACATATATAAAAAATTATATACAGCCCATAACATCAAATGGTGTTTTTGTTGATTAAAATAAATTCAATATATCATTTAAAATATTTCTTTAGGAAAATTAACCTTTTAATTAAAAAATAAAAATTTGAAATCTAAAAGTCTCGTAAATGTTATGGAAATATTTTTAGTATAAAATATTCATGGAAACATGTAAATTAATATGAAAATTATTAAGTGGCACTAATGTCAATAATCTTTTTCAGGACATAAAAATTAAAAGAAAACATTTCATTCACACTTTTATGAAAAAAAATAAAAAGTATCATGTTTGGAAAATGATATAAAGACGCATTTTTAAATATTTTTTTAAAAAGTCTAACATGTTAAAATATTATTTTATAATTCAATGGATAAAATTAAAACCCATCTGTAAAATATTTTTAAGATATCATACACATGGAATAAAATATTTTTGATCCAAAAAAGGATAATCCTTTTTTAGTTGAAAACAACTTTCTTAATGTTTATTTATTAAAAAATAGTTGAAATGGAAACCAAACAAGAAAACCACGTTCATAACAGGAGGTTAATAAATGAAATTTGATTCAATAAAACAAAAAAATATTAATTTTCCCAAAGGATCCTTGAACCTAAACAATGTCTAAAATAAAAGTGATTGTAACATAAATCCTTTACCACTTTTCTATCTTTTGAGTAAAATATTATTGGATGAAGTAAATTGAATTTTTCTTTAAATACTAAAAAATAAGAATGATTCAAGAAATAATATGTAAAATTTGATGTATAAAAAAATATGAATTAAATGAGTTCATAATAATAAAATGTGTCTCGATGAATGGATATTGAGATAAAATAGTTTTTGTCATGTCCAACACATCACATGTGTTCTTTATCATTTTAAATAATAAACATATATATATTATTTTATTTCATAGAACCCTATTAAATTTTATTATTCATTTTATTTGATTTTTTTCCTATGTTATAATTAATTACTTTATATATTAATTTCTCGTTAAATAATTTGATTATATTTTGTTCATATGTCCAAAATGGCCACAATAGGTGGACTTTGGAAAATGTGGTTATTATTTCTTCATCTACAGAATAATAATCATGGAATTATTTCAAATTTTAAACATCAATTATAAATTCAAAACCACAAAATTATTTATATATATGAAAAATTAACGATGTTACCATCATAGAGATAGAAATCCCAACACACACATGATTAATGTTCCCATTTTTCAATGATCATTATAAAAAGTATGTAAGAATTATTATAAAATTAAATAATAATCATTATATTATAAATAAAATATTATTTGTTTAAATATAATTATATAATTAATCCATGTCACATGGTGATGATGAAATATGAAATTGCTTTATAGATGTGTTAGTTCACATGTGTGGACAAAGGATGTTATTAATTTTTAGTCAATGGAATTGTGAGAAAGTAAATGAGTTATTATATTTTTATAATTAAAAATATTTCATTAATATATATATATTCATTACTTACATCATTAAAATCAAACATAATTGGTGGTTATAGAAAACAAATTACATCAGTTCATGCGGTGGTTGTCCACCAAACATACGAGTGATGTTCTCGTTACCCATTTTATGGAAGATAATATGGATATAGGTTATGAAATTCACATTAAGAAATCATATTATGAGTTATATGTTGATAATATGATATCATCATGGTTTAATCATATTTATTGGATGTATAATACGAAATAATAAAAAAATTATTGATTGTGAACTATAACTATTCTTCAGAAAACCCCTTATGGTTTAAACCAAACGATTCTCTATGTTGGTCCTACAATCATAAAAAGTAATATAGGTTAGTTTAAGTATGTTAGGAAGGGGAATTTATAGGTATTTTATGAATAAAATTTCTCTTGAAGTGCAGATAGGGGAGGAGATGATTCTTCCTTTTTTAATAAGGGGAGAGGCCACACTAGAATATATCTTGAATGAATACTAAATTAGAAATTCATTCCAAAGAAAAACAATACCAAATGGTGATATATTCTAATTATTGAAAATATAATTTTTTAATACAACTATAAAATAGGATTTAGAAAATTTTATTTTGAAAAATAACCCTTATCACTAAGTTTTACCACCAGTAAACACTTTTTAACCATAACAATGGTAATAATTTTTATAAAATAAAAGGGTAATATTTTTACTTATAAGATAAAAGTTAGATTAAAAATTGAAATGGTATAAAATTTTATGATATTTAACATAATTGTTTTACAATTTCATGATTTTTAGGATTTTCAAAAACTTCAACAAAATATTATTTAACATTAAATATTATTAATACCCTTTTTGAAGCTATTCATTTAATTTTACATTAAAAAAGTTAACATAAAAATGAATTTATAATATAATCCATTTTAGAATAATTTATACATAATTATTAATTTTAAAATACATTTTTAACTATAAATTATCCCAAATATATATATTTTATTATTTATAAAATTATTTGTCTTGGGTTTTCCACTAATGGCACAAGTGATGGGCCAACATTGTATAAGTGGTAATTGTAACTATAAAATCAGTTAAAATGAAAAAATAAATCTCCATCATTAAATTATTTTCGTTATAATTGAAATAAATTTTAATATTAGTTCACTAATTAGTTTTCCCCTCTTTCAACATAAAAGAGATATTTAATGGAGAAAAAGTGTCATTTTGTTTTTTTATATTCAAAAATTATTATACAGGTTAATTTCATGGGAATTTATAAACCAAATAACATAATATAAATTATAACCTTTTAAGGGTAAAATTTAATTCATGCGATAAGAATTACAATAAACAATGGTGGCCCAATCACTTACCTTTAACCTAGAATAACCTCATTAACCCTTTTATTGTGGTGAAATATTTTTGTATTTATGATTCATTTTTTCAAAAAAATTTGATGAACTTTTTACATTATATTTAATAGGATAATTACAAATAGAAAATAAATTTTATCAAATTAAATTAACAAAATTTGTAGAATTTAAATAAAAAATTTACCAGCAAGGCGTGTTGAGAAACCGTTTTTCAATATGAGTATATTTCAGGAATAAGATGAACTGACATTAAGACATTTAATGAAAGTCATAATTATATGAATTTAATTTTGTAACGCCCCAACCCCAGCTACCCGGAGTCGGTGCATTACTTCGTAACATTGGCATGATCACAAAAGATCAAGTCTCGAAAGACCGATTAGTTTAGTAGCCTTGGAAACACTAGATACATTCATAAATGTTACATTACATCATAAAGTGAAAAACTAATAACAATGTCTTCATAGTCCACACTCATATCCTCTTCTGACTATCCCTGCAGGTCATTCATAAAATACTTCTCCACATCCTGGAAAATATTAAAACATTGAAAGGGGTGAGCTCAGATGCTCAGTAAGGATAACAATAATGCGGAATCTTTCATAAATAAACATAAAAAAAATTTAAGGCAATGTATAACTAAAACAAAAGCCTTTTAAACTTGAACATCAACATAATATCGCAAAAGTAAAATGAGATAATGCCATTCAATTCTTCACATGGATATTCTACTGGTCGAATAATCACATGAAATATCAATAACCACTTTCATAATGAGGGAATGTATAATGCCAGACATTCTGAAACATTTTGTCAAGGCCTCGGCCAAGACGTCGAAAATGATTAAGGCCTCGGCCAAAACCATAAATCAAATTGGGAAAGGGCCTCGGCCAATTCCACGTCTAGTTCTCTCATGAGACCTACCGATGCATCGAGGAGCTATAGCGAGCTCCACCCGTCACTTATTAAGTCCAATACATTCCTCATATGAATAGGTTTAAACATATCATAAACCATAACATAATCGTATCACATAAAACATGCATAAAGGAAACATAAAATTTCAACATTTCAATCACAAGATATCAATACAACACATTGATATAATAAAAACTCTTTCAAAACCATTTTCATTACCAAAATAAAAGAAAGTTAAAACTTTGTATTTATTTTTCATCAAAAAAAATGATGGCTTGTAGAGGAAGCCGAAAATCAAATAATGGTCACGGCGGCGGAGAAGTCGTTGTCGCCGCATATGTATGGAAAGAAAAACATTCCCTTTTTTTCATTTAGTAAAACGCTTCGTATAAAAATATTCCTTTTGAATAAACGTAAAATGTCAAAGGGGTTTATACATTGTACAAAAGAAATTTGTGTATAAAACAAAATATGCCTCAATGAATGGAGATTGAGACGAAGTCCCTTAAAAAGATCATTTTTAAATAAAATATATCTATTATGTGTATTCACGACATGTAAACATAATGAAAGTATAAATACAATATACGACATAATAATATCATGACATAATTTGAAAGTAGGAGATTAACCCAAAGAATGGAAGTTGGGTTATGAAATTCCCTTACCTTGCATCTTGTCCTGACTCGACCGTTCTTTATCCTCCTGAATAATAAACTAGAGTTAATATATACCTTATTAAGAACCATTTTCAATTTCATTATCCTTATTATATCACTTATTATAATGATATGAACATTATGTAATTATTTAAGTTAATAACGGTCGTTTTGTCGGTCTTTGGTACTTGAGTCAACAATAAACTTCTTATAATTACAAGTTGTTCATGTGGTGAAATATCCATTATATCCAGAATTATATTCATTATGTAGATATCATATATATCATATATATACAGTATATACATTCATTCATAATGTCACGTAACATTTAGAGGTAAGAAATGAAATGCACCGTTCATGGAGACGGTAAGCCGTACGTACGCATGAACGCTACTTTCATTTCAATTTCATATTTAATGGAACGAAATCATAATGATATAAATGTATAATATAATTCCAGTATAATATAGTGTATAATACCATTTACTCCATCCTTTATACATCCCACATATGGCATTAACGATTCAAATCACTTTGAGGGGGCGGTAGTCCGCACTTCCTAAAATGAAATTATCGCGTTTTACCCATAATGGAAATCATAAAGTATGCCATAAATGAGAAATACAGAAGCATAAGTAAAAAATAAACATATTATATATCATACATAAAAATAGTGACATCTTAATGGCCACCTTTGAAGGTGTTATATGAGTGTTGAACAATCATCGTTTCGTGAGGCAGAAATTCGCCATCCACAGAAACTGTATGTTCTTTAACCATTAGATGTAGGTGTGTGTAATTGTAACTCGAATACTTTTTATAACAACATCCTAGTATATTGAGGATACTGGTGTTGTTACAAAAGAAATGAATAAAAAGAGTTTAGGGGGTTGGAGAAGAAAAATAAAACAAAACAACATTAGAGAAGACATTACCTCAAAATCGGGTAACTCTTTTTGATTTGAGCCAAAGGCTTCCATGGGAAGAGTTCTGCCCAAAGTGAGGCTTCTAGGAGTAAGAGAGGGATGTTGGGAGAGTATTTGGGCAGAGTTTGGCCGATCCAAATGGCTTGAAGGTGTGAATAAGGTGGGAGAGGTGGGGGCCTTTTATAAGTGGAGAGGAGGGGCTTTTTTGGAAAGATTGAAATGTTACATTATTCCACAATTCTTTTAGGATTATAAAGGTCCCACACTTATATAATTCTAGGATAAGGTGATAAGGGTTCTAAATCCCCTCATCCAATTGGCTTTGGAAAAGTGTAAGCCTTGGATTTTTCATTATCTTCCCATTTTATTTAAATCGTTAAATAATGAGGTCATCGCTACATCATCATGATGTCATGAATAATTTAATTTATTTAATGTCTACAGATTATAAAAAAATACTATGATTTAGGAAATCTTTTTAGCTTTCTAATTAATATTTATAGTCAAAATTTGGACTTCTGTAACCCTACTTAAAAAATGTTTTAGTAAAACAACTCATGTTTGTGTCAATTTAATTTTAACATTAAATATATATGTATTAATGTCATTTTCCAACCAAAGTGGCTCCATGGGGTCCCCAAGTTGACCCATGGGTTGTCTTGGTCGGCCATGACTCATCCAATAGGATTAGTACAAGTGTCATGCTCATCCCATATTATTAAAAAATTATTTTTACCTTAAACTACACTAATTACCTCTAATCGCGATTAAGAACTTAAAAGTTACTATTCACCAAAAAATTATTTTGATCTCATTGAACCAAATTTTACTTCTTAATGACAACCATGTATGTCGGATTTTTGAAAATGAAATCACAGAAGTGGTAATATTTCATTTAAACGAAAAATCAGTTATTTAACTAGCACTTAGTGGTTTCACTATTCATCAAAAATTGAAGTTTTTCAGAACAAGGCCAAAATTTCACCCTAAGATATAATTGATATTCCTAATTTAAAAATGATGTCTATTTTACAAAATTCCAAACATATAAGTTGCATTAATTAATTTTATAATTAATTCCCGCTGTCACAACAAATAGCGTGTTTTAAGAAACAATTTATATCAAAAGATTGACAATTGTTTATGTCCAATTTCAAAGTGAAATTAATTCTAATGAACACCATTGGATAAAATGGTAAAAATATATTCTAATTATACTTTAAAACCACTCAATAATATAACTTATCACTATAAATTATTTTGATTAAAAAATTTGTTTTAATTATTTTTCACTATTCATAAAAATTTGGAAGTTCTCAGAAAATTACAAAAAATTCAACATAGGCTAATTTCAATATTAGGAATACAAAAATGAAGTCCATTTTGAAAGATAAAATTTCTATAATTTTAAAAAGTCGTTATTACTATTCATAACAGCTACTTTGATTAGTTGCAGTGTATTAGAACTCGATGTTGCGTACAATGCAGGCTATTACATTATTGAATGAGAAGCGTATCATGGAAGCTCGGGGTGTTACATTCTCCCCTCCTTCAATAAATTGCGTCCTCGCAATTTGAAATTTTTTTCTTTGAAAATTAAAGGTTGAAAAGAGAAAATACCTTTTGTGAAAAACCCACATCGTAAATAAGATTAATAAAATTTAGCCTTAATAAAAGGGAAATGGAAATAAGAAAGTCACCATCAAATTATGATCTCGATAAGGAGAACATTGGTGGAAATTAGAGACATATAATTGGAGGAAAAACGTAAATATTTGTAGGGAGTGATTGAGGTCATCAATCACAATCAACTGTCAAATTGAGGGCCCCAAAGCCTTAAATCTATGTTGATTTAAAATATCATCTGTTCAACAAGGCATAAGGTATTAGGATAACACATTTTTTGATTTAATATCCCTTTACTAAAGTTTAAGAATTAATTTATTCATTGAATAAGTGATAGGTATATATATATTTATGCTTGACAATTAGATTTTCAACCTTCAACTCATATTTCACTCAAAAAGATAATAGAACTCAAAAATATTATACTTATCTTAATTGTATAAGGTTCAAATTTTAACACATACCATTTAGATTAGTAAAATTATTTTGTAATAACCAGGGACTTCCTGTAGGCTAGTGGTAGGAAATAAAGGCCTGTCGCACTATGGTTGTGGGTTTGATTCCTGTAGCTTTGTCCGACGCGACGGGTTATGCCCCACCCTGTAGGTTGTCCTTTTCCAAAAACTATAGTATTATAGTATTCCAAAAATAATCTTCAAAAATGTTTTATCCTTAAATAATACTATCCAAAGATCAACTTAATCAACTCCAACCTTTATAGTTATCCAAAATACCTCCGTCCAGACTTTTTCTAAAAGGTCTCTATATTCCAAAATCAATTTATCAGATTCCCCAAACAAAGTAAAGAATCTCTTATTGTCACATACTAAAAATATAATTACCTTCATCATATTAAAACCTTACTGAAATCAACAAGTACTGCAGTATAATACTTATATATATATATATATATATATCACATTATTCTAATAACCAGAATATAATCCATGAGTCCAAAGGCACCAATACATTAATTATTTTGCTTCAACTGTAGTAACAACATAAGATTGTCCTTGATCCCTTGGCCTTTTCTGAGGTGAGTTTCCCTGACGCTTAAGACATTCATTTGCATAATGCCCCATTTCCCTAAAATTGTAGCATTCAACATTGATATCCTCTTTCTTTCCCTTACAATCACGAGCCTGGTGACCTTTTTCTCCACATTTGTAACAAACTCCCATTCCTTTTAGGCAAGTACCAGGGTGATTCTTCCCATAATTATCACATAATGGAAAATCCTTCTTTCCCTTTTTCCCTTTATCTGTCTCTTGTTCCACCGTTCTCTTCTTCTCTTGCTTTACTTTGTTGTCATAAGACTTAGAGAATTCCATTTCTGTCTTGATAGAACACGAGACAATATCTTTGTATGACGAGAAGGTTTGTGAGACTAATGCTCGACGGAGAAATGGTTTTAACCCATCAAAGAAACGATCAATCTTACTTCTTGGGTTACGTATATAATCTGCAGCATACCTCGCTAACCTTGTAAAGTTGGCCTCATACTTTGCGACATTCTCATCCTCCTTTTGTTTCAGACTCAGAAATTGCCTTTCCATATCTGCTCTATGGTCATGAGGAAAGTATTTTTCTAAAAAAAAATCTTTGAACTCCATCCATTCCATATTCGATATGTCATCATCTTCCTTTGTGTTTTTAATCAATGACCACCATTGATCAGCATCTCCAGTGAGGCGGTAAACTGCCATGATAACCTTTTCCCTTTCACTACTCCCCAAGGCGTGGAATATTTTTTCTCTAAGGATTTTATCCATTGCTCAGCTACTAATGGATTTGTACTCCCATTAAAGGTTGGTGGTTGTTGCCTCATTAAGCGGTCTAACATTGATCCTCCACGTTGCGGATCAGGGTGCTCCATACGAGTAAGGTTTTTATTCATAACCTACGTGAGTTGTCCCAGTACGGTGAGAAGCTGATCAGCACCAGTTGTATCACTAGCTCCACCATAATTATCTTGAGAAGGAGGGCAATCCCTACACGGAGTTCGTGCATTGATACGGTTTCCATTCCTTCCACTAGGTGCCATTTCTAAATAATGGCATAAACTAGATTAGTTTATGAATCAAAATACATAATTCCATACTTGTAAAACACTTAACATAAATTGAACTAATTATGGATATAATCCATAATTATAAAAATGTTTTCTTTGAGGAAGTATATACTCGTAACCCTTCATAGTGGTTTGTAAAGAAAATGGGAATTATCCTAAGCATATCCCCCGGGAGTTTCATAACCAAGAGTGCAGCAAGGCCCATTGTCGTGCACCAGTTCCCGTTCGAGTCTAGCTCAAAGCAGTGTTTTCGGGTTTTACACCTAGGTACATCTGTGCCAGAGCCGCCTCTACCTGCTCGTATCCAGACAGGGATGTATTACTCGGAAAACTCACAAAATCTCTACAATACCAAAATTTTAGGAAGTTCTTCTATACTAATCCTCAAAGTTTATCTTAGGTCTACGTGATCTAATCAGATTTTTTCTAAATCTAGCTTCCAAGGTTAGTACTAAACTGCCTCTGATACCAACTGTAACGCCCCGACCCCAGCTACCCAGAGTCGGTGAATTACTTCGTAACATTGGCATGATCACAAAAGATCAAGTCTCGAAAGACCGATTAGTTTAGTAGCCTTGGAAACACTAGATACATTCATAAATGTTACATTACATCATAAAGTGAAAAACTAATAACAAAGTCTTCATAGTCCACACTCATATCCTCTTCTGACTATCCCTGCAGGTCATTCATAAAATACTTCTTCACATCCTGGAAAATATTAAAACATTGAAAGGGGTGAGCTCAGATGCTCAGTAAGGATAACAATAATGTGGAAGCTTTCATAAATAAACATAAAAAAAATTTAAGGCAATGTATAACTAAAACAAAATCCTTTTAAACTTGAACATCAACATAATATGGAAAAAGTAAAATGAGATAATGCCATTCAATTCTTCACATGGATATTCTACTGGTCGAATAATCACATGAAATATCAATAACCACTTTCATAATGAGGGAATGTATAATGCCAGACATTCTGAAACATTTTGTCAAGGCCTCGTCCAAGACGTCTAAAATGATTAAGGCCTCGGCCAAAACCATAAATCAAATTGGGAAAGGGCCTCGGCCAATTCCACGTCTAGTTGTCTCATGAGACCTACCGATGCATCGAGGAGCTATAGCGGGCTCCACCCGTCACTTATTAAGTACAATAAATTCCCCATATGAATAGGTTTAAACATATCATAAACCATAACATAATCGTATCACATAAAACATGCATAAAGGAAAAATAAAATTTCCACATTTCAATCAAAAGATATCAATACAACACATTGATATAATAAAAACGCTTTCAAAACCATTTTCAATACCAAAATAAAAGAAAGTTAAAACTTTGTATTTATTTTTCATCAAAAAAAATGATGGCTTGTAGAGGAAGCCGAAAATCAAATAATGGTCACGGCGGTGGAGAAGTCATTGTCGCCGCATATGTATGGAAAGAAAAACATTCCCTTTTTGTCGTTTAGTAAAACGCTTCGTATAAAAAGATTCCTTTTGAATAAACGTAAAATGTCAAAGGGGTTTATACATTGTACAAAAGAAATTTGTGTAAAAAACAAAATATGCCTCAATGAATGGAGATTGAGACGAAGTCCCTTAAAAAGATCATTTTTAAATAAAATATATCTATTATGTGTATTCACGACATGTACACATAAAGAAAGTATAAATACAATATACGACATAATAATATCATGACATAATTTGAAAGTAGGAGATTAACCCAAAGAATGGAAGTTGGGTTATGAAATTCCATTACCTTGCGTCTTGTCCTGACTCGACCGTTCTTTAACCTCCTGAATAATAAAATAGAGTTAATATATAACTTATTAAGAACCATTTTCAATTTCATTATCCTTATTATATCACTTATTATAATGATATGAACATTATGTAATTATTTAAGTTAATAACGGTCGTTTTGTCGATCTTTGGTACTTGAGTCAACAATAAACTTCTTATAATTACAAGTTGTTCATGTGGTGAAATATCCATTATATCCAGAATTATATTCATGATGTAGATATCATATATATCATATATATACAGTATATACATTCATTCATAATGTGACGTAACATTTAGAGGTAAGAAATGAAATGCACCGTTCATGGAGACGGTAAGCCGTACGTACGCATGAACGCTACTTGCATTTCAATTTCATATTTAATGGAACGAAATCATAATGATATAAATGTATAATATAATTCCAGTATAATATATTGTATAATAACATTTACTCCATCCTTTATACATCCCACATATGGCATTAACGATTCAAATCACTTTGAGGGGGCGGTAGTCCGCACTTCCTAAAATGAAATTATCGCGTTTTACCCATAATGGAAATCATAAAGTATGCCATAAATGAGAAATACAGAAGCATAAGTAAAACATAAACATATTATATATCATATATAAAAATAGTGACATCTTAATGGCCACCTTTGAAGGTGTTATATGAGTGTTGAACAATCATCGTTTCGTGAGGCAGAAATTCGCCATCCACAGAAACCGTATGTTCTTTAACCATTAGATGTAGGTGTGTGTAAGTTTAGCTCGAATACTTTTTATAACAAAATCCTAGTATATTGAGGATACTGGTGTTGTTACAAAAGAAATGAATAAAAAGAGTTTAGGGGGTTGGAGAAGAAAAATAAAACAAAACAACATTAGAGAAGACATTACCTCAAAATCGGGTAACTCTTTTTGATTTGAGCCAAAGGCTTATTTGGGAAGAGTTCTGCCCAAATTGAGGCTTCTAGGAGTAAGAGAGGGATGTTGGGAGAGTATTTGGGCAGAGGTTGGCCGAGTCAAATGGCTTGAAGGTGTGAATAAGGTGGGAGAGGTGGGGGCCTTTTATAAGTGGAGAGGAGGGGCTCTTTTGGAAAGATTGAAATGTTACATTATTACACAATGATTTTCGGATTCTAAAGGTCCCACACTTATATAATTCAAGGATAAGGTGATAAGGGTTCTAAATATATTCATCCAATTGGCTTTGGACAAGTGTAAGTTTTGGATTTTGCATTATCTTCCCATTTTATTTAAATCGTTAAATAATGAGGTCATCGCTGCATCACCATGATGTCATGAATAATTTAATTTATTTAATGTCTAAAAATTATAAAAAAAAATACTATGATGTAGGAAATCTTTTTATCCTTCTAATGAATATTTATAGTCAAAATTTGGACTTGTGTAACCCTACTTAAAAATTGTTTTAGTAAAACAACTCATGTTTGGGTCAATTTAATTTTAACATTAAATATATATATATTAATGTCATTTTCCAACCAAAGTGGCTCCATGGGGTCCCCAAGTTGACCCATGGGTTTTCTTGGTCGTCCATGACTCATCCAATAGGAGTAGTACAAGTGTCATGCTAATCTCATATTATTAAAACATTATTTTTACCTTAAACTACACTAATTACCTCTAATCGCGATTAAGAACATAAAAGTTACTATTCACCAAAAAATTATTTTGATCTCATTGAACCACATTTTACTTCTTAATGAAAACCATGTATTTCGGATTTTTGAAAATCAAATCACAGAAGTGGTAATGTTTCATTTAAACGAAAAATCAGTTATTTAACTAGCACTTAGTGGTTTCACTATTCATCAAAAATTGAAGTTTGTCAGAACAAGGCCAAAATTTCACCCTAAGCTATAATTGATATTCCGAATTAAAAAATTATGTCTATTTTACAAAATTCCAAACATATAATTTGCATTAATTAATTTTATAATTAATTCCCGCTGTCACAACAAATAGCGTGTTTTAAGAAACAATTTATATCAAAAGATTGGCAATTGTTTATGTCCAATTTCAGAGTGAAATTAATTCTAATGAACACCATTGGATAAAATGGTAAAAATATAGTCTAATTATACATTAAAACCACTCAATAATATAACTTATCACTATAAATTATTTTGATTAAAAAAGTTGTTTTAATTATTTTTCACTATTCATAAAAATTTGGAAGTTCTCAGAAAATTACAAAAAATTCAACATAGGCTAATTTCAATATTAGGAATACAAAAATGAAGTCCATTTTGAAAGATAAAATTTCTATAATTTTAAAAAGTCATTATTACTATTCATAACGGTTACTTTGATTAGTTGCAGTGTGTTAGAACTCGATGTTGCGTACAATGCAAGCTATTACATTATTGAATGAGAAGCGTATCATGGAATCTTGGGGTGTTACAAATTTCATATATATATAAATTTAATTGGGATAATTAATTATTAGGGTTTATTTTAATTAATTTTAATGTATAATCATTTTTCACTTAAATATATCTTCCAAAAAACTGTTTTTTTAATCGTAAAAATAATCTTATAGTAAAATGTTAAAAGGTACTAATTGAAATGATATTAATTATATTTATATTCATAAAATGGTTCATATTTATCATTAATAGCAATGAAAAATTAAACAGGTAATTTTAAATGATGCAATTTAAAGAAAATAAATTACATTATTTGAAAATTCAACAACTTTCACTATTCATAGAAAAATAAATCATTTTGTAACAATACATGAACATAAATGTATTTTAGTTTTATATGGTGATTTAAAAAATGAATCTAGTTTTATCAAATTAATTTTCTAAAATTTTAATGAATAATTTATAAGTTTTTCTCAAAACATATTATAAAATCATTTTTAAAGAAAACATACTTTTTGAGGTATAACATATATTTATTAAATACTATGTGTTTGGATCATAAATAATTTCTCAGAGTTTTTATATTGATATGTATATTGATTTATGTTTCATAAATAATTTTCTACTAATCATACATTCAAAATTAATGGATATTTTTTAATGTTACATGTTAAATAATAATAATAATACATGGTTTATTGAAGTTATTGTTACATGTCATTTATGATATCAAACATAGTTTTATTTTTAAAATATTATGTTGTTATATTCTCTCACCTTGATTTGATATATTTTTCATTATCAATTTAAACTTAAAAATAGTGATTAAAGGTTTGAAATTTGGAAGAACCTTTTTTTTTGAAATCTCACACTATAAAAATAGTTAGTAAAACATCCTCTTGAAAAATGAAAAGGAAAATACAAATGTCATATGGGAGAACACAAAAAAATGTTTAATGTTTTGGTGAAATTTGGTTGAAATTGAAGATAAGACTATGGAAGAAATTAATAATTCATAAAAAATTATGTATACTGGTAGAGATAATTGATGTTAATAAGGTTAATTATCATGAGAATGTTAATGAACATTAAACGATAAACCAAATGATGTGAATAGAAAATATATTCCTTGAAAATTTTGTTAATTGGATACCATATACATTCTGAGATCGGTTTATAGTAGTTATGTAATTCATTATCATATAGACTATGAATATAAAGAAGATATACTTACTTGATATGTATAATTTCAACTTAATAAAATTTCCCAAGAATCTTGTCGTTTACACTAAATGATGGGTATTCAAGATGTATATTATTGACAGAAGCACTAAAATAAACTTTTAATTGATCATATATTCCACCTAAGACTAAAAAAATATTCCCCATTTCCCAAATACAACAAATATGGTCCACATAATTTTAAATTTTACATTAAATGAATAATACTTTATATGAATAAATAATAAATTTTACTTCAAAATTTCTAAAAAATGATCATCTTATATTTATCTACAACTATATAAACTAAAATCCCAATTAATCTAAATATTATATAGATTAAATATTTTTTCCCTCACAAGGGTCTCATACCTTATATCATAAATCCAAAAAATTTTAATTTCATTATTCCAAAATAAACTATTATATTAATCCTAATGGTTATATATATACCTCATCCAAATGAATCAAAACCCAAAATATAATTTATCAATTCAAAATTAAAAATATTGGATCCTATAATATTTTCTTATAAGAAAATTAAAATTTTACCATCAAATATATATTGTAAAATCAATTTCTTACAAACCATTACTTCACATAGTCTAGTGGTCTGTGAATCATGCTTGTCACCCTTTGGTTGTGGGTTTAAACCTAGTGACCTTAACCTATGTGCCGATTTTTCATAAAACACATCAGTTTTTATATTAATAAATCTATATAAGAAATATAAATTAAAAAATATAGAATAATGTGATGAACATCCTCAACAACTAGAATTAGTCATAAAATCACTTTTTAACCACTAAGTTTTTCTATACAGCTTATTTTTATTTTCAACATAAAATAGTATTAATGAAAAATTATTAAATAAACATAAATGATCACATTAACCCAAATTTTATCAATTCCTTTAAACAAGTCCCCATAAAATGTGAAGTCATTATTTCTGAAAAAATTGTTTTCTTTAAAAAATAATATAACTAATGTTTTTTACAAAAAATGTCTCCAAAAATAATCTTAACAATATTAGATATTCATTACATAAAACATAAAAATGGATATATATATATATATATATATATATTCATAAAATCATATCATTAACCATTTTCATAGTATACCAAGAAACATTAGGTTTATCCCATATCACTATGGAATATCATATGTTTCCATTGTTTTTGTTTTTTAATTCTTCAACATTATTCGTACGGGAAACATGAATTATCCCAAGAATATAACTTGGGAGTTTTAAACCAAGTAAGGTTTAAGGGAACACTCAACAGACACTATAATGGTGGTTGAGATATACTCGAACAACAATTTCTACTATTATTTCCCCTATATTAAATTGTTCCAAAATGACATCATCTTGAAGTATCTATACAGTGATATATTGGAAGGGAAACCACATAATTTATTAATTTAAATAAAAAAATAAGTAGTCCTTGATCTGATACCATTTATAGAAAACCATTCATTTAACACATTTTATTATGCTATTTTTAATACAAATACTCCTTAATGATGATCAATAAAATTCATGATTAATAGTGTCTTTGGAAGAATATGTATATAAAAAATCAAAAGAAAATAAAATATAATTTTTTTATTCTGCTTATTAAGATACTAAATATCTTTATGATTATAATACTATATCAGATTACCTAGTGGATACATGAATGAAATGGATGAGCTAAAAATATGATTAAGGGAATAATCATTATAACGAATCATATCATGTTAATCAAAGCTACAACATTATATCATAAAGATAAGGATCATGAGTAATAACATGGTAGAATAACATAATAAAAATCGTATAATAATTTCATATCAATATAATAAAAGTGGAAGAAAAATTTGACATGAAACGAAAAATATTCAAGGATACAAAACATAGGAAATATCAAATTGTTGAAAAACTCCCATAGTGGATTAGTTTTACTCTCTATTTCCTTAAAAAACATATCATGAGAAAAAATCATTACTCAATCCATTAGAGTTCAATATGACAAAACCCATAATAGCATGTTCATGATTCTGTCTTCTATAAAATGGAAATCAATTAAAATGCTTAAACATAATTATTTCTTATGGAAATAAAATGGTTTTAATAATATTTCCTCATTTCATAATCAAAAGAAATTTTTTAAAGAATTAATGTTCTAATTGAACATGATCAATGAATTACTCTTTAAAATGAAGGGATAAAAATGTAGTTATATATGTAATATATATATATATATATATTTGATGTAATTAAAAAAAATAATGGATATCATCATCGATGAAAATTTCTTTAAATGATCATATCATATATTTATTGAGGAAAATCACCTTTTAAAATTAAAATCACTTTTTTATATATAAAGTTTTAAATAATATTATAAATAAAATTTGTTTCAAAAAACATGGAAACTTTTAAATAATTTTTCTAAAAATTCATTTTTTATGATGGAATGAAATTTCATTCATGCTATTTATGTAAGTTGAAATTTTTCCTTTTATGATCTTTTTAAAAAAGACAATAATTTCATTGTTCAAATAATTAAAATAATATTCCTTTTAGAAAAATTATTAAAAAATTGAAACATATTAAAATTTATCTTTATAGATCACACCTGAATATTAGAAACATTATTAAACATATTTTAAGAAAGCCTATAGATTTTAATGAAGAATATTTTAGATATAAAAGAAGTAAAATGATCAGTATTATATAGAGATAAATTTCATCTGGTATATTTAATCAATAAAGGTTGAAATGGAAACCAAATATTTAAAAAAATCCAAAATAATTAATAAAAATATTTATTGGGGTCAATAAAATAAATTTATATTATTTCCCCAAAGAACCTTTAAAATAAATAATCTGGAAATGAAACAAATTGTAACATAATATAGATAATTATTTTCTAACATTAAAATAAAATCATATAAATGAACTAAACTAAATTATAAAATTAAATACCATTATTATGAAGTGTTCCTAATATAATATGTGATAGGTAATGTGTATACACCATATAAATTAAATTGGTTCAAAATATTAAAATATTCCTCAATGGATTGAAATTAAGATGAAATCACTTACCTTATCTCTGACTCATCATGTATGTTACTTATCTTCTAGAATAATAAATATATATATATATTATTTAGTTAATATAAAAAATTAAATTTTATTATTCCTTTATTTTTTCTTATTATAATTTTATATTTAATTACAGAATAAATTGACTTCAAGTGATATTTTGTGACAATATCTTGTTTATATATCAAAAATGTGATCAATAGGTTGACTATAGTGGACGAGCTCATTATTTCATTATATAATGTATATTAATAATGAAACATTTATCAATATTATAAATAAATTATAATTTTAAAAACACCCATAAAATGTCGTTAAGAAAATTTTACTACATTTCAATCATGGATATGATATGTTGTACGTACACATGAGTAACAATTCCATTTTTCAATGATAATTATTAAAAGAATATATTCAGTAATTTTCATTAAAGGAAATTAATTATATCATAAATAATATATAATATATTTTAATATTCTTATATATGTCATCGATGTGATTCTGTGATGAACAATGATTCACATCGATTCATGGAGGTCATAGTCCATATTTGTGTCTGAACGATGTAATCATTTTTTTCTAGATGGAAATGTATTAAATTAAATGATATTTTATCATTAAATAATTTTAAATATTTCGTTAATATTGTTAAACCACATGGTTCTCTAAAAATAAATTTAAATTAATGAAATTTTGTTTAAGGTAGATATTTATAAAAAGCCTATAAATATAATTTTACTACTTATATGTTCTGAATCATGAAAAATGGTCATCAATAATTGTGTTCAGTATTTTATTTGTAGTCTATAGAAACCAACTTTTTTTTGGTGAATAGTAATATACCCTTATGAATAATAAGATGATTAGTAATATGACCATAATGGATAGTAAATTTTATTTTCATTTCATTTTCTTAAGGCTTTAAGATAATGACATCTTGATTAATTTTTCAATGTGATATAAATGTAGTTATATTTTTTAAATTATTAATTTTTGAACTAAGTCTGATTTTATTTAAAAATTACATTAAAACTATTTAGAAACTTATTTTCAAATAATGGACTTAATTTTTGAGTTCTACACATAGATAAATGGTAAGGGTGATTTATTTGGATTTTTCTGAAACAATTTATTTTTCAGTGAATATTAAAAAATACAGTTTTGTGTTTTGGTGTGTTAATGATATCCTTAATGATGTAATGATGATATCATAAATCTGTTTTACATGTGTATAGTAAATTTATTTATTAGGAGTCTCAAGTGTCTTATACCATGGGAAAATGCAATGGGTAAGCCCATGATTTTGCAAATACCACTAATGAGGTGTCCCTACGAAATTATTAAAATACTTCCACACTTTTTCTATAAATACCATCCCATTCCATCATTATATTCAATCAAAATTACACATCAAGGAATATATGGCCTCCATAACTCTTTATTAGTCCTCTTAGGAGTTCCAAAATCCACCAAGGTCCCAAACTACATGTTCTATGAGTCACTCTACAAGGTAAGAAAATTATCAAATTCATTTTTTCCATTCAAGTTCTCATTTATGTGGTTTAGAATTAAAGAATCCATAACATGTTCTTATTTTAATCATTTTCTTGCTCTATTCTATATTATGATACATTTTTGGATGGGTTACCTCTGTCCTCTTTCACTTTTATGTTTTCTAAAACCCTGTTGCACAGCCATTGTGCTGTGAAATATTTTTAAGGCATTTCTCAATTATTATTTTATTTTGAGTTCCAATATTTTCTTACTCTTTCTTCAAATCTTCTTATCCTAGAGACATGAAATCACCAAAAATAATTTATATTATAAATTTTCTCTTGTTCATGGGAAATTCATCATCATTATTCTTCTCCTCTCCCACATAATCAAGGAATAAAAACATTGTCTCTGATGTGTCGAATTACTGACATAGTGGATGATGTGATTTCAATTTACATTAATTATTTCAATTATAGTAATAAAACCATTTCTATGGTATAACTAGGTTATAATATATGTATTATATCTCATTAATGGTTTTGGATTTATTTTGTACTCATGGTTTGAATTTATAAGACAAAATGATGTTGTGATTATAAAAGAACCAATAAAATGATCTAAACGAACATCATTAATGTTTTAACTTATGAATCATCATCATATAAAAAATATAAAATTAATAAATAGTATAAATTATGGTACTAAAAATATTTAAATACCTTTCCATTACAATTCTGTAGTTTCACTTACAATTGACAAGAACAATCCATCATGAACCAATCATGTAAATCATGTAAGGAACCCACCCAAAACTGTGCACAGAACAAAATACTAACAATTAAGGGTTGAAATGACGTTATTAAATGATGATATAAGATGTTTTAAACAAGAAAATGTTTCTATAAAATAATAATAACAGTCTTTTAACCATTATACAGGATTTTTAAACATGTTTGATGTAAGACATACCTGATGTAATGAAATTCCTAACCTGATTTCCATTCATTGGGGTAACATCCTACTTCATTATTTATGTGGTATTAAAATTTTTCGTGTGATGGGTTTTGGGTATAATATGTTGAATAATGTGTATTAATAGTGTGTATACATACTTCATTTCACACTACACTGTGTCACTTCAATTATATGATATTTATAATGGACTTTACTTTTAAAATCCTCTTTTAAAATTCTTTATTATGGAATTAAAAAGAAATGTATTTATGCTATTCTTCATGTTGTATGATTATGTTTTAGTTCCTAGGAATTGTTTATGATGAAGGGTGGGACCTATATATCCTTCCAATGAAATGGGTATGTGTACGCTGGAGGTCGTCCGTTTGGTAACACAAAGTGTAACTGCAATGGTTACATAGATTGTAAGGTAGTTGTGATCGTTACAAATTATAATGCAGCCAAGAGGGTTAGAAGATTATATATGTAATTCCCCAAGATAAATCTATGCTTCTACGTATTTTATTATGTATTTTGGAAGTATAAAGATTCACAATTTATGTTTATATATATATATAGGTTAGAATTGTGACTTTTGAAAATGATTTAATACGTTACAGGTATCCATGGACTAATGTGTCCATTCCTTCTTTTTATATCCCTTACTAAGTTATTTTTTATAATACCCAGTTTTAAATTATTTTTATAGGTTAATGGATGTGCAAGACAAATAATTAATCCATGTTAAATGTTGAATAATTATCAAGGAATCTTGTTTTATTTTTTAATGTTTTAAATTTTGAAAAAAATGGAAACTGTTTCTATGGTATCCACTATGTGACAATGTGTAACGTTATGAATGTATTATGTCCAAAATATCTAAATTCTAAACATAAAAAGAACCTCAGTGTAAAATTAAAGGTTTTCTTGACTAAATTCAAGATTATGTATTTTATAAGGTCGGGTCCTTATAGTTGGTATCAGAGGATGGTTTATATAACATTAGGGATTAAGATGTTGTTAAAATAATTCTATAAATGATTTTTATTATATCATTATTTTGAGATTTTATATCATTTAAATATTAGCATGTTGATTCATCTAATATTTGTTTTTTCAAAATGGTTGTATGTAGAAGGAATATGTGTGTAGAATAGGAGAGGCACTGAAAGAACGACATCCTTCCAGATATACAACACGTAATGGTAGGGATAGGAACCAGGCATTTTCTGACAGTAATGGCTCAGCTAATGTAGAAAATAACTGGTGGTGGCATCCATGAAAGAGAAAAAAATGTAGGTACCATAATGTAACATGATAGTAGTGGAAACTTTTATGAGACAACACCCTCTGCCTTTCAATGGATCTTCTCACCCAGTAATAGCTGAATGATGGATCAAATCCCTTGATAAGATATTCAATGTTATGGGATGTTCAAAAAATCAAAAGGTAAGTCTTTCCATTTATCATTTTGAAGTTGAATATGATCTGTGGTGGTTAATGGTAAGGAGTATGAGTGTTAGAGATGATTTTTATGCCTTATAGTGGGATTAATTTAAAATACTTTTCCTTGAAAATATTTTCCTAAGGTGGTGCGACATAGGATGGAGAAGAAATTACTTGAATTGAAGCAAAAGGATGAGGATTAAGTGGCCATGTATGAAGAGAAATTCACCCGACTGGAGAGGTAAGATCCAAATTTAATTCTGGACCATGATAGGAAAATCAATCTATTTTATATAGGATTGAAGCCAAGGTATCAAAGGGAGTTGGCCTCTCATGAATTTAAAAGATACAAGAAACTTGTCTAATGTAATGAGAGGGTAGAGATGGAGTTTTTTGTTGATAATGTCCATTTTGGAAATAAGGAGAATAAGAGGTATACATGGAAAGTGATGGGTTGTAATCAACCAACAAAATCTGATGGTAAGAAAATTCAATTTCCAGTTTGTGAAAAGTGTGGCAAGAAACACCAAGGGAATGTCTTAGAAAAAATGAGAAGTGTTTTAAATGTGGTATGTTTGGACATATGGCCTGAGATTTTAGTGAAAATTATCCTATGAATAATCCATAAAAGGAAACAATTATGTGTTCTAAGTGTGTTGAGATAGGTCATTATGTATATTCCTTCCCAATGAGAGATCTAATTGTTTAAAAGAAGCCAAACTATAAGAAGAAAGGTGTAGAGAGATCCACTCAAACTACGTCAGTAGATAACTAGCCATCCAATGTAGTTGTATCCATAACATTGTTTATTAATTCATATTTTTCTAATGTTTTGTTTGATATAGGGTCTAAAAATTCCTTCATCTCTGAGAAATTTTCAGGTAAATAAGAAATATCACCACATCAAATGAGACAAGAGCTTATTTTTAAAACACCGTGAGGAAATATTATACCAAAGGGGAATTATAAGAATTTTTCAATTGAGGTATGTGGAAAGTATTTACCTACAAACCATGTTGTTTTACCCTTAGTTGAGTTTGATGGTAGTCTGGGAATGTATTGGATTTCTTTATATAATGCAATTATTGACTGCAGAGATAATGAATTTTTTTTTCAGAAAGAGTTTCAGTTTATATACAAGAAAGAACCCATACAACTGATAACATATCAATAAGCTGTGAAACTATTGAATTGTGGAGATGAATGATATCTTTATCATATTGATGAAAACATGGGAACTGTTTAGATTAATGATGTGTCAGTGGTAAATTAATACATTGATTTTTTATGGATGCTTTACCTGGTGTCATACCTAATCAGGATGTCAAATTCACAATTGACTTAGTTCCTGATGCTAAGCCAATTTCAAAAAATCCATATTGTATGGATCAAATAAAAATTATTTAATTGAAAAATATATTGAAGGATTTTCTTGATAAAGGCCTCATTTTTCCAAGAACATCACCACATGGAGCTCCTGTTTTTTTTTTGTTAAAAATAAATATGGTTCCATGACACTATGAATTGATTATAGAGATTTTAATATAATAACTATTAAAAACAAGTATCCATTTCCTCACATCGATGACTTGTTTGATTAGCTACATAGATCTCAGTACTTTTCCATGATTTACTTAAGAGATGGATACTATCTAGTGAAGGTGAATGAGGTTGACGTCCATAAAACAACCTTTTGTACTACATATAGGAATTATAAATTTGTTGTTATTCCCTTTCTATTAACTAATTCACCTGCTGTATTCATGAATCATATGAGTAGAGTATTTTATGTGTTCTTGGATAAGTTTTTGGTTATATTTATTGATGAAATTATGGTATTTTCTAAAAATAATGAAGAACATGAAAACAAAATCTAAGTGTTTTTTACAACCTTAAAGAAAAGAAACTGTATGGGAAATTCAGAAAGTGTTATTTTTTTCAACATATTTCTTTTCTTGGGAACCATGTAAATAAGGATTGAATAATACTGGATCCTACCAAAAAAAAATTAGTTGATGAATGTCCACTTCACAGAAATGTTACTGATATTCGTATATTTCTTGGATCAGTATGTTATTACTGATGTTTTGTTAAGAAATATTCATGGTTATCTATCTTGAAAACTAAGTTAACACATAAATGGGTTAAATTTGTTTGGACAGAAGAATTGGATCTTTTTTTATGAACTGGATATGAGATTGGAAAATGCTACAGTTTTGGCCTTAACTTCTAGAAATGGTGAGTTTTTCATCTACAGTGATGATTCTTTAAAGGGACTTAGATGTGTTTTGATACAGAATAATCAGGTAATTGATTATCATATGATACAACTTAAACCTCATGAGTTAAATTATCCCAAACATGATTTCCAATTCAAAGATATGGTTTTCGCTTTGAAAATTAAGAGGAATCATTTATAGGGATCTAAATTTCAAATATAAACTGACCATAAAAGTTTGAAGTATATATTTAGTCAGATGGAGTAAAATGTGAGGAAAAGAAGATGGATTGAACAGATAAAGTATTATGATTTCACGATCAATTACCATTCTGGTAAAGAAAAAATGTAGTGGATGACTTGAGTCGAAAAAATCATGTATCATTAACCTTGTTACATTTGGAACATGATCCCTTGATTAATTATTTGATGAATTTTGTTCAAGAAGTTTTTTGTGTAGGGAATATATCTGTTTTGTTTTAGGTTTCAGTGTATTCTTCATTGTCAGATAGAATTATGCGAGTACAGAAGGAAGACTGTGAGTTACATAAAAAGGTAGAATTGGATAATGTGGGTAATATTCTAGAATATAACCTTGATAAAGATTGTGTTTTAAGATTTGGTAAGATGTTTTGTGTTACTTGTGATTCTCAGTTGAAGAAATAATTATTGTGTGAAGCTCATAGTTCTCCATTTTCAGTTCATCCTAGTAGTACTATGATGTATAGAGACCATCAAGAGTATTTTTGGAGGGATGAAATGAAAAGATATATTGTTGATTTTACCATGAAATATTTGACATGTCAATAGTTTAATGTAGAGCATAAATTCCCAGAGGGGTTGGTTTAGCCATTTCTAGTACCAAAGATTAAGTGGGAGAATGTATCCATGGACAGTGTGGTGGGACTACCCAAGACATCTCGAGGTAACAATTCAATTTTGGTTATTGTGGACCGACTGACAAGATCTTCACATATTATTTCTATTTGAGAATCAATGTCTTTGGATCATCTTTCTTGATTGTACCTCAAAGATATAGTTAGGTTGCATGGAGTTCCTCCTTCCATTTTATCTGATCAGCATCCCAGTTTCACTACTAACATTTAGATGGGACATCAAAAGTCGTTGGGCATAAAATTTAATTTCAGTATATATTTTCATCCTCAATTAGATGGGAAGTCATAACGAACGATTCCAACATTGGAGGATATGTTTCGATCTTATTGAATAGACTACCAGGGAATTTGGGATCCAAATATTTCTTTAGTTGAGTTTTTATATAATAATAGTTTTCATTCTAGTATTTAGATTGCAACTTTTGAGGCATTGTATGGGAAGCAGTTTCGCACTCCAAAATTTTAGGATGAAGTCAGTGAAAGAAAGTTTATGGGGCCAGAATTAGAAGATGAAGTGGCTGAGAAAGTGAATATGATCCAGAAACACATGAGTACTTCTCGGAGTATGGAGAAACATCATGTATATAACAAAAAGAAAGAAATATCTTTAGAGGTAGGTGAACATTTTTTCCTTAAAAAATATACTTGGAAATGTGTGATGAATTTCAGTAAGAAAGGGAAGTTAGGTACATTGTTCATCAGTCCTTTTGAAATCTTGGAGAAAGTTGGAACAATTGCAAACCAAGTAGCTTTTCCTCCATGTTTGTCTTAGGTACACAATGTTTTTCATGTTTCGATGTTGAGAAAGTATTGGCCAGATTCTTCCCATGTATTTATCCCAGAAGTAGTCAAGCTGGAAGAGAACCTTTCTTATGAAGAGAAACTGGTTCAGATTCTTGATCATAGGAACATGTATTGAAAAATAATGTAATCCACCATGTAATGGTTTTGTGGAGAAACCAGGTTGTTAAAGAAGAAACATGGGAGTCTGAAAATTCTATGAAGGAAATGTACCCTTGATTATTTAATTATTAAATAAAATTTCGAGGATGTAATTTCCAGAAGGTGGGGATAATGTAACACCCCACATTTCTCTAAAAATAAATTTGAATGCTCGAAATTTTGTTAAAATAGATATTTATAAGTAGCCTATAAACATTATTTTACTACTTATATGTTTCGAATTTCGAAAAATGGCCATCTTCAATTATGTTATGTATATTATTTGGAGTCTATTGGAACCAACATGTTTTTTTGGGGAATAATAACACACCCTTATTAATAATAATATGAACATTAATATAATAATAATGAATAGTAAATTGTATTATTATTTTATTTTCATAAGGATTTAAAATAATGACATATTAATTAATTTTTCAATGTGATATAAAAGCATTTTTGAGTTTCAGCATGTTAATGAAATAATTAATGATGTAATGATGACGTAATAAATCTAGTCAACTTGTGTAAAGTACAATAAGTTATGAGGTGTCCCAAGTAGCTTATACCATCGGAAAATACAATGGGAAATCCCATTTTTTGCAAATAGATCTAATGAGGTGTCCCTTAGAAATTATTAAAATACTCCCTCACTTTTTCTTTATATTCCAACCCATCATTTCATTATATTCATTCGAAATTCCTCAGTAATGAAGTTCTGGCTTCATTACCTCCCTATTAGTCCTCCTAGGGTTTCCCCATGCCCCCAAGGTCACAAACTACATGTTCAAGGAGTTACTCTACAAGGAAGAAAATTCTCAATTTCTTTCTTTTCCACTTCAAGTTCTCTTTTAGGTGTATAGAATTAAATAATCCACACCATATTCTTATTATAATGTTATTATTTATATATTCATGTATTATGATTCATTTTTGGATGGGTGACACTTTTCCTCTTTCATTTTAATGTTTTTTAAAACCATGTTGCATAGTCATTGGGCTGCTGAATTTTAGTAAGGGATTTATCTATTATACTTTTATTATGAGTTCCATTGTTTTCTTATTCTTTATTCATCTCTTCTTACCCAAGAGACATGAAATCACTAGAAATCATGTATATTATGGATGTTCTCATGTTCATGGAAAATTCAACATCATTATTCTTCTTCTCTCCCTCTTATTCAAGGAATAAAAACATTGTATGTAATGTGTCGAATTACTAACATCCTAGATGATGTGATTTTAATTTACATTAATTCTTTCAAGTCTGGTTGTGAAACCATTTCTATGGTTCAAACCTGGTTATAATATATGTATTATGTCTCATTCATGGTTCTAGAATTATTTTTTACTCATGGTTTTAATTTATAAGACAAAATGAGGTTGTTATTATTAAAGAACCACTTAAATGATCTAAACGAACATCATTAATGTTTTATATTATGAATCATACTCATATAAAATATATCAAAATGATAAATAGAATAAATTATGGTTCTAGAAATATCTAAATACCTTTCCATTACAATTTTTTAGTTTCACATCCGATCAATAAGAATAATCGATCATGAACCAATCATTGAAATTATGTAAGGAACTCACCAAAAACAGTGCAAGGAACAAAATACTAACAATTAAGGGATGAAATGAGGAAATTAAGTGATCATATAAGATGTTATAAACATGAACATGTTTCTTTAAAATAATAATAACACTCCTTTAACCATTATACAAGATGTTTAAAAATGTTTGAAATAATACAAGCCCGAGGTAAGTGAATATCTAACCCGATTTCTATTCTTTGGGTTAACATCCTACTTCATTATTTATGTGATATTAAAATTGATTTTGTGATGTGTTTGGTAAATAATATGTTGACTAATGTGTATTTATAGTTTTTATACATACTCCATTCACTATAATATGTGCCACTTCAATTATATGATATTTATAACAAACTTTCCTTTAAAAATCTTATTTTAAAATTTTATTTTACAAAATTAAAAAGAAATATTTTTATGCTATTCATCATGGTGTATGATTATGTAATAGTTCCTGGGAATTTTTTATCATGAAGGGTGGAACCTATATATCCCTCAAATTCATCGGGTATGTGTAAGTTGGATGTCAGCCGTATTGTAACTCCATGTGTAACTGAAATAGTTACACAAATAGTAAGGTAGCTGTGAGGTTTAGAAATTATATTGTAGCTGAGAGGGTTACAAGATTATGTATGTAATTCCCCAAGATAACTCTATGGGTCAACTGATGTTCTTATGTATTTTGGAAGTATCAGGTTTCAAAAATTATGTATATATTTATATTCAGGTCATAAGTATGACTTATGAAAATGATTTCATACATTACAAGTATTCATGGTAAAATGTGTTCTTTCCTTCTTTTTATATCACTAACTGATTTTTTTTCTAATACAAAATTTTAAATTATCTTCACAAATTAATGGATGTGTAAGACAAATAAGGAAGCCATGTTAAATGTTGAAGAATTTTCAACGAATTGTGTTTTAACTTTTAATGTTTTAAATTTTTAAAAAAATGGAAACTGTTTTTATGGTATTCAATATGTGACAATGTGTAATGTTGTGAATATATTATGTCCCAAATCACTAAATATCTAAACATGAAAAGAACATCAATGTAAAAAGAAGTGTTTTATATAATAAATTAAATATTTTGTATTTCATAAGGTCGGGTCCTTATAGTAGGTATAAGAGGATGGTATAGATAACATTAGGTATTATTATGATGCTAAAATAATCCCATAAATGATTTTTACTCTATCAATAATATGAGATTTTATATCATTTAAAGATTACAATGTTGATTCATCTATGTAATGTTTTTTAAGAATGGTTGTCCATAGAAGGAATAGTTATGTTGTAGAGGAGAGGCATCAATAGAATGACATCCTTCTGGATCTATAGCTCAGAAGGGTAGGGATTGGAACCAATCTTTTTGTGACAGTAATGGATATGATAACGTAGACAATAATTGGTGGTGGAAACCATGAATGAGAAAAAAACAGATGTACCACAATGAAACATGATAGTAGTGGAATATTTTATGAGACAACACCCACTGGCTTTCAATGGATCTTATGACCCAGTAGTAGCTGAATGATGGATCAAATCCCTTGAAAAGATATTCGATTTTATGGGATGTTCATAAAATCAAAAGGTAAGTCCTTCTATTTATCCTTTTTAAGTTGAAGCTGATTAGTGGTGGTCAATGTTAATGAATATCAGGAGTAGAGAAGATTTTTATGCCTTAGAGTGGGATTAATTTAAGATACATTTCAGGAAAAATATTTTCCTAAGGTGGTGTGATATGGATGGAGATGAAATTCCTTGAATTGAAGCAAAATTATGAGTATTGAGTGTCTATGTATGAAGTGAACCTCACCAGACTGGTGAGGTATGCTCCAAATCTTATTTTGGATCTTAATAAGAAAAAAAACTCCTTTTACCCAAGAGTAAAGCCAAGGTATCAAAGGAGATTGGCCTCTAGTGAATTCCAATGTTATGAGAAACTTTTTGGATGTGGTGAGAGGGTATAGATAGAGTTTTCTGATGATCATAAGAATTTTGGAAATAAAGAGAAGAAGAGGTCTAGATGGTAATTTATGGGTAAGAATCAACCAAAAAAATTGGTGGTATGAAAATCCAATTTTTTGTTTGGGAAAAGTGTGAAACGAAACACCCTGGGAAATGTCATAGTAAAAAAGTGAAGTGTTTTAAATGTGGTAAGTTTGGAAATATGTCCCAAGATTGTAATGAAAATGATCCTAAGTCTAATCCTAAATAGAACACTGTTTTGTGTTTTATGTGTGGTGAGATGGGTCATTATGTAGATACCTGCCCAAAGAGAGATCCAAATGATGCAAAAAATCTAGACTATACGAAGAAAGGTGTAGTGAGATCCATTGCCACTACATCAAGAGATATAGGTCCATCCAGTGAAGTTGTATCAGAAACATTGTTTATTCCTTCATATTTTTCAAACATTTTGTTTGATATGGGGTCTACACATTCCTTCATCTCTGAGAAAGTTTTTGGTAAATTATAAATATCACCACATCAAATGAGACTAGAACTTATTGTTAAAACACCATGGGGAAATATTATACAAAAGAGGAATTATAAGAATCTTTCTAATGTGGTCTGTGGAAAGACATTACCTACAAACATTGTTTTTTTAACCTTAGTCGCATTTTATGTTATTCTGGGAATGGATCGGATTTTTTTGTCATGAAATGATTTACTACATAGTTAATGAATTTTTTTCAGAAATAATTTCAGTTTATATAGAAGAAGAAACCCATACAATTGGTAACATATCAAGAAGCTGTGAAACTATTGAATCATGGAAAAGAATGTTATCTTTCTCATATTGTTGAAAACTGGGGAACTATTCAAATTAATTATGTGTCATTGGTAAATGAATAGCTTGATTTTTTTCCAGTTGAGTTACCTGGTTTCATACCTAATCAAGAAGTCTAATTCCCAATTGGCTTAGTTCCTGATGCTAAGCCAATTTCTAAACCCCCATATTGTATGGCTAAAATAGAACATATTGAATTGAAAACTATGTTAAAGGATTTTCTTGATTAATGCTTTATTCATCCTAATACTCACCACATGGAGCTCCAATTTTGTTGGTAAAAAAGAAAGATGGTTTCATGAGACATTGCATTAATTATAGATAATTGAATAACATCACTCTTAAAAACAAGTATCATTTTCCTCACATCGATGAATTGTTAGATCAGCTCCAGGGAGCGCAGTATGTTTCCAAGATTGACTTGAGATCTGGATACCATCAGGAGAAGTTGAAAGAGAATGACATCCCAAAAACAGTCTTTCTTACTAGATATGGGAATTATGAATTTGTTGTTATGCCCTTTCAGTTAACAAATTCACTTGTTGTATTCATGAATCTTATGGATAGAGTATTTAATGATTTCATGGATAAATTTTTGGTTGTATTTATTGATGAAATTATGCAATTTTCAATAAATAATGTGGAACATGAAAAACAACAAAGGGTTTTCTTACAAACCCTAATAAAAATAAACTGTATGAAAATTTCAGAAAGTGTGATTTTTTGTTGTAACGTATTTCATTTCTTGGGAACATTGTAAATAAGGATGGAATAATGTTGGATCCTGCCAAAAAAAAAGTGGTTGATGAATGGCCAAGACCCAAAAATGTTACAGATATTCTTAGGTTTCTTGGATTATAAGGTTATTTCCAACGTTTTGTTAATAACATTGCCTGGTTATCTACCCTGATAACTAAGTTAACACTGAATTGGGTTAATTTTTTTTTGGACAGAAGAATGTGATGTTTGTTTTTAGGAACTGAATAAGAGATTGGTGAATGCTCCAGTTTTGGTCTTTAATTCTAGAAATGGTGAGTTTGTCATCTACAATGATTCTTCTTTGAAGGGACTTGGTTGTGTTTTCATACAGAATGATCAGGTAATTGCTTATGCTTCGAGACAATATAAACCTCATGAGTTAAATTATCCCAAATGTGATGTTGAATTGGTAGTAGTGGTTTTTGCTTTGAAAATTTTGAGGCATCATTTATACAGAGCGATATTTCAAATATATATTGACCATAAAATTCTGAAGTATATTTTCACTCAAAATAAATTAATCATGAGGCATAGAAGATGGATTGAACTAAAAAGGATTAGGATGGAACGATCAATTGCAATCCTGAAAAAAATGGGTGGATTCCTTGAGTCTAAAACATCATGAAGCATTTACCATGTTACATTTGGAACATGATCCCTTGATTAATGATTTGATGAATTTTGGCTTAGATGTTGTTGGTGTAGGGAATACATCTATTTTGTTTTAGGTTTTAGTGTTTTCTTTATTGTCAGAAAGAATAAATCGATCATAGAAGGAAGACCATGAACTACATAAAAAGGTATAATTGGTTAAAGTTTGTATGTTTCCAGAATATAACCTTGATAAAGATTATGTTTTAAGATTTGGTATGAGGTTTTGTGTGACTTGGGATTCTTATTTGATGAAAGAATTATTGTGTGAAGCTCATAGTTCTCCATTTTCATATCACCATGGCAGTACTAATATGTACAGAGACCTTCAGGAGTATTATTGGTGGGATGGAATGAAAAGAGATATTGTTGATTTACCATGAAATGTTGGACATGTCAACAGGTTAAAAGAGAGTGGCAGTTCCAAAAGGGGATGTTTCAGCCTCTTCCAGTGCCAGAGTGGAATATTTAGAATGTATCCATGGAATTTGTGGTGGGACTACCTATGAAATCTCAAGGTAACAATTCCATTCGTGTTTTTTTGGTAAGGATGAAAAAATATGCACATTTTATATCTATTCAAGATAAAATATATTTTGATTAGCTTTCTCGATTTTACCTCAAGGAGATTGTTTTGTTTCATGGAGTTCCTCATTCCATTGTATCTGATCGGGATCCTAGCTTCACTACTACCATTTGTAAGGGACTTTAGAAGTCGTTGGGCACAAAATTAAATTTCATTAAAGCTTTTCATCCTCAATCAGATCGGCATACACAATGAACGATTCAATCATTGGAGGATATGTTTCAAGCTTGTTCAATGGAATACCATGGATGTTTTGGCCAACATATTTCTTTAGTTGAGTTTTATTATAATAATATTTTTCATTCCAGTATTTAGATGACCCATTTTGAGGATTTGTATAGAAAGCAGTTTCGGACTCCAACGTTTTAGGATGATATCAGTGAAAGAATGTTTATGGGGCTAGAATTAGTAGAATATGTGGCTTAGAAAGAGAAGATGATCCATCAATACATGAGGAATACTCAGAGTAGGGAGAATCGTTATGTAGATAACAGAAGAAGAAAAAACTATTTAGAGTTAGGTTACCATGTTTTCCTTAAAATCACTAATTGGAAAAGTTTGATGCATTTTGGTATGAAAGGGAAGCTAAGTCCATTGTTCATCGGTCCTTTTGAAATCTTGGAGAAAGTTAAAATATTTTCATACCAAGTAGCTTTTCATCTGAGTTTTTTTTCAGGTACATAGTTTTATTCATGTTTCAATATTGAGAAAGTATTTCCCAGATTCATCACCTGTATTTAGCCCAGAAGTAGTTCAGCTAGAAGAGAACCTTTCATATGAAGTGAAACTAGTTCAGATTCTTGATCGAAGGGAACATGTATTTCAGAATAAGGTAATCCATTAGGTAAAGGTTTTTTTGGAGAAACCAGATGGTTGAAGAAGCCACATGGTAGAATGAAAATTCAATAAAGGAAATGTACCCTCACTTGTTTAATAAGTAAATAAAATCACGAGGACACAATTTAAAGAGGGCGGGGATATTGTAACACACCAAGGTTTTCTAAAAATAAATTGAAATTCTTGAAATTTTGTTTAAACTAGATATTTATTAGTAGCCTATAAACATATTCTTACTAGTTATATGTTTCTAATTTTGAAAAATGGTCATCTACATTTGTGTTCAGTATATTATTTGGAGACTATTGGAACCAACCTATTTTTTTGGTGACAAGTAACATACACTTATAAATATTAATATGAATAGTAATATGACCCGAATGAATAGTAAATTTTATTATTATTTTATTTTCATAAGGCTTTATGTTAATGGAATCTTGATTAATTTTCAATGTGATATAAATTCTATTTAGAGTTTTGGTATGTTAATGACATAATTAATGATGTAATGATGATGTAATAAATTTGGTAGACTTGTGTACAAATAAATAAGTTATTATGTGTCCCAAATGGATTATACCATGGAAAAATTCGATAGTCAAGCACATGGTTTTCCAAATACCACTAACGAGTGTCCTTTGGAAATAATTAAAATATTCCCTCACTTTTGTAATAAATAACAACCCATTCCTCCATAATCTTCATTCCAAATTCCTCATCAATAAATCTATGGCCTCCATACCTTCTTAGTAGTACTCCCATAGTTTCATCAATCCCCTAAGGTCCCAAACATCATGTTCTAGGAGTTACTCTACATGGTAAGAAAATTCTCAATTTATTTCTTTTTCCATTCAATTTCTTTTTTATGTCGTATAGAATTCATGAATCCGAACCAATTTATTCTTTTCTTTTTATCCATGAATTATTATGTATTATGATTTATCTATTCATGGTTTACACTTTCCCACACTCATTTTAATGTTTTCTAAAACCCTGTTGCAATGCCGTTGTGCTGCTGAATTTTTTTTAGGGGTTTCTCAATTATTCTTTTATTTTGCGTTCCTTTCTTTTCCAATTAATTCTTCATATATTCTTACCCAATAGTCTTGAAATATCCAAAAAGAATGAATATTATGGATTTTCACATTTTCATTGGTTATTCATCATCATTATTCTTCTCCTCTCCCACTTATAGAAGGAATAAAAACATTTTCAGTTATGTGTCGAATTTCTAACATCATGGATGAGGTGATTTCAATGTACATTAATTCCTTCAAGTTTGGACATGAAACCATTTCTATGGTTGAACCAGGTTATAATATATGTATTATGTCTCATACATGGTTTTGGAAATCTTTTATACTCTTGTATTAATTTTATAAGAAAAAATGAGGTTGTTATTTTAAAAGAACCACTAAAATGATCTAAATGAACATCATTAATATTTTAACATACGAATCACCATTATATAAAAACATCAAAATATTAAATGGTACAAATTATGGTAATGGAAATATGTAAATATATTTCCATTCTAGTTCAGGATTTTTACTTCCAATCGATAAGAACAATCCATCGTTTACCAATCATGGAAATCATGTAAGGAACTCACCCAAAACAGTGCAAGGAACAAAATACTAACAATTAACGGGTGAAATGAGGTTATGAAATGATCATATAAGATGTTATAAACATGAAAATGATTCTATAAAATACTAATTACACTCTTTTAACCATTATACATGATTTTTGAACAATTTTGAAGTAAGACAAGCATGAGGTAAGGGAATTATTAACCCTATTTCCATTCATTGGGTTAACATCCTACTTCATTATTTATGTAGCATTAAAATTTTTCGTGTGATGGGTTTTTATATAATATGTTGAATAATGATTATTTACATTTTGTATACGTACTCCATCCCCTGTAATATGTTTCACTTAAATTATATGATATTTATAACAGACTCTCCTTTTAAATTCATCTTTTATAGTTCTATTTTATAAAACTCAAAAGTAATGTTTTTATTATATTATTCATGTTGTATGATTTTGTTCCGGTTCCTGGGAATTTTTTATGATGAAGGGTTGTACCTATATCTCCTTAAAATACATTGTGTATGTATAAGTTTGATGCCATCTATCTGGTTACTCCTAGTGTTACTATGATGTTTACACAGATAGTAAGGTAGACATGAGGGTTACAAATTATAAGGTTGTCGGGAGGGTTACATGATTATTTATGTAATTCCCCAAGATACATTTGTGGTTCTACATATGTTCTTCTTTATTTTGGATGTCTCATGTTTCACAATGTATATATATATATATATACAGTTATGACATTTGAAATTGATTTCATATGTTACAAGTATTCATGGACTAATGTGTTCTTTTATTTTTATTTTATCCCTTGCTGTGTTTTTTGTGGTCATCCAATGTTCTGAATGATTTTCACAGGTTGATGGATGTTAAAGGCCAAAAAGGAATCCATGTTAAATGTTGAGGAATTTACATGGAATCATGTTTTAAGTTTTAATGTTTTAAATTTTGAAAAAATGGAAACATTTTCTATGGTATCCACTATTTGACAATTTCTAATGTTTAGAATGTATTATGTCCCAAATCTCTAAATCTCTAAATTTGAAGAGATCCTCAATGTAAAATTAATTACTTTCTTAAATAAATTAAAGATTATGTATATAATAAAGATGGTTCCTTATAAATATCATATATTTACATTAAATCAATCATTACCCCCATCCATTATTATAGGTGATGGAAAATGAATTACATCGGTATGTGAGGAGGTTGTCTTCCATACACATAAATGTTGATTTTGTTCCCAATTTAATGGAAATGGAGATTGATTGATAGTTTATAATAAACCTAAAACCATATTAATATATTTTAGATACATATTTTATTATATAAAAGTGTATTAATAAAATTTTAAAGATATATAAAAATAAGGAAAAAACACTTGATTTAGACAAAAACATATTTTTCACAAAACCTCCCTAGAATTACAACAAAAATATTTTGAATTTCTATTGTGTTAGTGGTGGAGAGGACCCACATGAGAATTTCATAAAAAAATTAAAAATGATAATTTTATTCTATGAATAAAAATTAAAATGTCTAATGATTAGAATTTGTTATAAGATAAGGTTCTTTTATCTTATGATGATTCCTTCTTTTTTTGGGGGAGATGACCCACTAGTAAATTTTATAAAAGAATAAAAACTGATAAAGTTTTTCCAAAAATAATTATTAAAAATTCATAAATTATAGGATGTGGGATAAGATAAGGTTCTAATATTACTATAAATTATAATTTATAAATATTTAATTATCAAACTAACCCGTATATCTTGTTTTAATCATTATTAAATTATTTTAAACCTTACCTGTAGTAATAAACATTTGATATTGAAAGGGTTATAATTTTACTTCTAAGATAACAATTAAATAATTAATTAGAAGGGTATAAAATTCTTGACTATATATAATACTAATTTTCCTCTTTCTTAATTTTTAGGATATAAAAATTATTTAATGTAACGTTAATAAACATAAAATATCATTAAAGTAATTTTTTACACTATTCATTTAATTTTAATTTAAAATCATTAACATAATACCAAATTGAGAATATAAATAATTTCAAAATATATAATAAGTAATTATTAACTATAATTTTATTAACAAAAAATTTCATGAAATATGTTACTTTTAGTGATTGTGAAATTATTTACCTTGAGTTTTCCAATATTTTCACATGTATTGTGTCAACATCATATAACCATTAAATGTAACTATATATTCTATATTTTTTTAAAATAAGATACCATATTTTAAATAATTTAAATATACTATTAATAAAATGTAATATCCTTTCAGGACTTATTTTTATCCCTATTTGAACAAATGATTGATATTGAAATGAAATAGATTGACATTTTGTCTTTTTCTTTACATTATATGTTATATAGGTCAGTTTCATTTAAAATTGTTCCATAAATTAATGAATATAAATCCTTATATGATATGGTTATAAATATTTTTATCTAAAATAATGAACAATGGTGATCTTATTTCTTTTTGTAACCTAGTTTAACATGATTTACCCTTTTATCATGGTGACATATTTTTACATTTTTTATAATTCTTTATGAAAAAATATTTTTAACATATTAGTTAATATTTATTACAATTATTCTAAAATCTAAATATATTTTATCAAATAAAATTCATATAAATGATTGAATTTACTTTAATATAAACTTGCAAACATGTCAAAAAATGGGTTATCGAGAAATTTATTTTTCAATAATAAGATGTTCGAATAATAACTCTAATATAAAATTATCATTATATGAATTTATATTCATATATATATATATATATATATGATTTTAAATTAAATTCAAAAAATTTCATGTTAATGTTTTTTTTAAATTGATTAAAATTGAAAAACATTATGCACTTAAAAAGAGTTTGGATAAATTTGTGTTTTTAAGTACAAAAATATACTTTTAAGAAATTCCTGAAAATTATAGATTCATTTTATAATATTTGTATTATCAAAATTAAATTATTTCTAATATAACCTTAATAATAAATACAATTTATATCTAGAATTTGAAATTAAATTATATAATTAAAAGAAATTTCAGTATTTGAATAATCATAATTTTCACTATTCACTAAAAAACTAATTATTTTAGAAAAATCTGAAAATTTCACCCAAAGTTAAAAATTTATGATAATTTCAAAATTATGTTAAATTTTTAAAAATATTTTTCATAAATTTAGAGTAATAAATTACAATATTTTCTAAAAATAATAATAAAATTTATTTAATAAGAAACTGTGTTTTTTAAAGATTAAAATGTCTTCACTGAAAAAATGGTTCTTATTTCCTATAAATTTATAAATATAATTTAATTTATCATGGTATTTAAATATATATCATAAATTATTTATTCATATTTATATTAAAAAAATTAACTTTTTCAGTCTAAAATTCATATTTAATGATAATATTTAATTTTTTTCATTTAGGCTCAGAGTTGTGTTCCTTATAAGCCATCAAACATGGTTTTATTTTTTTGAAATATAAGGTTATTACACAATATTATTATCCTTTTAAATATCAACATTCATCTAACATTATCATTCAAGGTACACAATTTTATTACTTGAATAATTCCACAACATGAGCTTCTCTTAATCCTTTATTAACATAGCGACGCACCATGTAAATAGTTTCCAATTCAATCCATAACCTTCACCACACACCTGGTCCTGATGAATCTATTCAAGGTCCATAAACATGATTATCATCTCACAAATATCTAGGTATAATATTTTATGGGCCCTCCATAAATATTCTATCAACTGATATTCATATTAGTGCTTAGTTTTTCATAGATGACGACCATCTCTGTTGTCATCATGCCAAGCCACTCAGTGTTTTACAAGAGTCACATGATATCATACTATGACTTGAAATTACCAAAATTTGTTACAACTCATACTTTATATGATTTTTCCATCTGATCAACGCAAATGTCTTCATTACCCCATTATAAATTCATCCCTACATACTAAGACCACATCTCACGTGCCGTTTAGACCAAAATACACCATTTCCAATAAAAATATATACCAATATATACCTCATCAAAAATATTTATCTATAAAACATATTTCATATCCTTAGGGGTTGTATCCTAGTGTAAAAGGATCCCTATAATACTGCATTCATCATAAGATCTAATACTAGGGTTACCCCAATAATTGGGGTGGGGGATTTATTCTGACAGTGGATCGAGAAACTCTATAGGATAGAGGTGTTTTGTATGCTATACAAAGTGGGGGGGGGGGTCACTAAGAGATGGTGGTAAGGTGGATCATTTCTAGATATGGAACAGGGTTACTAAAAAAGGAAATAGGTAGTGGTGTTGTAGGGTTTGGTGGCTTATTGAGATGGTAAAACTAGTATCTATGATGGAGGCAGTCCACAGTGGGTGGGGTCATTAATAAATGGTTTCAGTGACATAGGAAGGATGAAACAACACTATAAATAGTTATATCTCTATGATAGTGTAGATAGAATCTGTGATTTTTGTTGGAGTTGTAGACGCAACAGGGGTAATTGAACAGCTCAGGCGAGAGTGTAGATATGTCTAGGAGGAAAAATAAATAAAATGATGGAAATTTTTGGGGCCTCAATATGAAATAGTTGAGATCCATATGGGGACTCAAGATAAGATACATCCATCTTTTCAAGGAGACTAGAATAGATTAAAAAGAGATTATTACATCATCTATTGGTACCAGTCACCATTATCTGCACATGGAAATTCTACTTATCATTCCTTCTATGATTTCATGGTTTATTAATTATCTAATATGAAAGGGAAGGTATTTCCTTGTCATGTCATGTATTTGTGTTTTATGGGTAATTTATTAGATCATATTTTCCTCTGGGAATATAATCCATGTATGGTTTCCCCTCAACCAAGTAAAAATGGAGAAAGAAATTAATTAATGGAATGGGAATGACACTCGTTAAAATCATAAACAGAACAAGGTGTCTCAAATTGTTCCATAAATATTTCACACCTGATCATCCACCAATACCATTAGTGATCCGGAACCTCACTTTAGATTTCATGGAAAACTAATAAGTCTTATACCCCACTAAAACATTTAAGAACCACATAAATTCAAAGCCCTAATGTTTATTTAGATATGAATCACATACATCCAAATTTTTATATTCACATCCTTGGATAATTAAATGGAATTGTCCTTTATTTTCATTTGTTATCATGATCTTTCCTTAATAATCACCTAACATCCCAAAATAAACTATGTTTCCCAGATATTTCCCAATATCCTCCCATCCATGTATCTCACATGACATGTAAGTCAAACCATACATATTCAAAAATCAAGATTACATCTGTAAGTATAATATTACCTTTCACGAGTCCACATAACCTATAGGTTAAAAAATCCACTAGCATAAAAAATGGTAAAGAGTACATTGTTTATCCATTTATGAATATACTCAACTACTCCTATTGTAAATAAATCAGACCCAATAAAAATGCATCTCAATAACCCTTTAATGTATGGCCTGAATTTTTCATCATAAGACATATCCCACTAAAACAATGTCATGATCCTAATAACCTATCTCACCACGCTCACTGAATGTTAACTAAAATAGACAATGGATTCTTACTTAGTGATTTATGTATAAAAATCATGGTGAATATCACTCATTCTAAGGAAAACTGTGTTATCTCTAGCCATATCAACATCCCAAATAAAACATGAATCATCAACCCATGATATATAATTTCTCTATACAACCATGTTGAATGAAATTATAAATAATGTTGGGCATCTATCCAAACCTTCCCATAGAAATCTAAAAAAATACCACCACATAAATTCTAGGAATCATCACCCTTTCCAAAAAACAGAATATACATACTTTTTCAATGTATTTTTTAAACATAATCAACACATCAGCCACAAATAAAATCATAAAATCTGATTCCTATTTATATGGAATCCAAAATACAATGTTAACCCTATCTTTTGATACCCTAAATTATTACATCAATCTCCAACAATAATATTTAAATTTGTTGCTACTCAAACAAATCACTTACCTCACCAACAATATGAGCCACACCTCAACATTAAAAGGAAACCATTTGGATTATACAACCTATATAAAAATCAAATTATTATATAAATATCACGAATCACATGCATAAACCATCTTCATATTCTACAGTCATCCTCGTGTCACTTTTCCCAAACTATGTAAAAAATAGAGTGATAAAAAACATTTCTTATTGTTTTTCTCATCCCTATGCTAGTACAAATACTATTTAAAATGATTCATTTTTAACATTACTTATTAGGAACCGATGTGTAAATCATTGAAATAATCTATTCAATGCCATCAATTATATAGCCTACATAGAGAAACCATTTTCATAGTTTTTTCATGATAGTTTTCTAAAAACCAATGTTAAAACCCATTTCACTAATTTTTTACATCTGTTATTTAGATCCAATTTGAGAAATCACTTTTTCACTTTGATTATTTAATAACCAACATGAAAAAATAGACAAATTTATAACGTTTGTTATTAAATAAATGATGTTATATACCTTTAAATATTTTATTACATTTTAGTGGAATCATTTCAATGACTTCCATACTTGTGATGGATGCTCTTGTTTCTCTTGTATAGAAGTCCTAATTCTACAATATCATTTATCATGAGGGTGCCAATTTGTCATTATAATCATCATACAACCTTTTATTTTTTCAACCACAACATTTTTTATCGGAGTTACATATGTACATCTCACAGATTTCAAATTATCTCTATTTTGTACATTCCTTAATGCAGATTTCCTATCCCATGTTTATTTTGATATTGTTGACTCAATTATTACATTATAATATTTATACACACTCGGGATTCATCAAAATAAACATTATTTATATGAATCTTACTCTTTTTTTCTCCAAGTAGTTATCATGATGGTTTGTAGTAACAATATCTATTAGAGAATTCATTATATTTTAGCATGATCTAGATCAAGATCATCTGGTATATTGGTTTATTGTGTAATTCCATGATCAAATTATTTTATGTTGTTCTCTATTTAATTTATTTCATCCAACAATGGTTATTTCTCTTTCCATATATGAGTATTTTTCACTCTTTATCTTAGTGGCCACCCTTTCTTCACGAATTAGTTTGTAGAATTTTCGGTAAACCAATTATTTTTCCTATATTAAAATTTAAACATACTAGATATTTCATAGTAGGTATATGTATGATATTGTGACCTTTTTTGAAATATGGAATTCATCTATAAACTAATTATCACATTTTTTAAAATTTATAATCTTCTAAACTTCAAGTTCACTCATATACGCAAGAGGAAAAAGATTTAATAATGATTTTATTTTCCATGACTTTAATTACAATGTTTTTATATTTTCACATTTTAATGAGTGTAAAATATTTTCAACACAATTTAAATTTGAAAATATAGTTATTAATACATCTTCTATAGTTGTTTGAAGATACATATTAATTATGTGATATTGAAATCCAATAAAAAACCAAATATTCATTAGGATCAGAAAAAAATTCATTGCAAGCGTGTTATAAGATCATATACTTAGAATATCAGGAGTCAGGCGCCCCTGCTCGCATTAAAATATAATAAAAGAGTAAATTACACAAAAGAAGATCACGATGAAAATTTACAGTGGCGAGTATAAAACACCCCATCACAATCAGCTTGGGAAATGAAATTACAATACTCAGGCAAAACAAAAGACCAACTCGAAATGATCTCTAAGATGGATCTATTTGAGAGGGTATCCGAAACTTGATTAGTCTCCCAATAAACATGAGTGACTTCTAGAGAAAACCGTTCCATAAGCCGAAGATAATCACCCCTGTCCGATAACATCTTCCATGGAACATTCCTTGATCAAACTTTGATAATCTGGACTGCAACAGATGATTCTAACTCTATCCATAACTCATTCCAATCATATCACACAACAGACCTGACTGCTTTTATCACTACCCACAGCTTCACTTCAATGGCATATCAATTTCAAAAATAATGGAAAAATCATCCTTCCAAAAAGCCAAGGTAAGTACGAAAACTCCACCACATCCTGATTGTCCTGATTCCCCAGATGCTGCTCCATCAATGGTAACCTTCATCCATCGAGAGATGGGTGGTATCGATCTTACATACTTCATTATCATTGTCCTTTTCATCTTGCCATTGACACCAAGTGATCATAACAAAATCAAATCAGCGACATCATTTTTCATGGAACCAGTCTGTACTTTAGAAGGATTCAAAATTGCCCGATGCAAGAATAGAACCCCATCATTAAATGATGGATCAAAATTATTGAATAGAAGTGCATTTCCTGGCATCCAGATGAAGGAAATAACATCGGCAAAAGCAGCAAGCAGCAGAGACCAAACCTGCAAACGGCCCTCAGTCCCGCATATGGACTGCAAAAGTCCATCAAAAAAATTGAAATTGAGAGAGTTGTAGAAAACCTTCTGTACATATGTCCAAAATCTACATGAAAATTTACAAGAAACAAAAATATGTGCAATATACTCATCTGCCTCTAAACATAGCAGGCAGGCTAAGGCCAGATGTATCCCAGTACGCTACAAGTAGACCTGCAATGGAAGCCTCTGCTTCCAGATTTTATAGATTAAAATAGGGTGTGTAGGAGGAATGAAGTCCTTGAAAAAAAAACAGTGAAGCAATGAGGAGGGTTCAAAGAAACACCAAAAAGGCTTCTATAGAACTCCCTTGCGGTGAACTGGCCATGAAGGTTGGGAATCCATACCGAAATATCACAATCATTGAAACAGTACCTAGAGATTTCAAGCTGAACACTACTGGGTAGCAGTCCAGTGAGATACGAATTCTCATTAAAGATAGAAATTTTTATGTTTTTTATTGAAGATGGAATAATAGCATCATAAAAATTGTGTCGAGAGAGCCACAGTGTAGTCCAACAGTTAGGATTTGACTCTTTGCAAACCATCCATTTCGAACAAGACATTAGATCAGTATAATCCTTTTTAAGAGCAGGCCATACAGATGAGCTGATATAATTGGGGCACCCTGCATGAAGTTTCTCCACAAACCTGCTGACAAGAAAATCCATAAAGTTGTCTGGTATGGAATGGATCTTCCATATGAATTTTTCATTCAGAGAGTCATTAATGATTCTGATATATTTGATTCCCAAACCACCCATACTTATAGGTTTGATGCAGTCCTTCCAGGAAACAGTAAAAAGTTTCCTATCATGTATTGATCTAGTCCATATAAAGTTTCTTATTTTACCATTTAAATCCTTGATATGATCCCTGGTCCATCTACATAAAAAGAAAGAGTACAAAAACATTGAAATTATCACTGAATTGACCAGACATACTTTCCCAGCCTGGGACAGACTCCTCCCCTTCCATCTTGCAAGTTGACTAGTAATCCTCATTGAAATACTATGAAGGTAACATCTCTTTACCCTTCCCCATTAAAGTGGTACCCCAAGGTAATTAAAAGGCAAAGATCCTCTTTTCACCCCAAGATCACAAGCAATTCTGATTTTCCATGATGTTGAAAGTCCTCCACCAAAGATGAAAAATGATTTTCCCCAACTAATGACCAGACCCGCAACATCTTCATAGTGTGAAAATATTCCCTTAATACAAGATATGGTACCTTTATCTTCTCTCCCAAAAAAGCAAGACGTCATCAACATAGAATAAGTGGGATAGGGAATATAACTGTCTCCCCACTTGCATCCTCTGATACTATCCCAAATTAGCCAAAATAGTGAGACACCAACTTAAATAATCATCAGTAATGGAAAATAGTAGACCAAAAATAGGTTCACCTTGTCTTACCCCTATGGAGCATTGGAAGAAACCCCTAGGTGACCCATTAACCATAATTGAAAGCCTAGCACTCTTCAGAATTGAACCAATCAACCCAATGAATTTTAGGGAGAAACATATAATTTTGAGAATAGTATTTAGAAAACTCCATCTAATGGTGTAAAAGGCCTTAGATATGTCAATAATCACTTCCATATTTCCATATTTTACCATTCTATTCATAACATTAACACATTTAGAGACAGTGTAAAGACAACTTTGTATATTCCTCCCTGGAACAAATCAAAACTGATTACACGAGATGAGGTCCTTGGAAATCTCACCAAGCCGTTTATCCATGATCTTACTAATTAATTTTGGCATTGTATTTCCAATAGCAACAGGTCTAAAATCCCTTATGTCAAGAGAATTCTCCTTCATAGGAATTAATTCCACAAAATTAGAATTAATTCCAATGGGAAAATACGATGACCTAAAAAATTCCCTCACAGCATTTACAACACCCACACTAATGATATCTCAATAACACTTGAAGAATTTATTTGTAAATCCATCAGGGCCTTCCACACTGTCAATATTTAAAGAAAATAAAGCATCATGTATTTCTTTTACTCTAAGGATATCAAAAAGTTTCTTGTTTTCCTCTTATCCAATAGAAGGATCAAATCACTTGATAATCTAATCAGAGTTGTTATTTCCAGTATCTGAATATAATTTGTCAAAATAGAGTTTCACAACATCTGATACCTCATTCTCAGATTAGAATAGGTTTCCATCAATGGTGATTGTATTTAGGCCTCTCCTGGCTCGTTTTTCCCAACTCATGTAATGAAACAACTTTTAATTCCCATCCCCTTCCTTCAACCATCTAATATTGAATTGATTCTGAACCAGGTTTCCTTTGAGGGTCAAGAGCCTGTCCAGATTTGTAGCAGCCTAAATTTCTTCTCGGGGGGGGGGGGGGAATCCTAGTACAGATTATTTTGTTGGAAAAGTAATAGAGGATCTTTATCCTCTCTAATTTCATTATACAGTGAGTAAAAGGACTCCTTAATCCATTGAATCATCCTTTCCTTAACAACCTTTAGCTTAGAACAAAGGACATGAGAAGGGCTACCCGGGAAGACAACATCCCATGCATTAAGAACAATTTCTCTGCAGCCCGGTATCACCAACCAGGAATTGTTAAATTTAAAAGAGAGAGGAGATGACCTTGATTTTTTGAAGAAGACATCCATGAGAATAGGATTATGATTAGATTTCAGCCTCAAGAGGGTTCTCCTAGAAACATCAATCATCTTATTCCTCCCATCCACATGCACGAAACATCTGTCCAACTTAATTTCCTGCTTCCCATGAATAGTGTGTCTGCTCCAGGTGAAATCAGCTCCAGAAATGGACAACTCAGTGAGTCCACATCTATCAATACAACATAAAAGGTTAGAGGATACAATACGACATAAATGTTCGCCGGTTTTCTCCTCAGGCCTCAGGACAATGTTGAAGTCACCAAGGATAACCTCGTTAGTGGACATACTTTCAGAGATATTAAATAGATTCCTCCATAGTTAACTTCTTCTTATGTACAAGTTGGATGAATAATCCAAAGTCACAACAAGAGAGTCATTACCTATAAAACAAGTGACAATGGCTGAGTGTAGGTCAACTAAGATAGAGGTAATATTAAGGCTGTCATGCATTAAAACCCACAGAGATTCAGTACTCAACTCAAAATGACTTCTTGCAACAAAGGAGTACCCCATAGAATCCCACTTAAAAAAGATCCATTTTTCAAATTTCATTATCTTTTCACCAATTCCAATTAGAAAAGGTGAATTGGTCATGATAAAATGCCTAAGAGATCTAACCATGGGAGTGTTCCCAATCCCTTGAAAATTCCAACAAAATATCATCATTTTTGTAATCGAGTGCTAGGTCCATCATATTTTTGAGTCAATTCCTTATTAGGGATAGCAGTAATAGAACCAATAGGATAACCTGGTTCCTTTTCAACAGAATCAAGATATTCATCGTCATTAAAGCCTTCCTCAATATCAAGAAGAGAGAATCTGTTACCTGACTCAACAAGACCAGAAAACAGGCTAGAAGGAAAAATATTTTTAGCCGTCTTGGTTGTCTGAAGCTGAAAAAATTCCCCAGGGGGGGTCATAGGGGGTGATATCATCTATATCACCATCATTATCTGGAAGCACTACCACCTCCGTAGCACTATAAATATCAACATGTTTAGGAGGGTTAGAGGAGGTGATATCATCCGTATCACCAGCCTTATCAGGAAGCATTGCCTCCTCCGTAGCACTTGCAAGAACAACAAGTTCAGGAGGGGTGATGACTGAGGTAGAAGCATTCTTAGTATCATGAAGAGGGGAGGAAGAGATCAGATCCTGCTCCAACACTGCATCCTCTGGAAAAACTGCATTAATAGAAGGCAATATGGTCATCTGGCTATGCTGCAAAAGTTTTCCCACTTGATCATTCGGTGTTGTAACCGCCTAACCAGATCCTGCAACCGGATCATGCTCAGCAGGGAGTTCCTCCCTAGATTCCTTGAGACCAGAATCAGTGGTAGCCTTGTCCTTACTCTTCCTTTTCCTAAAAATTTCCTCATCATGTCCTTGAATGTTACGGAAATTACAAGTTTTATTCCTGTTACATTTCTGAGATCATATGCCCAAAAAAGCTGTAATTGAGGCAGAACATAGGTTTCCTTTCATACAGAATTCCTAAAGTGATGGTATCATCCTATATAGTTAATACTACCTCTTCAATAAAAGTTTCAGCCAGGTCCACTTTAATAATAATTCGAGTATAATGGCCAAAAGAAGGATCATCCTTCTGCCGATCAAGCCTAATAGGGTTTCCAACAGATGAAGCGATGTCCCAAAGAATTTATAGATGCCAATAAAACAAATTCAGATTACATACCCAAATCTAGACCTCTACAGAGGTATTTTTGACAGCATTGGGATCAAATTTCTGATCCCATTCATGGATGCGATGAATTCCCGGTCATAAAGGGACCGAGCCAAAGCTCTATTCATGTCTCTTGATTTCATCCGACAAGAATATAATATGCTAAAATCCACGACCCATTGCAGTCATTTTCCAATATGCAAATCCCTAAATTTCCACAATCCTTACATTGAGGTCACTGAATTTCCATGGCTTCGCCCCCTTAGGAACCAAAACTCGTGTAATGATCGATAATTTGAAAAGATTAGTTCTCTCCTCGATCACATTTTGATTCGTAGAAACATGCGCAATATGCCCTTTCCTTATGATCCTCTCCGAAGATGCAGCTTCAAAATCAAGGAAAAATGTGGATCTAGTGTTCTGAACAGGTTCCACGTAGCTCTTATTACATCCATCGATTTCTCAAGCGGCACCAAAAGTTTTCTTTGAACATAGAGCAAAAAAATCCCTGTGCCTGAATCCATCATCAACTGCTAAACCTCGATCTGGATGCCTTCCTAGAATCTTCACCTCACCCACATTAGGTATTTCACTCGTCTCACCTCTGCATTCCTCCATCCTTATAAGAACATATATGATGTAATAAATATTATGAAAATTTTATATATTTGGTTAAAAGAGATAAGCTAATTGTGAATGGAAATATTTATGTCATCTTTACAGAATAATTTCAATTACTTTTTCTACATGAAATGTTTTATATCCCTATGCTTTACTTGGAAATTAATTTTTCATAAGTAGTGTTTTAGAATATAGTTGTAACCACTTTTTTATTATTTTACTATGTCATTTTGAGTGAAAACATGAGATACAAGATGTCAATAAATTTTTACCTATTAAATATAAATATCATTAAAATAATTTAATTTTATATTTTTTATAATTTAATAAGGTTATATTTATTCATTTTCGCTTTATAAATATTTGGATGGAATCAATTTTTTAATTCCTTCTGCATTCGTGATTTTTCTCATCAATGTTATCTTTTTTTATTTTAATGTTTACCTTCTTTTTTTCTCTAGTTTTCAATGCCTTTTATAATATAAATATTTTTTAAATTACAATCTATGTAATAACGAATAATAAAAACTCTAAATCAAATTTATTATAATTCTCTATGTAATTTTATAATGATTTTATAATTAAATTTTGAACAACATCAAATCCCTTTAATGTTTCTCATTATCCACTTTATATTTAAAGTAATGACACCACCCAAATTTTTTTTTGTATTGATGATGATCAAATGTTTTGAAATGGTTTTTAATTCAAATTATTTATCCTTTGTTCAATATGATATGTTAGGATTATGAATATGGTAACATTTACATTCTAGATAAATGTAAATTTAATCATTATTTAATGAGAGAATTTAGTATATCCCTCTAAATTATAGGAAACAAATTATCTTATTTGACACCATATTTTTATTAATTTTTATAAAAACTATACTTTCTATTACATTAAAAACATTATTATCGTTGATATAATCTACTATTTCACCATTTTATCACCTTTCTCACCACTATATTCTTTTTAAAAGATATTTGTTCTCGATATTTATTTTTTATATAATTATATTTAATAATGATTAAATGTGGGATTATGTAACTCTTAATATGTTCTAAATATGATGAATATGTTGATGAGTTTTGGGAATTATCTAAACTAAATATTCCAAGTAATTATATGTTTTTTATATCGATTCCTGAGATGTTTAAATATGAAGATGTTGAAAAGAATATAGATATAATATCATTAAATTTTTCTTGGTTTTGATCCAATTTTCTACCCTAGAATTAGGAATAGTGAAACTTCGAAAAAACATAGATGTATTGATGATGATGATTTCAAATATGATAAATATGATGAAATTTAGTAAAAGAATTTTGATATTGATGAAAGGAAATGGATAAATAATCGAAAATTGAGCATCTATATTATGATGATAAAAACCCATTGTATTCAGGTGTGATAGAATTTAATATTGTATCATATTTTATAGGATTTATTAACTTTAAGGAAAAACATTGTTGGAGTGATAATAGTTTTATTGATTTACTACATGTATTGAGAAATATTTTTCCTGGAGACAAGGATCTTTATGATTCACATTATAATGAAAGGAAAATACTGTGCATTGTGGGATTAGGTTACAAAAAAAATGTATTCCAGAATTAAAATTTGATATATTGTATATAAAATATATTTCTGTCAAGGTTTCAAATATATAAAACCTCACGATATATGTTGAAAGAAAAATTACTTGGTGATTTAGTAGTTACAAATACACCTACAAAGGAATTTTGGTTTCATCCTATAAATGGCCATTTGAAATGTTTATTTCATAATTCATGATGAAAAAAGGTTATGATGTCATAGAGATGAGTAGATATGTGAGGGAATATTATGGGATCCAACAGAATTTTTATATTGGAAGAAAATTGATCGGACATTTTCTATATTCAGAAATTATGTTAGAAATAAAATACATTGACTATGCATGGATGTAAGGAATCGATATCGAAGCCTTAATAGTACACATAGTTTGTGGAAAATATTATTGGTAATTTAAAACTTATCTACTAGATGTTTTTAAATTATGAAGATTTCATATTGAGTTTAATGATATCTGGACCACAACATCCCAAAAATGATATTTTTGTTCTCTTGTCACCATTAATTTATGATTATAAACTCTTATGGGAGGAATGTATTAGGGTTTATAACTCTTATAAAATGGAATATTTTCAACTGCATGCAACAATTAAGTTCACTATAATTGACATCCCTGTGTATGGATATTTGTCTTTATATGGTGTTAAGGGGCCTAAAGTGTGTCCAATTTTCAATCAACAGACTTCATATTATCAAATACATCATGCGAGAAAATAGTATACATGGGTAATACAAATTTTTTTTGACTATGGATCACTATTATAAATGAATATAAAATGAACTTGCTGGATTGTAAGAATTTGATATCTCTCCAAAACCATTGTCTACTGATTAATATTCTAAGTGGGTTCAAAACCATCATGTGACATTAATAATGAAACATAAATCTATTAATGATAGAAATATGTTGACATAATTGTCAAAAAATCTATCTACCAAATTGCATATGTCGTGAGATCAAACATAACATTTATTTCATGCACATGTATAATAATATTTGTGACATCGTAATAAGAACAATTATAGATATAAATGGAAATACTAAAGATTGGTTTAAAAGAATATTGGACTTACTCTCAATGGGAATATATTCAGAGTTATCTCTAACTCTAGATAGAAGGAGAACATTTCCTCACTAGGGTACATCATCAAATAGAGTAAGAATTAGATTTTTTAGTGTATTTATGATATCAAAGGGTCCCATGGTTATTCATGAAATGTAAAGAAGATCAAGTATCTAATGGATTTAATGTTGAATGGAATGAAATATAATGACTGTAATGTCATGATGAAAGACCACTATTGGTTTCATTGCATAAAATATTTCCCATCCATGTTAGAATGACTATCATGATGGTATGTTATTTTTTCAATTCAATTTTTAATAATATGGAAGATTTGAATTCATTGAATAATTATTCAATGAATCAATTTCTAATATTTCTCAATTGGTAATGTATTTTAATCTATATTTTTTGACAACATGATGCATTTATTAAATTATTTGGTGATAGAAACTAATCATTTTAGACCTAAATATCTACATTGGATATATCTTCTTTAAAGTTATATTAATAAATTTAAGGGGTTTATTAAGATTCTATATATAAAAAAATCCTCAACAATTGAGAAGTATAAGTCTAAGGAGGTTTATGAGTTTCTTACAACGTACATGTATATAGTGTATCATATTGGTTTTCCTCTATCTTTCTGTAAATGAGTTAATTATGGGGGAAAGAGGATTTATGGCTTCATGTTCAAATAATAGATATGTGATCAGATAAAGATGTGACATTTATACATACTGAATAACATAGATAATGCTCGAATGTATATAAAATTTCATACTAATGTGTTGAAACAATGATATCCACTGAAATAAGATATCTAGATTTTGAATGAGCATAAAAATTATTTCTTTCACAATTTAAAGTGATTATTCTCTGTTGGTTAGACGCATCAACAAATATGAGATAGTTAGCAGGTGGTCGAAGTTAAAATCTGAAAACATGGTCAGGATATGAGACTTATATCTATTCATTTAATATGAAAGATCAGGACAACATAAGTGAGTTTTAGAATAGTAGTGTATTGGTGTCCACAGAAGAAATATATTTTTCATGTTCAAGAGGGAAAAACAAAATTTTAACATCAAGTACATATTATGGAGTCAACGATGAAATAATAGGAGGATGAATAAATTAAATTTCATAATCCAATGTTAAAATTGAAATGGTTTATTAGTAAAAACATTGCTAGACATGATTAATTTGGAATGATACTTGTTTATCTCAATAGATTAGTGTACATAGATGATCCTTTTACAATAGAAACACATAATAAAAAAACATTCTATGTTTTTGTCAATTTGATATTCCCTGGTATTTTATTTTAAATTGAATAAAATATATTGGTGATGATAAATTTGATGGAGATGCTGATTTATGTGATATCCTTACATCCATGGAAATATTAACAGATAATATTGAATAGCCCGTCGAATACATGGCTTGTAAAATATGGAACGATCTTGATGAAGAAAATTTGGAAAACAATCCATTAGTACATTAAAAATATTATAGGTAAAATAAATAAATTTATTATTTATTTATTTTAAATTTCATAAAATGTTTTCTATTTTAATATTCTTGTATTTTATAAATATTTTATTATAACTAATATGTTATCTTGTTTATTTATATTAGATTTTTTCTATTTATTTTTCCACGCTTACCCATACATATCCTAACTATTAATTGATTTTGATTAAAAAATTATTTAAAATATTATATCTTGAATAAAAAATATTTTTTAATTGTATATTGAGAAATATATACTCTTTTTCGTAAAAATGCTTTATTAGGGTTGAGAAATTATACTATTCACACCATTTTTTTTATTTTTTTTAAATTCATTTCTAGGAAATTTCAAATCTCATTACTATTGTTAGAATATTAGTTGGTTGTAACAAATATGTCTAAAATTATTCTATGTTTAATTTAGTTTACATTTTTTGATAAATTTTCATTCATTACTTACATTGGTATTGTAATAGTTGAAATTTTATATTTGTGTAGTAATTATTTGTTGCATTGATTTATAGGGTAATGATACATCAGTCAATAGTTCGACTTTATAATTCTGTAGATGACCATTATCATACAACTAGGGAGGAGCATTCACATGACCACCTTAATCATCCCAATCATTCTTTACAAGATACATCTACTCTAATAGGGCCAAAAAAGTGTTCAGGTGTTAGAAAATATGGCAGCATGAAATTACAAAAATTACCAATTTCATGTAGCTAGGACAAGAGGATACTGATATAATTTAATGATAATGATAATTGAAGAGGTCCAATAACAAATAAAATCATTATTTTTTTATCAGTTCATGTTAAAAGCAATGTTATTATTTTAATTGATTGATTGAGAAGTGTTGAAAATTTGACAATATCTCACATGGGGAGAACATTTTGGTAATATCATTGATATTGTTTTACTTATAATTATTTTTGTAGTAATATATGTTCCCCAATTATATCAGGTGATATATAATATTCTTCATACTGTAGATGTTAGGAGGAAATTTTTATCATTATGTTCTTGGATTTAGAGTGATTTCAAATCAACCATGATATTAAATTTTATTTTTGGGCATAAAAAACACCATAATCCATATGATATAAATATCCATTTATAAATGAATAAACATGGAATAAATTTTTTGATAGTAGAAGAATATAAAAAATATTGTAAGTGAAATGTTACATTTTAGGTATGTTTTTATATTAATGATATTATTAATGAATTATTAAAGATTTTTTTCTTCATAATTAACAACATTTGTGGAGATATCATCTGGAGATCTAGTTTAGAAATTTATACCCTAATAAATTCCCTCTGAGAGGGTATCTGTTTTTTGAAGAACAAATGATGGATGAAGTTTTTTTAAAATCTAATAGTTCAGTATTCAAACTCTGTAGAGAATTACCCTCCACCCCTATCTCCCCATGGTAAATATAAGTGGGCTCAGATAATAAAAAATATATCATATAGAATAATTGAGGGTTGTTTCTCAGAGAATTATAATCAGATAAATTTATTCACTTATTTAAGGTAATTCATTTCATTATATATTATCAATCATTGTTGAATTTTTTTAAATAATTCATACATGATTTAAAATGAGGATCAGAGATCACACAATTTATTTTTAGCTGATGGTAGGTATGATATTTTACCGACAACATTGGGAAAACCTAAACACCCGGGTTATGTATGAGGATACCCAATGGGTGTATCATTGAAAATGTTTTTTGTAATTATTCCCCTTCTTAAATGGATAGTTTTTATTAAAAAATGGAATATTTAGTGGATAATTTTTTGGATCTTTATTTTTCAATGGGGGATAAGATTAGATCTTCAATACAGTAAATGTTTGTAGAAAAAAATCCAATTTGAAAATTCATCTCCCACTCCTCCACCTTCGCCAATAAACTCCACTCAGTATCCTACTGCTACACAACTTCTCCACCACTTCCCCAATATTGTGAGTTATATATTGATGATCTGTTGAATCATATTGTTTCGTATGTACTTCAGTTTTATATTAAATATACCATTAATTGTCAATAGTTTGAGAGAGAACATCATTAGGTCACTTGAATGGATATTATTGATAAATCAGCTAGAGTATCATTACATATATATGAGGCCAGTAAAGTTGTAAAAAGTATCAGCCACTTTTTAGATTGGCCAACATGACTTATGTGACATATTACCATAGAGGTGTGTTTATATTTTATATTTTAATACATTTTTTATTATTTATTTTAACATATTTCATTTTATATATTTATCTTTTTTATAGGAATAATTTAAAGGTAAAGAAATATTGTATAGATAACAACAAATAAAAGGTTCTATGACTTCATAAACATATTCTAATAGTCTTGATAGATTTTCAAGATATTAATTTTTTTATGATGTTAATGAGATTACAATTGATTTTAGTGTTTTTGGGTGTTCAACGACTATAGAACCTTTTAGAAATGATATCGTGGATCTTATAAATGAAGATGAGATGGGAATAATCATGATTCATGTTTTTTCAATCTATGAATTATCATAAATCATTCTGTGATTTTAATTTATTGAAAAATTATAATTATTTTTTAATTCGGTATCCATATACAATGTATTAGGATCATGACATGAAAGATGTATATGGATTTATAGACATAGGTTTAATTTGACCTATAGCAAGGAAAATGACTGAAGTAGAAAGAAAACTTTATATTGCTAAATGATTACAAAAATGAGGAAATGATTCATTGTTGGATGTATCCATATACTCAATTGTATTAAACTTATATCTCACAAATTTCTATATATCTTTTTTTATAATAACCAATAACATTTAATTTTCATTTATATGAGTGTATATTGGAGGTTTGATGTTATATGTCCACATAAGAAGGAAATTTTCTTATTATTCTCTATAAATTGTGAAGTGCGACAAAATATTAAGGATGAATTGGACATATAAGTTTGAATTAATTTATATTTTTTTTATAAAATAATTAATATTGAATATTTTTCATTTATATTATCCTTTAATATTGGATTTAATTTCATTCAATATAACAAAAAATAAGAAGAGTGTCAAGACCAATTATATAAACGTAATGATGAATTTCCAATTTTAATTAATATATTAGTAGATATAAAATAATAATGTTATTTTGATTTGGAAAAATCATCTAAAACTGTTTTTCATAAACAATAATGCATAAAATAAATCTAATATTATGTGTGAAGTAATTTAAAATGGGATTGTTATTAAGTTTCATGAGTATAGATTTCATTATATTTTTTTCTTAATATTTCATTCATTTATACATTATACATGTTATATTCATTCCTTTTAATTTTTTTTTCTGAGCCTCATCCTTAGAGATTACATGATCTGGAATACATACATATTTAATGGGAAAATCATTTTACAAGTTTTTTTCAATTTTACTTTTTTTGTATAATATATTGTAATTTTGAATGTTGACATTTTAAATGGGTACTAAAATTCTTTATCAATCCATCTTCGTATCAACTTCTTATTTATTGTTTATTTGTCTTGTAGACTACGGATAAAATATATTTAAAAAAATTAATTTTTTCATCGGTTATTTGATAACTATTTTTAATGATCCTATAATGACGGTTTCTCAAGATGGCTATCTAATAACAGACATGAAAAATCATATATTTATGGGTATTTCACATCAGTTATTTCATTATAGATATAAAAATACCTTTCTTACATCGATTTTTAATATTATTTATCAAATAACTGACATGAAAAATCGTTTTCAACATCTTTAATAAGATATAAGACGTGAAAAACACCTTCTAAATTCGATTTTTATGTAATTAATTTGATCATTAATCTTTAAATTCAAATTTTATAATTCATTTACAATGTCTGTTTTTATGTATTTTAAATCACAAATTTATAAAGTCTTATTCAATAATAGTTCCTAATAGCTGATGTTAATAAGAAAAAACCAACATAAAAATCATTTCATAACTACTGCTAGAAAAAATGGGTCCCACATACATGATCTAATATAGATGACCCCACGAACTCTCAAGTTAGTCATAAATCCACAAGGTTCAATGAAAATCACAACATTCCACAATTCTTAATTCCACTGTTCAAAATTACATTCAAAATAAACATAACATCAGGATATCATATACTCACCACATCATATAGGTCTCATGATAGAGGCACCCTCTCTAGCACCATTACCCACTCTGAAGATCAGGTCATCCACACCATGACCTTCACTAGATTAAATTTCCAATGAAGTTCTCAATACCCCAATTCAAATAAAGAACAACAACCCAATATTACAGAAAACACATTTCATATGGATCCCATTACAAATGAGATATCAACAGCTCAAACTACTCATGCATATGGTAAAAAATATATAACTATAAGGTACACACCATATATATATAAATATATAAACTATAATTTTTATATTTTACATTAACTCTAATATTTGAAAAATATGGGTTCAGTTAAACGAATTGTAAAATTCATGTTATAGTGAAAAATGATTTAAATCATGAAATTGGAATTTTACTTTGCAGATGCCTAAAAATAATAAGGGAAACTGAACATATAATGTTTATATTACCCATTTTTAATATAATTTAAACAAGGTACCAATATAATCATATATATGAAGAAACCTTATAAATGGTTGTAAACGCATTAAATTAATAACACATGTCTTATTGGACGAATGTCGTATAAGGTTTCAGTTGCTTGTATGGAGGAGGGGTAATGGTAGTGACATGGAGTCAGAGGCATTTGTTGAGGCGGAGATATCACACCAATGACCCTCCATTTTGTAAGAGAATGTAGGATGTTGGGTTACTCTATTAATTTTCATATGGATAAGAGGGGCAATGTCAGTGACCCAGGGGTCTGAAATGCGCCAACTGAGGCAGGTTCGAGCCGAGAAACTCAAATTCCATCACCTGTGAAGAAGACATTCGTTCCTCAGGAAAACATAATGGGGTCTAATGTTTTTACCGTGTTAAGTTAAGAACATTCCTAACTCGCCTATTTTAATGCATTTATCCCTAATTATTCTTTGTGGGTGGGAAGATTAGAGCATCATGAGGTCATTTGAGTTGAAAGCATCGTAATGGTGAGTAAATATATGTTGATGTAGATGGAGGATAAAGACATAGAAGTTACTACTACGGTTCTAGGTTCGGTTAACAATGATCTACAGAAGTGGTTTCAAGGGCCTAATATAGTGGTGGTCTATCATACATGTGATCGGAAATCAAGGGGACCCGTTTCATGGAGCCGGACATCAATTCACTTGAGAAATTAATTTTAATAACATGTTCGGGTAGTTTTGGATTCTGATCTAGCTAACTTGGATGAGGAAGTCCAGGGATGTGTGAATGATTGAAATTGATATAAACACATTAATTAAGAATAGGATTCTTCAATCACAAATCATAATAGGAGAAATATTAGGAGGGGTAGAATAGATTACTCTTCTTTACCAAATCCATTGGAGACTCGATCTTCAAGGATGGTAAACATCAAATAGGAAGACATTAAAGAGGTGAACCATTAGAGACAAGGGGATCTGGGTGAACATCCTTTAAAATTACTACAAATCACTAAGGAAGATGTGGTTGGGCGGTTCTTTTTACATGAGGCTTCTGATGTGGATTCCACTAAAATGATGTGGAGGTCTTGAAGGGTGACCATTAAAGAGGAGAAATACACCTGGGTTGACAAATATGACCTAATTGTTGTCGATGGGATCAAAACAGTGAATATTAATGTTGAGGTGTACATATAGTCCTGGGAAAAACTGGCCTATGAGGTTGAAAACTTGTCGACAAAGGCACCAATCTTATAGGGAACATCTATCTCATGGAAATTGTTTAAGGAAATGGATTTTGGTATCCTTAAATTTAATTTCAATGAATCTATTTAAATTTGGTTGAAATTGTTTCTCTGTTTTAGAGGTATTTTGGTTCGTATTGTGTCTATATTTGACCCAGTTTTTGTGTGATTTGAGATGATATTTTTGTGGAATTAATCTAACAACATAATTGGATCTTCTTCATATTGGGTTTAGAGCATGTATCCTTAACCTACGCATGCCACTTGAATTTGGAAGACATGGAGGGTATATCAATTCCATCAGTACCAATCTCGTGCATCCCTCCATGGGATAACTAGCCGAGCGATCATGCATTGATGAAGGTTTATTATCATATTTTTTTTCTTGGTATAAGAAGATATTGTATTTTTGTTTAGTTTTATTCTATTATGGTTATATATGGTTTTGATTTTGGATTTATTGGATCCTTAACTTCTCCTTAAAAGTGATTTGATAATAATAATATTACTTTTCCGTCATACAAAAACATGTCATAATCTATAGAATCCAGTAATCAATAAAAACAAATCATGTATAAATCATGTGAGTATTTTGTGCCTTATATGATACATGAATACACAATCCCTTTATAATCCATCCAATATTCATAATCCCCTATATCACTAACCTAATAATCACTTATATTACTAAAGGTTGAATAGTTTCATAGTAAATAGAAATTTAGGAACAATAATCTCATCTATTGAAAAATAAGAATCTGTCATAATATATGTGGTCATTCTAAGGAAAATCTTCCATAACATGTTCTGAATAATAACTAAATCCCATATAGATGTCCTAAATATTTATACCTCAAAAATAACATTAATACCAATTTTTTACATCCAGTAGGTCATCTCTAAATATAGAATGCATTGAATGGTCACCGAGACTACATTCATGTCTCCCCGTATGACGTAATTTATCATCTAGAAGTGTAGTTCATTGGTTGTATAATGGGGAGACTATAACTACATATTATAGTGTAAAAATAGTTTTAATAAATGAAATCATGTATATCGATGTAAATTATTATGTAGACATCTAGAAAATTACCAATTAAAGATCAAAAACAAATTTATGTCTAAAGAAATATATAATACATTTTAGGTGTTCATACAATTTTATTAGATCATATATAGAATGTCCAAAAAGTATAAAAGTTATGAACTATTGAAAACCATAATAATTTATATTATGTCATATCCTAATCCCAAAAAATAATTATCCATCATAGTAGTGCAACCAAGAAACCACCATGGGATTCTTTTCCTAGTTCAATAAAGTTTCTCTGAATTTCGTGCAACCAGTGGCCCAATAATAGTGTGAGTACAACTCAGTAGGTCACCCCCATGAATGTTTATAAATATATTTAGATTTAGAAATAATTATCATTATTATATTTATAATAAATAAGGGGAAACATAAATAAATAATGCAACATCATTCATTAGGCAGGACAGTGAAACACATTATTATCCTTAACTTCCCTGGCGTTATCTAACATTCATTGCCCATCATAACTCATAGAAACACAATGAACCCATGGTTTTTATCCAATTAATATAATACCATGGGGGAAAACAAGTCCAACGGGATTGTATAAGGCACACAAAACTCTGAAACATATTGATTCCTAGGTGGATACCCCAATATTCTTCATACCATGAATCATCACCCGATCCAATGATGGACTACCACATGATTCTCCAAACTATGTTCCATTATACAGACTTATAGGGTATTCCCCCATGACAATCTGACCATGTAACATATTAAAATCCCCTGTGGGGAATCCCATTAACATCCCAAACCATGATACATCATATAAACCCATGGGGTATTTCCCTATGATGTCCCAAATTGTGTTACAACATATGAACATGTGGGGGATTTACGCTTGAATTCTCAAACCATTTTACATCATTTGATACTATGGGGTATTTCCCCATGGAATCGAAAACCATACAACATTATATGACCCCATGGGAAATAGTTTCACAACTTCATAAGCCATGTTATATTTTGACCAAGAATCATAAGAATTAATAATAATTAAATTTAATTTAATAAATTATGTATCTCATACTGAGGTATGCATATGGTCTCTCATTTCACTTCCCATTTACATTTCCTATTAAAATCCACATTGGTAAAGAACTCATGTTTTAAGTTACTGAATTATGACATGTTTCACAAAATAATTGTATTCAATGGATCTTGGATCACATCCAAGGTATCCCCGGTAACTCACCCATTGTTATATCTCAAGTCATAAGCACCTAGAGGGTTACCTCATTAATTAAATTTCTTTTATTATCATCTTAAGAACACATAAAGTGGTGTAAAATGTAATGATCACACACATACAATCATATTTTATGTCTATAGAACCCATATGGACACCTCTTTAATTTTCAGTGTTTACTTCTAAGGTCATGCACCCCATACAGGAGGATAAAATCCCAACATTCTAACACAAAGGCCCGTCATGGATTTTAGAATTCTCAAATTATAAATTCAGTGTCACACATCAATAAATTTTGTTTTTATGTCCAGAATTTACTATATAGGTGGGACAACACATCATACACACAATAGACAATGGTATTATTTTTAATGGATTGAATATAAACTATTTGCCTTATCCTTATATACACACAATAATCCATTTTTTTCTTTGATTTCATCCAATATGTTAGATATAAAAATGTATGGACAATTACCTATATATAGTTGAAAAATCACAAAAATGGGGATAAATCACTATAATGTGAATGAAAAATTATGAATATATATGGAAAAATATTATCCCTCCACTTAGCTTCCCAAAAAAATGCATGATGTGTGATTTAGTATAGAAATGATACAGATCCTCTATTGAAATCATATGAATCCAAGTTGAGATGATTCTATCATTTTCACTACCCAATAGGGGAATTCCTCTAAAATTTATATCTCTAAACACAAAAATAAGTAATAATTAACATTAAAATAACTCAGGGGGTTTCACGGTTTGATTAGACTTATAATTCAATGAGAATCCATGAGAACACAACTTCTTCATCATCCATGAAATTTCATGTATTGGCATACATTTCCACTCCATGAATCCTTCATGATACTTCCATATAGAAATAGGTATTTCTTAGTTCACCCAAACCTTCTCCACAATGAACCTCACACATCCTTTAGCCAGAAATTGATTTTTAACTTTTGATTCATCAAACAATTAAATGTATCTATACCTGGTAATGGGTTAGGGTTTTTAAATAAAGTGAAGAAACCCTTATAAATTCAACTTGTGTTATCAATAATCAGCTCATAAGACTATAAAAAATCTAAAAAAAAAGAGTCTCAAAATGGTGTGGGGTAGTGGTTTAAAAACCCAGAACACATTCTCTATAGTGTTAATATATGGGATGTGTTTATAGTGATCTATATGGATATGTCACATTGTGAGAGGTTATTTGTAATATATAATTAGTTAAATTGTGTATAACAGGGAATTTCAAGTATGAATAAAGATCCTTAACCAAATTAGGGGAAGAGTGTTAAATGGTTTTGGATGATGGGAATAATCTGAGACCCTGGGTATTGGAGTAATGAGTTTCAGCCTAAGTGTAAGATATAAGATTATACTATAATAAGTAAACATTTCATTCCAATATTCATTTAATAAATCAATCCAACATATATTATCATAGTATTTCAAAATAAAATAGACATCCATATTCAGTAGATTGAGTGCAACTATAATTTAATAATTGATAAGAATATGTGGAAACAACATAATCATGAAATTTATAAGAAAATATTACACAGAGAATAACCTAAATTAATTTTATTTTTTTAAAATATGAAAATTATTTTCAATGTAATGATATTATAGAGAAGGTAAATTTTTTTTAAAAATTATTTATAATATAGAATAGTTTGTATTTATAATGGGTAATATGACTATTGGAAGGGTATGATGATCATTGTAAATAAAACCTAACAATATGATCACCACAATAATAATAATGTGTCCATTATGCGTATCAAGAAATAATCCAATAGAAAATATGACATTTTATTGAAATAGAATCATTAATAACCAAAACTAATGAGTATTAATCATTGATTTGGAATATATATATATATATATATCTACATATCATATAAAATAAATACTTAATCAAATGGATTTGTAAAATTTATTGAATTCATACATTATTTTAAATTTCATGTAGAGTTATATTTCATAATAAAATTTTACATGTATATCGATTTATTTAAATAAAAAGGGATTAAAATTTAAATTCACTTTGTTAAAATTATCCCAAAATGATTTTTTAATTTTATGTGATAGTAGAGCTATTATGAGAAGCATGAAATATAATATCTATATATGGGTTGTAATATGAATTTATTTAGATATAAAAATTATGTAATATGTAATATTAAATAATAAAAACATTAATATACGTTCATTTATTAAAATAATATAATTTTAATTATTAAAAGTATTTTTAAAAAACCATTAAAATGTTTCCAAATACAAAAAATGTATTTTAAGGTTTCAAAAATATTTCATTATTAACAAAATGTCATTTTCATGGAAAAAATAATAAAATTAAAGATAATTGGATTCACTATTTTATAAATATAAGAGGCCATGATATATTTGTCGACATCAATAATCTAAAACAATAATTACTACAATATTTATTAATTCATAAAAAATATTTTTTTTTCAATGAAACAATGTTAAAATTATTGAATAATTAGTAAATGAAAACTATAAATATTGACCCACTAATTCATTCAAATTTACAAAAAAAATCCATTATAATGGTTCTCATCTCTATTTTCCCTTAATAGTCCTCATAATAGGTTCATAATATTCTATAAAGATCTTTCCTCGGTATTAGGAAAAACAATGGGTTGTATGCCTTCTTAATATTTTCTCTTAGTTTCTCATTCATAATCATTTTGAATTAGATAACATTTCCATATCAACTATGGTTCCAGTTTATTTTAAAAAATAAAATATTATAAATTTAATGAGTGATTACTATTTTTCCTCATTATACAAACGTCATATATTGTTATGATGATATAATATTATAATATCCATAATCATCATTATCCAAATTACTGTACATGTCATGTATGTTTTGTATTATGGATAATGGACATTATAATTTGGGAACTCCACCTATACTAGTTGAAGATATATTTTTTAGCATAATTAATTTATATTATGTAATCAACTAAGTTTTACCATAAGTGATATTTTGGTATCAATGATTCTAAAACAGAGATACTATTCTCAAAGAAGTTAAATCATTCTAATGTGTATCCAATATTTTCAATTACATAATATTTTTTCCTGATGTATTTTTTCTTCCACTTATTTTGAATAAAAAAACTATTTTAATCAATGAATAATTCATGTTGATATATTTATTTGAGGAATGTATCAGAAACTATTACTATATTATCCTCCTCTTGAAAAGGATACATTCCATTTAATTCTCAATATACTTTTATTTTTTTATTGAAGTATATTCACATAGATATCCATATTATTCCATTGAATGGGGAAATATTAAGAATATTAGTATCCATAATATTCATATGTGTAATTATTCATTAGATATCAATGTTTATGTATGAGGTATCTTATAGAATGGTATTACATATATTGTAAGCTATTTTTTCATATGATGGACGCATTGGACTTATTATGCAATGGTTGGGTCATGAATTATATAGACTGTTGATGAATCAAGAAGTCTCATGAGATTACCTATATTAGGGAAATGGTATCTCCAGTATTATTTCATTATGATAGATTGGAAGACTGCCTCAATTTTGTGCATGTGATATCTAACAATATGAACCATAACACTATAATAATATTTATTTTCATCCATGTGATTATTTATTTAATTCTTTCATTCATGGATATATTATTAAGATGCTATTATAAATATGGAAAAATTTGATTATTTATTGCATTTAGATCTTGTTTTTCTTATTTATACCATGTTAGATTATGTATTATGAAAACCTTTACTGACTATCAAAACTCACCTTTTATAATTAATCAATATTTCCATAGTAAACTATAAATAATAAATTCTTTGAAAAAAGGATAAAAATTGAAAAGTAATACATTTTTAAGTATTATTATAATGTAATTTATCTATTAAAGGAATTATAATGTTAATGTATATATCCAGTCCCATGAGAGTACCAAACTACCGGATCATGTGTAATATTATTATATGTTATATGTACCATTGTAATAAATAACCAAAATCTATATGTTACTATATTCCATGTTATTACATTAAGGTCTTAGATGGTGGGTATAATAGGATACAAGAAACACAATGTGAAATGAAATGTTATATAAGGGAAATTATTACGTAGGGTGACATCCATGATTTTTATTATGGTGGTTATTCAAAATAAAATTATAATTATATTGTGTCAAAATGACATGGGAAGATAAGAGTATATTGGCTAAATTATTCAAGAACTTCTATAGAAGTGGATATGTGTAGCCTATATGGATTTCCCTATACCAACCATTATTAGATCTGTTAGGCCTTCCTGCAGGGAGATGCGAGATCCATGATGGTATGTGTTTCTCACCTACATTATAAAAATAGTACATTAATGATATGAATAATCATCCTCCTTTGATATATAAAATTTTATAGGTATGAAAAGATGTTTTTTTCCTACTATTTGTATAGTTGAACCCCTATATGATATTCTTTTCCAACTAGAGGTATTATATAGTGTTTCATGGATTATACACATTTCTAGCTAGTGGAATGATATAGAGGTTCCAAGACTAAATTCTTTTCCAACTGCATGTATGAAATAAAATTACCTAGACAAGATTCTTCAACATTAAGTATTATGGTATGTGATTAAATGTATTAGATTATTTTCAATCCATTCGACTATCTACTTTGAGGATTTATAGGTTAAACATGATGCAAATTGAGAGATTTATTCTTATGAATGGGGTTGATGAGATTAAAATTGGGATATTGATTCTTTTAAAAGGCATGGGAGAGGTTTCAACCTAGAGGTATAATATTATAGACTAGTTTTGAGATATCCTTTCCTTGATTAGGCTTTATTAAGTAATTTTTTAAAGTAGATATGATTCAACTTCAAAGTTTCTTCTTGAGAAACATATGACGTGATCCATGTATTCTTTTGATAATCATGGATTCCATATCATATATTAAATTAATTAGAATATAGTCATTGTTATTGCTTGGAAAAAATAAGTAAAGGAATTATGAATTATATTATAACACCATTTTCATGGACGTATAGACCTTATTTTTAACATGATAATAAAAAATATGGCTATAATTGAGTGGGATAGAGGATATCAACCAGGACATGTATATTGTTCTATGGTTATAACATGGAATAGTGATGGGGTCTCATATTATTATTCTCAATTTATATATAAATATAAATATATATTATTTATCAATATACCACAAGGAAATGTTTATTTCAATTTATGACTCTATGAACTACATGTGATAACATTTTGAAAGAAATATGTGTGATTTTATTTTCGGTATAACTATTATTGTAATTGTAACGCCCCGACCCTAGTAACCCAGAGTCGGTGCATTATTTTAATACATTGGCATGATTACAAGGAATAAAGTCTCGAAAGACCGATTAGTTTAGCAGTCTTTGAAAATAGATTACATACATGAATGTTACATTACACTTCATAACATACAAAACAACATAAATAATCCTTTATAAATGCCATTATTCCCTTGTCTTAACCCTTCTTATCAATCACAATATACTTCTTGTAATCCTGGGAAAAATAAAACATTGAAAGGGGTGAGCTCAAATGCTCCGTAAGGGTAAGTAATACAGCGGAAACATTTATAAATAATCATAAACATTTAAGGCAATGTATAACTAAAAAAATCCTTTTAAACATGAACTTCAACATAGTATGGAAAAAATAAAATGAAATAATGCCATTTACTTATTCACATGGATATTATACTAATCGAATAATCACATGCAATATCAATAACCACTTTCATAATGATGGAATGCACAATGCTAGACTATCATAACCACATAGCCAAGGCCTCGTGCCAAGACTACAAATAAGATTTTTCCAAGGCCTTGTGCCAAGACACTAGTTTGTCTCACGAGACCTACCGATGAATCGGGGAGCTATAGAGGGCTCCACCCATCACATATTATGTCCAATGCATTCCCATATGAAAAGGTTTAAACATAACATAAACATTCTTATTAAAACTAGCATACGAAATGTCAATACTTTCACCATAAACTATGAATGGTATAAAAATAGCACATCCACAGTCAAACATATCACAAAACCTTTAATAGAATATAGAAGTTTTGTATCACAATAAATAAACTTCATATAATCATAAAATCCCTCAAAGGATGTTGACATAGATGAAATCAAAACTATTTGAGAGAAATATCTCCTTTTTTTTGAAATCATTTAAAAGTCACACATTTATAAAGGAAGTAATTAAAAGAGATTTTTGAATCAAAGTGTCCCATACCACTTTGAAACTTTTGAAAGGAATTAACATTTTAAAAACATTCATGTACATATAAATAAATCATTAAAAACTATTTTGAATACATGGACATTTGTTAAAAAGATTTAGAAAGATAAATCTTTAAAACATTTAAAATTCTGATTTTGATAAAGAGTACCTTTCTGAAATTCTAAAAATATTGATTTTGAAATCATTTAAAAGTCACATAATTATAAAATAAAAAATTTTCTTTGAAAATTTTCTTATAATCTTGTAAGGTAAGCTTTTATTATTTTATAACAGTGGTAAATAGCCTCACCCACCGTATAAGTTAAAAAAAACATTCTTACCTTAATTCTGTCGAAAAGGTAAAAAAGCACCTTGTTTGGAAAACGATGGAAAGATTCCTGTATAAACCCATAAGGGTATAAATGACTTTAAAATATATCATTTGTAAATAGTAAAAATGTTTTGGAATAAATTTCGAAGAAACAAGGATGTGGATGATATAGAAATCCCAGTAGATAATTACTTATAAACAACCTCGGATAATGAAGAGATTGCGAAATAACTGTTACCTTGTACTTTTACTTGGTTGGGGTAGGTTAACCTCCTGTATAATGGTAAAATAATTGTTATTAAATTATACAAGAATCTTATACATTAATATGATATCATATATGATCTTTTAACATTGATTTGTTAATAATATCTTAGTATTATCGTTGTTTCGGGTGTTAACTTACTCGTTTTCTTTTGTATGTTTTGTTACGTAAGCCATGTTTTTAATGGATAGGTTGTATATTATTCATATATTATAATGATATCAAGTCCTTAGATACTATTATTAATCATAAAATGAGAATTATACTTGAATGTATACTATGGAGAATGAATCTCAACGCGTTCGTGGAGACGGTAGTCCGTATGTACGCACGAGCGACAATATCATTATTTTGATATTAAAATAATATATAAATGGTTGATATATCATATATAAAGAATCATTAACATGTTATATTTATTATTTACATGAGTTATATATCATTATTATACCCATCCAAATAATAATATATTGAATAACAATTACACCACGACGTGGAGACGGTAAGTCGTACGTACGCACGTATGGTGACATGTTATTCAAAGGGTGGATAGAATACTGAATATGGTTGTACCATATTTATAATAACATCACAGTATATATATGATACTGGATTTATTATTTTATAATGGTAACAACAAAGTAAGAAGAAGTGGAAGAAGAAAGGAACTTGGAAAAGGTTGGTGAAATCATTACCTCTTCTTCGGGTTCTTTCTTTTGATTTGATCAAAAGGGCTCTTTAGGTTAGCTTTCTGATCAAACTAAGGAATCTAGGTTGTAGTTAGGGAAGTGGGAGAGTATTTGGGCAGAGTTTGGCCGAACCAAAAGGCTTTGAGGGTGTGAAGAAATGAGAAGGAGGAGTGCCCTTTTATAAGAGGGGTGAGGGGCACCTTTGGAAAAGCTAGAAATATTATTTTATAATAAATTCATATTCGGTTTCTAATGGATCCAAAGTTTATTATTAAAAGGTTAAGGTGGGGATAGGTCGAAAAAAACTCAACCAATAGAATTTAGATAGGTTTGGGTACTTATATTAACCTTATCTTTAAGTATTAACTCTAAGTTAATTAGTTTCACTTTTACAATGTCTCTTTGTATATTTATATTATATGGTTAATAAACATACCATATACAACCAAGAGACCCCCAAGTGGTCCATTAATGATACAACTATCATGATATAAGTCTTTTGGCACAACCTCAGATTTTTAGGAATTTAATATCAATTAATAATATAATATTTTGTTTAAAAACTGTTTTATGTCAATTTTGACACTATTCAAGAATTGATTTTTGTAAAAATCATAACAGAATTATTACATCGAAAAACGTTAATTAAATCAATATGAATATGTCATATTATCCTAGAAAATTATTGTAATTCATTAAAAGTGTCAAATTATATTTATTTGGGTATTTATAATATCAATTATTTTAATGTTTCACTATTATGGTAATTACTACATCATCATTGTGTCATAAATAAATTAAATTATTTAATCTCTAAAAATTATAAATAAATTATAATCATGTAGGAAATATTTTCTTCTTTCTAATGAATATTTATAGTCAAAAATCCAACATATATAACCCTATGTAAAAATTATTTTTCTAAAAGATATATACTTATGTCATTTTTCTACTTATTTTAACTTAATTAAAATAAAGTGTATCTATCACCTACAAGTGGCTCCATGGGGTCCCAAAATCGACCCAAAGATGACTATGGTCGAACATGAATCAACCAATAAGTTTAGGACACGTTTTAGGGTAATTTAGTATTATTATAATATTATTTTTTAACCCTTATTTACCGGATTTACCCTTAACCATGGTAAATAAAATATTTACCGCAGTAATTATTCAAATTGTCTAAAAATAAAAGTTATCTATTTACAAAATTTGAACATCCTGATTCCAAATATGGAATCAATTTTTCCAAATTAAAAACACAGAAGTGGCAGAAATTAATTTAAAATTAATTCCCGTTGTTAAAACAAAAAGCGTGTTTTTAAGAGATAATAACTATCAAAAGATTGACACTTGTTTATGTCCGGTTTAATTGTAAAATTATGTACAATGAACAAAATTATATTAAATGGTAAAAATATATTCTAAATATACTTTAAAACCACTCAAATTCATAATATATCACTATTAATTATTTTGATTAAAAAAGATATTTTTAATTAAAATTTAGTAATTTTCACTATTCATCAAAATATTAAAGTTATCCGAAACGTACTAAAATTTCACCTTAGGCTAAATTCGATATTACGAATCCAAAAATGAAGTCCATTTTAAAAAATAAAATATATATAATTTCAAAAAGTAGGTATTACTATTCATAACGGCTAGTTTGATTGGTTGTGGTGTGTGTTAAAACTCGAAGTTGCGTACAACACACGCTACTGTATTATTCAAAGGAAAGCGTACCGTAGAAGTTTGGGATGTTTTATTTTAAATTTTTGATGTCCCCATTTAGTCAAAAAGTTTAAAATATTGTATTTAAAAAGGGTTCACTATTAAAAGTTGATAAAAGTGCAATACTGAAAATGAATTTGTTCTCATAATGTGGATTCTAAAATTATAAGGATTATATAAAGTTTAAAATTTAGTTAATACTATTAATAACCTCTTTTGAATGGCTTGTTTGGTAATTCATGGTGCGATTGAACTCGGTGTTGCGTGTAGTGCAAGTTATTGAATTATTTTGAAGAAATAACACACTATGAAATCTTGGGGTGTTACATTATCCCCTCCTTCAATAAATTGCATCCTCGCAATTTGAAATTGTTCTTCGAAAATAAAAGATTGAAAATAAAAAATATCTTTGTGGGAAAACCCACATCAGAAAATGGGTTACTAAAATTTATCCTTAAAATGAGGAAAAGAGAAATGAAAGGGTCACCACCAAATTATGATCTCGATTAGGAGAACATTGGTGGCAATTAGAGACATATAATTGGAGGAAAAACGTAAATATTTATATGTAGTGATTGAGGTCATCAATCAAAAACATGTTTAAAATTGAGGTCCTTAAATTCATCAATCTATGATTATTTAAAATACCATCAATTCAAAAAAACATAAGGTATTAGGATAACACATTTTTGACGTTTCAAAATATCTTATTTGAAATCCCACATCGAAAAATGAATTAATGAAGCCTCTATTTTAAAATAAAGAGTGGAAAGTATGAAGATTACCGAAAATAACACATACTAGGGTTCCATATAGGAAAATATGGATATGAAAGAGGAAACTAACCATCAATTATCTGATGTTGAGTAGTAGAGAACATGGCTATAAAAAGGCCAACAATCCCAAAGCCATAAATTAGTGACGATTTAAGGCACCATCTAGGACAACATTTTTGTTCTAAGTTCCTTTTATTAATGTTGAGGAATTTATTTATGATATTGGATAAGATCATAAGGAGATATACTTACTTTATAATTAGAGTTTTATCCATTAATAAATTTCTACCACAAACTCATCTTTCACTCTAAAAGATAATAGAACGTAAAAAAATTCTATTTATACTATTCATACAGGGTTCCAAAATAAACGAATTTATAATTCATCTACCAGATCTTTTAAAAAAACTAAATTATTTAATCCAGGACATCTCGTGGGAAAGTGGTAGGTGATACACCCTTGTCGCCCTTCAGTTGTGGATTCAAGTCTCGCGGCCTTACCGGACGTGACGGGTTGCCGCCCGACCTCCGGGTTGTCCTTTTATGGAAATCCAAAATAATCCAAACAAGAACTATCCAAAATACATCTGTCCAAACTCACAGTCCAAAATTTATAAGGAAGGTAAACATAATTTAGATCCTTTTTACCCCGTAATAGCATATGAATACCTACATCATGTACTGAAACATCCTGAATTACCATATTCCTTATTGATTACATTCATGCTCCCTTATTCCATATAGAATGATGGATATACTTCATCAATCCAAAAATGTTTTAAACCCCAATAATGATGGAATATACAAATCATTAATCAATTTCAAGGTAGTCAAGAATATCCAATATAATTTATCCAAATAAATCATGTATTATTCCAAAATCACTACCTCGGTATTAGAACTATATTATGGTTTATCATTCTCTCAACCATATATTTTCCAAAAATTTATCCTACTATTAAGTCACTTTTCTTTGTTCCACACAATCTCAAGTCCTTAATGAAATAGTACTGCAGTACAATCCTTATATACTCCATAATTATTATAACAAGTACATTGTTGATACAACACTCAATTGACATAATCAACATAAGAACTCTAATCATTCCTCTTCATCTGTGGTAGTATCATAACTTGATTATTATCCAGTAGCATCATTTGCGGCATGGTTTGATGACTGGGACATAGGTTCGCGTAGTGTCCAATCTCCTTGAAAATGAAGCATTGTAAATTTGAAACCATTTTCTTACCCTTGCAGTCACGTACTTTGTACCCTTTTCCTCCACACTTATAACAAAATCCCATTCCTTTCAGACAAGTTCCAGGGTGTTTCTTGCCACAGTTATCACATGTGGGAAAATTATTCTTTTCCCTCTTCTATTTATCCATATTTTTCTCTTCCATCCTTTTCTTCTCTTGATTCCCTTAAAAGCCATAGGACTCAGTAAAATCTTTACTTATCTTATCAACACATGATATTATTTATTTATATGATGATAATACATGGGAGACTATTTCTCTTATAAGTTCTGGCTTAAGACCATAAAAGATATCTTCCTTCTTTCTCTTTGGATTATGTGCATTGCTGGAGTTATCATTCCTTCTACTAGATGCCATTTCTAAACAATGGCATACACTAGATTAGTTTATGAATAACAATACCTAATCCCAAACTTGTAAAACACATAACATAAATTAAATAGTTTATGGATATAATCCATAATCATAAAAATGTCTCCTTTGATGAAGTATATACTCATAAACCCTTAATAATGGTTTGTAAAGAAAATGAGAATTATCCTAAGCATATCCCCTGGGAGTGTCGTAACCAAGAGTACAGCAAGGCCCGTTGTCGTGCACCAGTTCCCGTTCGAGTCTATCTCAAAGCGGTGTTTTTGGGTTTTACCCCTAGGTACATCTGTGCCAGAGCTGCCTCTACTTGCTCGTATCCATACAGGGATGTATTTCTTGGAAAACTCTCAAAATCTCTACAATACCAAAATTTTAGGAAGTTCTTCTATACTAACACTCAAGGCCCATCTTAGGTCTATGTGCTCTAATCAGAGTTTACCTAAATCTAGTTTCCAAGGTTTGTACTAAACTTCCTCTAATACCAACTATAACGCCCCGACCCTAGTAACCCAGAGTCGTTGCATTATTTTAATACATTGGCATGATTACAAGAAATCAAGTCTCGAAAGACCGATTAGTTTAGCAGTCTTGGAAAATAGATTACATACATGAATGTTACATTAAACTTTATAACATACAAAACAACATAAATAATCCTTTATGAATGCCATTATTCCCTTGTCTTAACCCTTCTTATCAATCACAATATACTTCTTGGAATCATGGGAAAAATAAAACATTGAAAGGGGTGAGCTCAAACGCTCTGTAAGGGTAATCAATACATCAAAAACATTTATAAATAAGCATAAACATTTAAGGCAATGTATAACTAAAAAAAATCCATTTAAACTTGAACTTCAACATAGTATAGAAAAAATAAAATGAAATAATGCCATTTACTTATTCACATGGATATTATACTAATCAAATAATCACATGCAATATCAATAACCACTTTCATAATGATGGAATGCATAATGCCAGACTATCATAACCACATAGCCAAGGCCTCGTGCCAAGAATACAAATAAGATTTTGCCAAGGCCTTGTGCCAAGACACTAGTTTGTATCATGAGACCTACCGATTCATCGAGGAGATATAGCGGGCTCCACCTGTCACATATTAAGTCCAATGCATTCCCATATGAAAGGGTTTAAACATAACATAAACATTCGTATTAAAACTAGCATATGAAATGTCAATACTTTCACCATAAACTATGAATGGTATAATAATAGCACATCCACAGTCAAACATATCACAAAACCTTCAATAGAATATAGAAGTTTTGTATCACAATAAATCAACTTCATATAATCATAAAATCCATCAAAGGATGTTGACATAGATGAAATCAAAACTATTTGAGAGAAATATCTCCTTTTTTTAAAATCATTTAAAAGTCACACATTTATAAAGGAAGTAATTAAAAGAGATTTTTGAATCAAAGTTTCCCATACCACTTTGAAACTTTTGAAAGGAATTAACATTTTAAAAAAATTCATGTCCATATAAATAAATCCTTAAAAACCATTTTGAAGACATGGATATTTATTAAAAATATTTAGAAAGATAAATCTTTAAAACATTTAAAATTATGATTTTGATAAATAGTACCTTTCCGAAATTATTAAAATATTCATTTTGAAATCATTTAAAAGTCACATAATTATAAAATAAAACAACTTCTTTGAAAATATTCTTATAAACTTGTAAGGGAAGCTTTGACGATTTTATAATGGCGGTAAATAGCCGCACCCGCCGTATAAGTTAAAAAAAACATTCTTACCTTAATTCTGTCGAAAAGGTTAAAAAGAACCTTGTTTGGAAAACGATGGAAATATTCCTTTATAAACCCATAAGGTTATAAATGACTTTAACTCATATTCTTTGTAAATAGTAAAAATGTTTTGAAATACATTTCGAAGAAATATGGATGTGGATGATAAAGAAATCCCAGTAGATAATTACGTATAAACAACCTCGGATAATGAAGAGATTGCGAAATAACCCTTACCTTATACTTTTCCTTGGTCGGGGTAGGTTAAACTCCTGTATAATGGTGAAATAATTGTTATTAAATTATACAATAATATTATACATTAATATGATATCATATATGATCTTTTAACATTGATTTGTTAATAATATCTTAGTATTATCGTTGTTTCGGGTGTTAACTTACTTGTTTTATTTTATATGTTTTGTTACGTAAGCCATGTTTGTAATGGATAGGTTGTATATTATTCATATACAGAATGATATCAAGTCCTTAGATACTATTATTAATCATAAAATAAGTATTATACTTGAATGTATACGATAGAGAATGAATCTCATCGCGTTCGTGTAGACGGTAGTCCGTACGTACGTACGAGTGACAATATCATTCTTTTGATATTAAAATAATATATAAAAGGTTGTTATATCATATATACAGAATCATAAACATGTTATATTTATTATTTAAATGAGTTACATATCATTATTATACCCATCCAAATAATAATATATTGAATTACAATTACACCACGACGTGGAGACGGTAAGCCGTACGTACGCACGTATGGTGACATGTTATTCAAAGGGTGGATAGAATACTGAATATGGTTGTACCATATTTATAATAACATCACAGTATATATATGATAATAGAGTTATTATTTTAGAATGGTAACATCAAAGGAAGAAGAAGTGGAAGAAGAAAGGAACTTGGAAAAGGGTGGTGAAATCATTACCTCTTCTTCGGGTTCTTCCTTTTGATTTGATCAAAAGGGATCCTTAGGTTAGATTTATGATCAAACTAAGGCATCTAGGTTGTATTGAGTGAAGTTGGTAGATTATTTGGGAAGAGTTTGGCCGAACCAAAAGGATTTGATGGTGTGAAGAAATGAGAAGGAGGAGTGCCCTTTTATAAGAGGGGTGAGAGGAACCTTTGGAAAAGCAAGAAATATTAATTTATAATATATTCATATTCGGTTTCTAATGGCTCCAAAGTTTAGTATTCATAGGTTAAGGTGGGGATAGGTCGCAAAAAACTCAACCAATAGAATTTAGACAGGTTTGGGTACTTATATTAACCTTATATTTAAGTATTAACTCTAAGTTAATTAGTTTCACTTTTACAATGTCTCTTTGTATTTTTATATTATATGGGTAATAAACATACCATATACATCCATGAGACCCCCAAGTGGTCCATTAATGATACAAATATCATGATATAAGTCTCTTGGCTGAAACTTAGATTTTTAGGAATTTAATATCAATTAATAATATAATATTTTATTTAAAAACTCTTTTATGTCAATTTTGACACTATTCAAGAATTGATTTTTGTAAAAATCATAACAGAATGATTACTTAGAAAAAGGTTAATTAAGTCAATATTAATATGTCATATTATCCTAGAAAATGGTTTTAATTCATTAAAAGTCTCAAATTATATTTATTTCGGTATTTATAAAATCAATTATTTTAATTTTTCACTATTATGGTAATTACTGCATCATCATTGTGTCATAAATAAATTAAATTATTTAATCTTTAAAAATTATAAATAAAATATCATCATGTAGTAAATCGTTTTATCTTTCTAATTAATATTTATAGTCTAAAATCAAACATATATAACCCTATGTAAAAATTGTTTTTCTAAAAGATATATACTTATGTCATTTTTGTACTTATTTTAACTTAATTAAAATAAAGTGTCCCTATCACCTACAAGTGGCTCCATGGGGTCCCAAAATCGACCCAATGATTCCTATGGTCGAAAATGTATCAACCAATAAGGCTAGGACACGTTTTAGGGCAATTTAGTATTATTATAATATTATTTTTTAACCCTTATTTACCGGATTTACCCTTAACCATGGTAAATAAAATATTTACCGGAGTAATTATTCAAAATGTCTAAAAATAAAAGTTACTTATTTACACAAATTGAACATCCTGATTCCAAATATGGAATCCATTTTTCCAAATTCAAAACACAGAAGTGGCAGAAATTAATTTAAAATTATTTCCCGTTGTTAAAACAAAAAGCGTGTTTTTAAGAGATAATAACTATCAAAAGATTGACACTTGTTTATGTCCGGTTTAATTTTAAAATTATGTCCAATGACCAAAATTATATTAAATGGTAATAATATATTCTAAATATACTTTAAAACCACTCAAATTCATAATTTATCACTATTAATTATTTTGATAAAAAAAGTTGTTTTTAATTAATATTTACTAATTTTCACTATTCATCAAAATATTAAAGTTATCCGAAACGTACCAAAATTTCACCTTAGGATAAATTATATATTAAAAATCCAAAAATGAAGTCCATTTTAAAAAATAAAATATATATAATTTCAAAAAAGTAGGTATTACTATTCATAACGGCTAGTTTGATCGGTTGTGGTGTGTGTTAAAACTCGAAGTTGCGTACAAAACACGCTACTGTATTATTCAAAGGAAAGCGTACCGTGGAAGTTTGGGATGTTTTATTTTAAATTTTTGATGTCCCCATTTAGTCAAAAAGTTTAAAATATTGTATTTAAAAAGGGTTCACTATTAAAAGTTGATAAAAGTGCAATACTGAAAATGAATTTGTTCTCATAATGTGGATTCTAAAATTATAAGGATTATATAAAGTTTAAAATTTAGTTAATACTATTAATAACCTATTTTGAATGGATTTTTTGGTAAGTCATGGTGCGCTTGAACTCGGTGTTGTGTGTAGTGCAAGTTATTGAATTATTTTTAAGAAATAACACACTATGAAATCTTGGGGTGTTACAGTAATTACATATGTTATACTATGGTAATTAATATTTATAGTTTATTATAGAATAAAATAGTGATTTTTTATAATTATACATATGTTATAATATCCCCTAATAGTTTTATTAAACCCTTGTTTCTGGTTATAATCCATTAATATTGGGGGAGGCACACATGCGGTATGAAACTCTCTGAATTGGGACGTAAAGATCATGGCCAAGCTGAGGAATTTACAGAGAGTATCCTATTTATTCTTTTCATTGAACACAATGGATTTGTTATGAAATAGGTTGATACAAATTGAACTAATGAAATTTTAATTGATTCATATAATCAGTGGACATCATAGGAGGAATTATTCAATTTGTAGTAGATTAAGGATCTCAATCAACCAAATTAAAGAATGTTATAATTAAAAAAATTACACTCTCTATTATTTAATATTTTTCCTCTATACTATTAATTGTAGATCATATGGGATGAAATATGTATTGTTTTTCTAAAAAAATTTGTGTAAGAATGTATATTAAAAACATTTAACGATATCTTATCTACTTCAACGAAGTATAAATGATTTTATAGATATTATGAAAATTATGTAATATATAATGAATAATAATTTCATAATTACAGATATATTTATATCAATGTTTATGATATAAAAAATATATACATGATATAAATATAATCCTCAATCATAATATCATAGACACTAATGTAGAATACTAATGTTTTACATAGACTGCTGTTTGCCAATAAAAAATAGAAGGTTGTGATAGAGCTATAATATGTGGATATTTTCATCCATATCAGAGATTGAAAGCTTAGTTTTCAGTGTAATGTGTCTAGAAATATAAAAAATATATAGCCTATGATCAAAAACATATAGCAATATGGGCTAATAGTATTCATGTTATTGTTTAACATCTATAACTACTGAAGAAATATAAAGATAGTATAGCATATAATACAACCAATAATATAAAGATATCATAAAATAGTATTTTATTTTGATAACATTATGATTATATCATTAATAATGATATAGCGCATATAAAATTTGGAAACAAGAAGATTGTTTTTAATTGATGTTTTATTTCTTATCTGAAATGATTTTATAACATATTAATAATTATTAAATTATAATAATGTCAATTAATTTTTTTATAAATTAGGAAGAGTTCAAATATGAATTATATTTACAAATTTTTAAATTTTTCAATAATTTTAAATATTTATTATAAATATGAATTTAATATTAAATGTCAGAATTAAATTTCATGGATTTAAATGGAATTGAAATTATATTTCCATGAAATTTTTTTATAAAAAATTTATAAAAACAATTTTATGGGGGTTATAAAATAAGAAATAATGATAAATAAAAATATTTTTTATTTATTTTATGAAATGTTCCTAAATAATATTATTATCGATTAATATTAAATGTCACATTTTGTAAAATCAGTTAAATACAGAAAAAATTGTTTCACCAAATAAGATCACTGTTTTAAATATGTAAAAAATATATAATATTAAGTAAATATTATAAATAATTTATAAGAATTAGGAAATGTGGAATGATCATGTTCTGATTCATTATGTATTTTACATATGATGAAGCTCGTATGTATACCATGTAGATAAGAAATTTGAAAATATCATATTTTTGATAAAAATGTGAAGTGTTTCTCTAAATAATTTATGAACAGGTTTCAATTTTATTTATAAATTTTAAATTTTTTGTATTTATAATATATTAATATTCATATTATCTCATGATTAAATAAACTAATTCTCTTTTTAATGATTTATTCACTTTTTTATGATTATAAAAAATTTCTATTATAAATTTATCTATTAGTATTTCAAATTCATTAATATATTATTATAAATATCCATACTATACATTCAAGGAGTATCATGTTTTGTTATGATATAAAACGATCTTAATTCAACCAAGGATAGTTATTTGACAAGTTTAATTACATGATAATTTTTTATTCCTTTTTGTTTTTTTAATATTGTTGAAACATTTAATTAATCTTGTTAATTTATTTATGGAGGGTGGTAAATTGGATCCAATATACACTATACTTGGGACCTCATTCAATCATGAATGTCAATGTCATACACCTATCACACAATATATACAATTTAGTAGAATTCCAATATCGTATGATTCTACATATTCACAAGATAATTTTATATAACATATTTATAATATATATATGAATTTGTGTATGTCTAATATTAAAATTAATGTATGATTAGATATTGTAAAATCATTACAAGTCATAAATATTCCACCAAAGGAAAATGAAACATCATCCTAGTGCAGCTCCCAAAATAATAGTGATTATTGACTAGTGTTGAGGTTTAATAATTATGTGATAGGAAAAGATTTAGATTTTAATGGTCCATAACAAACCAAAAATTAAGATAAAAAACTCAACAGACATAAACTATGAAAATAAGGTTTAACATCCCAATAGAGCTACATATTTTATTTCATAAATAAACAAATGAAATCATACAAACAATGAAAAAATTAAGTACCTCACAAATAAAATTTTAATGGAAAAAAATTTTATTAAAAAATTAACAAGTTGTGGAAATCCAATCATTGTAACACTAGAAACATAAGAAATAATCCCTTTCATGACTCCTGAAATTGAAATCAAATTACTATGGCCATTTTCCATTACCTAGTCAGAAATTCCTTGACTACTATTGAAATAATTTTTACATTCTAATGTTTACTCAATAATGTCATGTCTTATTCATATGTTATTATTTTATGTATTATGTTCATTATATCCGTATTATTTATGTATTATGAACATCCAAACATTTTTCTATGATTCATGTTTATAATCTTATGATGTATAGGCTATGATATTATAATGATATTTTCACTTCCTCATACCCCTCTGCCCATGTTTATGCTTACATGTATCCTTTTGTTACCCTTACTGAGCATATGATCACACCCCTTTTTATGTTTCCATTCACTAGTTATAAAGAAATATATTTAGTATGATGTTTTTAAGAAGGGTCATATTCATAATGAACCTAGTGGGAGATAATTTTGTTCACTTATATACCAATTTTTATGTTTCTATGTTTCTAAGGGAACTAAACTAATATAGTCTTTGGGAATTTGTTTGGATAATGTTTTTATTATTCGGTGAATGTTATATAATAAAAGTAATGGTTTCTATAGTTGGTACTTGATAAAATGTTTAGTTAAAATTTGGAAGCTATGATGTGGAATCTTTCTTGAGAAACATAATTTAATGTCTATGTATAAGTCAAGAGATAAGTAAAAGTACATGAGAATGTCATTGAATTTTGATAAAGAATAGTGTAGGTGGTGTCCCATAAATACATCCTTGTCTAGATATTATATGTGGATATGACTTTGGGAAAGATATACCTTGGTGTAACAACTTTGGCTAGTTTTTTCATACATGGTTTGGCATTACTTGATAAATTATAATGGACCGTACTGCACTCCATGATTGGTAGTATTGGGGGATATTCTTTTAGAAGTCACAAACTCTTCACCAACCATCATGATGGATTTAAAACAAATGCTATAAATAACAAATTATAGACCTAATTTATCATTGATTAATGAAGGATTCATAATTAAGGAATCAAGGAAGTTAATTTTCATGATTATTTGGTTCCTTATTATGATAACTATTTCTTACTCTAGGATTTTGGTTTTAGTCAATGGATAGGACCTGAAATAACTTCTATAATGGTGATTATAAGGGGAAATTCTATGATTGTACTCTTGGAAAATCAAATTCTATGGGAGAAGGAATACAAAATCATTTCTATGCTCACCATAATCTCTCATTATATGAATCATGGTGGAATTCCCAATGAGAAAATTAGGGAAAAATATTCTAGGGAGTCCATCCAGAGGAAACATATGGCTTCATTATACGAGTCTTCTGATCCACATGTTACTAAACAATGCATTAGTAGCATTGAAAATATACTCTTCATTCTCCATTTTTAGCACCATGAGAAATTAAAAATGCCTACGTTTTTTTATAAGGAGAAGAAAATCAGTAGTGGACACTAATAGAGAATACAAGGTAGTAATATGAGATCGAATCCATGGATTGGGATGAGTTCAAGAACATATTTTTCAATATGTAATTTCCCTATTTTCTTCATACAAAGTTGGATAAAGAGTTACTTATGTTAAATAAAATGGATAATGATTTTTTTGGTACGTACAAGGCTTATTTCACAAGACTTGTTATGTACTCATTATGAAATAACAACCTATTTGATAGTAAAGTTGATATGTTCTTCAATGGATTAATAGAAATCCTTAGTAGGGAATTTTACATGAGTGAACACAGTAGAAATGAATAGATTGTTCTTTGTACAATCATGTTTTAAATATAGGTTATAATAACGTATCAATCTTATGGTTTTTAAAGGAAAAAGAAGATAGAGTTTAATGGAAAATATAATAACCTTTAAGTGAAGAAGATTATATTTCCATTATTCACTAGGTGTGGGAAGAATCATGGAATAAATTTCCCTATGAGGTCTAATAAATGGTTTTAGTTTGAAATGTACAGACATCAGGTATTTGATTTCTATTGTTATGGGAAGTTGTTAGCTAATGGTTTGAAAGGAATAAAAGAAGCACATAATGTACATCCCACGATTCAGTGCTACAAGTGTTAGGAAAATGGGCATTATTTTTTCTGCATCCCAAACCCAAGGGTTGTTGATGATGAATTAAATAATCATCCCCTTAATCCTAGAGATAGGTGGAAATCTCATGAAATAAATATTTCTGATGAGGGGTATGATCATGAAACGGTGGAAGGTACGCATACCATATACTCCAAAACTACTTCTATATTATTGGATTCTGGATCTACACAATCTTTCATATCTAAATTATTTCTTGAGGGTGTTAGTTTTCATCCAAAAATATTTTAAGTAAAATAATCAGTGCTACAGACTAATTGTATGATGATTTTATTCCATCTTTCATACTCCTCTCTAGTTTACATTTGGGGGATTGTTCTTCCAGCAAATCTTGTCATTCTTCCTCTGGTTTAATTTGATGATGTCCTATTCATTAATAGACATTATCAATATAAATCCATCATAAATTTTCATGGAATGAAATATAAATTTGATATTTCAAACCCTCATATGATCAACCATCAATGTTATGATAAGCATGAACTTCCTATATAGATTACATTTAGTGATTCAGAAGAATTGTTTACCTAATATGGTTGGGGAGAAAAGTAACATCGATGACATGGATATTGGTTTAGAAATTGTGGATGTATTTTTTAAAGTGTTTCATATCCTTCCCCAAAACAAAAAGTTCAGTTATCAATAGATCACATACATGGTTTCACTCTAATTTCAAAGACTACTTATAGAATGACCATGATTTAGTTGCAATATTTGTTGAAGAAAATCCAAGAAGACATTGATGTGGGATTAATTCAACAAATAGATTAAACATGGGGTAAAAAAATTCTTTTTTTAATATAAATATTGATAAATGTGACTCTACATTGATTATCTTGAATGTAACAAGATCATGATAATGAACTTGTATGCTCTCCTCGAATTAATGACTTGTTTTATTAAATTCATAGATTTCCATATGCTTCCAATATTGACCTCAATTTTTCATATCATCAATTAGGGGTAAAGAAAAAATATGTAGTGAAGACATCATTCCATAAAATGTTGGGACCATGTTGAATGAAGAAGGAAGTTTAGAGAGTTAGCCTTTGCAGAGTGTTGAATTTTGTTTTCAAAGATGATAATTCAATTCACATTGTAAAAGAACCAGAAATCAGATGATGATTTTCTGATTTATATTTCAAAAATATCATAAGTTAGGAGAACTTGTGATGCAAACCATATAAAGGAAAGTGGGAGAAATGATGAAGACAATCATATACAGTTTTGATTGGAAGGAATGATGTTGTTGGGAGATGGGATGTTTCAGTACTTCCCATTGTAACATTGACGATGCTAAAGCTGATCCATCAAAGGATATATATCACGATAGTGGAGTTCATGACGAAAGCTAATGAATGGTTATGGGATGCAGTGAAGAGAGAAATGACAAAGAAATGTACAATCTGGGGGTGGAACAAAAGCACATCTAATAATGGGAAAGTCATGGAGTGCGAGGAAAGATTGGAGATGGTTTAGAATTTTGTGTGTAGGGCATGATTTAAGGTCCAAACATCGAATAATGGAAAAGGCATGGAGTGCGCTGAAATTTAGGCAGGTTGCGCGAAAAAATAAAGTGGTGCACAACATAGTAGTGGGTTGTGCGAAATATCTACGGGATGTGAAAAATATAAGAATGAATTTTTTCACACAAAAGGTGTTTCAAGATCAGAAGCTCGATAATTTTTAAAGGCATGAAATGTGAAAAATATTGGAGCATTGCACAAAATGTGAAGTGCTGTGAATTTTTTTTATGCACATGAAGAGGGTTTTACATGCAGATTAGTGGTTTTTGTTCCGGGTCAAAAACGTCTATAAATATGATGAGAACCCTTCTCATTTCTTGTTTCTCGACACTTAGAAGAAATTCTGAGATCTTGTTCACATAAAATTTTATGCTAAGTGAGTTTCATGAAAAGAAATATGTTTGCGTGAAAAGAGGTTAGCTGCGCGGAAAAGAGAAAATGTTTTTGGCGCCAAAAAAGAATTTTTACACGCAAGAAATTTGAATTGTGCACATGGTATCCTAAAGGCTGCGCGAAACATTTGGGGTCTGTGCACATATTTAGTTGTGCGTATGGGAGTTCTTACCAACATCTGGGTAGGAAAGTGAAGATCTGTACCTCAGATAATACAATTGTTCAATTTTAAAGAAGCACTGAAATACTGTAATTCCCTATTTGTGCTAAGAGGGTGCACACACAGTTGTGGATTGTTTTCCAAGTGCTACAAGAGTGTAAGGGTATATCCTACTCATTGTATTCCATATGAAATGATTTTTTTCTAGTGTATTGTGTGGTACTAGATTATTTCTGTACCATACCAAGGACGTAGCTACTCTTGTTGATAAGTGAACCTTGTATATTTTCTGTTCCTGTGGTTGTGTGTGTTCAGCAGAGAAGAAAATATTTAACCGAAGGCGAAGGTTGTTTCAATTCAAAGGAAACATAAAAGGAAAAAGATATCACCGATTCACCCCCTCTCCCTCTTAGTGATACTTGGATCCTGACTGGGAAATTTATAAAAGGAATACACACTATTTATATATATTGATTCCATTTCATCTTACAAATTATCCTTCTATATTCATGGATTCAATGAATGCATTCTTTAGAGATCTCATCAAGTAGTTTTTTAGTCATTATAGATAATATTCTTAGTTATTAAAAAACATGGTATGAGAATAAAGATCACATAAAAAGTACACTAAAGTACTTAAGGAAAGATAAAATATATAAAAAATTTACAAATTAAGAATTTTGGATTAAAAAATTTATTTTTTTGGTTAACATAATATCAAGATATGGTATATCAACAGATCCAACATAAATGGATGCTATTGAATGGTAGCATAAATAATGAAGGTGACTATGATCTATATATTTCATGATTTATCATGATATTTTTGACATTTCAGGGAGAATTTCACAGGACTATCTAATCCATTGAAATTGTTGGCTTGGATGGTATCTAAGTTTTTTCTAGATCGATAAATGTGAGGATAATTTCCAGGAACTAAAAAACACTTATTCATTGAACATGTCCTTACAGTAACCTATAGTGGAGAAGGTTTTGTAATATATTGTGATGAATTATATAAGTGATTGAGATTTGTTATTATACATAAAAACAATCTTATCACTTATGCCTTAGGGAATTTGAAGATTCATGAGTTAAATTACCAAATTTTGATTTGTTGTCTGCATCAAAAATAATCATTGAAGATATGGATGCATTATAATTATGGGAAAAAGTGTGATATAAAAACCAATCATAAAACCCTAAAACAATATTTATAAATAAGGGGTTCAACATGCTCTAATGAAGTATTTAAGAGATGATAATAGATTATGACTGGACAATACATTCCAAACATGTGAAATCAAACAAGGTGACTGATGCTTTGAGTTGAAAGGATCATGATACAAAATCATTGATGATGATCAAAAAAAGACCTAATTTTATCTGATTTGCGAAGGATGTTTCTATAAATACTAAAATAATGTTCAACCCTCCATCCTATTAAAGACTGAGGAGTACAATATGGAATATGTAGAGGTGATATGGGATGTTAGAAATGTTCTTGAGTTTAACCTTGATCAGATTTTCAAGAATGTTTCAGGAACCGTTTATGTGATCCTTCCATACCATATTACTAGAAGGAGTTGTTATAGGAAGCTCATTGTTTTCTATTATTTATTCATCGTGGAATTATGAAGATATTTAAATACATTAGATAAAACTTATAATGGTTGGTAATAAAGAGAGATATCATAGTGTTTTTATCTAGGTGTTTGTTGTGCCAATAAGTTAATGTCGAAAGACAAAAGTCAAAGGGGATGTAGCATCCAATATCTATACTAAAATGGAAATGTGGTAACAAGACTATGGATATTTTTCAATGTACTACCCAAAACCTCTAAAGGTATTAATTGTATTTAACATGTAGTCAATCACCTTACTAGTTCATCATAGTTCATCTATATCATAGATTAATTCTATTTGTATCATCTTTCCAGCATATGTATTAATGATTTGGTAAAATTTCATGGAGTAAAACATTCTATGTTATTGGACCAGGATCCTATATTTACCTCTATTATATGATGAGGTATTAAGTAATCATTTTATAGGGAATTGATTTTCATCAATTCTTATCATCCTCTGGAAGATAGTTATTATTAAATAATAATTCGAAACCTATAGGATATCTTGAGATCATTTTCTCCATATTTCAAAGGGGGATTGGATGAACACCTTCCCGTAGTGGAGTTTCTATAAAAAATTATTAAATCGAACATTAAAATTGTAACTAATAAAGTCGTATATGAGAATAAATATAGCTATCCAACATATTGGGATAATTTTGGAGAATGAAAAATGTTGGTACGTGAGACCTCTAAATAAATGGCAACGAAGCTTAGAGCCATTCTAAGTATGTTAAGAAATCTCAATGACAATAGAAAATTTATACAGATAAAAAATGGTGTGATCTACAATTTGAAGTTGGTAAGATGGTATTTCAATATATAGATCCCTAGAATAAGGTTATGAGGATGGAAAAGAATTTTAAACTAATACCTAAGTAAATTTGTCCCTTTTATATTCAGGATGATATCAGGATAATATCATATCACAGGGAAATTATCTTAATATCTCTCAAGTCCATGATGTGTTCTATGTATCTCTACTGCGGAAGTGCAAAACTAACCCTTCACATGTACTGAACTCATATTTTATACCACTACAGCATGTTATTTCTTAAAAATAAAAACCAGTTATATTTATGGATCATATAGAGAATTCTAAATTAAACTAGACCACTTACCTCATTAATTTTTTAATGAGAAGTGACAGTTTTATGAAGCTATGTGGGAACTTTAGTATTTGATGAAGTAGAAGTATCCCCATTATTTTTTACCTAAATGATGAATTTAAGGGGAAAATAATTTTAATTTGGGTATAATGTGAAACAATGAGTTTTATAAACCTTTTTTCAAGATAAAATTATTTTTTCCTTAATATCATGTAATTCACTAAGCCAAAAGTTCCTTTCATATGGTACCAACCTGGAATACCTTACATGAAACCCTGAGTTTCTATAAACCATATTTCTTTTATAATTATTTAAATGAGATAATTATTACACAGAAAATAAAAATAGTAATATGAATATTACTAAATATTTTTAAAATATTTTTTAAAATCGTTTTAATTAAATAAAACATATTGAAAATGAAATATATAATTTTTTGTAATGACTTTATATGTCTGAAATATATTTTCTCAACTGAACTTCTTTTCATGTTCATATGTTAAAAAAATATATTTAATTCTATACACACTTATAAATGTAATTTTTTAATTTAAAATTCAATTTTAAATTTATAATGTATAATTTTTAATATGTATAATATTTGGTATTTTAAGAGAAAATTAATTAATTGTATTATTCATAAAAAATACCGAATTTTAATTCAAAACAAAATTTTTTATCTCATTTATTTATGAAGTAGACTTATATTTTAAATTTGTTTCCAAATTTAATTAGATAGTATTCTTATTAAATAATTAATTTAATTTCATTTTAAAAAATATCAATATTAAATTGGGTATAAAAATGCAGTGATTATTTGGCTGTTTTTACATTAAAAACATGCATTTTCATCCAATATATGGGACTACATTTAAATTAATATTTTCCACTTCTATGTATGGAATTTGGAAAAATGGATTCTAAATTTCAATTTCAAATAATTTATATTTCCTATTAAGGTCAACATATTTTGGAACAAAAATATTAGTGAAATTTAAAAAAATTAATTACAATGACTACCTAGCCAAAAAATCATTCGAATGTAGAGATCTGACATCATAATTTAGATGCTGGGGAGGGGAATTTTAAAGTAGTTATAGTCTAGATGAGTTAGAATAAGAACATCTGGTCATGTAATGTCACAAATTCTATGGTAAATGTAAGGGTTACCCTTAAACCTTTAAAATAGTCATTATAGAAAATGAATAAAAATAAGGCCTCTTGGCCATTTGGGTAAATTACAATGACTAAGAGGAGAAATATGTTGACAAAGTGCTATGCTATAAATTAATGAACCAAAAAGACATCAACACATGTCCAAGAGAAATCTTTAGCAATATTATGAACCCATATTCCCTTGCATTATATTTGGTTTATTATTGGATCCTCATTACATGGGAAAACCGTGGGTGGAATTCCTTTTCCAAATATTTTCAAGAGAGAAACTCCTCACCCACTATAAATGGGTTCCTCTACTCTGACTTCCAGAAACCACTCAAAACAAATTGGATCATCCAATTTTTTCCAAAATATCTCAAAAAATACCTCCCTTAAACATATAATCCTCATATTTTTCCTAAAATCAATCCATGTAATCCCTTTGGTTCAAACATAAATGAGTTACCGCATAAAGAGTAAATATCCCTCCTCAAACTCCTTTATTCTATTTTCTTTATCCAACCCAAAAACTCCCATTTATCCATGCTTATAAAATAAAACACGTATAAAAAATTTAATTATAAGTCATTGGAGTATGTTTTTGACCTACACCTACACACACATCCATCTAATTGGTAACTAACATTTTGTTTACGTGTAAGGGGGACTGCCACCTCACAAAATGATGATTGATTGCATTTACATTACCCCATATCATGATTAAGAATTATGATGGGAACAAATATTGTATATCATATATGTTATATTTATTATGTATTCATGCTTCTGTTATTCTTCTATAACACATACCATTAAAAAATCCATTCTTGTGTATATATGATAAATTCATTTGATGAAGTGAGGAATAATTCCCCCTCAAAGAAATGAAATTCATTCAAACAACATATGGAATTAATTAAGGTTGTGTTTAGTGAAATTATATGATATATATGACATAATAATTCTGAATTAATGATATTATATAAATATATATTTGTACACAATTTTATTTCTTTTATTCAATACGATAATAAAATGGAAAGATGTTTATATGTGTGGATGGTCTACTATCTCCTTGATCGATGAATTCCATATAATAATTTAATATTATAAGGATTATTATATAAAAATATACTTAATATACATGATATTTATATGATGTATTAAATTTTTTAAATTATGATATAAGTATAAGATCCAATTATATAAAAAATTAATAAACATCTGAATAACAAAGAAGATATTACCCGAAGTGAAACCTTAAAATAGAATTATTAATAAGTAGGAAATTTAATGTTAATATAAAACCATATATGGTATTATATATATTATTATTTTTTGTAATATATTTATAATAAAATAATATTTATTTTAATATAATTTTGTTCGAGTTTGATGAGATTCAAGGGACATAGTAAGGTAATTTCATCTCACTTTTTATATATGTAAGATACATGCAATGTCCACTACTCTTTGGTTTTTATATGGTTTATATAATTACCCTGAATGAATTATATGGATATTATTATTAAATTTGTGAGATTTTACATATCATTTTTGTGATATTACTTTCACGGTGGGTCTGTTTAAAGACTTATAATATCAGTAAAAAAATATTTGTCTCAATTTACCTTCATCGAGACACATGATTCTTTATGTAAAGACATTATTTTTTAATTATATATAAACCCAGTTTACTTGTTATATCATGAATCTCTTTTTTTTCTTGATATTTTAAACTTTATCTAATTTCATTTACTTACCTAGAGAGTGAGATCCCATCTTACCATCTGGTATTATTTTTGGCAAATAATCTCATCATTTATCAGGATTGTTCATGATTATACTTATATTAATGAAAAATTATGATCCATATATCCATAAAAATCATAATATTCCATATCATATATGTATTCAATATATACCCATGTAATAGTTCCATATCCACAAATTGGTAATTAAGATAATTAATAAAAAATTAAGAAAATAAGACTTTATTTCTCTCATCGGTTAGAAATCCAATTTATTTTAAAAACAATGTTTTCAAAAATGTTTTAATTTTTTTTAAATTATACATGATGATAATTTTATTGTGGAAATAATTTAATATATTGTTTATTTTTTTCATAGTTTCCATTATAAGTTTCAAAATCTATTTTCAAAGAATTTTTTTAAAAAAATGGTATCTGTTTTAAAAAGAATTTTTCATTGTAGAAGGGAAATTTTACTCAAAAAAATTATTTCTAGATATCTCCAAATTATTTCCCATCTAATTGAAATACATTGGTGGTACTCATTCCTTTTTATGTAAATGAGTCAATTTTTTATTTCATATTCTTTTAATGAATGGTTTATATTTTATGGAATGATGTTTTTGAAACCCATTTCACTTTCACGGGTTATATAAATTTTAAAACCACCAAATTTCATGTATTATGATTTTGATGAAATTATTATTGAAAATATATTGTTCTGTTTTGGTTTTAATAAGATATCATTTTTTTGATACCCATTTCATTCCTTGGGTTTTGATATTATTTTTTATTATTTTATGACACATTTATGTATGATTTAATTATTAGATGGGTGGAACCTATATCTCACTAAAAATCATTGGGTGAAGATTTATATCTCAAGAGATAGACTAAGTTGGTATTGAGATTGAACCATGACTACGTAGATGGACATGAGAGAAAACCATGACTACAAAGATGATATGGGGAGTTAACTCATCGTACTAAGATAACCATGGCAGTGATCAACGACTACCAAGATGGTATGGGGAGTGATACCATACTACTAATATGGCATCAACAAAAATTAATTGTCTACAATGGAAATAATATTTACATTCTTCTATGTCTACCACAATTCTTTGTCTTTTTCACTATTATTCATTCATGGATGATTTTTTTTCCTTATGATTTAGGACTTGTGAACTTCCAATAATTATTCCATGATTCATTTTTATAATATCATGATATGAAAGGTATGATCTTATAATGTTATGATCACATCTTCAAATCCCTATGCCCTTGATTATGCTTACAAGTACCCCTTGTTTACCATTATGAGGGATCTGAGATCACCCCTTATCATGTTTCCTTTTCTAGGAAATGAAGATATTTATTAAGTATGATGTGATTAAGAAGGGTTCTAGTATTGTATAACCAAGTGTGGGATAATGTATTTCACAAATGTTCCTATGTTTATGATTCCATTTTTCTAAATATACTAAACTAATACGGTATATGGGCATATGTTTATATGATTTTTGAAGTATTCTGAAAAAGTTATGTAATAATGTTGAGGGTCACTATAGGTGACCTCTTGAAATGTCTCCTTGGAAGTGAGTGTGTGTTTGGATAATGTACATGAAATGAAAATTCATTTTTTGTGTGGATTTTCATTAATAAGATAAGGGACCTATTTATGTAATAGCATGTGGTGATGGAAACTGAGGTATTACAGGAGACTCATTGGGAAATATTACAATATACATAGAGTGGGGAGGTTGATCCATGATATATTTTATTTGATCCATTAATCAACAATATTTTCAATGAAAATATTTGGGTTAGAAGTCTAGAGTCCATAATGAGGACATTGTTCTTTAAATGGTTTATAATAAAGCACACCAAGTGAAGTGAGACATAAAATAATAAATATTACTACCCATGTCCACAAGGCACCTCATTCCTTTCATAATCCTACCTAATTAGAGCTCCATTGTTAAGAATAACTGTATTGGATTAGTTTCAGGATGTGACACCTCCTATAATGTCTCATAGGGTGTGTGTGAGTGTGGAAAATGAAAACTAAAAGAACATGTGTTAGATTATGGGGAAATTCATTAGTCTGATAGGTGAACTCAGAGGGAAATATCTTATAGTATTTTGAGAAGTAAACTAAGGTATTATAGGAAACTCATTGGGTCATATGAATATATTCATGGCCATGGGAGGTTATGTTGAGATATATCTTTTTTGAGTTAATATTTAAATCATGGGACAAAAGTAAAATGGAAAACAATTAACCCCACTATCCTAGTATTTCAATCCCTATTCTCAAAGATTTGGTTTCTTCCCATGGATATTTTTCTTTCATTAACCACCTCCCTTATTATATTTTAATATCTAAAATTTCACCATAGTTTTATGTTTGGTCATGGATCATCTTTCCAAAAGTTCATTTCCATCATAGTGAAATTACAACAGTTAAAATTTTGAATTGAAGTTAAAAGTGAGGTTGAATCCTCCCCTAGTGGGAAACATTTTCTTGTATAAGACTCTATTCTAGCTATAAGTATAGTTCATGAAATTCTTCAAACTAACAATATCAATTCCCTTTATTCTATGATTACATTATTAATATGATATATTAATGTAAAAATTTATACTTATGAAATGTTTTCCATCATTAGGTTTAATTATTTACCTATCATACCCCTCAATAATTAATTATTCTATTTTTATAATCCAAAAAGCTTAACACTTTGGAATATATAGTTATCTAAAGTGGAGGTGAGGGTTTTGTAATTGGTATTGTTCCCATGAAAAGGGATATTGACATATCACATTAATTAAAATTAAAACCCATTTAGTTGATGTCAATTTAGTAAACTACATCATACCTTTTAATCTTATGTTACACCGAATGTCGTTATTCATTTTATGGTCATGTAACTATGTCCATAGTAATTATTTTAAATATTACAACTTTATTACAATTTAAATTTCATTTAAGGTCATGTTATTATGTCTGAATAGTTTCCTTTAAGGTTCATGTGTCCAAGACTAGTTATGTTAATTTTATGATTCTATGTCCAGTGCCATGTAGGTTTCTTTTAAATTTGTATGATTAGATCATCTTCCATGTTTTTGTGTCAATCATAAGGGAATAATGGATTTAGACACATAAATATACATAGTTTTTCACTTCCACATGACAAACACTTTTTAATTGTTTCTTGACCATTGGTAACTAGATAGGGGTGGATGATTAAATCCAATTTTAATGTGAACCATTCATGACTGTTTGGATCTTGCACAAAGAAGGATTCCCATTTTCTCCCTGTCTCATTAGGTGGATACATAGAGGCTAACCAAATCATTTAAAACCATGTGGTCATTAGAGAGTAGTCAGGATGAGTGTTTTTAAGAAAGGTATGGTTTTAACAGTTTCTTAGTTATAGTAATCCTCATTATAAATGGGATACTTGATTGATATTATTCATATGATCTTACCATTTACTGAATCAAATTTGAGGATATATTATATAATTATTTTGATTTACATTATCAAAAAAAATTCAATATTAATGGGACTCTATAGAAGATGATGATGATATTGTAAAATAAACTTAGTCTATTTAGATGTGTCATTTATGGAGTAATTTTGAAAAGGTTATGATCCACACATAAGGTTATAAGTGAGGAATTTTGGGCAACTGAGTCATTTTGGATATACTTAATTGAAATCATTCATGGATTGGAATCCCAATGTAAAATATTATCTTGGACTACGCCATTAAAAAATGTGAAAAAGTACATCAAAAAAAATATACATGACTGAAATTATAGTATTTATAAAAATGATATTTTTTCAACATAAAGAATGGAAACAAATATTTAGAAATATTATAAGATTTATCTGGGTAACCCACATTGATGAAACTTCTAATAATAAGAAATATGGAATTTATGATGGATTTTCATAGATAAGTTTTTAAAATCCAATATGGAAAAGGATTGAATACAAATAACCTACATGGGATGCAATTACACTTTCTCGGCTTGTCAATAAATTCTCCATAATAGAATTCTTCTCCAAAGCCATTCCCACAAATGATTCACTCATAAATTATAGGGTTTATCAAACATTAATCATTGGGAAATCAATTAATAAATAAAAATGTGTTTTGGATTCTATTTATATATATATTTTTGGAAACTAATTTCACTTTAATATTTATTTATAAATTATTTTTACTGACATATAATTTCATCACCACATAATCTCATAACACAATCATATTATAAAGGACAATCATACCACACAAGATTACTTCCCCAATACAAGAATTGTATAAAATAAAACATGAAATACATGTAACTATGGAGGATCACTAAATTTTTGATGTAAATAAATAAATCATTTTATTATGTCTATGTGGTTTTATAGGGTCATTATCATGTTTCAATGTCTAATGGATAATCTAAGTATATTTAATGTGACCAAAATGGGTTCTACCCCAGTGATCACATAAAATTAGAAACCGAATAATTCATAGGTAGTGAGGCATTTTTAGATTTTCAAATTTATATATTATCATCATTTTCCATCAAATATTCTTAAAATATTATTGGTTGTATCTTTTCAAAAGAATCAACAAATGATCCCTAGGAACTAGATTTGATCTGGATGAGGAGGATTGAAGTTTTTGATAAACAATCATATTCAAATAACTATTTCACAATCCATGTAATGTGAATAATTAAACAAAACATATTGAAATATATATAGGTATACATGTTCTACATTCATTAGTTTATGTATGTTTTAGATATTTTAAAAATGTTTTCTCTTCTCATATAATAATAAACATTAACCATCACATTAAACCAAACTTTATAAAACTTATGCTAGATGTGAAGCATAATGTAAACACTCTAAAATATTATTATTCACCTTACATTTAAAATTATTTATATTTAGTGACTCAAACCATTAAAAAATATTTCAAATATCCGATAAAAAATTTTAATTTGAAAATTCACCAACTTCTAACATTTTACCTTTCATTCTATGAATCATTTACTATTCATATACTGGATCATTGTATAGAATTAATATTATAAATTAATTCCAAAATGAAAGAATGTGATGATAATCAATCTTCTAATATAATAATTATTGAAATCTACCACAACATTTATTATTTCCAACATCCAATTATCCAAAAAATCAGAATATAATTTTGGAGATGATAGTGGAAATAGGCGGATATACATGTAATTGAGAAGATTTTACCTTTACAAGTGTGGGGTGTTAAGAAATTTAACCCATTTCCCATCTTGTTATAATTTAAAAATATCCATCAAATTGGATAACCTAACATTCATACCAAACATAGGAAAACATATTAGACACTTAGTTTTTTTATAAAGAAAGTCAATGAAAACGTGGGATTTGATCTTTTGTATATACACTTCATTGGATGAAGGACCCTATATTTTTAAATTAAATATGTGACCATATGTTAATCTATAAAATGGTAATCATAGATCAATATCAATGGAAAAAATCAAATACAGATCTTCACCCATGGTGTGTTTTCCAAATTTATTGGTAATGGCCATACTGGGTTCATCAATGTTTCATGGAGTATGAAAGTCATAATAATGTTATTGGACTATAATATATATTATAAATATAAATATAATTTGAAAAATGAAATATATTATCCACAGTTTGATTTTTAGGTGGATTACTAATACAAAAAATGTTCCATCTGGTGCATTGATGGGTGGGATTAAGCCTTCAATGTGTACACATGATTAGTAGATCTATGAATTTTGGGGTGATGTATGATGAATTCATCAAACCTACCATTTTTTGTGATGACACATAGTGAAATCCACAATATAGGATAAATTATTTAATGTTTATGGTCTTTTGTTCTGAAGATATAATGCCCCATTCAGGAGGAAACTAAACTAGTTCTCTACTCTAGTTTACCACAAGACCTTAATCCAACATCTTCATATGGCAATGTCTTCCAACTAGAAGTGATGGTAAAGTATTATAATATAAGAGACAATAGTTCTATATTATAGTGTATAATAATAGTGAAATAAATAATTATTATACATAATGGAGTATGAATAAGGAATAGATAAACTAATCATGATATAATAAAATGAAAATTTATATAAAAACTAAATAATTAGGATAACTCTAAAAAATTGAAATCCCATTGGGATGAACACACAGATACAAAAATAATTGATATTGAAATAAATAAAATAAGATTTAATACCATATTAGAGTATTACCACATTCCTCATCTCCATGAATTGCAAGACACGCCTTCCTAATATTAATAATTTACACATTTGACCCATCCATATCATGTAATCAAAAAGATCTACCCTAGCATTCACACACTTTTTCTCATCCTAATAGAAGATATATGGTTTTCATGAACATAAAGGTGCATGTAAAATGTGTGAAAAATGAATCATTGTAGGTCCCCCATAGTGGTGAACCTATTAGATTTTCTTGAACGTGTATCCTCATGTAATATTCCTAGCCTATGTGATAGATAATTGGATTAAAAATTAAACTAAAAAACCACCATTGATCCTCGGGTCCACAAACTCGGTCGACCACTCCATATTTGATTTATTTTGGGATATTAGTGACGATGAAATGATAAACCTTATTTTATATAAATATTAGATCCTTGGGTGTAACCTAGGAATCCCAAATCCTTATGATCAAGTAGTCATTAACTCATCATAAATGAAACTGTTACCAGATCCTACGAATCCTAGGAATCTCTCCAAACTGGATGAATAACAATCGACTTAATGAAAATTCCAAAGAATCCCAGGATATCTATAAATCATAGTACATTTCAATTTCCCTATTCTAATGTTAGATCCTATGCATCCAGGAAATATATATCAAGAATATTTTAATTTATAAGTCTTCACTAAAAATATCCAAAGGTTGAATAAATAATATAATAAGAATAATAATAATAATTTTAATAACAATAATATTAATAATAAATCCCCATTACTAAAAGGGTGGATCTTATACATGCTATGAATATGATGGATCTGTGGTGTCTATACTGTTGTATATAGGCTTGAGGTGGAATACCAACATCCTGGTGAATCATCATGTTTCTCGACAACTATATCTTTGGTAGAATTGGAAATTTGTGATGATGTCAAATATCAAATAAATGTCATACCATTATCATGTGAGACCCAATTCGTGATCATATATAGTACATCTAAGAATCTACTATACCATCACCGCATCAGGACCATAAGTGGTCTCCCTAGAAGTACATCTTGGTGGCTATAGATACATCAATATTAACTAAATCAAATAAAAAATAAATAAATGCGATGGATGAATGAAAAATCACATAATCATAGTCCACCCCACCGCATGATAATATATTCTTTTCGGTTTCATTGATAACATTGTATAACATCTCTACCGAAGCCCATAATTCACCAACGTTGGATTTTTCGGCTACCAGGGCTCCCAATGGGGTCACATATGTTAGTACATCAAAAGGAATCTCATCCAGGATCTATGGACACAACATGTATTTTAGGTTAATACATGATGATTAGGCAAAAAACACTTCCAGACAGTGTTATCTTATAAAATACCTCTAGGACTAAATAGCAATCAATAATAAATTAGTCTATGTAGATGGAGTAGGTCTTATGTTGGTTCTAAGGTCCCACTCTAGCACTGTAAAAAACCCCAAACTATATTTTTCTCAAGTCACAATATAATCCCTCTAAATAAGTTCTTACATAACCTAAGCCAGTCTATGTCCTTTTAAATCACATTCCATTTACCCTCTAGATTCCTTTGGTTTCTATTACTAGAGGAAAAACCTTTTTCATAACATTATCACCTACAATAATCTCATAGATGCCATAAAAATTCTTCAAGGATTCCAGTATTATGGTATACGTGGAAAAATTCTCTGAATATAATTCATTTTTGACCTATTTTGGATTAAAGTAATAAAATCACCCAAAAAATTAAATATATAATAAAGGAGATGATCACAATGTATACCCCAAAGTATCATCGTTGTCCATGTACTTTTATATGTCATGGGTACACCATTGGTCTATCTATATTCAATAACATGGTAAAGGAACACATGGGGTATGTTTTTTAAATTCTATATAATCAAGGAACACTTACGACGTGGATATATCCTACTATGTATCCATATCCCACTTACATTAGGTGTTAGGAAAATTACCTAGCCACGTGTCCATATATAAATACATGAAATATTCTCATAGTAGATGATTTAAATTCCAAAAACCCCATGTTCCTTGAATAGTAAAAATACACACCATGTTATATTGATACCTCACACCTCAAGATCAGTTTTTTCAAATATGAAACTGATCAAATTATTTAAAAGGACACATTTATCCCATTATAACTCCAAATAGACCCCAATGTTCTCCATATAAAATATTATATGGATTTAAAATTTAAATGAAACAACCAAACAAGTCTTGGGGATTAAAACTCAAAATTGGCATATCTTCGGATGGAATACATTGATTCTTCAATCTCGAATGCATGGTATGTACCCAGTTATTACCCATCTAGCTCTATAGTGGTTCCCCAACATGATCCCTAATCATGTCACCATATTTATCTCTTGGATGAAGTAAAAAAAAGAGGAATTCCCCTTAGACATGCACGATAATTAATATGTAGGTTGAAAGAATGGATAAAAAGGAAAAGAAAAAACGGTAAAAGGAAAAGAAAAGAAAAGGGGGAACAAGACTAAACCTAGTTACTGGCATGAGTTTATGCACCATCTAGTGAAAATAACCCATTTTGGACTGAACTATAGTGAAAAAATCATAGTATGATGCTCCATCTAATAGATCTCACTGTCATAAAATAAATGAAAAAATTGATATATAATTTATAAAATTTTACATATTATTAGAAAATAAGAATGACTCATATTTTCAAAAAAATACACCAAGGGTAAACAACCTACTCTATAACCAATTATTTTTTTATTAAAATTAACTCATATCATCTTATTCTGTAAAATAATCAATATAATAAACACAAGAATCCAAAATCTTGATATTAAAATTTCTTCCCATCATCACAACCAAAAAACACATAGGGTCATACAATATATGAACCAGACCACATATTTTCCTTGATAATTCTTTGTGTAAAAAAGGTTGTCATGATATCACACTAAGAACTAGTACAACTGAATCTATCTCGAATATCCACTCATTTGCCCCACAATTTCCAAAAAAACCCTAATATTAATGAAATTATTTCATGACATATTTGATTCTCTCCATTATAGGATTATCCTTTTTATCACATTATAATTGTAATGAATCAGATTTTAGCACTTGTTCCTCGCTCATATGAATGTAATAATTGGAAACCAACAATATTCTAATCATAATGATGGTCATGCCCTCAAAAGACCAATGTATCACTCCCCAACATGTGTATTTACTTACATTATTCACTGACTCCTGACATCAAAAATTCCACCATTGCATAACTACTCGTGTATTCTTAGAATCTATGCATCTTAAGAAACCTAAACATCATCCAAAGGTCACTGTACATAACCCTTACACACATACCTTCATGGAACCCATCATTTCCAAACATGCAATGAAAAACATGACTACCATCCTCAATAAAGATTGATTCCATAAGAACCTTGTATTAGATATCATGGTCGCACAATACTTAAACCTTGAACCTGTTCCAAAACAAAATAACCACTGACCATGCTCTTCATGAATGTTAGTACAATGAAGATCCATAAACCTCTATACATCACATCAAAATCTAGGAAAACTCCTATTAAAAACATTTCAAAATCCCTATCTTCTCTTTTGAATTATTATAATTCATGATATTTCATCCACACCACCCCTCGTGTACTAAACAATATCTCAACAATATGCCAGGCACCCGACCAATCCTACTCTTTGATGCTATTCCTAAAAGGATTTCACTATATGTTAACCAAATTCCATGCTAGAGTTCATCCTAGAGAAATAACTTTAATATATTTATCAGAACCTACATTTATTGTTTTCAATATAAATTCATTACTTTTCACATAATGGTTATAGAAATTCCCTTCTGTGATGAGAACCCATATGTTACATAATAATTCTCATGAATATATGTTCAATATAACAATGATATAATTTTAAAAGGAAATATATGAGAACTGATATCTTTGGGGGCACATGTATGAATTTATGGAACATTCTCAGGTTGTAGGCCCTTTTTAATTTTTAATGTAGAATATTATGAGAACCTGACCCGCCAGTATGAAATCCACATTTATATCATCCATTATATATTCAAATATGTGGACATGTTTATTGATCCATTGACATTAATCTTTTAATTTATGGATTGTATTGGTCTCATAATTTGATGTATTGATTATAATTATGATAACATATGTTCACACTTGGGTTGGATAAGGCGGGTGTGTGATGAGTAATATTGTATTAATAAATAATGTGAGAAAAGAATTTTACCATCCGTTCTTTAAAAAAATTTAATATCTCATTCCCTTTAATAGGAATAATGAATCTATAATAAATAAATTTCCATTGTTTTTTTTGGGGTAAATTTATATTTTGAATGTAATATAAAGATTCATCAACCCCAAATGTTGATTACACGGGCATAAAACCTACTTGATTGAAGATATCATGATAATGGTATTATATTACATAGTATTTTTTCATATGTGTTTGTACGTCATTGTAACATTATCTTCTTTATATATGGATACCGTGGAAAATTTCTATATTCAATCCTAGGACATTAGGGGGTTTTATTGAATTACACTGGGAAATATCCATAGTGGGTGGTACACTATGTATATATTGATCCTCAGTTAAATTTAAAATATAATTTATAATTTAAAATGTTGAAATAATATTATTCTTATACATGGTTTAATAATTAATAAATTATTCTATATTTCATTTATCTAGTTAATTGTTATTTGAGAGAATATTTTGTGAGTATAAAATTAAATAAATTTTTATTTTCTCTTTCGTGAATATAGTATATTTTTTAGGTATGGAGAATAATGTAGTGAATTTTTTTATTAAATAAATAGTCATTTTTCATGTACTAATAAATATTGAGGATAAATGGTGAACTTAATTTATTGGTTTGATGAAAAACAATATATATTATATATTATATGAATAAATTTTAAACAATATATTCAAGAAATAAAATTTTATTAGTTTTGTATTATTGTGCATGTCAATAAATAATAGTAATATTATTATTATAAACATGGGTCTTATGGGGATTATGTATACAATAATGGTTCTTGTGAAATTTTTTATTTTTGAACTCTAACACTATTTAAACATAGTTATAATATTTCCCACACTACCATTAGCCATTTTTGATCTTTATTCATAAAAAAATAGATAATTAACCCAACCCCTAGATATCCCCTATCTAATGAGCCTCTCAAATATGAACATGCATCCACTTCAAACACCTAACTCTATTATAGGAATATAAAGAAGAATCCTTATTCCAATCATTTTTTATGGCATTCAAATATGAAAAATTCAAGAAATAGGATCTTTAATGATAACACCCATATATTCATACAATGACATTAAGAGGTTCAGAAAACATGTTTGGATCACTAATAGGGGAATCTACACATGATTCCTCCAGTGGAAGAATTTTACAACAAAGATACTTTTCAAGATTTATCAATAATAAAATAATTCATCAAAAGATAATTATCTAAAAAATAAAATAATTAAAAATCATAAGATATTGAATTTTGTATTGGTTTTTACATTCAGATGTAAATTAATAATTGATTCAATTATATAGCTCAAAACATTATTCATTGAATTACATCTTTTATTAATAATTCATTATGAAAAAAATCCATGTTTGGAGTTCCCGGTCAGTACTTCCTCTACTCATAAAAGATTTAAATGGTATCAAAGTATTCACATAGTTGTTAATAATTATTTAATTAACTTTTATTCATTTACACAATTATACATAATTTTGAATTCTGTTTTAACCATTCATTAATGTAAATATTTATATCTTCTCTCCTTCCTATTCAATATCCTAAATAAATACCAGGAATGGATTAATAATGAATGAATAAAATTTAACGAATTCATTTAGAGGTGTAGAGGTTTCATTCCACATAGAAGAAGACCACATGAAGAGTATCCAAATGGGAGTTTATGTGTACTATTGGTCATTACACTAAGAAAACTAAAGAATTAATATTGAGCATGAAAGTTTATTTCACAGAGTCCATATTTCGTAGAGTTCATGTTTACCAGGCTATCATGGGAATGGTTAGATTGAAAACCTGATTCATAACTTGTGTACATGAATTCTAGTCCATTAGTCAAATATGAGATATGTGCTTTTACATAGACCATGTAAATTATAACCATGTATCTTGGAATCCACATGACACCAAACGCCCATAAACACTATGTAATCCATTAATTTTCATGACTAGAAAAAACATCTGGTCCCCAACCATATTACATAGATTGGAAGTGAAGCTTTATACATGAAGTCTAGTTGTATTATATAGACTATGCATATTACCCATTTATATGGAAGTAATAAATAATTTATTATACCTTTTAAAAACATAACAACATGTCTGCCTTATGTAAATCAATTTAATTATAAATGAAATGTGATGAGTTACATATATATATATTAACTATACTATTATTTTTTATATAATATTCAAAACAACATATCTTGTATATGTTTTGATACAATAATCACTCTATTCACATGAAAATATAAAATGCTCTGTAAATTAAATTTGTTTCATGTTTTATTCAGTTCACATGTATATGATATGTAATTATGTAATAAGAAAGAAGTGTTACATGTTTCATGAGTAAATAATATATAACTATCATACATTATATGTAGTTTGGATGGGTATTCCCCATGTTTTTTCCAATTCATAGATTATTACATATTCAATTTTTTAAAAATATTATTATATTTTAAATATTGATGGATGAGAATCTAAAGATTGTTTGAATGAGAATTAACATGAAATAATTGATTTATTAATTTAGATAATCAATTTCTTGTAACCTGATTTCTCTAAAATGTGATTTTTTATTTAATGTTATTTTATAAAACATGTAATTAAAAGAATGTATATGGATTTTCTGAAGAATAGACCAAACATTTATATGTGATTGGTTTCCTATTAGTTTATTTTTAAATTAAATTGGCAGATAACATGCCATAACTCTTTTCATAATTTAATGGACTACAAGCCCATAGTTTTCTTTCATGTAAAACCTATGAACTAATCCCTTGGTTACCCTGACATGTGTGTGACTAAAACCCTATGTAATAGATATAGATTTCATGCGAGTGGAGGTGGTTCATGTTTAGATTTGTGGTAAATCCAATCAAATAGGTACATGTGGGGATATGTGAACATCTATAACATGTACCATATCATGGTTGAAGGTGTTTTCCACTAGGTAAATGTTTAGTTTTCCATTATATATATAAACATACCATTATAAAATGGTCATGATAATACCACTCTTATTATTTTATTCCTTTCATGTTTGATGGACGATTTAACTATAGTTATTTTATATCAATAATGTGAATTAAATAATTAACAATAATGAAATATAGAACTAATATGAAATTTTATTGTTTTAAACATTATCTAATACACTTTTAATCACTTTTGTAAATCATCAAAATATTTATAAGAAAGTAATAATGTTAAAATGTTATATTTACGTATATGGAACGTAAATCCCTCAAATATATACATATTAATTCAGTATTTTCCTCCAAAATATGGGTTGGGATAAAATCAAAGATTAATGTTCTTAAAGAAACTCTGTTGGGGTTATTTCAATTATCTAAGAATTTCTATGTTATTTTTTAGTTCTAATTAACCAAGATCTCATTAAAGGTTTATCACATTCATGATACATAGTGAAACATGAAAGCATATTGTTGAGGAAATCTAAAATAGGGATTTAATGTTTGAGGATCCCACTCAACATACCAAAGAATTATGATTTAGTGTATATGGCATGTTAAGCATACCAAAATACCTCCAAATAGCTTCATAGAACCCCATCTATGTTGTTAGAAGGGGTATATTGATCTTTAGAACAATAATATCTTAGAAATATGTTATATTGAGACTATGGTGAGGGATGTTAGGTTTTGATAAAATAGTGGTAGATTAATAAATTGAATACTCACTATCTTAATTTGACATATGATGTATTAAAATGAATCTCTTAATAATAGATGAAACTACAATATAAATGACTTCAGAGATATAATTTGGATCCATACGTGATAAGGGTTACCTTATCCCATGAACTAATTACTGTGAATAGAAATGGTATGTGCATGTTATTGTATTCCATGAAAGAAGATTATATGTATTTGAAACTACCATTCCTGAAGTACCTATCCAAGAGGCTAGTGAAGAATATTTATTTAACTATTATAATCATTTTTATGAATCCACATATGGCAATTGTTTCAGGATGTCTTCCACATCAAATGATATTCAAAAGAAACATGAAGATATGAATGAATATATAATGATTTCACATCATTATGGTCTCTGTCAATATAAGGATAGAAAATATATATTTGAGATCTCAAATTTATTATTCATGCCTAATGTTGAAGATTTAGCACCTTCGAGGCCTCATGTAGTCAAGATAATTGGCTACGTAGATAATTTGTACATATTTGGAAATAAATTTCACAAGGAGTAGTGAATATATATCATAAAATACTCACTATCTCAATCCTTATATAGTTTTATTAATAATTACAACATGCGTAATAGTGAGGAGAATCATCTATAACATATTTCTCTCACTCACCATGCTGATAAGGAAATCGGGTGTGATAAACCTACTATATTTATGGTGAATCGGAAAAGTAAGTACATGGAAAAGGGGACCAAGACTCATACAATGTATAATTATCACGAGTATACTCTTTACTAGAAGAATAGAATTCTAAATCAGTCAATGAAAAAAAGATGAAATATGTTTTTTATGAGACAAGCTAGGCCATTGGTAGAAGAACCATTCCCCGAAGAATGGGGATGTAAAATTTGAATTCATTACCAAGTGTAATAGTACTATATCTACCCATATCGGGTATTAGGTATAACATATAGTGATCATATCTCTATCCATTTATATAAACCAATTTTATTGCAAAATATTTCTATAGGAGTGGCCGACCTTCAAGCTACCAATAAAAAATGACTCCCTACTTTTTCTATATGAAACTACCACCATTCATCGCCAAATCCATTGATTTTCATTAGAATAATATATTATTTTTTCTCCAATGGTTACCAATAATGGAATATATATTTCCTTACATGAATAAGATGATCTTACATTCTAATTTGGAAATAAATAATGATTCTGTTACAAAGAAAACATTTTTTATGTTATTGAAGAACTAAATAATTATTATTATATATGAAATTATGAAAGCCACAATATTTTTAATTTCTATATAATCATTCGTGCATGACTAATATAATAACTAACTACCATCTTGGTCATGTAAATGAGAATAAGCTAAAAAATATCTATTATTTTGTTTATTTATACTCTTTTGAGATAAAACCACTTGAATGATGTCATGATTGTTTTCAAGGAAAAACGAATGAACTACCATTTGGTGGATATAGTGAAAGGTTCATGAATCATCTAGTATTGGTGCAAAAAGATGTGTGTAGAGCATTTATAGTAGATGATAGAGGTGGATATTCATACCTCATAACTTCTAGAGATGACTTGAGTATATATGGTTATGTATTTAGGATTAGTTTTATCTTTGAGTCCTTTGAGAAATTCAAAGAGTTCGGGAATAGTGTATAGAATCATCTTGGTACGAAGATAAAGAAGATTTTATTTCATCTTGGTGGTTAATATCTTATCCATGTGTTAATTTACGTTGTATGCTAGTTTTAGATTCTATCCCACCTCATTACACCTTTTACACCATAGTTGAATGGTTTTAGTGAATGGATGAAAAATACAATTCTTGACATAGTAAGTTCAATTATGAGTTGTATGGGATTCCATTATCATTATAAAGATATACAATACATTCTTGGAAACAAATTATAAACAATGTACCAACTAAAGATACATGAAAAATTACAGATAAGGTAATATAAATACCTACAAAAGCACTATATGGAGATTAGAAGATTCCAGATAGTATGAAGCCATGGATTTTGAGATTGATTCCATGTATCAAAACCTATATTGGGTTCCAGTCGATCATCAAGTTGATATAAAGCATAGTGTGTATAAATGGGTAATCGAGATAAAACAATACAAGGATGGTAATGTAAATACCTACAATGAATGACAAGTGTATAATGTATTTAAACATCATGAAGACATTGAATATGATGATGCTATTTATTTATCAATCTTATTTAAATAAATAAAAATAATTCAAGATATATCCTCATTAAAAAATCATGAATTATGATTTATGGATCTCAAAATACCCTCCCTTAATTTGAAAATTTCAGAATATATATATATGACATAAAAATATGGGTTTTTTATGCCAAATAATTCCAAAATGGTTTGATGGTTATGGATATTCATTTATCGATTGATGTATGAATGTAGGTATTCTAATATTTATGTCGATGATGCTATACAATATTTTTTCATTAATTAATTTGATCCAATTAGTTACTAGTTATTTAGTGGGATTGATACTATTATCCTAGTTGTATAGGAAGATGAAATATTTGATTCAAAAATGATATACACGGACTGATGTTAGGATCATTCATGATATATTAAGTTATTATCCATGAAGGTCTTGGGTGCATCATTGTGTATTATAGGAATAAGTATCATTCATTATAGATTAAAATTGCTACTTGGATAATGTATATTTACACACATTGACTTGATAATAATGATATTTAGTCTGTAATAACCCATTAGTGTATTTGTTCCAGTATCACATGATGTACATCAGTCCAAGAAAATGTGATGAAGACCACAAAAGTAGAATGATAGAATGAGTATAATCTCATACGATTCTGTGGTCGGGTCAATCATATATAATATGATATCCACTAGGATTAATGTTTCTTAATCATCTATCATAGTTGGTAGATATCAAGATGATCCGGGTGAATATCATTTTCCAGTAGCTATGGTAATCCATAATTATCTAAGAAGAACTATGATTATTCTAAAATGATATATAGGATTCTAGGACTTATTCATCATTGGTTACATAGTTCCATGTTCTAAAAAATATCATGATTTTATGAAGTCACAATCATTAGAAAACATTTTTCATAAATAAGGAGTTGTGAGGCTAAAGAGTTAAATGTATCCAGTTTAATATGATTCTAAATATGAACATGACTAAATAATGGCTACTAATGCAGCCAAAAAATCTTCTTTGGATACAAAACATGATCCAAGAGCTCAATGTGGTGCCTACCAGTAAATACATTGTCACATTAAATTGTGATAATACATTATTGGTGACTCTCTCAAAAGATCTAAGGTCACACCAATAGAAAAATACAACACTCTAGATATATCACAATTTGATGGATTCTTCATAGAAGTGTGATGATTTAGTATGAAGAGTTTACAAAAATTATAACATGGAGGGCCTTTTGACTAAACCCTTATCGCATGATGACCATTAATATCGTATTATATTTATTAAACTAAAGGTTAACAATAGATAGCTAGAGTTTAAGTTGGTGTCTATTGATGTGGCTAAACTAGAAAAAAATTCAATATACATCATGATAACATATATTCATTATATTTAATATTAATGAGAATTTTATCAAATAATTATAAGAGAGAACCATGATTAATATAAAAGGATATTTCATTATATTAATCATATATTTAGGACATTACCAAAGTATATTCCTAAGGAGCATAATCAATTAGTGTATTTGGAATCATAGAAACAAAAACATCTATCCCGGTGAACGATCATTAATATCTCCCTTAGAGATCTCCACTTTATTACTAATACTTATAAACATTCTTCATAACCTGGGGAAAGAAAAAATAAGAAATGGGTGAGATCAAATTCTTAATGAGGGAAAACAAGTGAGATATATAACCATAACATGATATTAAGGGTGTGATAAGATTATCATAAAATAAAAAGATCATACCCTTCATATCAAAGATAATAAACTTTAATAATGGATTAAATATTGTATGTCCATAATACATCAATGATAAGGGAATAAATAACATAATACATGAGAGAATTACATAGAAATAAGAAATATAATTTATTGTAGACATAGAAGAATATAAAATCCTATGTTAAGGAAACCTAAAAAGACATTCAAAACATGTTAGTATTGGAATAATCACCAGTTTAGTTTCTATATGATTAGGATTCCCTATTGTGTTCCCTCTAATTTTGGGTTATGGATTCCCTCCCATGAACCATATTGTTTTTGGGTCAGGGTCCCCTCTGGTGTAACCTCTTGTTTCAGACAGGGGGTTCCCTCCCATGTAAAATCTTGTTTCTGGATTTGGATGACCCCTTTCGTACCCTCTTATTTTAGGCTTCGGATTCCATCATATGTACCCTCTTGTTTCGGCCTTGGGATTCCCTCCTGTGTTCCCTTTTCTTTTGTGCATGGTATTTACTACCATGTAACCTCTTATTTTGGGATGGGATGACCTCCCTTGTACCCTATTGTTTTGGTCATGGGAGGAACCCCTATGTACACTATTTATCTCACAAAAAAATTATCATTTACCAATTCATTGGATGAATATTTATGTCCCACCCATCACATTATTAAATCATACATGAATTTTCCACAAGATACAAAAACATTAATCATATCGAGAAAAATAAAAAGAGATCTATTTCATAAACATCATTTCATAACCGATGAAATAATATGGGAATTATAATAATTTCATCAGATCATACCTTGTGAGAAGGAGACAGGTTTCATACTCATTTCATCATAGAATAAAACATGAAAGGAAGTTGGTTTCATTAACATTTTATCATGGTATAACCTATAAAAGAGATATATGTTTCATAAATAAAACTCTCCATTATAACATAAACCAATCATTGGAAAAGTAAGAATGGTTTCCTAGGTTTATATCGCCAATAAAGTATAAAATGTATAAAAGGATTTCAAATATGATGGGGAATGACTTTTCCAGATCACATGAATCCATTATTAATGAATATAAAATTTCACAGAAAATCACTTTTTAAAACCGATATAATTTTCAAAATAATTGTGTTTGAAAACACACTTAAAAACATATAATGTATTTTTTAAAATCATTTAAAACATTTCTTGAGAAAATATACTTTCGAATTAAAAAACACTATTTAAATCATAAAACATTCTAATAACATTTATCTTTTAAAATAAAATTTAAATCATATTAATTAATATTTGAAAATAATTTTAAATAATTTTAAAAAAATCAAACTTTTTTATTTAAAAATGACCTTGAAAACTTATAGTGGAATAATTTAAAACTATTTAAAACACTTTTTATGCATAAAAATATTTTTAAAACCATTTTATTTGAAATCATAATTTAAAAAATAAATTTCTAAAATATTAGGAAAATAATTTTCTTTATAAATATCCTTGTAAAATTTCAAAGGAATCTTCACATAAATGATAGTCATAGAGGATGTTAAATACAAACATGTCGATCACTCCTTTTGCATTGTAAATAGTTTATATAAATCCCATGATTGTAAAACAATAAAGAGATTCTATTTAAATAATTTTTTTAAATATTTAAAAAATGGGTAAAAATAACTTTTAGTAATCATATTATAACATTTTTGAAACATTTTCTTGAAAACATGGTTTTTTGAAAAAGAACACATTTCCAATCAATGAGAGAAATAGAGTTAAATTTTCTTTAAAACACATTCATAATAAAATTATGTTCCAAATAATGGAATCTCTTTACAATACTTTGGGATATCATATATAATAATAGGGTAATAAAATTCATGAGTGTTATTGAGATATGAATTATAAGACTTCAAAAATGGAAGCATAGTCATAAAAAATCTCAATAAATAGTGAGATTGTTGAAATAAACTGTTATCATGTTGGAAATTTTGAATCAAAATACTATGTAAATAATAACATTACAAGAATATTAAAATATCATTAAGATAATTATTTTCATTATATAAAATTTCAATGCGTATTACATACACCAGTTAGAAGAATATATTTACATAACTTGGCATATGTCTCAATGAAATCAAATTGAGAGAAAATTACATTACCCATTTGGTAATTTTTGAAACCTAATAACTATGAAAGGGAGGTTATAAAATAGAAACTATAATAACCAAGTATTAAATATTTTTAATCATATAATAAATTTTTGTTCATTGTATACACAATAGATATTTTATAAGTGGTTAATGCATTATAGGTTTTGTAGAAATAAAAGTGAGACTCGAATTCACCTTACTATATGTGTAACTATCGAATCATGATTAAATTATGTAATAACATCCATTGAATCCTTTAATATCATGAAATAAATTAAATTCATTATATAACATTTCCTAGAGAATTTTATCACCATATAAAAGGCATTATTGGTTTATATATCATATATCTCATAGAAAAATGATTGAGATGAGAAAACCCTTAACTTAATTATAAATGTTATTAATACATATTCAATACACCTATATAATAAATATTTTTTTTTATAAATCTACCACCAGAAAATATTTTTATGTCAAATAAAATATAGGATTTTATTTGGACTTTATATTACTCATTTAGTAATAATTCCATGTTAATAATACGTTTCAGATATTATCTACTTTTTTTTTGTATATGTTACGACTTTTTATTCTTGATCCTATTACAAAGATAGTAATTTTATTATTTCTAGAATGTAAAAAATTATATAAATATCATATATATACATTAAATAAATATTTATAATAATCTATAAAATAGATAAATAGGAAATGGAATATACTATTAATGGAGACATTATATCGTACTTACACCTGAATGTTTTATCCATTTCATATCGCATTGAATGAAAGAATGTAAAAAAGTAAATGTATATTTATATATATTATCATTAAAAAAGAATTATTATTACATAAAAACTTTTAAATTTACTAAACCCATCCATAATACATTATACGTAATGTGTGAATGAAAGACATCACTTTGATGTGGCAGTAGTCCGGAAGCCCACAAACAAAGTTATTATGTTTATATTAAATAGAAATAATAATTGTACATTTTATATAATAATAAAATAACAATAAAAGAATAATAAATATCATATATAGTATAAAAAAATATAATTTACAAAATAATTCCTAACCCTGAGAGGTGGTAGGGGAAAAAATGGTGTCGTTTCACTAGGTTGTAGTCCTCCATACACACAAACAATAAGTTGGTATCCCTTTTGATGGAAGTGTGTGTATGGGTAGGTAAAATACATATAATCATGACATATAAGTATATTTATGATAACTATATTTTTATATATTCAGTTAATAATAATAATTTTGGGGGTGGAGAATGAAAATAAAACAAAAGATACTATGGAAGGATGTTACCTCTTCATTATGTAACTCCTATCATTTCATTCAAAATGGCTTCCTTAGATTGATTTTTTTCTAGATTGATGCTTCCAGGATGAAGGGATGTTTCTTGGGAAGATATTTTCATAGGTTTTGGCCGAGATAAAGGGTCTGAGAGGTGTGAATAAGTGAGGGGTGGGTGTGTGTTCACCTTTATGGGGTAGGAGGAGTAAAATTGTTGTAAATATACAAAGGTAATAAATATTTACAAATCTCACTTACATAATAGGTAAACTCATCAACCCGGATTCCACTCAAATGTTCTTCATGCCTATATTTCCACATGACTCAAGAACATAACCTCAACCTATAGAGGCTTCCTAATAACAGGGAGGGCCTAATTGTGTTTATGGATAGACTATGCCCTTACTAAAAGAGTGTAACATAGTGAAAACAAGTACATAAATATATTGGAAGTAGTAAATATTAAATACAATAATTTAATAGTATAATACTAATATATATGAAATTTCATAAGTCACATCATATAAAAATGAGGATACATATGTCTCAAATAAAGAAACCAGAACATGTATATGAGGAATATATAAAATACATGTAAAAAAATTACTAAAAATAAAAAATTAACCATGCAAGAATAATGAGATTTACATATATCCCATTCTACCCTGATCCTAAGAAGAAATAAAGAACCTATTTTATTATTCTTTCCTTAACCAACATCTATAATCAAATAGTCTTTTGGGTGCTAAATGTTGGCCCAAATGGGGTGTGAGATATAAACCCTAGAAGCAACCACCAAAGGGATATGAAATCCAAACAGGGAATATATATAATAGAATGTGAAGGCAATAATAAAATTAATGTGAGGATTTAATCATTAAATAAAATCAGATAATTCTAGGTTCTAATTTTATGTCTAATTCCTTTATTCAAATTCATATATGAAATATGTATCTGAATTACAAGTCATGCCTACAAAAATTAATCAAGTTAATTTAAAATTTTAATATCTTTTAATTTATAAGTCTCAAGATCCAAATCAAGCCATGTTTCCCATGTATAATCATAAGAAAAATATATTCCTATGAAGACCATCTAAAATGTTAATATTAACGGCCGAATCAAAGCATCTTCTTTGGCTGCGAAAACATGTCATAATTCATTTCATTCATTAATCCATTGAGAAAATATGCCCATAAATTTCAACCCATTGTTGGACTCAATGTTTCACTCCATTTATGAAATAACCAAAACCCTATGATCCCATCCATGGAGATCCTCAAGAACCTATGTGTCACTCTAGGTGGGGTATAAAGTCCCTACCTCTCGAGTATGTAATTGGTGGTCCACTAGGGTATCCCAAGTATCAACCTTAGCAATATGATCAAATTCCATTTGATTCCATCCATTTAATTACAATATGAACCCATGTATTACTTGGTAGATAATAGTCACGCCTAATATTCCATCCTAAGAAGTACACTTGGGAGTCTATTTAACACTCAGAAATAAAAAAGGTAGAATATAATTGATTTTATCCATTGGATTATCATATGAATCCATGTATACCTCAAGTAATAGAAACATTGAACAAATTAATTACAAATTAAACAACTAAATTATACCAAGAGTCGCCAACCTAACCAGTCTAATTCAGTATCTCCTCAAAGGTAGATTCAAGCATTTTCCAAGCATAGAAGTACTTTCTCCAATTCAAATCATGTGGGAATATCATTTAAATGAGAATTTCAAAAATAAATTTCCACTAAATGGTATGTCCTAGAGACATGGAATCCATTCACAATATGAATAATTTAAATTAATTTTTCATATAACAATTCCATTTATAATGAATTTCAAATATACATCAACATTTCAACAAAATTTAATCAAATAATTTAAAATGTCAAGGTCAACAACAAAAATATCTGACCTATACCTAAAAAGTGTCTCAATGTATTATCCATGATTAAAAGTCTTGTCATCAAACTACTCACCTGGTAAAATCATTATACCATGATTCTCCTTCATTGAAAACATGTGACATGGTATAGCCATTATTTATCTCAAGTGGCAACATCAATATAAGGGGAAATTCAAAATAAAATGTGAATCTCAAGGAAAGATTCTAATGTCTTGGTCATAAATCCCTTCCTTTAATCAATTGAATACTCAATTCACAATTCATTTCATAAACCAATTAATCAATTTGAGTTACGATCCATTTAACAATTCAAATCCTAATAAAAGTGGAAAAAGGGCACAATAAAGGTATCATTTTCCAAGATCCACCAATGGTGGTGTATTTTAACTAATCAATAGACCCATGGGGTGGTTCTATTCATAGTTCATATCCATTTTCATCCATCAATGTACCACATTAATTTTATAGGCCATACCTAGAAATTAAAGGATTCAATTTCATTTCAATGAGATACACAGAAAATTGGTTCCCGGGAACAAGGTAATATATTAACAGTTCTATATTAAGAAAAAGGCATAAGAGGTCCTACCATACGTCTGTAGTTGATATCTCACCCAATATTAGCCTTTTATTTGACTCATATTGAGATAAAATTATAGAATAGATGAATAAAATTATAATATGACAAATTAACATGCACCTAAATAGAAAATTTGATACCAAACTAAAATAAGTATACATAAAATGGAATGGATATATTACTTATATGGATACAATGAGATTAATGGCCTTCAATTCCCAACTCATATAGAAGAGATATCTCAAATTCAAAAATAATTTCCCAAAAGAGTTTTCTATGTGGGGTTTTTCTGCGTTTCAGTTAATGAAAATATGTGTTAGATTAACATATTAAATGAGGTCAATTTCAAAAATTCACCCAATTTATAGGGTTTCAAAATATTTCCACACATTTTCTCCAAATGGGGCTCTAACCATGTGTGGAACCTATATGGAAGGGGAACCCACCTTGTTTTTTCACATGGGTTGACAAATATTTCACAAAACATTCCAAATCCCACTGTCGGAATTGAGGATTTTAAAAAATTACTTTTTAAAAAAAATAATATGTTCTAATATAAGTGTGTAGTCTTATCCTTCTTTGTACCCATGCATCTCACGTTTTATAAAAACCATGGGGCCTACCCATCTTGATTTGAACTAACCATGCAATATGCCTTTTTCAATGCCAAACTTGGCTTTGAGGATTTGAACCAACCTCATACACCATAGAAACCTCTATGAATTCCATGGGAATTAATATTATTCCATTTATAAAAATTATAACTAATAAATAATAGAGGTTAAATAAACCTAAAATTGAAGTGAACTAGGTTCTTTAAAACACCCTTTTAAATATATTCATCCCCGAACTATTTTCCCATGTGTGATGAAGCATTATTTGAGAACAGTTGTATCCACAATGATCGTATATCATCCACTCACTCCCCTTTCTCATCTTGTACACAGTATTACATGAATAGAACCCATATGAAAGGAACTGAATAGCCTTAGATAAACTTCTTTCTAAAATCCACAATAAGAATAGGATTATCCTCAAAGGATGCATCTACATATAACTCAAACTCCTCAAGATTAAAGGAATGAGATGGGTCTGAATGGTAACATAACTACTGATAAATTTGGATGAAATCATTTATGGCACAATACCTCTGAGGTAATGAAAATTGATTGGCTATTGAACAGACAATCTCAAGAATCTCAAAAAGACCAACATACCATAGTGAATGTTTACCCTATCTCTATATCCTCCTACAATCTATATAGTGAGAAACATGTAATAAAACGTGATCCTCGACCTAAAACTCTAGTGGTATTCTACATCAATTTTCATAAGATTTATGGTGAGATTTAATAGTATCATACCTTAGAAATCCTCATAAGGATAAAAAAGTATATCAACCTGAAAGAAATTTTTGCAGTTGAATTCATGCATCAGTATATTCTTCTCCCAAAATCCACCAAAATATATGGCACAAGATCAAAACAAGTCCTCATGAACCTAAATCATATACTCTGACCTACCATCATTTTATTATTATTATTCTACACTAAAAATAATCTTTTTTCCAATATCCCATTTATGATCTCTTTGAGAAACATGATGTAAACTAGGAATCCCATTCTAAAATGACTATATACAGGACCCTGTGACATTGGACTATCTCACTGATATAAAACCACCCAATATCATCAACTAAAATGTTATTCCTGATAGGTAGGAAACTGGAGTCCTTTGAGTTCCTCTATAACCTGGTACATGATCTTATCATCATCCCTTTGACCAAGTAGCTTAAGGAACATCCCACCATTGTTTTAACTGGGAAAATTATGATTGACCTAATATAATTGGTCACACTTTATTCAATTGAAAATTCCAAAAAACAAGACTCCTCCCACATAAAAACCCATGGAATGTATAATATGGCATCACAACAATTTTATAACTCCTTTAAAAATTAAAATTGTATAAATTCCTCCAACATTATACTCTCTATGGTGCCTGGTTTAGACAGCCAACACACCTCTAATAGATACGTGGAACATGTTCCCCCAGAAACCTTTCTAAAACTAGATCATGTCCTCTAAAGATTTTCCTAGAAAACCATGATTTCCCCTTATTGAACCACTCCTAGTTTCTTTTATCATATGTTATACACATGCCAGCACAAAATTCCAACAGCTGATCTCAACTAGTATAAATGATTTTCTCATGAGGGTGAACCACGACTAAGTGAAGTATCCATACCATATAAACCCCTTTAAACCTCTCCAATATCATACCTCTATGTATTTAATTCAACAAATAATTATGGTATTTTGAATACATTATCTCAACATATAACTAACAGTTTATCAATTCATTTAGGTCATCATCAAGGGAGAGGTCGTTCTCACAACTAAAATGAAGTACATCATGAATTTTTTATCACTAGACAAGTAGCTCTTTTCTCGAGCCTTGTTCACATTCGAAACATGCTATTATAGCCATAGGAAATTTTTGGAACCATGTATCAGAAATATAATTGTCCAGGACAATTATATGAGTCAATTGTCTTAAGATACACAATTCAATTTCAGAGTGGCCTCTTCAGGGCACCTTCTTTAATTTACTCATGATTCAGAGCACAAATCCCAAAAGCATAAATAATACATTTTTCATCCTTGGATCACACTCAGCCACACATTGAATGGTCATCAAAATGTTACCCTAGGGAATTGGTGGGTACCAGGTTTCCCATAAGCAATGACTGCACACCCCCGTACCATTGGGATCCCGATATAACCCACACTACAATAAGACATTGAAAATCAATACCAAGTTGACTATGGCTATTAGAACATGAGTCTAATAAATTCATGGGATCCCATGGAACTCATTTGAAATCAAGAATCCACAAATTCTTGTAACCAGAGAATGACTACCCAACTAATGGATTATTTTATATGCTTTTACAATACTACCACTTCGAATCCACTAGGTTATACACTTCAAATATCACATCCATTGATCAAGTTTCGATAAATGATAATTTTTGTTTCTTCTAGAAAGAAAATGTGTCACCATACATAAAATAAAATACCCACGAATCTATTAGGATTGGACCATCCAAGGAATACAACCTAAATGAAGATCCTGAAAATGCTCATTTTCTCTATCATGCAATAAATAATGAACATAATCAGATAACCCTTAAATGGGTAATGAAGCTATAACACCTATATGGATCAATTAGAGGGCACCAAAAAGGCTAATTTATCATAGAATTCACTGATGTTGAAATAGGAAATATCATGTACTTGTTAAAAGTAAAACATTACCATCTCATTTAGCATGTAAACACCATTTTGGGGTTGGTCTCTAAAGCCTATAAAAAATAAAATATGACTGAAAAATATCCTTTCACATCAAATGGGTTCATTAAACTGAAATGCATGATATTCGTCACATCCTATCCAAAATGCATAAACTCTCCGACCCTTTCATCTCTCAGGGTATCACAAAAATATATCAAATAAACTAATTTGGAAATCACCCCATAAAATATCTCATAGCTTATAAGCCTGGTTGAAACATCCCACCAGTGCATTACTGCTCCATGTAACATATACATTGTGAGATTCACTCTCCACTGAAGATGTGTCTCTATATGCTCGACGATTAATATTGTCGGCTCTAGTGATAACTAAATTTCCTGCAGACCTCCATCCCCCCAAAATTTTGGAGGATTCTACTAAAAGAACACAAGAGTCGTCTCATACATAGACAAAGAAGGTTATATTTCTCCCTGAAAACTCTTCCTAAATTAATTAAAACCCATAGAGAACTATGCCTTATAAACTATGTCCAAAATAATAGGTAGTTCTACAGCTAGCATAAAATGGGGATCCACTTTTATCCCATAGCCCACTGCCTCGAGTGTGTGATCATCTCTTTCTTCGTCGATCATGATGAGAGGTTATCCTGGTGGTATGGATATAAAATTCCAAACACACTCCTCAGAAATATTAGATATCAAATTTCACAACTCAAAATAATTGGATCGGTTGAAAAACTGCTAAAAAGGCCATACCACAAATCATAATCCTAATGTCTGGACTAGAAAATGAATAGTCACAAACACTACTAGATAGAGTGCATCTTTCCCACCAAAAAGTTGGGTCTATGTCATATTTTTGTATATCATTAAAAGTTTACAGCTATGTTAAAATTCATTTTATATTAAATTTCCATCATTGATTCATTTAAAAGGATTAAACAATCATTCACCGTGTTTCAATCCATTATTTCCCATAACACATCATGAACCAAAATATTAGGCCCATATAATCAATACCATATCAAAATAACTTTAAAATAATGAATTAAAACTTGTTTCTCTTTCCAAGACATAAGGGTCCATACTCTTTACATGGTCAAATATTTCATCATATTCTCTATACACATCACAAAAAAACTATTACAATTGTATGCATGTCTATTACTTCACCTATCACAAGAGCATGCATTAAGTAATGAATCCTAAAAAGAATGGATAATATATGGAATTTGATTTCTAGAAATCTCCCAAAATTATGTCTGATATAAAATAAACTCATATAATTGGGTTTTAACAGAAATTGAACCCAAAATAACCTGAATAATAACAACATAATTCATGTGTGTCACCCAACGGTTGAATTAAATCAACTATAAAATTCAAAATCCAAAAAAAATTGAAATTTCATTTGAGGAAATTTTTCTGTTTCGTACATGAGGGGTAGCCTTTCTCAGGCACAACACAGTACCAAAACCTTATAATTTTTATCACTTTATATAATTTAAAAATAGTAAATTAGGCTATAATGGACTTATTTAATAGAACCCTTTAATTTGTAATCCCCGGATGCCAGTAAACTATGCACCGAGCCCAATTGGCCACATGGCCTCAAGAGTATCTCCCCAAATTACTTAGGCTTCCATCTAGAAGTGAGGTCCTAGTTGTGAATATGGGAATACTATTCCCTCATTATTAGATTAGAAAATAATGGAAAAAATAATATACATTTATAGGAGGTATTAAAACATACAAAAAATAGGTAATTTTTGGAAAAATGATGTATAAGTAATGTCATTATTGATCTCATATAAAAATTATGATACTTTACTTATGTCTAAAATAATGTATCCTAAACATGTTTACAATGTAGATATGAAAAAAGATGTAAAAAAGTACAAAAATCCAAAAAGTAATATAGCTAGTATCGTGATCCTCATCTAGATCATGTGATCCAATGCTCTTAAGCAGTAATTAAGATCTTGTAGTAAGGTTATTTCCCTTACAAGTACCTAAAATCACATAGTCTGTGTGGGTACCCAAAGGTCAACCATACCGTGTGTGAGAAATAATGCTAATATTAGGACACCAATGTTCCATGATATAAGATTAATGAATATATATAACAGAGTGTGTAGTTAATAATCATAATAACGTAAGGAAGTACTAAAAATTAAACATCTTGTATGTTCATGTTATCATTTAATGTTTAATTCATTTAATAAATGTTTTTGAGAAGTAAATATCTAAATTATTATTTAGGATTGTTTCATTTAATGATATCTATTTAACTGTTAGATCTCATTTAATTTAAAAGTATCATGACCTGGTGCAATCCTGATGTCCCTCATATAATCTTAAGTATAATAGATTCCTAATAAGGCCATCTAGAAGGTGTATATTATAGGCTGAATCCATTCTTGTGATTTTTCTTCGTAGCCACATCATGATTAATTACATTAATAAATCCATTTAGAACCTAATATATTCCAAAGAAACCATAAGTTGATATCCAAGGGTCACTCCCGGTATAAAACAACCCACACCCTATAATTCTATCCATTGTAATCCTCATGAACCAAGGTATTGTTCTAGGTGTGGTATAAACTCACTGATACTCGACCCCATTCTTGAAGGTCTACTAAGGGAACTCAAGTATCGACCATAGAAATATGATCAAATTACATTTGATTTTATCCCTGGATTTTCCATATGAATCAATGTATCAATCTAAAAATAATATTCAATCCTCAGAGTCCATCCTTGGTAGTCCTCTTGGGAGTCCAAGTATCATTATTGCATAAGAAAGGTATAAGCCAATTGATTCAATCCATGACATTCTCATAAGAATCAATGTATCACTAAAGTCGTATAAATATTCAACCATTTTAATTACATTTAATTAACTCAATTATACCAAGGTTTATCACCCAAACCAATCCAATTCAATCTCACCTTAATGGGGACTCAAGCATTGGCCAAGAGTAGAAGTGATGCCTATAATATAACCCACATGTTCATTTCATTTAAACTATCATCTCAGGATTAAAGAGAAACTCTATAGAAATTACTATTGAGATTAAATCCATTCCCCACACTAAATCATTTCATATCATAATTGATATAAAAATTACATGCGTAATTCATTTTGACTATACATCAAGAATTTAATAAAATTTAATCTAACCACATAAAATGTCAAGGTAGGCAACATGAAAATCAATCCTAAACCTCAATAGGTGTCTCTAGGTATTATCCAAGCGTAAAATTCTTGGACTCAAACAAATCACATGGTAAAATAATTTTAAAAAGTTTCTAATTATTTGAAAACAAATCACAGGGCATAACCTCTATTAAATTCACATGGGAACATCAATATAATGAGAAGTTCAAGAGTACTAAATCAAAAAAATGGAAGACCCTATAGTCATTATAAGGCCCTGACCTTAAACATTATTTAATATTGAATTAAATGAATAATTAATATTGATGATCTTTTTAGGTTTAGAGTTTTAGAGAATTAGGACATAACTATTATATCTCAAAAGATTACAAAGTATACACTGCTACATAGTTTCCTTTTTTTTACAAAACATGAACTCTTGAAAAAAAGAGTCATGTCTAGTTCCATGTTTAAGACAACATGACTTTTTCTTGATCCCATCCTTGACCATATTACACATTATTTCATGTGAAAAACATTTAAAAAAACTTGGGATGAGCATAGAAAGCTCAGTAAGGGATACACAAAAAAGGAAAAATGTTAGTTTTTCAAAAAACAAGTAAACCATGAATACATTATCAATGTAATAATTTTCACCTTTATGAAGTAGTAAATACTCTTCACTGAATAAAAGATCATTACTTACCCTTTTATAACAAAAATATTACCATAAACCCCATATAAAGAACACATAACATATAAAGGTAACTTGGGACATAAACATACTTAAATAGAATAACCATACAGTCGACTTCAACACATATCACTAAATGGAATAACTATATGGCCAACTTTTATAACCAATGCATTGGAGGTTATAATGTCACCACAAATATTGGTATTCACGGGACCACCCTTCATATAGTTTATTACGTAACCACCCATAAAATGTCCAACTACCATTACAAAATCATAAGACATAAAACAAATATAATGGAAAGAAAACATTTCCACATTTGGATCACAATATATCACTTAAAAATATTAACATAAAAAATCCATTATAAAAAACATTTTCAATACCAAAATACATAAAAGAGTATATGGTATTTATTTCATTTTAAAAACATTACGGCTTGTTGAGGAAGCCAATGACCAAATAATACTTGCAGCAGCAGAAAAGGTCGTTGTCACTGCATACGTTAAAATAAACATTCCTTTTTGTCGTTTAGTAAAAAGCTTCATAGAAAAAGATTCTCTTTGAATGAGATGAAATGTCAAAGGTGTTTTATACAGCATATAAAATAAAGTCTTGTATTAGAACAAAATATGCCTCAATGAAAGGTGATTGAGACGAAGTCCCTTACCTCGTGTCCTACTTGACTCGATTGCTCTTTAATCTCTTGAATAATAAACTAATGTTAATTTCTACTTTCTTAAGAACCTTTTTAAAGTTTATTATTCCTCTTATATAACTTATTTTAATGTTATAAACATTATATAATCATTTATGTTAATAAAGTTTGTTTTGTCGATATTTGGTACTTTAGTCAAAAATTGACTTCCTACAATTACATGATGTTCATGTGGTCAAAGGTTCATTATATCTAGAATGATATTCATGATTTGGATATCATATATATCCATAATATACATGTATTTATAATAGTACATAACATTTAGAGGTGAGAAATGAAATGCATCGTTCATGGAGACGGTAAGCCGAACGTACGCATGAATGCTACCTTCCTTTATATTTTGTATTAAAGGAATTAAAACTAAATTATACAAATATATATTATAATTCTAGTATAATATATATTTTATATATTTAACATATGTTCATTAATTAAATTCTTTATAAATTCCATGTTTGGCATGAACGAGTCACATCACTTGAGGGGGTGGTAGTCCACACATTCTCAGATAAATTATCGTATTTTCACAACATGAAAAGCATAAAGGTATGTTTTAAATATAAAATATAGAAGAATAGAGAGGAAATAATTATATTATATATCATATATAAATACATTGACATCATAATGGCCACCATGAATGGTGTTAAGAGAAAATTGAACAATCATCATTTCGTGAGGCAATAATTTTCTATCCACAGAAACAGTATGTTTTTTATCCGTTAGACGGATGTGTGTGTAAGTGTAGCTATAATAATTGTCATAAAAACTTCCTAGTATATTGAATATACTGGTGTTGTTACAAAAGAATGGAATAGAAATCGTTTAGAGGGTTGGAAAAGCAAAATAAAACAATAGGACATAAGAGAAGACATTACCTTTAAAACGAGTAACTCACTTTGGTTTGAAACAGAAGGGTTTCTTGAAGAGCTTTCTGCCTAAGGTAAGGCTTCTATAATGAGGAGAGGGATGTGGAGAGATAAAATGAGCAGAGTTTGGTCTATCTAAAGGCTTGAGAGGTGTGGGTAAGGGGGTAGAGTTGGGGGCCTTTTATAAGAGGGAGGAGGGGCACTCTTGGAATGTTATAAAATGTTACTTTATTATAAAATGATTTTCGGATTATAAAGGACCCAAAATGATATATTTCGAGGATAAGGTGACAAGGGTTCTAAATACACCCAACCAACATGTTTTTGACCAGTTTACATCTTATATTTTACCTTATTTTTTCATTTTATTTAAATCGTTCATTAATAAGGTAATCGCTGCATCATTATGGTGTCATAAATAAATATATTTATTTAATGTCTAAAAATAAAAAAAAATCATGATGTAGGAAATATTTTACCTTTATAATGAATATATATAGTCAAAAATATTACTTGTATAACCCTATGGAAAAATTGTTTTAATAAAACAATACATTGTTGTGAAATTTTTATTTTAACTTTAAATAAAAAGTTATTAATGTCATATTCTTTCCCAAGTGACTCCATGGGGTCCCCAAGTTGACCCATGGATTGTCTTTGTCGGCCATGACTCATCCAATAAGGTTAGGACATGTTTCAAGGTAATTTCATATTATTAAAACATTATTTTTACCTTACATTACACTAATTACCTCTAATTGCGATTAATAAAACTTAAAAGTTACTATTCACCAAAAAATTATTTTCATCCCATTGAAGAAAATTTTACTTACTAATGACAACCATGTATGTCAGATTTTTAAAATTCAATTCAAAAAAGTTGTAATGTTTAATTTAAACGAAAATATGTTTTTTAACTACTACTTAGTGGTTTCACTATTCATCAAAAATTGATGTTTTTCAGAAAAATACAAAAAATTCACCCAAAGCTATATTTGATATCCTGAATTCAAAAATTATGACTATTTTAAAAAATTCAAAACATATAAGTTTCATTAATGAATTTGATAATTAATTCCCATTGTCAAAACAGATAGCGTGTTTTTATGAAACAATATATATCAAAATATTGACAGTAGTATAAGTCCAATTTCAAAGTGAAATTAATTCCAATGACCACCATTGGATTAAATGGTAAAAATATATTCTAATTTAACATTAAAACCAATTAAAAATATAATATAATCAAATAAATAAAAAAGATTAAAAACTGGTTTTGAATTTAAATACAACATTTTTCACTTCATAAAAAATAATCTTTATCAGAAAAAACCAAAAACATAGAAAAATTAAATTTTGATGTCCCGATTATAAATAAGGATTTAATTTTGTCCAATAGAATGTATAAGAGTGACCAAAACTATTTTTAAGTAGGGTTCTCCATCAAAAGGCGATAAATGGACCTTTTAGTGAATATTAAAGTATCTATGCCTAAAATTGAATTCTTTTCTTATTTTAAGCCTTTATCTTTTATTGGTTAAATGTAAAAACATTTAACAAACATATATAATCATATTTTAGTTATATCTATTCATTCCCTCCAATACAAAGACGACGTGTTAACTTCCATTTAAATTAATAGTATTATATTACTAGTGTGCAACGTACGATTTCAAAGAAACTCATTGTTATGTATCGGGTACCATATCGAACATAGAAATACTTTTAAAGTAAAATTAATATTTAATTCGCAAATATTAATAAATATGAAAATGTATTATTATTTATTTACCTGGGATGTTACATCCTTCCCCCCTTTTGGGAATTGTGTCCTCACAATTTTATTTACTTATCCAAATAAGTGGGGGTATTTATCTCTCAAATCATTTTCAGATTCCCACGTTGCCTCTTCAACCATATGGTTTTTCCACAAAACATTTACCTGGTGAATTACATTATTCTACAACACTTGCTTTCTATGGTCAAGAATCTGGACTGGTTGTTCTTCATAAAAGAGAGATTCTCTTCCAACTGAACTACATCTAGGCCCAAAACATGAGATTGATCTGGCATATACATTCTCAATATCGAAACATGAAAAACATTGTGTACCTGAGATAAAGTCGGAGGTAAAGCCACTCGGTAAGCAACTGATAAAACTCTCTCCAGAACTTCATATGGACCAGTGATCCTTGGACTCAGCTTTCTTTTCTTACCAAATCGCATCACACTTTTCCATGGTGAAACTTTGAGAAAAACATGATCACCTACCTCGAAAGATAGATCATTCCTCTGGTTATCTGCATAAATTTTCTTCCTACTCTGAGCTGTTCCCATGTGTTTTTGAGTCAACAAAACTTTTTCTTCCATCTCTTCTACCAAATCTGGTCCCATCAACTTCCTTTCCCCTAATTTATCCAAAAAAGTTGGAGTTCAACACCATGTACCATATAAAGCTTCAAATAGAGCCATCTGTATACTGGAATGAAAACTGTTATTATATGAAAATTCAACCAAAGAAAGATATTGGTCCCAACATCCCTGATAATCCATCGAGAAAGCACGTAACATATCCTCCAAGGATTGAATTGTTTGTTCTGACTGTCCATCTTATTGCAGATGAAAAGCTGTTCTAAAATATATTTTATTACCCAACGACTTCTGAAGGCCTTTCCAAAAGTTATAAGTGAACCTGAGATCACGATCAGATACAATGCAGAGGAGAACTCCATGCAACCTTACTATCTCTTTAACCTACAACCGAGAAAGTTTATCTAGAGATAAAGTATCTCGAATATGATAGAAATGATCAAATTTAGTCAATCGATCAAAAATAACCCATATTGCATTATTACCTCAAGATGTCTTCGGTAATCCCACAATAATGCCCATGGATATATTTTCCCATTTCCACTCTGGCACCGGTAATGACTACAACATCCCTTTTGGAAACTGTAGCTCTTCTTTAACCTACTGACAAGTCAAACACTTCATATTAAAATCAGCAATATCTCTTTTCATTCCATCCCTCCAGTAATACTTCCACAGATCTCTGTACATCTTAGTACTGCCAGGATGAACTGAAAATGGGGAACTATGATCCACACATAACAAATCATTCTTCAACTGTGAATCACAATGCACACATAATCTCTTCCCAAACCTCAAAACACGTTCATTATCAATGTTAAATTTCTGTAACATACCCTTTTGAACCAGCTCTATATTTTTTTGTAACTCAGTGTCTTTCTTATGTGCATGCTTAATTCTGTCTAATAGATATGATCTCACTGACACCTAAAATAAAATAGAATAACTTCCTGCACCAACAAATTCTATGCCAAGGTTCATCAAATCCTTAACCAAAGGATCACATTCAAAATTTAACATGGTTAATGAAGCATTACTTTTTCGACTCAAAGCATCAGCCTCTTTATTTTCATTTCCTAGATGGCAATGAATTGTACAATCATAATCCTTGATTAATTCTAGCCATCTCCTCTGTCTCATGTTCAATTCTTTCTGAGTGAATATATACTTTAAACATTTTTGATCAGTATATATTTCACACTTTACACCATACAGATGATGCCTCCAAATTTTTAAAGTGAAAACCACAACATCTATTTCCAAATCATGTGTAGGGTAATTTACCTCATGAGTTTTCAACTGACACAAATCATAAGCAATTACTTGATCATTCTGCATAAGGAAACATCCAAGTCCCTTCAACGAATCATCACTGTAGATAACAAAATCACCATTCCGGGAAGGAAGTGCCAAAACTAGAGCATTCACCAATATTCTTTTCAACTCCTTAAAACAATCATCATTTTTTTTCCAGATAAACATAACACCCTTCCAAGGTAGCTTAGTCATTGGACTAGATAACCTTGAATAATTTTCAACAAACCTCTGGAAATAACTTGACAAACCAAGAAAACTACGAATATCAGTTACATTTATGGGTCTTGGCCATTCTTCAAAAAATTATGTTTTAGCAGGATCAATAGTTATGCCATTTTTTAAAACAATGTGACCAAGGAAAGAAATTTGTTGTAAGAAAAAACCACATGTGCTGAATTTTTCATACATCTTCTTTTCTTTTAAGGTATTCAAGATAAACTTTAAATAACATTCATGCTCCTCTTTACTTTTAGAAAACACCAAAATAACATCAATGAAAGAAACCACAAATGTATCCAAGAACTCATGGAAAATTCTATTCATATGGTCCATGAATATAGTGGGTTCATTGGTTAACCCAAAAGGCATAACTACAAATTCATAATGGCCATATCTAGTACGAAACGCAGTCTTTGGAACGTCTTTTGTTTACTTTCAAATGATGGTACCCCGACTTCAAGTCAATCTTCGAAGAATACTAAGCTCCCTGGAGTTGATCAAACAAATCATCGATATGAGGCAAAGGATACTTGTTCATAACAGTTATGTTATTCAATTCTCTATAATCAATGCAAAGTCTCAATGAAACATATTTATTTTTAACAAACAAGATAAGAGCACCCCATGGTGATGTGCTAGGTCGAATTAAACCTTTATATAATTACTCCTACAATTGCTTCTTTAACTTTAAAAGTTCAACTTGAGCCATTTGATAATGGGGTTTTGAAATTCACTTAGAATCGGGAACTAAGTCAACAGGAAATTTAAATTCCCAATCATGAATAATATGAGGCAAGTCATCAGGAAAAACATCAAGATACTCATTTACCACTGGTACATCATTAATCTGAACAGTTCCATTATTTTCAACAATATGTTCAAGGTAACATTCATTTCTATCTTTTACTATATTCTCAACTTCCTGGTATGTTATCAAAAGAAATGGTTCATTCTTGTACAGAAACCAAAAATATTTCTGAAAAGAAACCTCTTTAGCTCTGCATTAAATCTTAGAATGATAAAAAGAAATCTAATCCATGCCCAAAATAACATTAAACTCTACTAGAGGAAAAACAATAAGGTTTCAGGTAGATTATTTCCGCACATAAGGATAGGAAGGTTCTTATAATTTCTTTTGGTCGCAACTTTTCCTCCGGGTGTTTTACCATAATTTTAGGATACATATCTTGAGTTGGAATTCCCAATTTACTAGAAATCTTCTATGAAATGAAAGAATGTGTAGACCCTGAATCAGACAAAACATTGGCATAATCCGAACAAACAAACCGTGTACCTGATACTACATCATTGGATGGCCCAACATCTACTGAAGTAGTTGAAAAGGATTTCACCACCCCTTTCTGCTTGTAGTCTAGATGATTTAACTTAGTTGAGTTCTTTATTAGACAATCAATTTCATAATGACTCATTTCATTACACTTAAAATATCTTACTGCTAGCTTTTCATTACTTTCTTGATCATCTTCCTTACAGTTACGAGCAATATGACCAGACTTACCACACCGAAAGCACTTTCCGGACGTGGATAATCATTCTCCATGATGAATTTTACCACACTTTGGATAGGATGGATGTTTTGTTTTCTTACCTCCTTGCTTCCTTGATTAATTCTTACCCTTTGCATGCCAACTGGACCTCCTATTATGTTGTTTGTCAAAGAACACAAGATCATTAGAAAACTCTATTTCCACCTTCTCCACACATCGAACATGTTTTTCATAACTTTTGAACTCAAGAGAAGCTAGATCCCTTCGATATTTTTCCTTTAACCCTGAGTAAAAACATTTGATTTTACTATCAAGATATCGTATGAAATCTGGAGCATACCTTGCCAGTTGAGTGACCTTTGCTTTATAAGAATCCACTGAATCATCATCCTGCCTCAATTCTAGGAATAGTTTTTCCATCCTAAGACGAACCACCTTAGGAAAATATTTCTCAAGAAACATACCTTTGAATTCATCCCAGTGAATATCATCAATCTCATCACTATCCCTGATATTTTTTACCATTGACCACCGCTGATCAGCTTCACCTTCAAAACAGTAAACATTAAGACTAAACTTTTGATGTTCTGAACACCCCATGACATCAAAAATCTTCTCTAGTGATTTAATCCACCCTTCTGTAAGCACAAGGTCACATGATCCTCTGAATAATGGGGGATGTTTCCTCATTAAAATTTCCACCATTGACATGTTCCTCTATAGTTGATATGGATGATCTCGTGCATGGATACCACAACCATTTATAGCCTAAGTCAACTGTTCCATCACTGCAACAAACTGTTCAGTTCCGATTCCGACCATATCAGGTTGCTAATTTGGAAGGTTGTCTTCCTCCTGATGTCATCCCAACATAGATTCCCTATTTCCTCAACGGAAAACCATTCTGAACATAGAAATATCTTAGGATAAGCAACATGGTAATCTTTAAATGTTATATCATTTCAATCATACCATAAATTAATTTATAATTTAACAACTTTCTAACTCCTAAAGTTGTCTAAACTGACCTTTGGTACCAACTATAAGGCCCCGTGCTTAATAATAACTTAATATTGAAGTAAATAAATAATTAACATAGGGGATATTTTCAGTTTTAGAGTTTTAGAGAATTAAAACATAACTATTACATCTCAAAAGATTACAATGTAGACACTGCTACATAGATTCCATTTTTTACAAAACATGAACTCTTGAAAAAAAAGAGTCATGTCTAGTTCCATGTTTAAGACAACATGAATTTTCCTTGATCCCATCCTTGACCATATTCCACATTTTGTCCTGTGAAAAAAATTTCAAAAAAACTTGGGATGAGTATTAAAAGCTCAGTAAGGGATACAAAAATAAGGAAAAGTTTTAGTTTTTCAAAACAACAAGTAAACCATGAATACTTTATCAAAGTAATACTTTTCACCTTTATGAAGTAGTAAATACTCTTCACTGAATAAAATATCATTACATACCCTTTTATAACCAAAATATTACCATATAACCCATATAAAGAACACATAACATATAAAGGTAACTTGGGACATAAACATACTTAAATGGAATAACCATACGGTAGACTTCCACACATATCACTAAATGGAATAGCCATACGGCTGACTTCCATACCCAATGCATTGGAGGTTATAACGTAACCACCCATCCTGGAACTCACGGCACCACCCATCAAATGGTTTATCACATAACCACCTGTCAAATGTCCATGTAACATTATAAAATCATAAGACATAAAACAAATATAATGGAAAGAAAACATTTCCACATTTCGATCAAAATATATCACTTAAATATATTGACATAACAAATCCATTATAAAAACCATTTTAAATACCAAAATACATAATAGAGTATATGGTATTTATTTCATTTTAAAAACATTACGGCTTGTTGAGGATTCCAAAGACCAAATAATACTCGCGGGGGCGGAAAAGGTCATTGTCACTGCATACGTTAAAATAAACATTCCATTTTGTCTTTTAGTAAAACGCTTCATAGAAAAAGATTACCTTCGAATGAAATGAAAAGTAAAAGGTGTTTTATACAGCGTATAAAAGAAAGTCTTGTATTATAACAAAATATGCCTCAATGAAAGGAGATTAAGATGAAGTCCCTTACCTCGTGTCCGACTTGACTCGATTGCTTTTTAATCTCCTGAATAATAATCTAAAGATAATATCTACTTGATTAAGAACCTTTTTCAAGTTTATTATTCCTTTTATATAAATTATTTCCATGTTATAAACATTAATTAATCATTTAGGTTAATAAAGTTCATTTTGTCGATATTTGGTACTTAAGTCAAAAATGGACTTCTTACAATTACATGTTTTTTATGTGGTCAAAGGATCATTATATCCAGAATGATATTCATGATTTGGATATCATATATATCATATATATCCATCATATAAATGTATTTATAATAGTACATAACATTTAGAGGTAATAAATGAAATGCATCGCTCATGGAGACGATAAGTCGTACGTACGCATGAACACTACTTTCATTACTATTTCATATTAATGGAATTAAAACTAAATGAGACAAATATATATTATAATTCTAGTATAATATATATGTTATATATTTAACACAAGTTCATTAATTACATTATTTATAAATTCCATGTTTGGCATGAATGATTCACATCACATGAGGGGGCGGTAGTCGACACTTCCTCAGATGAATTTATCGCATTTTCACAACATGCAAAGCATAAAGGTATGTTTTAAATATAAAATACAGAAGCATAGAGAGGGAATAAATATATTATATATCATATATATATACAGTGACATCATAATGGCCTCCATGAAAGTTGTTAAGAGAAGATTGGACAATCATTGTTTCGTGAGGCAGTAATTCGCCATCCACAGAAACAGTATGTTCTTTAACCATTAAGTGGAGGTTTGTGTATGTTTAGATTGAATAATTCATATAAAAACATCCTAGTATATTGAAGATACTGGTTCTGTTACAAAATAAAGGAATAGAAACAATTTAGGGGGTTGGAGAAGCAAAATGAAAGAAAAGGACATAAGAGAAGACATTACCTTTAAATCGGGTTACTCCCTTTGGTTTGAACCAAAAGGGTTTCTTGAAGAGATTTCTGCCTAAGGTAAGGCTTCTAGGATTAGGAGAGAGATTTGGAGAGATAAAATGAGCAGATCTTGGTCGAGCCAAAGGCTTGAGAGGTGTGGGTAAGGGGGTAGATGTGGGGGCTTTTTATAAGAGGGAGGAGGGGCACTCTTGGAATGATATAAAATGTTACTTTATTATAAAATGCATTTCGTATTTTAAAAGTCCTAAAAGGATATATTTGCAGGATAAGGTGATAAGGGTTCTAAATACACCCATGCAATAGGTTTTTGACAAGTTTAGGTGTTATATTTTACCTTATCATTTCATTTTACTTAAATAGTTCATTAATGAGGTAAATGCTGCATCGCCATGGTGTCATAAAAATATTTATTTATCTAATGTCTAAAAATTAAAAAAAATATCATGATTTATGAAATATTTTTATATTTATAATGAATATTTATAGTAAAAAATATGACTTGTATTACCCTCATGTAAATTGTTTTAGTAAAACAATACATGTTTGTGACATTTTTATTTAAACTTTAAATAAAAAGTTATTAATGTCATTTTCTTATACAAGTAGCACCATGGGGTCCCCAAGTTGAACCATTGATTTTTGTGGTCTTCAATGACTCATCCAATAAGGGTAGGTCATGTGTCAAGGTAATTTCATATTATTAAAACATTATTTTTACATTAAATTACACTAATTACATCTAATCGCGATTAATAAAACATAAAAGTTACTATTCACCAAAAAAATTGTTTTCATCCCATTGAACCAAATTTTACTTACTAATGAAAACCATGTATGTCGGATTTTTGAAATAAAATTCAAAAAAGTTGTAATGTTTCATTTAAATGAAAAATCAGTTTTCTTAACTACCACTTATTGGTTTCACTATTCATCAAAATTGAAGTTTTTCAGAAAAATACAAAAAATACACCCTAAGATATATTTGATATTCAAAATTCAAAAATGGTGTCTATTTTAAAAAATTAAAAACATATAAGTTTCATTAATTAATTTAATAATTAATTCCCATTGTCAAAACAAATAGCGTGTTTTTATGAACCAATATACATCAAAAGATTGACACTAGTTTGAGACCAATTTAAAAGTTAAGTTAATTTCAATGACCACCATAGGATTAAATGGTAAAAAAATATTCTAATATCAATTTAAACACAATTAAAAATATAATCTAATCATATAAATAAATTAGATTAAAAATATTTTTTGAATTAAAATACAATATTTTTCACTTATTCATTAAAATTGAACTTTATCGGAAAAATAACAAAAACATACACAAAGTAAATTTTGACGTCCAAATTCTAAAGAAGGATTTCATTTGGTCCAATAGAACGTATAAGAGTGAACAGAACTATTTTTAAGGCGGGTTCTCCATCAAAAAGTGATAAATGGACCTTTTAGTGAATATTAGAGTATCTATGCCTAAAATTGAATTCCTTTATTATTTAAAGCCTTTATCTTTTATTGGTTAAATGTAAAATCATTTGACAAACATATATAATCATATATTAGTTATTTATATTCATTTTCTCCAATATAATGGTTACTTTCTAACTACCATTTAAAATAATATTATTATATTACTAGGGCGCAACGTAAGATTTCAAAGAAACTCGTTGTTGCGTATCAGGTATGCTATCAAAAATAGAAACCCCATTAAAGTAAAATTAATATTTAATTCAAAAATATTAATTAATATGAAAATTTATTATTATTTATTTACCTGGGATGTTATAGTCATTGTCACCCATACCATCCTTTAATCATTTTAATACACAATTCACTATCAAATTCATAAACCAATTAATCAATTTGACTGAAAATTTAATTCACAATTCACATACTATGAAAAGTTGATAATGGATGTCCCAAAGGATTCATTTTCCCATTTCCACCCATGGTTGTCTAGTTCAACTAACAAACACACATATGGGGAATTCTATTCATGGTTCTTGTCTATTTTTCAGTCATCAAAAAACGTATTTAATTACACAAGCCACACCTAGAAATTCAAGGATTTAATTTCATTTTAGGGAGAAAACTAAAAATTTTGAGTTCAGCATTATGAAATATGAAAACACTTATACTTTAAATTAATGGAATGATAATAAGTACCATGTATTCATATTTGATATCTTGTCCAGTATAAACTCTTGCTTGGACTAAGATCTGGAAATAAATAAGTAAATATTATGAACCAATTAATATAAAAAATTATATTTCACATAAATAACATGGATGATACCGAACTAAAATAATAACGAATCTAAATAAATAGAGATCATACTAATATTGATCTAGAGAAACAAATAGCCCAGGATTCCAAGCTTGGATGGAAGAGATATCTCAAATTTATTAATAGTAACCAAAAGAGTTTTGAATGGGGGAAGATGTAGATAAGAGGTAGGAAATAAATTTGTATGTTTTAATAGATTAAAAGAGTTAAATTTCAAATATTCTAAAAATTTATTGGGTTCTATAGTTTCGATGAACTATTTGGCCAAATCATGCACATAATCATTAGGGTAGGGGCACCCACACGGTTTGTTTACACGGTTTAAGTAACCATCTAAAAGAAATTACAAAATAAACTATAAATCGTTCAGATCTAACTATATAGTCTTGAAGCCCAAATCACATGGTCTAATCTCACTAAGAGGCCTTCTCCTTCTCTCTTCACATGCCTCGCAAGACTTGTCACACTGTGTGGTCTACCATGCACCGTTTGAACTAACCATTTGATATGCATTTTTGAAGCCCAAACATGGATTTCAGGCTCTAAACCTTCCCCAAACACCCCCTACACCTCCATGACCTCAATGGAAATTTACATTTGGCCATTTTTAATTATATCAACATTTATTGTATGGAAGGTAAATAATATGTACCTCAGTGAAGAACACAGTTCTTATATCAAATTCATCCAATAATTATGTATTTTGAATCCAATAGGGGTAGAATGCTTAAATACTTACATTAAATGTATTTTATACATATTTTTTTTGTTATTTGGAACCAAAAAATAATTAGTAACTAAAATTTAATCTAGTTTTTACTATAATCATTGTAAATAATTTTTTAAATTTACTCATATTTGTGGTCAAAAACATTTTTCTATTATTAGATCATATATGTTATTCCAATTAAGTTTATCGAATCCTTTTTTTTCAAAATTCTAAAAACTGATGTTATTGGAAAACATTTAAAATAAATTCAATAGATTGGATGAGACATCATGTTTTTATAGTGAAAAAGTCCAAAAGGTTAAAATGAATTTATGTCCAATTATATTATGAAATTGGTGAAAATAACCTTAATCTAATTAATAGGTGTATAATATTTATATAAATTCTATATAACCAATTTGAAATACAATTTAAAAATATAATTTCATTATATGAAAAATAATTTTTCAATTTAAATTTAGTGTCTTTTCACTATTCAATAAAAAATGAAGCTTCTCATAAAAATACAAAAAATTAACACAAAGTAAATTTTGAAATTTAAATTTGATAAAAACATGGTCGTGTTAAATAAAAATTGTAATAGTTTCAGAAATAATAATTAAAATATATTCTCAATTAGATGGAGGAAAAATTTCCAATTAGAAAAATAACTCGTTTTATTCATATAATTGGATTTATTACTAGCTCCGTCCTGTCAAATATATTGGATGAGTATCAAAAATAATTATTTAATATATATTATATAATTTTTTTGAAAAATACTATAATTTTTTTTTGTAAAATATTTTGATATTAAATTGTGATTATTCGTAGAAAAATATTTTTCATAGAAAATGATTTCATAATTTTCAAATAGTTATCATATTAATTTCTAACTTATCGATAACTAAAGTATTGATTTTATATATATGTGTGAATCATATCTTAACAATTTATTTTCTCATATTTGTAACAACCATTCTGATGGATATTTGTTTTGTATAATAATATTTTAAAAATAATATTAACAGTTATTATAGTTTTGTAAAACTCGACATTACATGTAACACAAGCTATTGAGGAAACTCATAATTATGTGTAACATTAGTAAAAAATATTTTTCTATGTACCTAATGTTAATATATATGTTTGGGTAGATAAATATTAATTTTGTGTTGCATATAATTATATCCAAACATAGTTATTTCTTACAAAAAAATTCATATTCAGTGTTGCGTGAAATGAAAAATATAAAAAATTAAATTAATTAAAATAAAATATCACAAAATCACTCAAGGTTATACATTCTACCCCACCCAAAAAAATTAAATATCTCCTTTGAAATTTTTCTTGGTTATCCAACATTTAATATTTGAGAGTTCGGTTAAAATAAAACCACTTCAATAAAATAAATACTAAAATATCCAATAAAATTGTTAATTTAGATACTTAATGATTACCTAATAAAACTCATAATTAGGTTTCCACATAGAAGAAAAATGGTTGGGAGTTAATATTAGAGATTGAATAGAGGTTTTAATAATTATACAGAGCGATCAAATTCATTGATCATGAGCATGTGAATGATCAATGGAAATTTAAGGGATAAAAAATCATAAATCTATGATGATTTATATGACTATAGTTTCAACAGAAAAAAAGGTATAATTGAAAATATTTTTCAACATCCTTTTCAAAAATTTGATAACTTATTTTACTATGTATAGAAAATATTGAAATATACTAACATTATTTCATTCTATTTTCTATTCAAAGTCATACTCTTTGGTTTGTTCATGAAAAATTTCAACATCATATCATTAGTAAAAAAAATAAAGGTGTAATGTTTTTCCCAGAATCACTAAAAAATCACAAGATCCATAGTTATAAGGGTTTGTAATTTAGTATGTCTTTAATTATCATCAAAAAAAATTTAGCTTAGAATATTAAATTTAGAAATATCCTCATTTGGTGAAATAATGATTTAATCTCTAAAACCTCAACTAATGTTTACATTAAACCATTCCATAGATTTTGAACATTATAAACCTTATAAATGATGAAAACAATAACTATAGAATTATGTAAAATAAATATATCAAAATCTACCTAACATTGATCCATAGTATATCATAAAGAAGGTCCTATTTGTGAATAACTTTATCGTGTTTTATTTTAATACATGGTAAAAACCTAAATTTAAAAAATCCATATTGAAAACATGAAGGTCTTATTATTCATAGGATCATTGGATAAATTTATTAAATAAAAAATTTCCATAAATTCTATCCATGACAAAATAAACCACTTTTTCAAAAAATCAATTATCAGTTCTGAGGTCATAAATACTTTCAAATTTAATTTATCCATATCATTATCTATTTAACCATATAAAATTTCATTTATCCTTCCCATGAAACATGTTAATGGTAATATTCACTTATTTAACATTTCCAATAAAATAATATTCTAATTTATTTGAATTATTTAACCCATTTTTTGAAACCCTTAAAGAAAAAGTTCTACAAACAATACATATATATTTCCTGACTCATATAACAGAATCATTGAATTATAAAACCTATACACTTCAGAAATAAAACATTATTACTCATTATTTAAACAGGTCTCATCATCTTATTTATTAATACAGGTTTCCTAGAATATTAAATATAAATCATGTATTGGGGGCACTTGATTTTTATTTAATGAAGCTTCTCACATTTAATGGATGCAATATAGTTAGAATATACCATACAATTCAAATTATGTTTTTGGATTTTTCATATTCATTAGTATAACAAATAATTTGAAAACCTTTAAAATTATCTTCTTGATATTTTTACATAGGTTATCGATTCTCATAACTCTCATACATTCCAGATCTATAACATTCAATGTCAACATTATTCCTTCTAATTAATGATATTGAATAAGGCCATAAAGAATAATGTGATAACACTTATCATAGTATAAAGAATATAATCATGAAAAATTACTTATACATTGTAAAAATCAATGATTTGAATTCATTAATATTGATAAAAGTCCATCATGATTGTTTATAAAGATTTTTTTAATTCCCAAATAATATACCTCGAGAATGTCAAACATGGGGTCTAGAAAGGCCCATTGTTGTGCAGTAGTTCCAGAACGAGTCAAGCTCTATATGGTGATTTTGGTGCAGTTACCCCTATGTAAATATATGCTAGAACCATGTCCAATTATTTTATCTATATAGTGTTGTATTTCTATGAAAATACTATATCTATAATAGAAAATATTTCAAAGATATTTCCATACACTATAACACATCCTTAGATTTATCCTTAGAGAGATTCCTATAAATATATTTTGAAATATCCCAAGGTATCATAATATAGTTTTCTTTTTATAGTTTTCAAATTTTTAGTGAAACCTTCCAATGATCCTAAATATAGAGACCTAGGATTAGAATATATGGATATTACCTCACTTTAGATGAATATTCCACAAATTAAAAAATCACATTCGGAAGGAACATAATTGTTTAGTGTATTTGGAAACATGAAATCAAAAAATTATATCCATATGAATGATCTTAAACATATATGTTAAATATATTACCATTATTACACCTACACAAAACATTCTTCAATAAATATGGAATAGAAACACAATAAAGGAGTGAACATAGATTCTTAATCAAGGAATACAAGGGAGATATTTGGGCATAACATGATAATAAACGTATCAATAGATGGTCATAAAATTATAATATAATCCCTTATACATAAAATAAATTTAATATAAATCATAGAATTAATATTCGAATTTTATAAGAAAATAATTAAAAGGTAATCAAGAGCATAATCCATGAAATCATAACATAGTAATAAGACATAGAATTTACCTATTACAAATAAGAATATAACATAATATATAAAGGCTACCTTCCAAGACCATCATAACAAGTTAGGCTTGGGTAATCAACCATGTACCTTCTATAAATTAGGAATTCCCTCCCATGTACCCTATTTTTTGGTCTTGGGAGTCCCTCTCATTTCCCCCTTATTTCAGGCTTGGCATGCCCTAACATGTACCCCTTTGTTTTAGGCATGAGATTCCATCGTATGTACCCTCTTGTTTTGGGCTAGTGATTCCCTCTAAAGTGACCTATTATTTTGGGTTGGGTATGGACTCATGTGTACTATAATGTTTTGGGATTGGTATTCCCTTATGTGTACCCACTTGTTTTAGTATTCGGGTTCCCTACTGTGTATCCTCTTATTTTGGGCTAGGGAATCTGTCCCTTGTACCCTCTTGTTTTAGTCTTGGGATGTCCTCTTGTGTACACTTTAAGATAAAAAATCATTGTTTTTTATCCTATTCATTTCGTAGAGATATATGTTTCAACCATCATTTAATGTAATAATACATCGATGTTCCAAATAAAAAAAACATTCATCATATCATGACCCATAAAAAGGGATGGGTATAATAAACATCATTTCATAAACAATAAAATTAAATGGGTATTATAAACATTTCTTCATATCATAACATGTGAAAATATATATATGTTTTGTAAATATTTCATCATAGAATAATTAATGAAAGTAAGTGGTTTTCATAAACACTTTATAACGGTATAAATAGTTGGGGAAATAAGAGTTTTGTAAATAAATTTTCCTCTTAACATTAACCATTCAAATGATGACTTAGAATGGTTTCATTGGAAAACATTACCATTAAATATTATACAATATTAAAGGATGTAAAATTAGATAGGGGATAATTTCAAAATATCATATGAATAACTTATAAAAAATAACATTTTATTCAAAACTACCTTTTTAAACATAAATCATCTTAAAAATACATTTATTTTAATACCCACATAAAAACATTTTATGTATGCTTTAAAAATAATTTATAAAATTTCATGAAAAAATATCTTTTTTATATACATTTTTTTAAATAATTGAACATTATAAATCTCTCCCTCTTTGAGAATAAAATTTAAAAATTATAAAGGAATCCTTGAAAATAATGTAAAACACGTTTTTAGTATATAAAATTTTTTAATACCTTTTTCTTTGAAAATATCGTTGAAATATTTTAAAGAAAGATTCAAAAATGAGTTAAAACACTTTTCAAACATAAAAAAACTTTTGAAAACCATTTTATATGAAACCCCGTTGAAGGAAAAAAATTTCTTGAATATTTGGTAAAGAAATTCCTCAAAAATATCCTTGTAAACATTTAATTGATGATTCATGGAAATGATGGTCTGATAGCATACAAATCAAGGCATATCAAACATACCTTTTTCAAAATATAAATAATAATTTTTTTTGAATAGAATATGAAAAGGATATTCTTTTCTAAAATAATTTTACTTAAAATTTACAGAAAAGGGTAAAAATTTCATTTATTATTCATAGTAAAACATTTTCAAAACATTTTTAGAAACATTATTTTGTGAATAACACAAGTTTCCGACCGAAGAGAAATATAATATGATTTTCATAATCACATGTTATTTATTATATTAGGTACCAAAGAGTGTAAAAAATATACCACTTCATGGATATTAAATGGATAACATAAGGGGAATACAATTTATGATATTTTGTGTGATAAGGTTTATAATATTTCATCAATGGAAGCCAAATCATAAACTATTTTGATTAACGATGTGATTGTAAAATGAAACCTCTACCAAAATTGTGAAATGGAATCAAAATAATATGGAAATAATAACATTAAATATATCATAAAATAACAATAAAATAATTATTTTCATGATATAAAATGTAAAAGGGTATTATATAATAATTTTAGATGATAATAGGTGCATAACATGGCATGTTTCTCAAAGAAGGAAAACTGAGACAAAATTGCATTACTGATTCGGTATATTTTGAGCAATAAACCCCAAAAAAAGATATCACAAAATTAATATGAAAATACCCATAAATTAAATTTTTATAATAATATAATACGTTCATGGATGTTATATACACCACATAAAATAAACGAGTGGTGAATATGGAATAAATTTTGTGGAAATAAATTTGACACTAGATATCAAATTACAAATTCAGATAAGTTTGAATCATGATCCAAATGAAAAAATAATATAAATTAAAACATTAAATATCATTATATAAATTATATTCATTATATCTAATTTCATATGGAAAATTATTCCCCACATGTACGATCCCATGTTTTATCATACTAAAATTTTGTACAGAAACATGAATTTTTTATTTTAATGTTTCTATGGTGTATAATCGTCATTTCCCACTTGAATATGACATCAAATAATTTTTATAACCACTATTTTAGCCACAAAATATTGTGTTGAACCTATGATATAGGTTTTTTTAAAATTCAAGTCATTTAAATTTTATAAGAATAATTAATAATAATTAATTAAAAAATTAAATATTAACTTATTTGCAAAGGTTAGATTAGAAATATAATTTGAAAAAAGCATTGGATTGAGATTATTTATCATCCATTGAGTTAATAATTGGGATTTTTTCCTATGTATGGAATAATCTTGAGTTGGGCACTCACCCTTTGTCATTACTTTTCTTTTATTTTATATTTATTTCTTTTATTTTATTTCCTTTACTTATTTTCCTTTAGTTGATTCTTATGTATGCCCTTATGGTTTTCCATTCACATAACCAAGAGATAAGATAGGGGGAGGTCAGACAAAAAAAGATAGGTAGATGGATAAGGGTACCTTCACAAGTCTTGGAATGCACTAGATCACCGTATGACTACCATGGATCACACTAACAGGCGAAGATTTGATAGGTTACACAAAAGGGTATTCTTTTTTATATTTTCATCATTGATCAACATATTTTTCCTTTTTCTAGTTAAAATCCCCTAATAATATTTCCGATGGATTTTTTCTGCCTCATCTATTGATTTTGGTCATGAAACAGAGATTTTGGGTTGACACAAGGAATTTCAGTTTGTGAAAACCCATCTACACAGCATGTGGTTCATGGAAGACTTGTTGTTTTTTATTCCAATTTCAGGAATAAGTATTTTAACATGTACATTTCCTATACAGGTCACACACTCCATGTAATATTACTCATCCATGTAACCTAGAACCCGATGAGGATTCCTATACAGGAGAATAAGATCATGTAGAGTACACATCTAGACATCGTATGTGACACATGCTATGTATAGGTACATGACCATGAAAATTACATCACCAAGAAACATTAGGGACCCAGTGTAACCCCTAGGGTTTTATAAAAAAAATTGAAACGCATGAAACTTTTTTTAAAATATATAATTATAACTATCCTTCAAACATAATTTAACTACTTCTATGTTTTTTATTTTGAAAAAAGGTAATCAAAAATTGTGATCAGTAATTTATTTGGAGTCTAAAGAAACCAAATTTTTTTAGTGAATAGTAAAATAACCTTATGAATAGTAAATTTTATTGTTATTTAATTTTATTAAAGATTTAGGATAATTACATCCTGGTTAATTTTTCAAATTGATATAAAGGAACTTATAGAATTAAAATTGTTAATATTTTAATTATGTATGATTCTATTTAAAAATTAAAATAATAATATTAAGAAAAATAACTTCAAAATAAGGAGTTCATTTTTAAATTCTACTCATCGAAAAATGGTAATGGAATGATTTTGGGATTTTTCTAAAACAATTGATTTTTCAGTGAATAGTAAAAATACTGTTTTCTGTTTCACTTTGTTTAATGACACCATTAATGATGAAATAATGATGTAATAAATCAGGTAGACTTATGTAATGAAAAATAAGTTATTATATGTTCCAAGTGGATAATACCATGGGAAAATACCATGGTCAAGGCCATGGTTTTTCAAGAACCACAAATGAGGTGTCCCATGGAAAATTTTAAAATATTCCCCCACTTTTGCTACAAATTCCAACCAATCCATTCATTAAATAAATTCCAAATTCCACATAAAAAAGATCTAGCCTCCTTACCTTCCTATTAGTCATTAAAATGTTTCCTCAAGCCCCCAATTTCCCAACCATCTTGTTTTGGGAGTCACTCTACAAGGTAAGAAAATTCTCATCTTCTATCTTTTTCCATTTATGTTCTATTTTATACAGTATAGAATTAAAAAATCTATACCATGTTCTTCATTTCCCCTTATTATCAATATATTATATATTATGATTCATTTCTGTATGGGTGACCCTAGTACCCTCTCTTTTTAATTTTTTCTAAAACCATGATGCATAACTGTTATGCTACTGAATTTTTATAAGGGATTTCTCAACTATTCTTTCATTTTTTGTTCCTTTATTTTCTTATTCATTCCTCTTATCCCCTTAACCAAGAAGCATTAAATATTCATAAATCATGTACATTATTGATTTTTTCATTTTCAAAAAAAATTCATCATTATTCTTCTTCTCCTCTCCCACTTATTCAAGGAATAAAAACATGGTCCGTGATGTGTCGAATTACTGACATCATAGAAGATGTGATTTCTATTTACATTAATTCTTTCAATTATGTTCATGAAAACATTTTTCTTGAAACAGGATATAATATAAGTATTATTTATCAACCATGGTTCTGAAATTCATTTTCATACATGGTTTTAATTTATCAATCAAAATGAGGTTGGTATTAACAAAGAACCACTAAAATGTTCTTAATGAACATCATTAATGTTTTAACATATGAATAATCCACATATAAAATTTCTAAATGATAAATGGTATAATTTACGTTACTGTAAATATGTAAATACATTTCCATTCCAATTCTGGAATTTCACAGCCAATATACAAGATCATCCATCCTGAACCAATCACAGAAATCATATAAAGAACGCTCCCAAAACAATGGAAGGAACAAAATAATTACAATTAAAAGGTTTAACGATGTTATAAAATGATCAAAAAAGAAGTAATAATTATGAATATGTTTTTTAAGATAAGAATAAAACTCTTTTAACCATTATACAAGAGGTTTGATCAATTTTATGAAAGAAAAACCTGAGGTAAGGGAATTCTTAACCTGATTTCCATTCTTTGGGTAAACCTTCTATTCTATTATTTATGTTGTATTGAAATTGATTTTTTTGATGGGTTTTAAATAATTTATGTTGAATTATGTGTATTTAAAATTTTTATACCTATTCCGTACACTATAATAATTCTCACATGAATTCTATGATACTTGTAAGGGGAATTTCATTTAAAATCCTATTTTAAAATTTTGTTTTAGGAAATTACAAAAGCTATGATTTAATGAAATTATTCAGGTTTTATTATTATGTTCTAGTTCTCATTAATTGTTTATGGTGAAGGCTGGGACCAATATATCCCTCCAATTCATTGGGTATCTGTATGTTGGTGGTCGTCTATATGGATACTCCATGTGTAACTGTGATCGTTACACAAATTATAAGGTGGACGTGATGGTTACAAATTATAAGGTAGTCGTTAGGGTTACAATATTATGTATGTAATTCTTAAGATATCTTTATGTTACTATTTATATTATTATGTTTTGTCAGGATCTCATGTAAATTTCATGTTTGACAAAGTAATTTTATATGGTTGACATGTATGAATTTTTAAAATGATTTCACATATCAAAAGTATTGATTGACCAATGTGTTCTTTTCTTCTTTTTATATCACTTAGTAATATTTTTTTTGCCCATCCTTTTTTTAAATGATTTTAATATGTTATAAGGGTGCTCAAGACAAATTATTAAACTATGTTAATGGTTTGAATAATTTTCCATGAAATCATGTTTTTATGCTTTAATGTTTTATATTATGAAAAATAGAAAATGTTTTTAGTATTATCCTCTTGTATGAATGTGAAATGTTTTATATGTAAGGTATACTAGTTATCTAAAACTCTAAACTAAAAATGATTCGAATGTGTAATAATGTATATTATTGAAAAAAATTCAATAATAAGTAATTGTTTAAGGTCGAGTTATTATAGATTGAATAAGAGGATGGTTTGGATAATGATAGGGGTTAGGATGATGTTAATATATTACCATAAATGTTATCTTACTCGAGGGATTATTTGAAATGATATAAAATTTAAATATTACTATGTTTCATCGAATAAGAAATGTTAGTTCTGAGTGGTTGTATAATAAATAGGGTAGCTGAAGAGGAGTGGCACCAATGAAACAAAATCATTCAGAATCTACAGCCCAAAATAGAAGGGATTGGAACTGAGCCATCTTTCATAGTAATGGGTCAGCTAAAGAATAAAATAAATGGTGTTGGTATCCACTAAAGACAACAACCAAAGGTTCCATAATAGAACATGACAATAGTGAAACATTTTATGAGACAACACCCTCATGCTTTCAATGGATCTTTTGACCTAGTAGTGGAAGAAGGATAGAATAATTACCTCGAAAAGATATTCATTATTATGGGGTGTTCAGATAATAAAAAGGTAATTCTATCAATTTATCATTTTGAAGGTGAACCTAATTAGTGTTGTTCAATGGTAAATAATATCATGGATAGATAGGATATGGATTCTTTAGAGTGTAATGAATTTAAATGTCTTTTCATTGAAAAATATTTTCCAAAGGTGGTGCGACATAGGATGGAGATAAAATTTATTGAATTGATGAAAAAGGAGGAAGATTCAGTGGTTTTGTATGAAGATAACTTCACCCGACTAACGTGGTATGATCCAAAGCTTATTCTGGATCTTGATAGAAAAATCAACCAGTTTTACAAAAGATTGAAGCTAATGTATCGAAGGGTGTTGGCCTCCTGTGAATACAAAAGTTATAAGAAACTTTTCTGATGTGCGGAAAGGATAGAGATAATGTTTTTTTGATGATCATGTGCTTTTTAGAAACAAGGATTAGAAGAGGTTTATATGTCAAGTGATTGGTAAAAATCAACCAAAGAAATCTGATGGTAAGAAAACCCAGTTCTCTATTTGTGAAATTTGTCGAAAGAAGTACCAAAGGGAATGTCTTTGTAAAACTGGGAAGTGTTTTCAATGTGGTAAGTTTGGACATATGTATCAAGATTTTAATTAAAGTTATCCTAGGACTAATACTGATAAGAAAATTGTTGTGTTCTTTAAATGTGGTGAGATGTGTCACTATGAAAATTTCTGCACATTGAGAGATCTAAATGAGCCAGTGAATCTAGAATATAAGAAAAAATATATAGTGAGATCATTTATGACTAATCCAGTAGATATCGGTTCATCCAATGAAGTTGTATCAGGTACAATATTCATTTACTCAGGTTTTTCTAATGTTTTCTTCGATATGGGGTCTACACATTCCTTCATCTCTGAGAAATGTTCTGGTAAATTGGAAATATCACCTAAAAAAATGTTATCGTAACTATTTGTTAAAACACTAGGGGTAAATATTATTACAAAGAGTTATTATAATAATAATTATATTGTGGTATTTAGAATGAATTTACCTGAAAACCTTCTTTTTTTACCCTTAGTTGAGTTTGATGTTATTCTGGGAATGGATTGGCTTTCTGTTTATCATTTTGTGAGTGATTTTAGAGCTAAAGAAGTTGTTTTTCAAAAATTCTATCTGTTTTTGTACAGGATTGAACCCGTAAAATTTATAATGCGTCAGGAAGTTCAGAAACTGTTGAATTATTGAAATGAATGTTATCGTGATCATATTATTGAAAACAAAGGAACTGTCCAGATTAATGGTGTACCAATTTTAATGTAATATCTTGATGTTTTTTCTGATGAGTTAACAGATGTCATACCTAATTGGGAAGTGTAATTCACAATTGAATTAGTTCCTGATACTAATCCAATTTCAAAACCCCCCATATCATTTGGCTCAAATAGAACTTCTTTAATTTAAAATTTATTTGCAGGTTTTCTTGATAAAGACTTCATTCATCCTAGAAAATCACCATGGGGAGATCCTTTTGTTTTTTACGAAAATATGCTTCCATGAAACATTTGGTTGATTATAGATATTTTAATAAAATCACTATTAAAAACAAGTATTATTTCCCTCACATCGATGACTTGTTTGATCAGATCCTGGGTGATCTGTTCTTTTCCAAGATTGACTTGAGATCAGGACACCATCAGCTAAATGTGGAGGATGATTACATCCCCAAAAGAGCCTTTCGTTCTAGATATGGGAATTATGATTTTTTTAATACTGTTTGGGTTAACTACTACACCTGTTCTATTCATGGATCTTATGAATAGAATATTTCATGAATTCTTGGATATGTTTGTGGTTATGGTTATTAATGATATTCTGGTATATTCGAATAGTAATTAATCACATGAAATACATCTAAGGGTTACGTTAAAAACCATAATGGAAAAGAAAATTTATGTGAAATTAATCATGTGTGATTTTTGGTTACAAAATTTTTCTTTTCATAAGAACATTATAAATAAGAATGGATGAATATTCGATCTTTCCAAAACATTAGTGGATGATGAATGGCCATGTACCTCAAATGATATATAGATTCATAGTTTTATTATATTAGAAGGTTATTACCAACAGTATATTATAAACTTTTCAAAATTATCTATCCCCCTAACCAAGTTAACGTGAATGGGGGTTAAATTTATTGGGACAGAAGAATGTGATTTTTGTTTTCAGGAACTGAAGAATATATTAGTGAATTCTCCAATTTTGGCCTTTCCTTCCCAAAATAGTGAGTTTTTCATATACAATGATGATTCATTGATGTTACATGGTTGTGTTATAATGCTTAATGATCAGGTAATTTCATTGGCTTCAAGACAACTAAAAATACATGAGTTAAATTATCCCACACATGATTTGAAATTGGATGATGTGGTTTTTTGTTTTTAATATTTGGAGGAATCATTTATACGGAGCCAAATGTAAAATATATATTGACCATAAATGTCTAAAAAATATATTCACTCAGATGGAATTAAACATGATGCAGAGAATATGGATTTAGTTGATAAAGGATTATAATTTCATGATTAAATACCATCTGGGAAAATCAGACAAATTGGTGGATGCATTGACTCCAAAATATCATGCATCAGTAACCATGTTATGCTTTGAACATGATCCATTGATTAATTATTTGAAGAATATTGGAATAGAAGTTGTTGGTAGAAAAATTAATTCTTTTTTGTTTCAGGTTTCAGTGTAGTAATTGTAATCAAACAAAATTAAGCAAGCAAAAAAGGAAGAACAGAAGGTTTAGAAAAATATAGAATTGTTTTTAATGGGTATGTTTCCAGAATTTAATAGTGAAAAATATAATGTCTTAATATTTCGAAAAAGGTTTTTTGTGCCTTTTGATTACCAATTGAAGAAATATTTATTGTTTGAATCAAATAGTTCTTCATTATTAGTTCATCCTGGATGTACTAATTTTCATAGAGACCATTTGTAGTATTATTGGTGGGATATAATGAAATGGGATATTGTAGAACATACTGTGAAATATTTGACTTTTAAACAGGTTAAAGTAGAGCAGTAGTTACTGAAGGGAATGCTACAACCATTTCCAGTGCCATAGTGTAATTGGGAGAACATATCGATTGACTTAATGGTGGCAGTACCAATGAATTCTCTATGTAACAATGCGATTTGGGTTATTATTGATCTGTTGAAAAAATATTCACAATTTCCTTCTATTCAAGATACAATGTCCTTGGACCATATTTCTTGAATGTACCTCAATGATATTGATATGTTACATGCATTCCTCATTCCCTTGTATCTGACTGCGATCCCAGGTTAACTTCTAACATTTGGATGGTCCTATAGAAGTCGTTGGGAACAAAATTAAATTTCAGTCCATCTTTTCATCCTCAAATAGATGGGTAGTCAGAACGATTGATCCAGACTTTTGAGGTTATGTTTTGAGCTTGTTCAATGGACTACCAGGGAATTTGGTATCAACATCTTTCTTTAGTTGATTTTTCCTATAATAACAATTTTCATTATAGTATTCAGATTACACCTTTTGAGGAATTGTGTGTGAAGCAGTGTCTGTCTTAATATTTTTGGGATGAATTCATTGAATTAATGTTTATGGGGCTAGAATTGGTATATGAAGTGGTTGATGAAGTGAAGATGATCTAGCAACACATGAGGAAAAATCTGGGCATGTAGAAATGTTATGTAGATAATAGAAGTAAAGACTTATTATTAGAGGTAGGTGACCATATTTTCCTTAAAATATCTCCTTTTAAAGTTGTGATATGTTCTGGTAGTAGGGGGAAGCTAAGACCAAGGTTCATCAGTTCTTTTGAAATCCTGGTGAAAATCGGACCAGTTGCATACTGAGTAGGTTTGCCTCTGATTTTTTCTTAGGCACACAATGTTTTTCATGTTTCGATGTTGAGAAAGTATGTGTGTGATTCAACTCATGTTTTTATCCCAGAAGCAGTTCAACTAGAAGAGAACCTTTCTTATAAAGATAAACCATTTCAGATTTTTGATCAAAGGGAACAAGTATTACTGAATAAGGTAATCCACAAGGTAATGGTTTTGTGGAGAAACCACATGATAGAAGAAACAACTTGTGTGTCTCAAAATATTATGAGGGAATGTTACCCTCCCTTACTTTATAAGTAAATAAAATTGTGATGATAAAATTTCCAAAAGGGGGGAGATCGTAACACCAGAGGGTTTTCCAAAAATAAATTTAAATGTCTGAAACATTGTTTCAAATAGATAATTATAACTAGTCTTTAATCATAATTTTACTAGTTCTATGTTTTAAATTTTAAAAAATGATCATCTACAGTTGTGATCAGTAAGTTATTTGGAGATTGATGAAAACAACTTGTTGTTTGGTGAATAGTAACAGAAAATTATAAATAGTAATTTGAATAGTAATATGACACTAATGAATAGTAACTTTTATTTTTATTTTATTTTATTAAGGCTTTTAAATAATGATATCCCGCTTAAATTTTCAATTTGATCTAAAAGCACTTATAGAGTTAAAATTGTTAATTTTTGAATTAAGTATAATTTAATTTAAAAACTAAACTACTAATATTTGTGAAATTATTTTCAAAAAATGGAGTTCTTTTTTTAATTCTACATGTTGAAAAATTTTAAGGGTAAATTTTTGGGATTTTTCTGAAACAGTTGATTTTTCGGTAAATAGTAAATATATAATTTTGAGTTTCGGTGTGTTTAATGAAATCATTGATGATCTAATAATTATTTAAAAAAATTAGACTTATGAATAGTAAAATAAATTATGAGGTGTCAAATGTGGCTAATAACATTGGAAAATACATTGGGCAAGCCCATGGTTTTTCAAATACCACTAATGAGGTGTCCCTTGAAATTATTAAAATATTCCCTCACTTTTTCTATATGTACCAACACATTCCACCATTAAATTCATTCCAAATTCCACTTCAACGAATATCTTGCCTCCTTACCTCCCTAGTTGTCCTCCAAAGGTTTCCCCAGGCCCCCAAGGTCCAATCCTTCATTTTCTAAGAGTTACTCTACAAGGTAAGAAAATTATCATCTTCTACCTTTTTCCATTAATGTTAACATTTATGTGGCATAAAATTCAAAAATAAATACCATATTTTACTTTTTAAATTATTATTTCTCTTTTATGTATTATGATTCATTTATGGTTTGGTGAAACTTGTCTTATATCTTTTTAATGTTTTCAAAAACCATGTTTCATAGTCGATCGACTGCCGAATATTTCTAAAGGATTTCTCAACTATTCTTTTATTTTGAGTTCCTTTCTTTTCATATTCATTCCTCTTCTCCAATTACACAAGAGGAATTAATTCCCTATAAGTCTTTAATATTAATTATTTTTTCATGTTCAGGTAAAATTAATCATCATTATTCTTCTCCTCTACCACTTATTCAAGCAATAAATACATGGACCATGATGTGTCGAATTACTGACATCGTGGACGATGTGATTTCAATTTAAATTAATTATTTGAAGTCAGGTCATGATACTATTTTTTAGGTTGAAACATGCTATAATATATGTATTATTTCTCATCCATGGTTCGGTAATTATTTTGTACACATGGTTTTAATTTATCAAACAAAATGAGGGTAGTATTATCAAAAAACCACAAAAATGATCTAAAGGAATATCATTAATGTTTTAACATAGTCATCATACTCATATCAAACTTGCAAATGATAAATTTTATAATTTATGGTACTCAAAATAATTAAATTCTTTTCCATTTCAATTCTATAGTTTCACTACCAATCGACAAGAACATAAATCATTAACTGATCATGAAAATCACATAAAGAACACTCCCAAACAATGGATGGATAAAAATACTAACAATTAGAGGGTGAAATGATGTTATAAGATGATAATATATGATCTAATAAAGATTTATATGTTTCCTTAAGAAAATGATAAAACACTTTTATCCATTATAAGGGAGGTTTAAACTTGTTTAAGTAAGACAAACCCGGTGTAAGGGAATTCTTAACCAGATTTCCATTCTTTGGGTAAACATTCTACTTCGTTATTTATGTGGTGTTAATTTTTTTTTTGTAATGGTTTTTGTTTATATTATAATGATTTATGTGTATCTACATTTCTTATACACATTCCATCCAATCAATTATGTCTCAGAAAAATTATATGATATTTGTAAGGGGATTTTCTTTTAAATTACACTTTTAAAATTCCATTTTATGAAATTACAAAAGAAATGTTTTTATGAAATTATTCATGTTGTATGATTATGTTATGGTTATTTGGAATTGTTTATGATTAATTTTGGGACCTATATCTCACTCCAATGCATTGGGTATGTGTATGTTGGAGGTTGTCCATATGGTTACTCCATGTTTAACTGCGATTGTATCACAAATTTTAAGTTAGTTGTTAGGGTTACAAATTATAATCTAGTTGTGAGGGTTAAAATATTATATATGAAAATGTCCCAAGATACCTTTATGTTACAATTTATGTTCACATTTTTTTGTGATGATCTTTTGGAAATATCATGTTTCACAAAGTATATAAATATGGGTGGCAAGTATGTCTTCTGAAAATGATTTCACATGTCACAAGTATTCATGGAATAATGTGCTATTTCTTTCTTTTTATATCCTGTATTGTTCGTTTTTTCCTCATCTCATGTTTTTAAATGATTCACAAAGTATATAAGGATGTGAAATAAAAATAAGGAATCCAGGTTAAATGTTCGATGAATTTTTAGAGAAATTGTTTTTTATGATTTAATGTTTTATATTTTGAAAAAAATGGATATTTTTATATTATCATCCTCTGGTATGAATGTGGAATGTTTTTTATGTAAGATATCCTACTTCACTAAAACAAAAAACTAAAAAGGATCCTCAATGTGTATTAATGTATATTCTTGACTAAAATTCAATATTAAGTAATGTTTTACGGTTGGGTCCATAAACTCGGGCCGGTATCCCAAGTCTGGTACATGATGTGAACCATCCTTTCCTGATGTGTACTTCGGAATTTATGTGCCCAAGCTACTGGGAGTACACAACCACATGGGTCATTGGGAGTTCATGACTGGTACTTAGGGAGACAAGATGTGTACTAACCCTTTTCACCCTTTGAGGGGTTTTCATATATTACTTCCCAATAATTATAATTGGAAATATTATTAGTACATTCTCTATAGTTATCCATGTAGATCATTATGGTGAAACCCTAGTGGATTTTAAATGACTCATAGGTATTGTTTCAAGGATACCCTAAATAGATAGGTACTTCCCCTTATAATCTTTTCCATTGTCTCCTAAGAGTTTGACCTATTCTGAGATGAGCCCTGATTTATCTCTCTTGGTCAATGACTTTGTAGATTTTCCATTGATTTTTCATCCTCAGTGAGATGTTCCCTTTTTCACAATATTTTTGTGAGCCTATTTTTTTACCACGGATCCCTTGTATAATTCCCCTATTTGTGTTTCTATCTAGATGAACCCAAGTATGATACCTCTATCAGCATACTATCTCCAAGGGTCCCCTGTAGGATTCCTTACTTACATGATTACGTAGGAAGTGACTTGTAGGATCCCATTACATGTTGACTGTTTGGAAGATCCAATTTATTATTCCACTTCCTATATACCATTCCAAGGATCTATAGTTTGATGACTATTTTTATCACCATTATAGGATCCCAAGTAGGCTTCTTTCTTTTACCTTTTCAGCTAATAATCCAATGTAGGATTCATTATATTATGTTTTGACCTCAAGTATCCACTATAGGATGCCTCTATAGTTTTATGAATAGAGTGTCATCATGGGATCACCATAGTTGGACCTACCCTGAGTTGATACGTTGGGTCTTGGTAGATATGGAAGTGAGTGTCATCTCAGAACCCGTGCAGAACACGTGAACCTGTTCAGGATGTGACAGTAGTGGTCTGTTTTTATGTTCAGACAAACTCACTAATTTTTTTATATTTTCACTTCTATTTATGATACATAGATGTTTACCAAAGATTCTTCCTAGTAGGTTTTTATTGAGCCTAATGTGAGGCATCCTTACATGTTATTTAGGATGCCTGAATGTTCATCATATGATCCAACTTCTGAGCCATGTTATATCATATTTATTTATATAAATAGAAGTCATAAATTTTATATGGTTGTTGGACCTATATAATTTAATTATTTTAATGATGTAATTTTCATAGTTTAGTCCCAGTGTATGGATATTAAGCCTACTAGTATGATATATTGGATTAGTGTCCATAGTAATGAATCTTCTGGATGATTTTTCTCTCTTGAGCAATGAGGCTAATTACCCTCTCCTCTTCTCATCGATTATATGGGGATGATTATCATATCCTCAACATGGGTTTGTTAGTGGATTATTATTATCTCCATGGAATATGTTCAAAAGATGATGATTATGCTCTACTATATCTATGGCCTATGAAATATGACTACCATTTCCTCATTTTGTTTCATATGATGAGGATCTCTAGACATTCTCTCTAGGATGTGATCTATGATACTTTTTCCTTGTTACGGCGTTTGAGATTTTCAACTCAAACCTATTATTGAAATTCACATTTGAATCCCAAGGGGTGGGCATTTGGTCTCACCAATGAGACCTCCTTATAGATTTCCTAAGGGTTTGACCCATAGGGATTAACTGAGTCTCAATGTAATGATCACCTATGGACCAGGACCTAGGGATACAATATTAGATTTTATTATCATGTACTGATAGGCATGGATTATTGCTCCGTTACGTTTTATATGATATAAAAATATACTTCCATGTAATCCTTAATTATTGTGATTGGAGGCGAGTACGGGTGACCTGATATATAGTATGTGTATCTCTATTAGGTGACATATCATAATCAAAGATATTTCCTACATATTAAAAAGAATATATTTGTTTATTGAGATTACAAACAAAAATCCTGAATTTATGATACACATCTTGAGTGGCATGAAAATCAGCACAATTACCTTTCACAAGATTTCCTGTTGATCAGAATTACAGACCCAGGGATTATATTTTTTTGGTTTTATGTAATTTATTCTATAATTTACACATGAATGTTCATAATTATATATATAGGTATGTGAATATACATGTATTCATATATAGATATGGAAATCCCTAGTGGATCTATCCCAGTTTGTTAGGATTAGAAACCCAATGTTCGACATTGGCCTCATGTTTTTTTCATTACATATCATTTCAGTTATGTTTTTTCTAGGCTGAACACATTGATTTTTCATGTACTTATAGCTTAATAATTTATAGGTTCATCATTAGGGTGGCCTCCTGATGTTATTTATCACCCCAACACGTGAACCTCGGTGAATGTGTAGACCTTATGTGTGCTTTTTTAGGTTCATTGAAGTTTTCAGGGTGGATAGGGCTGAGCCCAAAAGTTCAGTGGTCAAGTAGTGATTCCCATGTGGGTTCTTCTATTGGGGCTGGTTTAGATTGAGAGTTTATGGAGTCTCGGTAGTCAGTATGTCCTAGTGTTTGTAGTAGATCCTTGTACTTTTATTTAAGTATCATTTATTTACTCTTGTATATGTATGGTCAGTATAGTGGGTGACCAGTGTTGTCTATATGAAATTTGTTTTCATGATTTTATAGAATTTTCATTTATTATTGCATCATCTTCTATTTATATTTTTTTATTTCACCCAAACTCTCTTTATTTACTATTTTTATGGTACATATAATTTTCTTTTATTTACTAACTTTTTATGAGAGAATAACCTCCATACTCTAACATTATAGGCTAACTCTACTAGTCAGTAGCCTCTGGAATTTGAGGAGCCATGCTTAAGGTATCCTAAACAATGATATTGGATCACCATTCAAAAATGGAATCATAATCATAAACATTGTCGATGAAAATATTATTGTAGCAATAAACTATAAGCACTTTGTTAATTTTGAATCAAATTATTATGGAAATATTACCATTAAATAAAGGTTAAATATAATAAAATTAATGAGATTAATTATATGAAATTTAAATGGTTTATACATACACCTTGTAAAAAATATGGGTTTATAACATGACATGTGTGTCAAATATGTAATATTGCGACAAATAACTTTGTCGATTTATTATCATTTGAACCATAATTCCAATGAATGTGATATCAAAAAATGGATATTATAACACTAATTTATTTATGTTTTTCATCATAAAATAAATTCACAAGAACTATATACACAACACATAAGACACAAGTGGTGAATATGGAATAAGATTTGAAGAAATACATCTGGGATTAGAAATCACCTTACTACTAGAGTTACTTTTCAATCATGATTCACATGAGATAATAACATCAATTGAAATTATTAATCAAATAAAATGAATTATATTCATTAAATAAAATTCCATAGGAAATTATATCACCACATAAAAATATTAAATGGTCAATACAACATATATCTCATATAAAATAGTGAGATGAGAAAACACATACCTTATGTCTAGACGTTATTGATACATGATCAAAACCCCTATATAATAAATATATGATTATTATAAATCTACCACATTAAAATATTCTTATATATTATACCATATATTATTTAATTATGACATTATATTACCCGTTTAGTATCAATTTAATTTTAATTTAACATTTTGGGTAATATTGCCTTTGTTTTTTGTTTATATTTTTACTTGTTATTCTCAATCATCCTATTTATATCATGATTTACTTATTTAAAGAATGTAAAAAATGATATAAGTATCATATATATATTCCTTATATAAATATATATAATAATATATAAAATATATAAAAATGAAATGGAATACAATGTCCAGGGAGACAGTAGGTTGTACGTAGGTATGAATGTTGTTTCCATTTTCCTGTTGTATTGAAAGAATGAAAGTAAATGATGTTAATATATATATATATTATCATTAAATTGTAATTTTTATTTCATACATATCATATAAATTTACTAAACCTATCCTTAATTCATTCTAATAAAAGTTTAAAAGAATCACATTTCTTTGAGGAAGACTGAATTCATTTGTCCACAAACAAAGTTATAATATTTCCAAAAAAAGATATCATGAAGGTATGTTTTATATTATAATTTCATAAGAATAATTAATTAATAAATATCACAAATAAATATTATTTCAACAATAATTTCCGACCCTGACAAGTGGTAATGGAAAAAATGAGAGACATTATTTCCATAAGCGGTAGTCTCACAAGCACACAGATAGTATGTTTTTTACCGATTCAATGTAAATATGTTTAGTTTAATGTATAGCTATTATAATTAAAAAATATTATTATATTTACCATACTAAGGTTATTATATATGGGTGTCATAAGAATCATTTTGGGATAGAGAAATGAAAATAAAACAAAATATCTTGTTTAAGGATATTATATCTTATTCGGGTGACTCCTCTTAGTTTTCACCAATGGATTACTTGATTGGTTTATACACAAAGTAAATTTTATAGGATTATTGGAGGAATGTAACTAAGATATTTTAAAAAGATGATTTTCTCTAAAAATTTCTTTATAGATGTGAATAATTTAATGTTGGGGTGAGTGCTATTTTATAGTGGAGTTTTGAGACATTCTGGTAAATATGAAAAGGTCAAAACTATTGAGAGATCTCCCTTAAATTATATGCATCCAATAATTTCAAATTTTATATCCAAGAGAGTAATATGTAAAAACAAATAACATTAAATTCATTTTTGATATGTCTCTAGGTTATTTTTCCCTTTAAATTAACGATTAATTACTGGGTAATCTTATTTTTTACATTAATCACTTAAATTAATTTTAATTAGATTTAATAATATTTATAGCCAAAACCTATGTTTTAATTATTATAAAAATATAAACTTTTATGATTCATAATATGGAATAAAATTTTCCCAATTATAATAGAATAATTGGTGTAATATAATAAAAAGATTACCCCACATATAAGATGAGAGAATGAGTTTTTAAAGTGAAATATTTAAAAGAATGAAATGTTATTATATCCAATTTCGTTATTTAATCGGTTCCAAGGACCATAATTAGATTAAATTATATATATTTCATCTGTATATGATTTAAAATTAATTTAAAATATTAATTAACTATATATGTATACATTTTTTGAAAATGTAGTTTTCAATTAATATTTAGTGTTTTTTCACTATTAATCAAAAGATGAAACATCTCGAAAAAATATTGAAAAATAAAATAAAGAAAATTTTTATCTTATAAATTAAATGATTATGTTTTTTTTCAATAAATCATAATTTTTTTAAAAATATATCTAAAATGAGTTTTCAACTAAAAGGTCGTAAAATTAGGTTTTATAAAAATTCCTCCCTTTATTCATATAATTGGATTTATTATTATCTTATGCCTGTAAAATCTATTTGATGAGTATAAAATGTAATAATTGAATATATAATATATATTAATTTTATTTAAATGATCCATCAAAAGTTTTTTGTTTAATTTATTTATATAAAATTGTGATTCTACATTGGAAATAAATTTTAATAGAAAATCAATTTCTTTAATGTCAAATAGTCCCTATATTCATTTTAACTAATTGATAAACAAAATATTAATTATATATATATGTATATAATATTTTTAAAATTTAGTTAATCTTTTTGGTAACAAACATTCTGATGGCTAGAAGGTAACTATTATAATATTATATTATAAATATTAATAGTATATTTCGTTTTGTAAAACTCATCATTGCATGTAATGAAATTTATTAAAGGAACATAGCATTTTGTGAAACACAATATGACCATAATGTTGTGTGTAGTGAGAGTTAATCTATGTGTTTTATGTAGCGTAGTATTAACATTGTGTTGCATATAATGAATGACAAACTCAGTTCTCTCATATAACACAGGAAACTTTTATTGTAGCGTGAACTGAATAATATAAAAAAGATTAAATAAATTCGAGAAAAAATTCACAAAATATTATGGTGTCACAATTAATTTTCTTATGCGTGGAATTGAATGTGATAATTTCCTAATAGTAAATTTCACATTGAAACTCATAGTAGATCCCTGCTATGATGTGTACCCATAAGTTTCTGACATTGTCTTAAATATTTTTCAACATCTGGATGATATCATATGAAAAATAACACATATCTTACAATCTATCAGGTTTGGTGACTCATATAACATTGAAACACATTCTCATGGTCTACTCCCTTAGTAATTTCATGTTTATTAGGTTATTAGAATATGGTCCACTAGTTGGAAACACCCATTTATATGTTTCATGGATATTCCTACCCATGGGAAATTTTATTTATCCTTTTACATTAATATTATTACTATGGGATTATATTTTTCATATAATTTAATGCATTGGGTAAAAATATGATGATACATGTTCACCAAAAGGTTGGATATGTTTGATGTGTCATGAACAATATTGCATTAATGAATTATGCAAGGAAGAATTTTTTTCTTTATGTTATTTATTAGAAGTTTATATATTAGTACCTTTGATAAGAATAATCCATCACAAATAAATCTGTAACCATGGTTTTTATGGGATATTTTATATCTAGATTTAAAGAAATATATGTGGATAATTTCAGTTGACGACACTAACATCCAATATGAATTATTAATGATATTGTGATAAAGGTATTATATTACATATTAATGCATTCATATTTGGATTCATTTCATTATGACATTAAATTCATTCTCTTTCAATTCCTTATGATGCTATTATATTCCATCCAAGTATGTTAGGCGGCTCCACCAAAGGCCATTAAGAACGAGGCCAAGATAGTTACACACGTACTGGATCCAACGATTTAGTTAAATATTAATTATTTTTTATTACATAACATGTTGAATAACTTTTATTCTCTTTAATTATTTAATAATTATTCTTCTTTATTGGTCTCCTATATTCAACAACTAGTTATCAGAGAAAATATTTTTTTGGTGGTATATTTAACAAATATTCATTTGTTATTTAGTGAATATAAATTTTTTTATTGATGGATGAATAATGCAGTGATATTTATTTATTAAAATTATAGTCATTATTCATGGTATATAAAATACTGGGTATAAATGAAGGATATAGTGTATTGGTCAATTGGGAAATATTATATATTAAATATTTTTCTATTAAATTTAAAACAATTCATTTAAAAATAATATTTAATTAATTCATTGGTTTTTTATATATCAAATATTGGAAATATTATTATTTTTAATATAGAAATGGGGTTTCATAGGGATTATTTATAGAATAAGAGAACATATAAAATTATTATTTTCTAACCCAAAAACAATTTGAACGCAATTATATTATTTATAACCCTACTACTAGATATTTGTGTCAGTTGTGCACAAAGAAATCAGGATAATTCTCTCAAGCCCTAGAGATACTATCACCAATAATGTACTCACAAAAGGATATTGATTAAACCAAACCACTTATTTAGATTCTAGGGAGTCCATGGAAAATCATTCATCAAATCAATTCTCATAGAGATCAAAAAAGAATAACAATAAAATTCAGTTATACCACAAAACACCCTCATATTATCCTAGTAATGTTTCAGCATTCCTGGCACATGTTTGGATCCCCACCTATGGGAATATACAAATGATTCATATTATGTAATGACTACAAAATATAGATAAATTTTCATATTCATTACAAAATAAATAATACATCCCAATATTATATTTAACAGCATAAATTAATTATAAATCATTATCTATTGATCCTATTTATTAGTAATAGTATTATAATGTAAATTAATATATTACATAATTAAATTAATCCCATATTTTTTCATTAATGTACATCATGGATTAATTATTGGACATGAAAAAAGGTGATTTGGGCATGCCCCACGAGTTCTTTCATTTCTCTCAGAGCCTTCTCTCCATGGATTAGTACTCAAATTTATTATGACGCAAGAGGAAGAGAATGAATAAACATGAATATACCATAAACCCAATATCTCATATCATTCATATTTCTTAATACCATTAATTTACCTTTGTATCCTTCCTTAATTTCAATCAAAATATGTGGTGAACCCCAAATGAGTGTTTCCCTTGATAATTCAAAATGCTCTGGCTTGCTACACACCAAGTCAAATGTCACGATCTCATGGTAAACCACATTTCCCATTGATCAATTCAGGAACCATGCCATACATCATAGGAAACATGCAATCCCCATATAAATTTCCTTGATAAAAAAATGAAAATTCCCTCTATATTCTCCTATATCTATATACAACTGAATTCCCTTCCCAACTGCATACAAGTGCACTACTTCTCATCGGGAAACCACAAATAAGACTAGTCCCGCTGGAATCATTATCTATACTCATTGGTTGAATCCTTCCATAATCAATGACATCATTCTAGATAATCTATATCGAGGTAAATATTGTTGTTTGATCAATTATGTAGAATTACATTCCAATATATATGGTAAAACTACATATTGGATGTTGTAGAAAAATTAAATAACTGAACTATTATGAAAAAACCCATGGGATTCACATGAATGCATCAAATTCCTACATTGACCTAATAGGATCACTTCATTCCCCACCCACTAAGTGACTGCACCATATTCAATGATAATTTCACCATAGAATCGTATAACCATCCATTAGAAAGAATTTTAAATAAAGGTCATCCAAGTTTTGTTGAATGACACAGAGTACTTATACAGGAATACACTGTATGAGAAGCTGCTGACACTTTAAAAAAATAAGACTCTCATCAATGATAAAACCAAAAAGGAATGATTACATGTCATTTTACCCAGATGTTTATATCATAAAATATTATTCATGTAGGATCCAATATCTTAGAGTGCACAATGATAATAAAATAACCATGAATCATACCAAAAAGTGTATTCAAGAAAAATAAATTAATTAATATGCCATAATAAAATGAGATGTTTCATACAAACTTTAATATTAATGATCAAATAAAATAACCAATCACCCACTGGGAAGATCACATATATAAGAACAATATAGGAAAATTAAAAAAATACATCAGGATGTGTGGCCAACACAAATCTATTTGACATAAAATGTTTCTGCAACTCTCTTGGTGGAAAAACAATATAATAAGACTCCACAAGTGTATATAATCTTGGTAATGATATCATAGGAATCATCCATATCTATCATTCACACATTAGTAGAATTAAAGAATAAATATGGTCTCAATGCACATATCGGTGCACATATGATAGGTCAGAAATGAATCACAATTTTCCACCCCTAAATTAGTTAACCAAAAATATTCTATCATACATGCATGTTCATGATATATTCCTGTCATAGATAAGATATAGTTGGAATAAAAGGAAACAAAAAAGAAATATTGGACCTCATATCCACAGCCTCGATTGGACACACATTCATTTGATAGTAATATAGTGTCTGTAAGAAATTAATGATGACCATACATCCATATCAATACTGTATTTTTTGGTTTAACCTTGGAATCCAAAATTATCATTCCTAAGATGAAAATAATTCGTCATGAATGACTCCACAACACATCCCAAGAATATAATTATTCTTTTTAGACTCTATGTATAACAATTAACTCAATTCTAATTCGTATGAATCATAATAAATATCTTAATGTACATTATATCAATTTAAACATTCCAATTGCTCTGATTCAAGATATTATAGGTATAAGGATCAGGATCTTAGGATGTAGTAAGGCTAGAATGTATTGATTTGAGGGATGACACTAGAATCACATCTTCATAATAATCATAATAATTTCATGATGACCAAATATATAGATCCAATAAATTATAGGAAACATAAAAACCCACAGTGTCTCATATAGACTCGACGTTGAGTCTCAACATCTCAAAAATTTCTCACATTACTCAAAAGATAAATTCTTGGTGGGACATAGAATCCATAGTGATTTAAAACTACAAAGTGATATAATATCAATATAACATGGATCATATTCCTTGATCCTAGTTAGTACATTTTGGAATGCACCATATCATAATTTCATCGGCCTTGAAGGCTGTGTACTAGGATATATTATGGTGTCCATGTGTATATTAGTAGTAAATATGTAAAAGAATATAATAAGGAAAGATGATATCAAAACATCGAATCCCAATATCACTATCCACAACCTCAATGTATCACATATTTATTGAAGGTTATAAGACAACACAATTTATGATTTCTACCATATCTAATAATGCACCAACTTAGAGTCGATCAACTATAGGGAAACCCATTTAGGGTCCCCTAGTTCAGTATATATATCATGCATTCCTTTCAAAGTCCTCGGTCAGAAGTGGTATTTTAGTTCAATGACTTCCACTTAGTGAAAAAAATACCAATAGTTTCATATGATAAAATGGCCTCTTTTCCTTAGTAGTAATCCACATATCATTGACCTAAGAAGATAACTCATGGGTCATTTTATTACAAAGGTCTCACTATAGGTTTGTAGAAACACCCAATCAATCTTCATACATATGTTACAACCTCCTCCCACTAATTTGGTGTATGCCTAAATTAAAGCAATCAATGACTTTAGAAATACCATTCCATGACTACTAAGCTCTCTCATGCCCCTCATATAAATCTCATCCCATATCTACCTCAAGAGACCTCTGGTATCACATAATATAAAAATAACCTCTCTTAATAAATTTCATGTCTAGAATCACCTCTTAAAATTCCAAAACAAATACAAAATGTTTCCACCAATGAAGTCTACATTGAAAAATAAAATGAATGGACTCATATTGGGTCAAATTCTATCTATGGGTCACAAAATCACCCAATCCCTTCAAATGGGTATCAAAATAGTTGTTCATGATGTGTACCCTAAGTACACGACAAGTACTCCAAAAAGTATTCCTTTTCTATATACTTATACATTACCTGGGTAAAACCAAGGTCTGTCAATATACAACTACATTTCTAAAGAACACATGGGTTATATCAGTGTACTACTAAACAACTAGGGAAGACCTGGGGTATGGTCATTTACAACTACATTACCATGTCCCCCTTACATGAGGTTTTTATCCAATAACTGATAAAATTTTCAATGTACCACAATACAGAATATACTCAAATTAGAGGGTGTATAGTCCCAAAAAAAATTAACTTTCATAAATATGAAGAACATAATATATTTTTTCTTCAAACCAGTTTTTGTGTTATCGAGTATTCAGAACTAGAAACCCCTTCAATCCTAAAAAAGACTATCATTTTCCCAAAATATACCCTAATAGACCACCATGGAGAGTCTATATACTCATATATAGATTTAATATTGAATATAATATACTATATAGGTATTGTGGTCAAAAACTAAAAATTTAACCTTGCAAGGGGTTGGAACCAGAGAATCATTGGTGCTGAATGCATGGGGTGCAAACACTAACACCGGATCAATCTGCAAAGTGTCTACCTGAAATGATCCTTTCTCTTATCACCATATTTTTCTATAAAATGAACAATTAAATGGGGAAGTATATGTGAGAATAAGCTATGAGTATGAGTAAGTAATAAATAAGGGATAAAATAATGAAGAAAAAAGGAAGAAAAAAGGAAAACAAAGGGGGTTGGGCTTGATCCCAATGATCAAAAATAAGATATGCCTCACAAAGGAAAAACCCACAATATAGACTCAACCCCAAATATTGAATGTCAACATAATTCTATACTAAAAATATATAACCATCCGAAAAACCCTAAATAATTTAATATTTGACATATTAAATATTAATTACTCAATTAAAATTATAATGGATAATATTTAAACAAAACTTCTTTCCCGCATGAATCAAAAAATTCTAATAACAATAGAATACTAAAAAAACTATCTATAAATTTTGGCATTTGAAAAAATGACTATTTTACCCCTCTCAGGGATCTAAAATCCAAAAAATTAAAATTTATAATAATTTTGGGATCCTAAAAAATAAGGGGTCTTACAGAACTACCTTTATTGATGCATTAATATGACATTTACCACATAGGATAAGAAAATTATCCACATAAATGATAATAGACATGAGGTGAAGAGGCAATTCATTTTCACACCCAATAATCCTCAAGGGCCCTAGGAGCCTACTAACTAATAGTAGATACATTGAGATATAATGAGAATGTTTTAGAGAAATTTAATAGAGTATACCAAAAATTTGTAATGGTAGATTTCCCCACTATGTTCACTAGTGGTTTCCATTCCCTAGTGCTTGAGTGTTATAATTTACTGAAAACTATTAAAATCTGCATAGTAACACCACTAAAAAGTGGTAACTGAATCAACACTATTTTACTAATGTTATCCTTGTTATAAATTATCACAGGCCACATCAATAGGGGATGGAATAGTCAAGGATTATTAGGCCATTTTATGTGTTATGGGGCTATATTAAGAATGATCTTAGAGGATATGAATTCATCAAAGATGAATTTATCCTAAGGTCTTTGTTAAGTAAATATTTTCATTGAATTGAAATAGTTATGGTGAGATTTTTTTGGTGAATGGGATATATATATAAAATGAGGAATTTATACCATACGCCCTTATTCACTCCATACGAGGGACTAAATAGTAAAATAACCATTAATAAAATTCTAATTACTGAATGAATTATATTAATAATTTTATTTAGAGAGGGAATATCAGTGGCGTGAATTGATAATGATACTATTTTTAGGGCTTATATAATTTGAAACGTTTCCTCACATTATCATGGTATAAAGGGTTTCATCCATGATACTCCCCATAGTCCCATAACTAAAGGACTTCTAATGATCGTGATCTAATTTTAGATAATACTAATATTTTAAGATATAAACATCAGGGTCTCTTTTCTGTATAATTTTTCACCCATATATTTGTTATCAATAAATTTAATCCTTGGATCTGGTGTTTTTCGAATAGAATATTGAAAAAAGGATTCTTTAATAGGAGTCAATATTTTTCCCTAAAAACTTTTCATGAAACAAATTTTATTTTTACATCATTATAGCACAATTGAAAATGGTTTAATTTTATAAATATATTTCAATTTTTTATTTCTAAATTTTATAATCTTAATTTAAAAAATAGGAATCATTTTTAGATTGAAAATATTGAAATTATCTTGAGTCTACTTTTTTGGATTTTTCTAAAAAGTACTTTTTTAAATGAAGTATTATTTTAAGAGTTTTTATTTTCTATAAATAAATTCGATTCCTTTAATGATAATTTTTAATATATTATAATTCATAAAAAGATAAGAAAATATATTTGATTTATATGAAATAAGGAGAAAATGATTAATGTGTTTTATGAAATTTTTATATATAAACTGTTTTTCCGATATCTTAAGTAATAATTTAAATGTTAATTTTATAATATTTTTAAATTGAATTAGAATAAATTGATTTTTAATTCATAATCCATGCATAAAATTATTTTTATAGGGGTCATGATATATTATTATTAAATGATTCATTTCCAAGGTAAGTATATAACAGATGATAATGGGATTGAAAGGTTCAAAGAAAAGTAGATCAATCTTTTGATTATTAAATTAACATATAAACCATCTAGACAAAATTTTATGTATAAAATAAGATACCACATGTATTACAAACATATCATTACCTAAATATGAAAATGTTTTTGTGATTTCATCTCTTCCTTCTTCCTAACATAATTTTCTACTTAAATATCCCTTTTCACCTTTAAAAGAAGATCATGTCAACCTATTCACCCACCAATCTCCACTATAAATCCATTAACAACAAATTACCTCTCAATTTTTCTCTAAATAGTCTATCTAATTTGTTTTAATGGTTTTAATGAGTATTTATGATTCTTTATGAAGCTTTCATTAAAATAGTGGTTTCCAATTCTCTATCTTCCATTGAAATTGTAATTCTCTTGTTATTATGTGATTTAAAATTATTTTTCATAAATTCTAATGATTTTAATTAGATGGTATTATTTTCTATTTTCTATTTCATTAATTAATAATTTATACTTCTCTCTCATTATATTATATCCCAAATCCATTATTATATAGATATAAGTTTCCTTAATCATTACTTGTCTGTTAATTGATTAATCCATTCCAATTTCATTTCATGTAAAATTTAGTCATCCTATGTTATTTAAAATTAGAAATAATATTATAAATTATATATCACCATTATTTCTTATTATGTTACCTTAATAAAAAATTATAATACTCAGGAACTCATGTAGCCATAAAAAAAATAATTTTTTAAGATTAACGGGTTTCCTAAAAATTACAACCCCATCTCGATAAAAAAATGTTGATTCTAGACATGAATAAGATGAATATATTGGTAATAACCTTAAAAAAATTTGATTGGTTGGGTATTAGCTCAATATTCTAAAAGTTAAAAACATATTGTCCTAACTGCACATCCGGTTTGACACTCCCTAGAGTATGCTTTGGATGAATCATGAGATATTTATGAACCGTAATGAATGATTATTTCATATTGATATCCTTACACCATGAATGTACTAATTATTACTACCTTGTTATCATTCAATTGTCTAATATAATTTCAATTATATTATGAATATCTAATGGCCTTTATATAGATTATGGTATATTCTCCAAGATAACCATATTTTCCATTCAATGGGGAAATATTGACTATTCATATATTCACATTCCTATATGGAAAAACATTGGTTAATTATCCATGATTATATATGATTTTCCTTATATAACATTATGATATGTATTTTTTATCCATTTTCATCATATAATGGATTAAATGGACTTTTTATTTTATGGGAGGGTCCAAAAATTATGTATCCCTTCAATGCTTCAGTTGGTCTCATGAAAACAATTACCGTTGGTATTTTGTATAATACATATATGTCTATGTATAATGTATTGGGAAAATTCCTTGATAGTATGTTTATGAGTTCAGGAAATATAGAATCCATCACTATTAGATTAGATATTTATTTCCACATTCATATTTAATGATAAGTTATCCATGGATATATTACGCTTCTTTATGGATATATTCAACTTATGTTTTCCCACTATACTATTTCTGCCATGATTATGATAAAATATAATCAAAATTTATATACCTCTTACTGACCAAAATATATCACCCATTTATATTCATTTCTATTTCTAAATTAAACATTGACGATTACTACATGTGAATTATGTAATTTCAAGGAGAAATAATAATTCTTTATATACTCACCTAATTTATTTTATTATTTAAATTTATTCAAGTGTCCAATTATGTGTCTAATTCTGGAAATTACTAACCTTTTAGATATATAGTATTTTAATGTTTATATTATTATATAATTTAATAGAATAATCACCAGCTATAGATTATTGGATTCAGGGTGATAGAGTCTGTATCAAAGAATGTTTAATAGATGTACTATGTACTAGATTAAGAAAAACCTAGTTAGACAACATAACCCTATGATAAAACCTTAATATAATATATAAATATTTTCATATTACGTGACATGAATCTGTAATAAATGTATAATAATTTTATTTTATGATTTATAATTCATTTTTATAGGGTAAATATTTAATTATATGGAATAATTTAGAAACAGTGACTAAAAAAAGTCACAGAAATCCTATTAAACATGTAACTAGAGTTGATATTTTACCCTTTAACAATTTAGCTGGGATAGTTTTAGAGATTATTATATAATGGAATTATTAGGAAATTTAACTAAATTTATGAAAATTATCCTCACTATAACGGAACATTTTGTTTCACATCAGAATGGTGTAAAACAATTGTATTGCCTAACGCATCAACAACCTCCATATTTTAATTGACTCATTAATACATAAGTGGAAGAGAAATATATTAAGGATTGATATAAGATATTTCATTATTTGGTATAAATAAAATGGGAGATCTTTATGGTGGTTTCATTCTAACTAATGGAAGATGCTGATCAACAGTGGTCTATGATTCAAAACATCCAAAATGAGGGAGAGAAACAAATCTTGGAGTGAAATTATTTTAAAGAGATATTTCTGGATAATTATTTTCCTCATAATTAAAGAGATGATAACGAATGTATATTTTAAAATATATGATAAAGAACGAGGAAGTATTTTCCGAATTCTGGGCCTACTCTACAAGGTAATAAAGAAATTTTCTATAATATTTATAAAATCCTAAATGAAGGATTGATCACTTCTATCATGGTTTCAAACACAATATTATAAAATAGTTATTCACTTAATCATTTTCATATTACCAGTATATTGTGATAAGATTCATATAGACTGAGAAGTTGTTATTCATTTATTTTAGTTTAAATTGGGAGAAAGAGGAGAAACTGGTGGATGAGTGTTGTCATAAAATAAATTTTGAATGGGGGGGAGGGAGGTAAGGGTCAAATTCCCAGCATAAAAAACATTAGTATGAAATACCATGGGGCCTACTTAAAGAGAATAGTATTTTTCTATATGTTTGTAGAAAATTTTCATTATGATCATGAGTATATGGGAAAGAAAAGACTAGAAACATTAATTCTTAAAATTTTTGTAGTTTATTCACTATTTAAATAAGTTCCTTAAAAGTTATGGTAATCTATCCCATAATAATGAAAATGAACAAGGATGGGGCTTTTCTATCACTGAAGTAGTAGTGAAGGCCTAAAATGATTTCCCAGAAAACACAGTCATCAAAAACTCAAATTTATCTAATAAATTACTTGGTTCAATATATTTACACTCTTTTATATCTCTCAAAATTTCTAAGAATAATAGATTATCCTATATTATATTAAAGACTGAGTTTTTAGTTAAAACTTTTCATGAGAATATAAAAGTGAATATAGAATTTTATAATGTCCTTATCAAAACACATGGTGGAAAATTAGTTTCAAACCAAGTAGTTATAAAAATGATTGATAATGACATAATCCTGGGGATATATTTCCTCTTATTGTATAATTTAAGAATTTATCTTCATGAGTATGAGATTAAAACATCAAATCCTAAAATATAATTCTCTGTTATCAATGGAGATAATTAATTAATTGATTCATTGTGGGAACTACCTTTTGGGGCTCATGTTGATGAAATTATTAGAGAATATCAATCAATAAATGAGAAGGGAATCCTAATAATAGACAATATATCAAGATGGAGATTAATTTTCTCTATAACCAGTGGAACTCTATTTATATCCACATAATTATGATGTATAATTCTCTTTTGATCTTGTACATGATGAAAAATACATATATAAGCCTCCATATAGAATAACTCCAAATGGATTTAATAGAATAATAGAAGGAATTATAGGAGTATGATAATAATGGATTCAGAAAACTCTAGTATTTACCTTGGGGGAAACCTATATTATTTTTGAAGAAGAAGGCTTTTTCATGTAATCTGCAAAATAAATCCTTTTATATAAGTTATAGGAATTATGAGTTCATTGTAATTCACTTTTGGTAAACTAATTCCCCTTAACTACCCATAGATATTATGAATAGTGCTTTCAATTATTATATTTACAATTTTTGATGGTTTTCATTTATTACATCATGATATATTGTAAGAGATATGAAAAGAAAGAAAACTATTAATTAATCATACATGAAACTCAAAATAAGATTATGATATTTGGGAAATCTAATATTCTGGAATTTTGGATACAATAAGTCTCTTTTCATGGATATATTGTCTCCAAGGATGGAATATATATTGTACCTGAAAACATAATGACTTTTAAATAATGAACCACAATAATGAATATAACTTAAATGTATATTTTATATTTTAATTGTTTATTATTTATTATTTCTTGAATATTTTGACTAATATTCTAAATTTTTAACCATGTTAACACATAAGTGGGTAAAATTCATAAGGTCGGAGGATTTTGAATAATAATTTTTGGAAAAAAAAATTGATTGTTCAAAGCACCAGTATTGAACATAATATCGTGAAATGAATGATTTTTTATACAAAATGAAGAATTAGTGAACCAACGTGGTGTTTGTTGATGAATCATGATAGAGTTATTTCTTTTCACCTTGTAAATTGAAGATCCATGAGCTAAACTATCAAACTCTTGATCTTGATCTGAAATCTATAATATTTTCATTTAAAATACGGGGATATATATATAGTGAAATTTTTGACATATATATGGATGAAAAAAATGAATTATATATTCAAATAAAAATATTCTAGAATGAAATAAATGAGATTTCACTAACTACTAATGGAAATTGACTTTACAACATATTACCACCATGGGTTGAAAAACAAGGTGGCATGTGCATTGAGTAGGAAGGTTCATGAACTACAATCTATAATGATGATAGATATGGATCTAATATTCAAGTATTTAGTATATTTGGATTTGGAAATTTTTAAGGATGGGGACGCATAATAATTTTCTAGGAAATTTCATACCATATATACGTGAAAATATAAAGAATTTTTAAAAATATGACAAGGGTTATAAAAAGAGGAATAAATCCATATAAAAGGGTTATTGTCATACTCTACTAATGAATATTTCATGTTGATGATTGGAAAGAGGCTATGTGTACTATTACTACCTAGGATGAAGAGGAAATTCCTATATAGAGGTCATATTTTGAATTTCTCCATACATCGTAGTAACACTAATACATATTGAGATATAAGATATTAAAAATAGGGGGAAACATGATATTTTTAATTATGACTATGTATCAAGATTATTTGTATGAATACAAGGTAAATTTGATAGAAAACTACAAAATGATATAATAAAAACCCTCTATATAATAATGTGTAAATGGGATAATATCCCAATAATCATTGTTACTAGACCACAAAAGATGACTCACCCTACCTGCACAGTTCCTAGATATAAGGGATGATGTACCACTTGAATGTCTTATAATACTCGATATTAATGATTTTTTGAGGATTCATGGTTATCCACTAATAATTATATGTGTTCATGAACCACATATAACATATAATTTTTTTTAAGAATATTCAAAAGGATTTGAATATTGATATATAATTATGATCAAATTAACATTCATAAATATATGGAAAGTATGAGTGAAATATACATATATTAGAGGATATGTTGAGGTCATTTTAACTTTACTTCTATGTAATATGAGACCAGTACCATCCTATTATGTAATTTCTATAAAAAAATTCTTTCCAATCGGGTATCAAAATTTCAATTTTTGACGCCTTTTATTGAAAAATATGGTGTGTGTTAGAAATCTTAGATGAGGTTTGGGAATAGTGGTTAGTTGGTCCAAAAATCATTGAGGTGAAATTTAAAAAGTTTATTTTTATTCAAAATAATACCAAGATAGATCATAGTAGATAGAAAATATATACTAATAACCCTAGGAAGAAATTGTAATTTAATGTATCAGATCATTTCTTTTTAATTGTATATGTATTGGAGTAATTTGGGTAGGTAATTACATGAATCTAAGTCCTAGGTACATCAGTCCTTTTGAAAATTTAGATGGAATCAATGTTGTGGATTACAGATTGGATATGCCAACCAATTTTTCAAAATTGTATGATGTATTATATGTTTCATTATTTAGTTCATACGAACTAGAACCAATACAATTTCTCACCAATTATGAAATATATTTAGAACGTGACATGTCTTAATGTGTGGAGCCCACCCAAATTTTTGAAACTAGAGTGAAATTATTGTAAAAACAGACAATTATTCCAGTAAAAGTAAACAATAGAAATCATGAAATAGAATAAATAATGTGTGACCATGAAGAACAAATGGTGAATAATTACCAACATTTTTTATGAGCTTATATATATCACACATGTTGAGGGATAAATTGATTAAGGAGGGTAAATGTATAACCTGATATTCTTTTATAGTACGTAAACATTTTTACCTAAAAGCTATTATAGAATGTACATCTTATTTCCTTATCAACATCATTAAATAAAAAACAGTATTTCATAAATATATTTAAATTTTATATTTATTTTTTAAGAATTTATATTTGTTAATTAAAATTCATTTTTTGATTCAAAAAATCTAATTTATCTTAAGGTGAATTTTTCGGATTTGTCTAAAAAAAATTCAAAGATTTGTTATTTTATTTATTGTTTATATTATCACAAAAAATTCATATCATCTTAATTAATACTCTAATAAAATTATTGAATATAAAAATATTTTTAATTTATTTGTAATATTTTGAAATACATATTGTATAAAAATCAATATTTTTCAAAAATAATTAACTTTTTCTATATTTTTTAATTTAAATATTAATATTATCATATTTTAAATTTTAAATATACTAAATGGTGACCAAATACAAAATAATGACATCATAATTAGGTGATATGGTTCATCTTATAATTTTGGTAAATTAACAATTATCATGGTTTATAATTAATCAATCTTAAAGGGGGTAAATTGAGTTAATTATAGTGGATAGAAATATTGATGATTAAAATGACACATAAACCCTCTAGAAAAAAACATTAGGTATTAAATTCAATCCCACATGTATCTAAAATATCTCTTCACTTGACTCAACAAGTTCTTGTATGATTCAATAATTACCATTAAACTAATAGAAAATTCTAAGGAAACATCCCTCTTTTTCTTCAATAAAAGGAGATCAGTTACATTTTTTCTAAGATTAATCTCTTATCTATATCAATTGAGATTATATTACCTATAATTTCCCTCTTAAGAGTCTATATAATGATATTTTAAGGTTCTGTAGAGATCTTATAAGTCTTTAATACACATCATTGTAAGTCAGAATTTCCGATCTTCCTCTATACATTTTAATTGATATTAGTTGGTTATAATATCATTTAAAATCTATTCATATAATTTTAGAATTTTCTACATGGTATTATTATCCATTAGATATTCCATTAATGATATATTTCCCATTCTCTCTCATTATATCATTTTCCTAATCAGTTACCATACAATCATTGGGGTCCCAAATCCCTTATTAACTTTTATTTCAGTCTTCCATTTCAATTTGTTTTCATATAAAATATTAAAATGATTTTTTTATAAATTAAAAATCATATTTATAATTAGAGTTCCTAATTAACTCTCATAGTATTACCTTTTTATTTATTTATAACTCTCAAACAATCATTTAACCAAGAAAATAAAATAAATTGATAATGTAAACATTGGGTGGATTCTTAGAAATGAAATACTTTTATGGATATATATTTGATTATACATGATCTTGGAAATATTCACCAATGTGTTATAACACTAATAATGGATGGTTGGGTATTAAATCAATAATTACTCAGTGCACAACTAATGATCTTAACTGCAAACCTATTATGAAAATCTTACGAGAAATGATATGGATGAATACTATGATCATTATGGATAAATACAAGGAAAATTTATTATTGATATCCCAAAACCATGAAATTACTCACCACTACTACCATTCTATAATTATTTTTACACAGATACATTCATTTGCATTATTGTTATCATAATATTTCTAATATGATTGTGCGATATTCAACTTGAAAACCATGTTATTTCATTCAATAGGGAAAAGTTGATATTATTTATATCTGTATTTTTATATGAAAAATTCTTAAATACATTGCCATGTTTTTGTATGAGGTTCCAAAAAGGATATTTTTATGGTATTTGTTACCCACTATCTTCATATGATTGATGCATTAGACTTATTATGTGACGGTTTGGGCTTCAAATTATATATCCACCCAATTCATATGTTAGTCTCTTGAGATAAATTATGTTGGATATTTTTTATAATCCTAACCAATTTATATTTCATGTCATGGAACAAGTCCATCATGTTATGTTTATGATGTTTGACATTATGAATTCTATCACTATGAGATTAGTTATTTATACAGATTAAATTATTTATTGTTATATTATCCATTGATATATACTCACATTTATGTCAATATTCAATTTATTTATTATTTATCACTAAATATATTCTTATATACATTGTTAATATTTTAATATATATCACTTTTAATTTTTAATGTTTTACATCATTTAAAATTGTAAATTTAAGGAAACCAATCAAATATTTGTGTTAATGAAATAATTTGTATTGAATTGGTGAAATTGAATAATTAATGACTTCTATTTGTTTTTATTCATATTTTACATCAATATAATTGTTAATATTATTAATGTGATTATTTAAAATGAAATTGTAATTTGAGAAGCAATATACAAATTGCATGAAAATTACATGTTTTCTCATTCAAGTGAAATATTGTATTTTCATCATGTAATTTTCTATCTTCCTGATATTAATTTCAATTTTTTTACTATTATAAATATGTTGGGCTACCTATTAAATTTTTATACCTCTAGTTGGATCAAAATTTTTCATGGAGATAATAGTACATAAACACAATGATGGAATGGAATCATCAATCACAATATAACATCAATGTCTTTTCTATAATATTTAATTTTTTCTAGGGGGAATATATTTTGACACATGTTATAGGACTCAAATATGATTTTTTAATTCAATTGGGGACTGAAAAAATTTAATAATTTGGCAGTTCAATCATGCCCCACAAATCTACACATTTACATTGACCTGATTTTTTTATTTTCATTATGTTATTTTTGTAACCCCATCCTCTCCACTACATAATATATGTGTATTATTCAGATTTGAAATGGAGAGTTGTCTTAAGAGGTGAGGTTAAAATACGTTATACTGTAACTTAGCTTAGGATTTTTGATTTTTTTATTTATTTCCTTTCATTCATTAATTTTAACTTTTGAAATTTTAATAAACTATTTCTCTTTGTACCTCCTATTTATTAAATTCACCTTCTCTCTTTACTCCCATTATCCCTATTTTTTTCCTAACAATGATATTTTATATTCTTTATAATGAATGATTAACCTATGTAACCTCCCATGGGATGAATCATGGGTCAAAACCACATTTTTATGTGTTCTTACTTAATTTTTCTTACTAGAAATAATTTATTTTAGGGGTCACTAATAGTAGAGTACCATAATAAATTACATAAGTATATCTTCATGGACTATGTTATTTAACTCCCTTCCATGGAGGGGGGAGGTGTGTATATTGAATTCAATGAGTAAGACGCATATTTAAAATTGTGGTAGAATATTATATTCAAAAAATGTTGTAGTGTTTTCAAAAAGTGGATATATAGCTAGGAATGGGACAATTAATTTTATCTGTAGAATATTCCATTCTGAGAATTTTTTAACGTCCCATCCTATATCACCATGAATAGTAACTAGATCGTTGTTCTATGTGACCCCGAATAACTCCCAATACTCTAGAGGCTTCTGAATAACAACAGATGTCTAACTAGGTACAAAGGGAAGACTACAAAACATATATTAGGGTTATACATGGCATAGAAAATAAATATCAATAATAAAAAATATTATTAGTAATAAGACATAGATAAATAAAATACCCCACAAAAATAATATTAATACGGGACATATATAAAATTATACAGACTCAATCACCTACTAGAATAATCACATGTATTGAAAGAAAATAAATGAATAAATATATTCCAATATAAATGTACAAGAGGATATACTTAAATTTTTGGGCCCCAGAAAATCTCAAACATTGTATCCTATCTATTATTATCTAGTCTAATCAATCACTCTTTGTCCTCACTATAACATAAACCTACAAAAAATGAGGTCTTCTTAGTTACCCAAGTGTAATGAGAGCCTAAGTTGGGTGTTAATACAAAACTGAGTAGTACACCACAAATATGGTCCCCTAATATAATAAAAATATAGAGATCTGTTCATGGGACATGTTTGGAATAAATGGATAATATGAAAAAAAATAAAGAATACTACAAATAATAAATTATTTTCTAGCATCAGAGTATCTCTAATCATGTTGTTTGATATGTTTAAACCGATGTACCTTGTACTATTCAATTTTCATTTGTTAGGTCTATAAAACTGATCGACTATACCTACATTAGTAAATACCCTGGATACTCTAATAACTTCTTGAGAACCATGAATTCTAACATAATATGTCATTTTTACTTGTATATATATAATTATCATGATGGTCCCATATGCGAGTTTTATCATCTTTAGAATAAGCCCCAAGTTTCACATAACTCCTATATGGGAGTTCTCTCGACCATGTAATAATCCCACAAGTACCAAAAAATTCCCCTAAGATTGTATTAATATCCATTTCTAAAATAGACCACCCCTATGGGTGTTTTCTCAATTAGGTGCCACATACATCCCAAAGGGAATATTCCATAAATGATAAAATACATATCTGATGGGTGTTATCAAATACATTAATAAAATATACACCCCAATAGAATAAAACTGGTAATATAATATCAACAACACCCTAAGGATATTTTCCATGTCATTTTAAAAAATAATTGAAAATGAATAACATTTCAAATACCTATACCCTCCATAACCATTAGTACTCAATAACACACATACTCTCTCTCTCTCTCTCAATTCAATACGTCACTAGTTTACCCATAAGGTTCACCTCAGTCACACCAATCATGGGAACCCAAAGTGGGTTCAGTCAACCCATTACCATATCTCAGTTCAACACATATCCTATAGATATGTCCAAAATATATCAACACCCTACAAATGCTATATAGTTTACATAGTGTCCACCAACTTAGATTTAGAGCACCAATCCCATTTTGGTTACGCATGGGTAGAATATCCCTCACTAAATAACACTAAATGAATGACCATATTGTCCAACCAGGGTATAACTTATTGGAATTCACCTAATGGTATGGCATAAATACCATATCAAACTACATGTTCACTCATGGTTAGACACTCACCCAACTCATGGTCATGTTACAATCTATTGGGGACATCTCATAGAAACACATCACATTTTTTGATAAGGAATGTCCAAGGGAACCTTTATTGGGGCCTCTAAATAAAATTTCATTTCATTTAAATAAATTTTCCCCATATCAAGGGGAATCTACATTATTTGGTTGTCAATAGTTGAGGACATGACAATTAATGAATGTGGACTTGGTTCACTACACATGTCCCAACACAGTCATGGTTATTTTTTCTATTTAGGTATACAAATTTTGTTAAAAAATTATTTAAACACTAAAAATGTCTATGAAATATTCCAAAAACTTATATGGAATTAAATAACATCACTTTAATAATATAAAAAAACTCATCATGTCCATAGGGATAGTATGATGACAAGCTACTATATTAAATGTTTCTTTCCATTTACTACCTAGATAGACAACTTCTTCCTAGGATCTTGTAAGACTCCTAATATTTTCATTTCATAAAAGATCATTTACCATACACCTGGTAATCTATTCCAACCCAATACATCATATAAATTAATTATAATAGTTAAAAACTAAATAAATCATTTACTAAAAAATGGAATAATTACTAACAACTAAATGGGAGCTTTTTCTACGCATAAATCGCATCCAACGAATCCCGAAGGGTCCACAAAACACTTATGACATCATTTCAAAAAAAATCCCCATCATCTAATTCCATATCTCTTTCCAATTACATTTTACCTAATTTGAAGATGATAAAAATTTTACTGGAATACTCTGAGATTTTCTTAAGGCATACTCTCCATAGGAAGAATGAAATCCCCATCACCCGCATCTGAATCCACCATGCTGTGGTGGAATCAATATAAAAACCCTAACTATAGATATCATATGTATAAATTCACGATGAGTATATGGAATATGTAACTAAAATTTTAGATCCATATCGTTAATCAATGTAAATCTCCCTCAATGTGCACCCCTAAATCAATTTAAAAAAGAGAAGAGGTGGGGGTTTACACCCCCTGCTCACATGAAAAACTGAAGGTGAAGGTGAAATCTTCCCACTATAGAAATTTTGTGGGGGAAAAGTTAATAATCATCCATTGAAATTACAATAGTGAGTTCGTGAACACATGTAGCAAACTAGGTCCAGGGCTAGCCTGTAGCAATATAATGCTACCAGCCTAAACCCCCACCTCCCCGAAAGGCCTCCAATAACCCCTTGATCATAACCATAAATATTATTCCTCATTAATTATCCAAAAAAATATAATTTAACATAGATTTTCATAATTCCATTTATAATCTCATTTCAATAAATTTCATATGAGCTAATTCAAAGTTCAAAAACCATGTAAAATTCAGACCCATCCATACACACTGAATAATAAATATTCCATTTATAACTACTTAAATTCAATCTATATTCAATGATTTTTTTAATTATTATATTCTTATATAAAACCCAAACTTCTGTTATATAGTCTTTATAATATAAAAAATACAATAACTTAATTAATAGTATTTAATGTTTGATAATGAAATCTCCTCGACAAAGATAGTCGTAATTATCCTCTATGTTGCATTAGGAAAACATAAATTTTAATCACCATAGGATAGGTATTTAAAAACTTAGAACCACATCCTGGGATCCATGTGTCCTTTCACTAATTATTTTTCATCATTTTGGTATATATTTTACATATTTTATAATTATATTTATTAATATAAAAAAAGTGAAGTACTTTTTCATCACCTTTACCTATGAAACTGATTATTTTAGTTTTTTACATTTATTTTGAGGGTATTCTAGATATCCAACTATGGAGAGTGATTGTTATAATAGGTCATTGAATACATAATGGAGTACCCTGAATAAACAATTTTAGAAGACATATCCTATTACTCTTTGAATTATAACATTACATTATGTATATCTAAAAAATGGGTCTAAGGTACAATAATATATTATATCTCATGTATTCAAATGATAAAGCTTGGATTTGGAACCACAACTAAATAACACTTATCTCCCATATCTTTCGACAATCCTACTAGAGGTCTTATAATAAAAACTGAAACATTAAAGTTGATTAGTTGAAGTAAGAAGAATTCACATGGGATTCTTAAATTTATTATTTTATGCAGATATAAATGATAATTCACCAACCTAACTTTTCTTTTATAGAATAAAAAATATATTCATTTCATATAAAATAATTAAGGACATGAAGAATAAAAATTTAAATTGAAGGTGATGTTAAAATTTGATGATAATGATTTTTTCTGGGCTATGTAAGAATAAAAAATTTATTAAACCTCTACTCATGAGGTCAAATAACTTCTAATTTTATCTTGTTTAAATTTTATTTAACTATAATTATTCACTAAAATTAACCATATTTTAAATTCTAAGACAAAAAATTAAAAGAAATCCCCAAATGTGGAAGAATAATTTATCAACATATTTATGGACAAAGTAACGGAAGAGGACCCATTTTTCATTTACCTGCCATTCAAATTGTACATTATTTCATATAATCTATCCTTGGCATTTTATATTCCTAATTAAATCTAATCATATAATCAAGAAATTTATGTGGCAGTTTATCTCAATAAAACCACACCAAAAAAATATTTTGGGTGACTCTCAGTACTATCATTATGGGGAAATTAAAAGCCTCATACCACATGAAATTTAAAAAATTATTGATCACTTTTCATACATTTACCTTCATTTTTATTATAATTTATTTATGTTCCACTAATATATTATGTATTTTAATTTTTTAGTGGTTTTTAGTGGGAAAAATATTGGAATATAAATCAAATATCCCTCTACTAATTTTCATGTTATATAATTCTAATATCCCTTCTAATGTTTACTTCATTATCAAATTATATGTTCAAAGATAAAAATGTCATTTTTGAATAAAAAGGTGCAGTAAAAATTTAATTTTGGGGGAGTGGCATTACATTTTAAATGATTCATATGTTTTTTTTCTATTTATTTTGGTGTTGTAATTAAGTTATAAATTTGTGTCTTAAATGTTATCCTTCATGTTGAGTAATTCATGAATGTTTTAAAGATTTATATAGTTTTTATGTTGTTTAATTTATATGATATTTGACAAAATAATACTACTAATTTATAGTAATTTTTTAGTTTAAAACTTGGATAATGATTTTCAATGTAAAAGAGTTTAGTGGCATCAAAATTATAACATGAAAAAATTGTAATGATTACCTATAACAGAGGTAAAATTTCAATTTTGAAATATAAATTGTCAAGGATCCAACTAAAAATAAATTTATATATATCATTTTTAATTAGAGTAAAATTTTAAATTGAGATCCCACATGAGTTTATGATACATTTCTACAGATAGAAAAGCAAAAAAGTATTATTTCTTAATTTTGAAAAAGGAATGGATTTAGATAAGGGTAATATTGATCACTATACAGATAAGGGGGGTGAAAATATAATAATACCAATTTGGTTGTATCATGATAGTTAGAAATGTAGATTTCATATGTTAATCTTGGGAAATATGAATTTAGGATAATTTAATTAGTTAAAATATTAATTCATCTGAATTATTTTTTAATATAAACATATTATATTCAAAATTTATTAAAAATAATAGTATTAGTGTATTCTAAATTTAGAGGACCCACGATATTTTCTCTCTTGAACAAATACATAAATATCTACCTTTTATTTCTTTGTATTTGAATCTATGTAGGGTGGTTCTTTTCCTAAGAAAAATTCATTTTATGTTTCAGGATTTTCATGTTTATCTATGGCTAAATTTTCAATTTCAGTTATATTATATATTTTACTTTTTTACTTTAATGTTTTAAATACCACCAAAATGTTTTTTAATGTTACTTTTCATGCATTTAGATTTTAATTGGTCATATATTCAAACCTATTACATCGTAGGATTTCGAGTGGTGGTGATTTTAAGAGGAGGTCCGGAGGGATTTTTTGTGTAAAAATACGAGATAGATATGAGATTTTAGATCATAAGTCTTCTACGGTGTGGAGTGATGGGTTGAACCAGAAGGGGATTCACTATGTAGTAGAGTAGTTGGATATAGTGTATCGGGTAGAAGACGTGGATTTTGGGATTCTTTATCTTTCTAGCGGTATCTATATCATGGATAAGGCCAATGTGTGAGAATTCTATGGTCATTGGGAGGCAATTTTTGGTTGTGATGTGGAGTCCAATAGGAGGACATCATATATTTTTTCATTTTGGGAGATGCATCGGGGTTCTGTTCTATGAAGTAAACACCTAATCAGTTATTAGGGCATGTGTAAAATGGTTTCCTCTTGAAATATGGCCCCTTGATATTTTGTTGGATCTGTGGAAATGAGATCATCATGATTTTTAGCAAGTGATTTGACCAGCCATGCGGCAATGGGGTCCTTCCCTCTACACTATAGTCCCTTCCCTTTTCTACAGATCATCAATATGGTGAAATGGTTTTTCCTTGGTCTTATAGTTATCATAAAACCTGTAAATTATAAACACCCCTTCCACCACATATTTCATCTATCATTCCTTCCGATTTACGGGGTTCGCAAGTGCATACCAAAGTGGACATTCACCCCATTTTAGCGGTATTAAACCCAAACCATAGGAGATCAATCATCCGTGGTTCTAGGTGATTTTACATCCCTATTTATCCTTTTGAGTCCCCACACATCATCTATACAATGATTTCATCAAAAAAAATAAATTATTTTTGTGATGTTTTGGTATAAGGATTTTTTGGAATATTGTGTTAAGGGTGATCATAGTATTCTACATCATCACGGTTCATGGTGATAGTATCCCTCTCATGAAACCATTGTTCACCATCTCAAAATGTGTCATTTTAGGTAGTGTATATTTTATTTAGGATCATGATATATCATGTAGGTTTGGTTATGGAATATTTTTCTTCTATATAGATAGTATCTGGTGGGAAAACAAAGACCAAATATTTGACTAATTGAAATTGAAGGGTAATGGGAATGAAATCACATAATTTTAGCCATTGATATTATTGATATTGTTATTTTATGGTATTAATAAAATTTTGAAAATCATTATTGATTGGGTATATTTTTAATTATGGTTTTTGTGACAGTGGAACCATTATTGTGGTGTTTTTCTATCACCATGCATAAAAGGGGAGAATCTATTATATTTGGATAATGAAATGGTTTCACATTGAAAATATTCCCCATTTGTGAATGACGTTGAGAAAAAGAAAGTAAATTTATGAAAATAATGTCGATAAATTAAAAATAAGTTATTTTAATTTCTTATTTTTTGTTGTGAAGCGTGGTTGTGGTGTGTGTGGTGGATGTGATGAGATGTGGATGTGGTATACTGAAATTATGATGTCAAAATTATTTATGTTGTGAAATTTGTTTATTGGTGTCGAATGAAGTTACAACATGGATATGAGAAGTGGTGGTGATGTAAATACAGTTAATTTGGGACTTTTTGGAATGAGGGGATTGGTTTTTTTGTGTTTTGTTGTATCGTTCTACAAGACAAGATAGTAATGGAATCAAATATAAATGATAAATTGAAATGGAATGGGTTAAAATGGTTTATGAATTACTGAATTAATATTTAATGTGTTCTGTAAATGGTTATTTTTTAATATGACATTAATGGCCCTTAATAAATAAATTGTTGGTAAATAGGAAATCTTGAAAATATCATAACATAAAATGAAAGACATAATGTGATATGTACATTGTGACTTTATGGTGTTGTGTTAATAATTTAGTGGCGGAAGTCAATGTAACCTAAGTTTTGAGGCTGGCTGGTGATATTTTAATTATGATAATGTGCATCTATTTTAAATCCAAAGGTTTGGTTTTTTCATCAACAAGTACATATAACTTCTAATCTCATTAGGAGTTCTACACACACCCAATGAATATCTAACACCATATTCCAATGACAAAATGTTGTAGTAGTGTATTTTTCCAACATCTAAATGGATATGATGGATGTATGGCTACCCTCTCCTTGTCAGTCTCCCTTCTTGGTGGTGTTGAGATACAAATTCTATGATGGAAAAAAGTAAAAAGTTCACAATGGGGATGTTTGATATGAAGGTCCATTTGTCTTTGGGTGTGGTGTGATGTGATGGACCATGTGTATTTTTGTGAGGTGTTATGTGATTTCCTAGTTGTCTTTGGTTGAGATGTGATATTATGGACCAAGTGTCTTAGGGTGAGGGTGGTGTGATGGCCAATTTGTATTCGGGTGGGATGTATTGGGACATAAAATCTTTCAAAAAGTAATATGTTATACAGAAGGGATGGGATCACCATGAAATACAATGTTGGGGTGTAAGAGTTGATATTTAATGGTAAATTTTTATTGGTTTCCTTTTTATCAATATATTTCTTATTATGCTAATATACATGGATCGATTATTTAGTGAGAATCCAATGGTAAGGATTGGATTTTTTAGTGTTCCTTTTTATGTGTTATTGTTTCCCTTATTTGATCACTTGATCATTAGTAAGATCTTTTGAAATGTTCAACAGAGACTTTGGGTGTGATCATACTAAATATACTTTATTGATCACACATAATAAAATAGTGTTTTTTATCTTTTTAGGAGGACTACATCGACCGTGCTGGACATTACTAGCTTGGATCCTTGGAATGTTCTAATTTCGCTTCCATGTATTTGTTGTATTCATATAGGGAATCATTTTTATTATATTATAAATTAATTTTGGGATGGTATTTGTTTTCATTTAATATTATGTCATGTATTTTATTTTCATTTATTTATCTAATATCATGATCACATATTGTAGTGGGTAATGCCTTTTGTTGATGTTATATTTTTTAAACTTATTGATTGTCACGAAATAGATCCCTTCTAAATGGGGAAATCGAGGTGTTATTATATGTATTCTTTCATTGCTATTGAATGAGGTGAACCATTGGAGTTAGGGGGTCCTAATATATGTGTATTAGAAGGACTAGTGGATAGATAGGATGATATTTGGATTAAAGAACTGTAAGGGTTACTTTAGTTGTTAGAGAAACATTTTTAGATGATATTTGTGTGTGACATAGTCCAAAGAGTATTGAATAGGAAACAAAATTTTAGGGGTCCCTCTTATCCAATGCAATGAATCTATGAATAACAAATGACCAAATTAGGTGAATCCACTTAAATGTTAGAGACCAAAGATAGGTAAATGCATCAAGATTGATTATTCTTATTATTGAAAAGGGATATTTATCAATGATAAAATTAATTAAATGAATCTTAATAAAATTATATATTATTTTCCTTTTTAAATACTTCTTTATATTTCAATTACAGATCATGTTCATCGTCATTGTGTGGTTTAAGTAGTGGATGTTCAGCAGGCTGCCCTAGTTGATCACTAGAGGGTCAAAGTCGTTGAGGAAGATGATCAGTGGTACATGAAGTTGTTAACCTTTAATTATAAGGATTTGGTGAAGTATTAGGCCAATATCTCTAATCTGGATATCAAGTGCTAGGTGGAGGATCTTGAGATCGCCTTTAGTATGATATGGGATGTGGTAGTGTATTGAGGGATGTTTGAATTTAGTCAGATTTGATGTGATATGCATTAGTGGTGGGAATTGTATCTTGGTCAGAATTAGTAGGAGGATGTATTAGGGGTTGACTTAAGGAATGAGTTCTTAGCGGAGTTCCAATCATCAACCATGAATGTAGGGAAGTAGTAAAATATTAACTCAATTCACCATGAATTTATGTATATGTGTGGTCTTGGGATCAGGTTCAAGGACCATTTTATTTTTTTCCCAATATTTTTCTTGAAGGGGATTCCCGATAACTATGTCATTTGAAGGATCTCCATACATCTATACATCATACAGTTACACCTTATAAATATATAAACTATATATAGGTTCATAATAAGGAAGTTATGATCGATAATATGAACTCATGTGGAATAATGTCATTATAGGGGTACCAGTAGGGTTCCTTGAGGATTAGAATTATTGGTTGTATATCATAGGTGTCAGGTCCTTCAAGGTTTTGACCAATATAGAGTGAAACTCATCATCTCCCTTTATTACCTTTGAGGGATTGTAATTTATATGATTTTACAAGGGACCTTTATCATTGTTTAATTTTCTATGTGTGAAAAGTGAGTTTTTTGAATTAGTTCCCCATGGTTCTTGGAGCTCAGTATGGTCAGGGAGGTCTGGTTTAGATTCAACCTTATCATCTACTGCATGTAAGGTAATTTCAGTAGTTGGATAAGTTGGTGTATGCTTCTCTGAAGGGATATGGGGAAGGAATGGGTTTATTTTTTGATGTTTCTAGATCTAAGTGACATTAATTAGATCATGGTTGTTGTGGTTGTTATCAATATAGAAGCCTAATATCAAGATATGGTCTATTCTATGTAATGGATGTGGTATAACCAAAGGGGGCATAGATCATTTTATGTTCGATATTCTTATCATCTATCCTTTTACATTTTCATGTTTCAGATAATCTCTCTCCTTTATCAGAAATTCTATATTCAAAGATCTTGGAAAATATGTTTATAGGATTTACACTCCCTTGGTGTTGAATATCATGTTTTATCTTGTAACACCCAAATATTCCATTGAATGTTATTTCGTTAAAGTAATTCAATAACTTGCACTACACACAACACCAATTTCAAGTGCACCACGCTATACTAAACTAGCTGTTCAAAAGAGGTTATGAATAATGTTAACTGAATTTTGAATTTTATACACTCCATATAATTTTAACATCCATATTATGTGTTTCTTAGACATAATATAAGAACAAATTCAATTTTTTAGATAAAGAAAGTATTTTTTCGGAAATGAAATTTTACCACCTTTTGATGGAGAGCTCTTTTTAAATAAAATATTTGACTCTTTTATATATTCAATTTGAAAAAATAAAATTATTCTTTATAATCGGGACATAAAAATTTAGTTTTGATAAATATATAATTTTTCTGATAACTTTCTTATTTTAGTGAATACTAAAAAATACTAAATTGTAATTAAAAAACCTTTTTAATTGAAATAATTTATAGTTTCAAATTTTTCATTTGGTTGGTTTTGAAGTATAATTAGATTATATTTTTATCATTTAATACAATTTAGGTCATTATAATATATTTCACATTGAAATTGGACATAAACAAGTGTCAATCTTTTGATAGATGTTGTCACTTAAAAACACGCTATTTGTTTTGACAACAGGAATTAAATTTATATTAATTAACGCAAATTATATGTTCTAATTTTGGTGAAATAGACAAAATTTTTGAATTTTGAATATCAAATATATATTAGGTTGATTTTTTGGTATTTTTCCGAGAAACATCAATTTTTGATGAATAGTGAAAAACACTAAGTAATTAGTTAACACCAACTTTTTATTTAAATAATTATTTATGTTATTTAAATATATTTTAGGTCAAAATAGATACATAAAACATATATATGTTCAAAATAATTCATTGGAGTCATTTTATAATAAGTTTAGATATATAAAAATTATATTAAACTTTTTACCGTCTTTTACCCACCTCCTAAGAGTATTTGAAAATTTGCATAAAACATAATTTTACCACTTATGTGAGATGGATTTCAAATATAAGAGAGATACGGTTAACCTTTTTATGTAAAATTTGGTTCAATAATATGAAAATACTTTTTGATTTATAGTAACTTTTAACTTGTATTTACCACAGTTAATGGTAAATGTGGTAATTAAGGTTAAAAATGAAGTAATTATTACCTTAACACATGTACTAATTCTATTTTCTAAGTATAATTCGACCAAAAACAACCTTAGGAATAAAATATTATCCCTTAGGTCCACATGGAATAGATTAGGACATTTATTAATATTTTATTTAAATATGAGGTAAAAGAGTTAAAATCAAAGTTTAATAACTGAAACATTTTTATAATAGGGATATAGAAAAGATAAATTCGACAATAAATATTCATTAGAAAGGTAAACATATTTTCTACATAACTATATTTTATTTAAAAATTTTAGACATTATATAATTAAATTTATTAATGAAACAATTATGACGCAGTAATTACCATATTAATGAAAGATTAAAATAATTGATATTATAAATATCCAAATAAAAGTAATTTTAGACTTTTTATGAATTCCAATAATTTTATTTATTCATATGAAATTATAGTGTTGGTTTGAAAAAATATTTTTTAAGTAATGATACTGTTATTAATTTCAAAAAAAACAACTTCCAAGTATTATCAAAATTGACATAAAAGAGTTTATAAAAAAAATATTATATTGTTAATTGATATTATATTCCAAAAAAATTTAAGGTTCAGAAAAAAGACTTATATAATAATAGTTCTATCATTAATGAACCACTTGAGGTTCTCTTGGAAATATATAGTATGTTTTTAACCAAATAATATAAAAATACAAAGAGACATGGTAAATGTCAAACTATTAAACTAAGAGTTAAATCTAAAAGATAAGGTTAATATATTGGCCCAAACATGACTAAAATCTATTGGTTGAGTGGTTTTTGACCCTCCCCACCTTAGCCTTTAAATAATTCATTTTTTAGTCTTTAAAAACCGAAAAGTATTTTATTATAAAATAATATTTCTAGCTTTTCCTAAGGTTCTTCTCACCCCTCTTATTAAAGGGCATTTCCCCTTCTCTCTAATTCACACCTTCAATGCCATTGTTCTCAGCCAACCGCTGCTCAAATAACCTCTAAACTATCCTCCATTCATCCAAAATTCCTTTAGTTATAAAGCCATCCTATGGAGCGATTTGGATCAAATCAAAAGGAATAACTAGAAGAAGAGGAAAATATTTAATCACTTCTTTCAAGATCCTTTCTTCTTCCACTTCCTATTTCTTTGTTGTTTAAATTCTAAAATAATAAATCCAGTATATTATATATACTTTTATGTTATTATAAATATTGTACAACCATATTCATTATTCTATCCTTCCATTGAATGACAAGTCACCATACGTGCATACGTACGGCTTAACGTTTCCACATTTTGGTGTAGTTGTTATTAAATACATTATTAGTTGGATTGGTATAATAATGATGTATAATTGGTGTAAATAATAAATATAAATTGATAATGATTCTGTATGAATGATATAACATCCAATTATATATTATTTTAATATCAAAATAATGATATTGTCGCTCGTGCATATGTACGGATTACTGTCTCCATGAAAGCGATGAGATTCATTGCCCATCGTATCCATTTAAGACTAATTTAATTAGATGATAAAAATAATGTTTAAAAATAATATAATTTTGAATATGAATAATATACATCCTATCTATAACAAACATTATTTATATAACAATCTTATAAAATAATACGAATCAGTTAAAACCGAAAACGACGATAATACTAAGATATTATTAAGAAAGCAATGATAATCGGTCATATATGATATGATATTATTGAATATGATTATTGTATAAATTAATAAAAATTATTTCACCATTATACAGGAGGTTAAACTACCCTCTATCATGTAAAAGTACAAGGTAAATGTTAATTTTACAATCCCTTTATTATCTGAGGTTGTTTATACGTAATTATCTACTGCGACCTCTTAATCATCCATATCCATGTTTCTTAAAAATGTATTTCAAATAATTTTTACTATTTACTAGACAATGGGATAAATTCATTTATACCCTTATTTGAACTTATATGTTTTGAAAGGTATACTTCTGTCATTTTCCAAACAAATTACTTTATGGACTTTTCGACAAAATTAAAGTAATAATGTTTTTTAAACTTATACGGAGTGTGTGGCTATTTTCCTCCATTATAACATCATCAAATATTCCCATACAAGCTTATAAGAATAATTTTAAAATAAATGTTTTCATAAATGACTTCAAAATAGAAAGAGATATTTCTCTAAATTTTTTTTTGATTTCATCTTTGTCAACATCCTTTGATGGATTTTAAATTTATTTCATGTTGATTTATTATGATACAAAACATCCATATTGTATTGAAGGTTTATTGATATGTTTGAATATGGATGTGTTTTTTACACCATTCTTGTTTTATGGATAAAGTATTGACATTTCATATTCTAGTTTTAATACGAATGTTTATGTTATGTATAAATATTTTCATATGAGGACTGCATTGGACTTAGTATGTGACGGGTGGAGCCTGCTAATGCTCCTCGATGCAGCGGTAGGTCTCATGAGACAAACTAGTGTCTTGGCACAAGTCCTTGAAAAAATCTTATTTGTAGTCTTTGCACAGGGCCTTGACAATGTGGTTATGGAAGTCTGGAATTATGCATTCCATCATTATGATAGTGAATATTGATATTTCATGTGATTATTCAACTAGTAGAATATCCATGTGAATATGTAAATGGAATTATTTTGATCTTATCTTTTTCATATTATTCTGAAGTAAAATTTTAAAAGGGTTTTTCTTAGTCTTATAAATTGACTTAAAATTTTATGCTTATTTATGAATGTTTCCACTCTATTGTTATCCTTACTGAGAATCAGAGCTCACCCCTTTCTATGTTTTATTATTCCTAGGATGTGAAGAAGTATATTATGACTAAACTGCAGGGATAGTATATGAGATCTCAGTGTTGTATATGGAAACAACATTGTTGTATTTTTCCATTTTATGATGTAATATAAACATTATGAATGTATCTAGTTCTTCAAAATCTACTAAACTAATCAGTCATTCGAGACTTGATCTTTCGTTATCATGCCAATGATACGTAACAATGCACTGACTCTAGGCTTCTGGGGTCAGGGCATTATAGTTGGTATCATAGGAAGATTAGAACAAACCTTGGAAACCAGATTTATTTAAACTCTCATTATATCACATAACCCTAATATAGACTTTGAGGATAAGTATAGAAGATCTTCCTAGAATTTTGGTATTGTAGATATTTTGTGAGTTTTCTAAGAAATACATCCCTTTCTGGATACGAGCAGGGGCAGGCAACTCTGGCACAAATGTACATAAGGGTAAAACTCAAAAACACCCCTTTGAGGTAGACTCAAATGGGAACTGGTGCACGACAACATGCCTGGCTTCACTCTTGGTTACGACACTCTCGTGGGATATGCTTAGAATAATTCTTATTTTCATTAAAAACCATTATGAAGGGTTTATGAGTATATAATTACTCAAAGAAAACTTTTTTTTTATGATTATGGATTATATCCATATACTATTCAATTTTTTTTATGCTGATTTACATGTTTGGAATTATTTATTTCGATTCCTAAACTAATCTAGTTTATTCCATTTTTTAGAAATTGCGCCCTATAGAAGTAATGTGAACTCCAGCAATACGTATGATCTAATGAGTAAGAAGGATGAAAACTTTAACAAAATTAATCCAACATTTATAAGAGAAATACTCCCCCATGTATTCTCAACATATGAAGAAATATTATCATGTGTTAATAAGAAAATTAATTAATTCTCTAAGACCTATGGATTTTAAGGGAAGAAAGAGAAGAAAAGGATGGGAGAGAGAGATGTGGATAAATGGAAGAGGGAAATGAAGTTTTTTCCCATATGTGAGAACTGTGAAAAGAATCACCTAGGTTAATGCTTGAAGGGAATTGGAGTTTGTTATAAGTTTTGAGATAAAGGAAACCAAGTACGTGATTGGAAGGGTAAGAAAAAAGTTTCAAATGTACAATGCTTAATCTCCAAGGTGTTGGTACACTACACGAATCAGTGTCCCAGTCATCAGAGTATACATTACATTATGCTTTTGGATAATAATCAAGTTATGATACTACCTATGATGATGAAGAATGACTACTGTTCTTATGTTGTTATTATAGAATTATTTCATATGAGTGTTGTATCAAAAATATACTGGTTATATGAATAATAGAGTTAAATAATGATTGTACTATTGTACTATTTTATTGAGGATCTGAGATTATATGGTTATAAGAAAAGTGACTTAATAGTAAGCTTCACATTTTGGAAAAATTCATGGTTGAAGGAAATGTAATATTTAAAATGGTCTTCATAATGGGGTAGTGATTTTGTAATAAGAGATGGTTGATTTGGATAAATTATTTTGGATATTCTTGACTTCCTTGGAAGTGATTAATAGTTTGTTTATTACATCATTGTTGGAATATTCAATATTTTTGGATATACAAAATATATCCAGTATTATATAATGGATAAGGGAGAATGAATTTAATTAATATGGTTTTATGGTAATTCAGGGTGTTACCAAGTTTTAAAATAATACATGATGAAGGTGTCCACATGTTATTACATAGAAAAAAGGATATTGATTGTGTTTAACTTCCTTATAAATTTTGGACTCTGAGTTAGGATAGAAGTATTTTGGAAAAGTCTAAAGGTAGGAATGGATTAAGTTTGAAATTGGATATTATTTTTATGGTTATATTTTTATTTTTATAAAAAGGACTACACGCAGACTGTGTGACAACCCATCATGTTGGAAAAAGCTACGGGAATCGATCCCACAACCATAGTTCGATTGTGATTTATCGCCTACCACAGGACTACGTGAAGTCTCTAGATTTTATAACGTAGTTTCTTATTTTAAAGGGTCCGATAGGTGAATTACATATTCATTTTTTTGTAACCCTATAAGAATAGGATAAATAGAATTTTTTTTAGTTCTATTATCTTTTAGAGTTAAAGACAAGTTTGTGTTAGAAATTAGTTAAAGGATAGAACTATATTTCTCAACTATATATTTTTTCTACTATTATTCTATGAAGAAATTAATTCTTAAACTTTAGGTAATGGATCTTAAAACTAAAAATGTTTTATCCTAATACCTTATGTTTTGTTGAACCGATGATATTTTAAATCATCATAGATTGATGGATTTGAGGCCCTCAATTCTACAATTGTTTGTGACTGATGAACTCAATCACTCCATATAAATATTTATGTTTTTACTCTAATTATATGCCTCTAGTTTCCACCAATGTTATCCTACTATAGATCATAATTTTTTGGTGACTTTTTCATTCCCCTTTTCCTCGTATTAAGACAAAATTTTATTAAACCAATTTTTTATGTGGGATTTCACACAATGGTATTTTCTATTTTTAACCGTCTATTCTTGAAGAATAATTTCAAAATGTGAGGACACAATTTATTGATGGAGGGAATAATGTAACACCCCAAGACTTCATAGTACGTTATTTCTTCAAAATAATTCAATAGCATGTACTACACGCAACACCGAGTTCAAGTGCACCACGTCTTACCAAACTAGCCGTTCAAAAGAGGTTATGAATAGTATTAACTGCATTTTCAATTTTATATTCTTTGTATAATTTTAACATCAATATTAAGTGTTTCTTAGAAATAATATAAGAAGAAATTAAATTTTTTATATAAATGATGTATTTTCAAAACATGAAATTTTACCACCTTTTGATGGTGAATCCTTTTTAAATCAAATATTTGACAATTTTATATATTCAATTTGACAAAATAAACTTTTTCTTTAGAATCGGGACCTAAAAATTTAGTTTTGATAAATTTTTTGTATTTTTCTAACAAATTTCATATTTTGGTGAATATTGAAAAATAATAAATTTTATTTAAAAACAACTTTTTTAATTGAAAAAATTAATACTGTTAAATTATGAATTTGATTGGTTTGAAGTATAATTATATTATATTTTTAGCATTTAAAAAAATTTATATCATTATAATTAATTTCACTTTTAAACTGGACATAAACAAGTGTCAGTCTTTTGATGGATATTATTGCTTAAAAACACGCGATTTGTTTTGAAAACGGGAATTAATTTTAAATTTATTAATGAAACATATATATTTTTAATTTGGTAAAACATACATCATTTGGGAATTCAGAATTTAAAATATAGCTTAGGCTGAATTGTTACTATTTTTCTGAGAAACTTCAATTTTTGATGAATAGTGAAAAACACTGAGTTATTGGTTAAAACCGACTTTTTATTTCAATAATTTTTTATTTTATTTAAATTTATTTTTAATAAAAATAGAACATAATACCTATATAAGTTCAAAATAATTCATTGGAGTCATTTTATAATATGTTTAAATAAATAAAAATTTTATTGAACATTTTAAGGTCTTTTACCCACTTCCTATTAGTATTTGCAAATTTGCATAAAACATAATTTTACCGCTTCTGTGAGTTGATTTTCAAAAATCTGAGAGACACGGTTTACCTCAGTAAGTTAAATGTGGTTCTATAAGATGAAAATAATTTTTGGTGATTAATAACTTTTAACGTTTATTTAACGCTGTTAAAGATAAATTGGTTAATTAAGGGTAAAAATGTTCTTATTATTACCCTAAAACAAGTCTTAATTCTATTTTTTAAGTATAATTTGACCAAAAACAACCTTAGGAATAAAATATTATCCTTTATTTCCACATGGATTAGATTATGACATTTATTATACTTTTGTTAAAAGAAGAGTTAACCGAGTTAAAATCAATGTTTAATAAATAAAAAATTTATTATAGGGTTATACATAAGATAAATTTGACTATAAATATTAGTTATAAAGATAAAAATATTTCCTAAATAATGGTATTTTATTCTAATTTTTAGAAATTAAATAATAATATTTATTTATGACACAATGATGATGAAGTAATAACCGTATTATTGAATGATTAAAATAATTGATATTATAAATATCCAAATAAATGTAATTTGAGACTTTTAATGAATTAAAATAATTTTACAGTTTAATATGAAATTTTAGAGTGGGTTAGATGATTTTTTTGAATTAATAATGTTGTTATGAATTTTGAAAAAAAAACCAAATAGAGTCAAAATTGACAAAAAAGAGTTTTTAAAACAAATATTATATTATTAATTGATATTATATTCCTAAAAATCTATGGTTCAGCCAGAACACTTATATAAGGATAGGTGTATCATTAATTAACCACTTAGGTTTCTCTTGTAAGTATATAGTATGTTTATTAACAAAATAATATAAAAATACAAAGAGACATGGTAAATGTCAAACTATATAACTAAGAGTTAAATCTAAAAGATAAGGTTAATATAGTGGCCCAAACCTTTATAAACCTGTTGGTTTAGTGTTTCTAGACCCATACCCACCTTATACATTACATAATTTATTTTTGAGCGATTAGAAACTGAAAATTATTTTATTATAAAATAATATTTCTAGCTTTTTCTAAGGTGCCCCTCACCTCTCTTATAAAAGGTCATTTTACCTTCTCTCTAATTCACACCATCAAAGCCATTTGGCTCAGAAAAAACCATCCCAAATACCCTCTAAACTTTCCTCCCTTTATCCAAAAGGCCTTCTTTTAGTCATAAATCCAACCTATGGATCCCTTTTGATCAAATCAAAAGGACGAACCCGAAGAAGAGGTAAATATTTCATCACCTCTTTGAAGTTCCTTTCTTCCTCCACTTCCTCTTTCTTTGTTGTTTCTATTCTAAAATAATAAATATAGTATATTATATAAACTATGATGTTGTTATAAATATGGTACAACCATAATCATTATTCTATCCATCCTTTGAATGAAATGTTACCATACGTGCATACGTACCACTTACCGTCTCCACGTTGTGGTCTAATTGTTATTCAATACATTATTATTTGGATGGGTATAATAAATATGTATAATTGGTGTAAATAATAAATATAACATGATAATTATTCTGTATGTATGATATAAGATCTGATTATATTTTATTTTAATATAAAAAAAGATATTGTCTCTTGTGTGTACGTACAGATTACCGTCTCCATGAATGCGATGAGATTCATTACCCATCGTATCCACTCAAGACTAATTTTCATTTGATGATTAAAAATAATGTTTAAAGACATAATATCATTCTGAATATGAATAAGATACATCCTATCCATAACAAACATTTTTTACATAAAATAGAGTATAAAGGAAAAAAGAATTAGTTAACACCCGAAACGACGATAATATAAAGATATTATTAACAACACAATGTTAAATGATCATATATGATATCATATTAATTTATATTCTTCTTGTATAATTTAATAACAATTATTTCACCATTATACAAGAGGTTAAAGAACCCTAGAACAAGTAAAAGTACAAGGTATGGTTTTATTTTACAATCTCTTTATCATCCGAGTTTGTTTATACGTAATTATCTTCTGGGATCTCTTCATCATCAACATCCATGTTTCATAAAAATGTATTTAAAAAAAAATACTAGTTACTAGAAAATGGGGTAAATTCATGTATACCGTTTTTTTACATTATCTGTTTTGAAATGAATTTTTCTATCGTTTTCCAAATAAAGTACTTTATGTCCATTTCGACAAAATTAATGTAAGAATGTTTTTTTAACTTATACAGAGGGTGCATCTATTTTTTTCCATCAAAACATTGTCGACACTTCCCTAACTATCTTATAAGAATATTTTCAAAATAAAATTTTTCATAAATTTTTTCCTAATAGAAAGATATATTTCTCTAATAAATGATTTTATTTCATCTATGTCAACATCCATTGATGGATTTTAATCTTATTTGAAGTTGATTTATTATGACACAAAACTTTTATATTGTATTGAAGGTTTTGGGTTATTTTTTACTATGGATGTGTTATTTTGACCCCATTGATGGTTTATGGATAAAGTATGGACATTTCGTATGAAATTTTTAGTATGAATGTTTATGTTATGTTTAAACCTTTTCATATGAGGACTGCATTGAACGTAGTTTTTTATGGGTGGAGCCCGCTATAGCACCTAGATAAATCAACAGGTCTCATGAGAAAAAATAGTATTTTGGAATAAGGCCATGAAAAAATATTATTTGTTGTCTTGGCACAAGGCCATGACTATTTGGTTATGAATGTCTGGCCTTATGCATTCCATCACTATGAAAGCGGCTATTGATATTGCAGGTGGTTATTTGACTAGTATAATATCCATGTCAGTAAGTAAATGGCATTATATTGAATTTATCTTTGCAATATTTTTTTGAAATACAAGTTTAAAAGGATTTTGTTTTAGACTTATACATTTCCTTAAATGTTTATGCATATTTATGAATGTTTCCGCAATATTGTTATCCTTACTGAGCATCTGAGCTCACCCCTTTCTATGTTTTATTTTTCCAAGGATGCGAAGAAGTATATTATGACTGACCTGGAGGGATAGTATATGTAATCTCAGTGTTTTATTTGGAAACAATTTTTTTTGGTTTTCCATTTTATTTTGTAATTTAAACCTTATGAAAGTATCTAGAAATTCCAATGTTACTAAACTAATCTGAATTTCAAGACTTGATATTTTGTGATCTTGCCAATGATACGTAATAACGCACCGACTCTGGGCTTCTAGGATCGGGGAATTACATTTATGTTTATAGGTGTTTTTATAATGATAAGAGATCCAACTATGTCACTCATAGATCTTATATTACTTCAAATGTAGTTGTATGATGTAAATATCTGTATCAAATGGTTGTATTCTACGCATGATGTTCCCAACTACTTCTAAAAGAGACTCATGTATTTTCTATGTGGTTACTAAGTGTAATATTTTTATTAGTGAGAATGTTTTTCATGAATAAAAAATATTTTCTAAGTTAATTAGTTCCTTTATGATTGATTTGTATATAGAATTTTGGGATCATGGGATGTAGGAGTCTTCGAATGGTTGTAGGGAGTTTCTGGATGATTTTCCTGAGGAGGATATGTTTATACCCCCTCTATGTGATGTTGATTTTGGGATAGACCTATATCTTAGAGATTCTAAAATTTCAATGAATTTTTATTAGATGAAACCTTTTAAAATTAAGAAGCTGGGGATTCAGAATAATGATATTTTGTAGAAGGGTTTGATCTATCCTAGGGTGTCACCCTGGGGGGATCTGATGTAAATCATCAAGAATGTTGATGATTTTATATGGTTTTTTGTATTCTACCAATGTTTTAACTATTGGATGATCAATAAATGATACCCACTTCCAAGGCATGATGAACATGGTGACTTGTGTAGAGGATCTAGTTGCTTTTATAAGATAGATATACGGTCTGGGTATCACCATTTGAGTGTCAATGAGGAGGATATCTAGAATACTATCTTTGGATATTGGTATGGTAACATTGACATCCTAGTCATTCCATTCATTTTTATGAATTCTATAGTTATGTTAATGGGGCTCATGAACTCCCTGGTTCATGAATTCAAGGACCATTTCATAGTCATGTTCATTATTGACATATTGATCTATGTAAAATATGTGGAGGATCATGTCAAACATCTCAGATCTTTCATGAATGTTCTTCTATTCTACCGACTCTATGAAAGTTATCCAAATGTGTGTCTTGGAAATAGGAGTTTAATTTCATTAGTATTCGGTGTCCTATGTGGGTGTAACCATGGACCAAGATATGGTAGATTTGTTTTGAATGAACCCAAGAATGTGGCATTGTTTTATATTTTCCTCAAAATAATAGGCTACCACAAGAGGTTCACATCTAATCTGGCATTGATTTCATCCCTATTGAAAAATTTGACTAAAAAGGATAAGATTTTATCTAGACTTATCAGGGTTAGGCGGCATATTACTACCTAATGGGAAATCTGATTGTGCTCTGGTGGTCTAGCTTCACGAGGCTGAGGTGATGTTTGAGGTATTTTATTCTTTGCTTCATGGTATTGGGATACATCTCCATTATGTATAAGGAAGTTTTTTCATAGGGGTATATGACATTATTCCCCTGTGATTGTAACAATGCCACCGACCATCTAGAGCTAGTAGTGATTTTTTATTCCCTTAAGATGTGGTGAAAATACCTTATTTGGGAGAAACTTATGGTCTTAATAGATCATAATAGATTGAGGTATATATTTTCTCAGTGGGATTTAACCATACATAAATTGATGTAGATAAAGTTCCTTTAGGATCGTGAATTTGATATCTCCCACACCTAAGAAATGGGGTATTTCATGGCTTACACTCTATGTAGAAAATTAATAAAGGATATTGTTCAGTTGCATGGACATACGTGGACATGTATGGATGTGTTGGAATCCTTGAAAATATATCTGATAGTGGTTCATGGTAGTGGTTACTTGTTTCAGATGATGGTGTAGTCTTCTATAATGTGTCATGTAGTGGAGTCTTAGTGGGGAGACTAATAGGTAGAGGTGATTCATGGTTGTAAAGGACTTATTGGTGCCTTGGAGGGATGGTCGAAACTAGGTATTGTTTCTGGGGAGTATATTTGTTCTGGTAGCTATTCATGAGGGATTCTTTCTTGGGATTCATAGATTAAATTTTATGTTACATCCACTGGTTTCTAAGATGTACCATGTTTTGAGGAAATAGTTTTGGTGGCCCATGATTAAATGAATGGTGGATAGGTTTGTGGCTCGGTGTCTAATTTTCCAACAGGAAAATGTTGAGCACTGTATTACTGGTCAGCTTTTAAAAACATTATATGTTCCATAGAGGATGTGTGATGAAATATCAAGGTAAATATTCATAATTTTACCCAATTATTATTTATGATGAGTTCCTATCTGTGGTAATCATATATCAATTTATAATTTTTTTTCACATCTAAAATATCAAGGAGTTGGGTATTGTGGGTGTTTTTGGGAGGTGTTTTGTGAATGAGGTTCTATGAAAATACGGATTTTAATGTTTCATTATTTTGGATCAGGATTCTAGTTTTCTCTTGGTAGTATGGAGAGGACTAAAGCATGATTTTTGTAGTCATTTTTTCATCAAAACTACTTTGGACATTGATAAAGATAAGAAGAAAAATGCGTGGTTTCATTCTCTATTATTATAATAAAAGGTTGGGGAGTAGTTATTTCTCAATAATGATGTGGTATAAATATTGAAAGATAAATTTTAGGTTGTTTATGAGAGGATGAAAGTTATTAATGGCTAATAAAAGTATAACACTGAAGAAATGAGTATTCCATTAACATTAAAGGATAGAGACAAAGTGTTCATAAATGATTCTCCTCGAAATGGGAAACCTATATTTTGAAGGTGGAGAAATCTCACTGCATCTTATCATGCATTTCAAGGCGTTCAAGAGAATTTTCAGGGTGTATTACTATTTGGTTATCCCAACATTGATGGACTAGATTCAAGATGCCATGCACATCTATCACTTCTACCAGTATCTTCTTGTCGACTCCCATGACATTGACTATGGATAGTTGGATAATGGGGATGAGGTGAAGTTTCTGGAGTTCCCAGCAGGTATCTAAGATTATTTAGAGAAGGTTTTTTGTGGAATGACCATTCCTTAGGTTCAAATATTTTATATACATGGTCTCCTAGAGGAGTGCACATTGGAGACAGAGACAAATATATGTTCCCAATATACATAGTTTGTTTTAGTTTTATCTTTTTTTCTTCTCCTTGTCGATGTATTTTTTGGATTTTTTTTGTTTATAAAATGTATTTTTCCTTGATTTGATGAGTGTTAATTCTTTTAAAAATTATAGGGGTATAAATTTATTCTTAATCAATATATATTACAATATAACACATTCAAAAGTGTGTAGGTGAGTAAGTGATATAGAATGAGGATATTATCTTGATGTGGAAGACATCATTCTCAGATTTTTGTGCTTGAGGAAGTGTTATTTGATTGTTATGGTAATCAGTTTATTGGTCCACTTTGGAGGATGATATGGTGGTGTTAATGGTTCTGTGAAAGGGTGGTGGATTATGGTTGATTTAAAATATATGGTTGGGTGGGATGGTTTTTGAACATTTTTGGATATGTTTTCGGTGTTTGGGTGTTGTAAATGTTCATTTATAATGAGATTATCGAGATGTATCTGTTGGGATTGTTGGTTGGAACTTCTTAATTTTTATGTATTGATTATTATTCTCGATGAAGAGAATATATAGGGAGGTATATAATGATATAATAGGGCCTTTAAGACTCTTATATTATAAGAATTATGGGGGTGGTGATGTCTGCATCAATCCCTAATGGTGTTGTAGGGTAAAATTATAAGATGGTGATAAGATTTTAGATCAGATATTTTCTACGGTGTCGAGTGATCAGATGAATTATAAGGTGAGATGTTGCATAGTGTACTATAGAGCTTCAGAGTTGATGGGATATGGGGTATAGTTTTAAGGTTATGATATTATAGGGTTAGATATCCCAAGTATTAGGGATGTAGAATAGCCATACATGTTCTCCGGTGAAGATGTATTAGCTATGGAATAGATTCTTGGAGGAGGATATTAGAGGTACATCCATTTTGGGGGGTAGTTGTGTCATGGATTTGGGGATATAGAGTATCCTCTTCCCATATAATTGTGTTATGAAACACGGTGTTTCTTCTAATGTCATGGAAAATTCTAATTTTTTTCAAATCTATAACATGAATATAGACATATTTTCTGAGGGGATGTTTGACCATCTAGGCATGGAATGGTCATTCCCATTATTCCATATTCCCCTCTTTTTTCCAATATATGGTCTGAGGTAGGGGCTCTACAATGGTATTATGTTTTATAGACCACCTATAAAGTCAAAACCCCCAAAATACAAAATATCATCTAGGATGCTTCTCAGTTATAGGGAAACCAATGTGAATCCCACATAATTATTTTATCCTCCTTTTGTTTCATTTAACCCTGGCCATGTGAAATCATTCCATGGGGATTTTAGGTGGTTTTTCATCCCCCATTCTCCATGTTTCTATATAATCTTCATATAGAGAAGGTTACTATCATGAAATAAATTGGATTTGGTGATATATTTTGTAAGAGGATGTTGTGGGATATTTTTTTAGTGGGGATCATTGTTTTCCCCATCATTGATATTCTTAGTGGTGATATCCTTATTGTTCTAACAATTTCAAGACTTCAAAAGGCATCATCAAAGGTAGGGAATACATCATTTATAATCTAGTTTTATCATGAGTTTTAGTTTGTTCTCTTATTATCTATTGTAAAGATAGTATGATAAAACCAAATAATGATATATAATTAATATAATTAATTTGATGGTAATGTATAAATAAGTAATAAATTTAGAGCTACTCATATTATTGATTTTTTGATTGAACAGGCCTGATTCCTTGTCAAAAAACACGTTTATTATGGACATTTTGTTTTTGTAATATTTATTATAACTATGAAACACTTATTATGAATTTTATTAACACATTTTATGAAATTGGATTATCACATATATCTGGATAATGAGATGGTTAACCATTTAATTTCTATTCTGTGTTAGAATACATTTGAAATAACTATGTTAATGTGATGAAATGTACCATGATAAAAATAAAAATTGGTTATATGAATATGTGGTGTGTGGTTTTAATGTGTGGTTTTGTTTTGTGGACTGGATGTGAAGATATGTCTATTTTTTACATGGTGGTTCTGACATAGAATGTGTCTATGATGTGAAAAATTATTTTTGATAAGGAAAGTCGTTGTAATGTGGCAGTTGTTATGAGAATTGGTGGTGGTGTGAAATAGTGGTAATATTATACTTTATGGAATTAGGGGAATGGTTTTTTTGATATGTAATATGATAATTATTTCCCATGTGGTAATGTAATTATCTAAAAATGATGTCTTTAAATTTCATGGGATGAAATTGATAGTGAATTCTTTAAATAATATGGGAAAGTGTTGTTTAAATGTAAACTGGTAAATATGAAAAGAATATGATGGAATATTGACGTTTTTTCTATATTTGGATTATTAAAAAGTACTTAACATGAAATTAATGGAATATTTTTTATGGATTTTTTGGATTTCTTTTGTGGTGTTATGTATATAGTGATTCTAGTGAATGTGGTGGATGTTTTAAGGCTTGGTGGTGATGTTGTTAGTTGGGATAGAGCTTTTATTGTGAATACATATGTTAGGATTTTTCATGGAAATAAAATATACCTTTTACTTTCTTTGTGATTCCTATATGCACCCCACTCATGTCGAGCACCATGTTCGGACAACCAATTTTTTTCAAGATGTTTTCTTAATATCCCATTGGTGAGGATTTATGGCTAGCTACTCGTTCTTACCCGCTCTCTCTTACATGAGATGTTGTCAAACATAAGATATTATAGATAGAAGTTAAAAAAGTACATTGTGGTGATGTTTAATGTGATGACTTTAGTGTCTTTGACTGAAGTGTGATTTGGTGGCCAATTTATCTTTGGTAGAGGATTGATGTCATGGACTAGATTTTTTTGGGAAAGTTATTATGAGATGTGCCATGTTTCTTCATGTAAGATGTGATATGATGGCCCAAGATTCCCCACATAGTTTTTTTTTGATGTCCCAAGTGTCTTTTTAAGGATTATATATGTAAGATATGAGATGTCTAAGATGTATAACATTGGGGTGTAAGATCAATAAATTATTGGGAATGTAGTGTGGCATATCCTTTTGTGGATATGATACATATTATGTTAATATTCCAAGATATGATGTTTGGAGAGTGTTCCAAGGTAAGGATGAGGTTTCTTAGTTGACTGTTTAGGTTTCTTTGGGTATTATGTTTAATCATTGTTATATTAGTAGGCACATTTCATAAGTTCATGATAGAATTTGTGTGTGATCTAATTGAGTACGCATGTATTTTCAATCAATGTAAATACAAACCATTTTTCTTTTTTTAGAATGACTACATTGAAAATCCAAGGAACTAAATACTCAAATCACTGTATTGGTTTTATGTCAGTAGTTTATCTTTTTTCTTTGGGTATTTTTTTGGAGATTATATGTATTTTATTACATTAGACATGCATTTTTAGATGGTGTTGGTTTAAATTTATTATTTTTCCTTGGTGTCTCTTATGGGTTTTTACTATATATCGATTCTATATTCTATAGGGTAATTCCCTCCATTTATGTGAGATATTATACCACTTTTTCTTGTAACAAGCTTGAGGCCAAATAAAGGTAGGACTCAGGGGTCACCATCTCACTTCCTATGTTACTGGCATGGGAGAGGTACCTTTATATGGAGGGGGTTGTGACATTGATAAAAGGATTTTTTTTATAAATTTTTTAAAATTGAAAATTTTTATATTTTAATTTGTTTATTCATATTGAACATTAATTGATAAAATCATATTTTTTATGTGATGATTTAATATGATTTTAATTTGAGTATGAATTTGGAAATTTCATGGAAATTTAAAATTGTTTCATTTATGCTAACACTTGTATTTTTATCATATAATTTTCTATGTGTTTAATTTAAATTTAAATTTTTTACCATATGAATCAATTTGGTCTACATGTTTTCTTTAAATACCTTGATTTTGGCCATAATTTTACATAGATATAATCCACCATCAAGTCAATTCTTAATGTGATTCTAAAATATATAGATCCCTTTAATGTACAATAAATAAATTTTAAATATTATATTTTATTAGGATGATAATTTAAAAAAAACTATTAAAAGTATAATATCTCATTCAATTGGATCCCCAAATTATTTATTTATTTGGATATTAAACAACAAAAAACATAAATAAGAAGTTATTATGTGTTTATTTTAAACATTAGATTTCTAAATTTTATTATCCCCATCCTCCCAGCACCATAATAAATATATATTATTCACCTTTGCATTGGAGCCTTTGTTCTATATGATTGGGTTCGATGGGTTATTCTATTATGTTTATTATAATTTTTAGTGTATTTTTTTATTTCCATTCATTTTAAAATTACCAATTCTCAAACTGTCATGAATATTCCTATTTCTTCTAATTAATGACCAATTTATATTTTCCTCTTTCTATAGTTGTCCCCATTTTTTCATTTCTCACTATGACATTCTATACTCAGTCTAATGAGTAACTAACCTAAATAATCTCCCTAGGAAAAAATCCAATGTCACACCCAAGTCTCTATGAATTTCTATGTAATGTTTCTTATATTAATAATTATATGATGAGGGTGATTAGTTCACGGATCACATCCAAAATTGTCTTAGGATTAACTTCTGTAACCACTTTATTTTTCCTCCCTTCCATGTAGGATGTGGATGTTCTATCTACTTGAAAGTAACTAAGTAAAATATATATTCTTATATGTGGTATAAAATGATGTTCTGAAGAACATTATAATGTGTTCATAAAGTTTATATAAGTTTACCCCTGAGATAATGATGTTTCTCTTATGGTGATTCAATTTGTAGTTTTTTCATTATCCCTAACTCTATTCATTTTGTTTGAATAACATTGAAAGTTTATTTTTCATTCATTCGTTCTAATTTTAAACCCCCAATTATTTTACATTACATTAATAAGATATACAAACACCAAAGTATACCAAGTAAATTAAGACCACTGATAATTAGACTACAATATCTCCTCAATAGAAATGATCCTGGTCAACCACTATGTTGAATTATGAAAAATAATAATATATTTGGTACCACCGCATAAATGTTTTTTCACATATAATATTATATATTTCACTATGAGACACCCCTTAATAAATACATGAGCTCACACATTTATTTTGTTCCTCAATTCCCCAAGACACCATAAAGTATACTAGGTTTGAAAAAATGATTTTTAATGAAAAATAATAATGATTCATTTAATAAAATAATGTATCATTATTTTTAATGTAAATTATTATCTAATTATGTATCTTGATTCTTAGGACTACTAAGATATTAGATCTTCTATATTAAAATATTCATATTCTTTACCGAAGAAATAAAATCTCCATGGCTCAGAGGAATCAGATTCTTGGTTATATATATATATATAGATATAATGAGCTAGGATGATGATAAACTACCATCTAAGTATACTAAGTAGAAGGAGAACTCAGTTGGTATGATGTTCCAAGTTCCATTGAAGTATAATGTGTCATAGAATCCCCCAATTATATAAACCCTTAAGAAACTATATAGGAATGTGGGTCTATACTCCTCTTATTTTAACAAACCACCTCCCCAATGAGAAATCCACCTAACATCCAGTTCCCAATAGCCTATGAATAATGGGATGCTTGGGGTGGATACATTCATTTATGGAAATATTTGAAGACATAATAGTGGAGGATAACCTATTAATAGGTAATAGAAAAATCATAATTCCCATCCACATCTGTTTCAAAAATAAAATTTATGAATTGGAGGATTACATCAAATTATTACATATTATAGTTCATGGAATTTATAGGTAAGAATTTTATTCACCTTGTGTACATAGATGTATATCCATTGAGTCAATTAATGATGGTGGAAATGATATTGAATATTTTTATGATAAACTATATTCAAAAATATACAATTGATGATAGATATTCTGGTAAAATATATTCTTTGAAATAAGTAATATTCATTATCATATTCACAAAACACATTGTAGTTGATAATAACAACGAATTTCTAATTCATGATTCCCATGAATGTGATCGGTATTTTCGATGTTTTTGGTCTACAATTTATTCACTAGGGGAACTTTTATTGGTTCAGTTTCTAATTAGTATGATAGGGTTGCCGTATTAACTTTTTTTACTTGTATGGTATAGTCTTTGGACATGTATTCAGACCACTTAGAAGAGTTCCTGGTTCCATGATCAGTGATCTACCAACCTAACCCTCTTTAAAGGGAGGTGTTCAAGTGATAATGTTTTAACCTCATTTCTGATCGATACTATATGATAAATTTTGGTTCTATTATTATAATTATTTTTTTCCCTTAATACTCTCAAGTTGTCATTTTAGTTTACACATGGTTCATTAAAAACACTGTGGATTCTAGATAAATGACTACCTAAGAGTATATAATCCCTATTAATCAAGATGGGACATTAACTAAGAATGTTACTGGTGACATCCAAGAGGAATATGTTTTGGACCTCCATTTTATAGTTTTTTTTTCAAACCATAGCCCACTCAGACATAGTAGATGTCAACACGGTAAATTTTTGAGACTTGTTTAAAATAAATCATTATTTCCAAAATTGTTTTGAATCTTTGGATGAAAGTATGATTCTTGGAAATATATTCACTCTTTATTAGCCTTGTCAATCAATATCAATTTTTATATAGTTAGTCCTTCATGAGATTTATCAAGGAACATTATGAAGATGTGGTGCATGATTCAGCAACTCCACCTGAGGGTTTGGTGTCCATACATATTGATTCAGCAAATGAAAATCATTTATAAAGACAATTACTAAGCAGACCTATAACTAATGAATGTTGATATAGAAACATTATTTAATTAAATTAGTCCTTCAATAAACAATGATGAGGCTATTTATGGGGGAGTATATTTTCTTTTTTATTAACCGATGATATGAAAATAGTTATGGAAGCTAGCATCCTATCGGGGGAAGGGGTATTAATATGTATTTATTTTAATTTACAAATATATTTACTAATGTGTATACCCTCCACATCACTTATATTAATTCCACTATTAAAAATTGGATTGGAAATTTTGAGAAATATTCAACAACACTACATTAAATACTAGAGAATGTGGAGGGTTGAGTAGTTCTAATTTTTTTAATTTATAGGGAGTAATGATCATATAGTTTCCAAGAAAAATATTTTTCTGGAGATTAATAATTGGGAGTGACTTTATGTCATACCATATGTCTATTACTTTCTAAAAGACATCATTATAGACTATTTTGAATGATGTGCATAATATAATATATAAAACCACTATGGATGGTCTATAAAGATAACAACACCATTATTTCCTTTTGTTCACCCCCTTAGGTTATTATGGGTTTGACTGTCATACCATCCACACTACTATGAGTAAGATCTTAAGTGAGTGGGATAAATCCCAAGTATCATAATTAAGTCTCTCGAAGAGGAATTAAGGTAACATTTTATGAACCATTGGGTTTTTTGTACCACAAAACCACATAATGTAGATGTAACAGTAGAGAAAGTGTGTTTGACTAATTAAAAATAACATTGGTAGACAACCTTCATCCAGATTTGAGTGATGTCAACGGAAGAATGTAGGAATATAAAAAATTAATTTATAAAGAAAAAAAGGAAGAAGTAGATTATTATAATAAGTTTAAGATATGATGACTAATTAAAGAGATGAAGCAATATATATAGAAAATATCAATGAAATATTAATGAGTCTAGGTGGTCCCTCAATCAACTCCAACTGTCGATAAATAACACCTTGTAAAATACAATATTTTATACCTTTTTCATTTTACATATTAATATAGAGAGAAACTAAATTATGGATACTCATTCCCTTCCATTTTTTACAATTTTTAATTGAATATTTTTCCCATGAAATTATATACCCTATCAAATACATGCATTGAATCACTTAGAAAAACATGAAATATTATAATCATAGTAACAAAACCAATCTTAATAGTGAGTAAAAATTGATTTCTTAAAAAATAATATTAAGATAAATGATTCAAATTGTTAAAAATAAATCCATAAAAAAATTTAGGGCATAGTTTTATAGAATAACAATGAAAATCATGATATGTATCATATATATAACATCTCTCTAAGTCACATTCTATTTGTTAGATTAAAAATTATAAAGTTTTATTTCCACTAGATCTTATACACATATTGTGGTATGGAAAGGATATATACATTTTTGATGTATAATTATCATAATCTATGTAATGTCCATTAAAAATTTAAGGTATCATAGAATCAACATAATTATAATCATGAATAGGGGTTTGAAAGAGTTTTTAACACTCAATAGGTGTTCAAGTTACCCAAAATTACATCATGGTGTACATTTATGGACTATGTAAACAAATATGGGTGAGGTACACTCGGATTCTATAAATGTTCCCAAGATCTATAGAACTAGTGAGCATAGATGTACTTCTTCTTTGTATAAACGCTTATACCCACAAGTTTTCTTTTAATTTTAACTGTAATTTTTTCATAATCCATTATAGTGAGAGGAATATTGGTTAGAGACTAGAATTTGTGTCGATCACACTCTATTTGATTCAAACCTGTATTGTTTTGTGACATTTTATTATTTAAACATTTTGAATTGTTCCCTGTATATGAAATATACATGCTTAAGACTTGAAGACTTATCTTTTTTCAAATCCTTCCATTGTATATTTTGAACCGTTATACAACCATGTCTATATCACTTAGAAGTTTGATGTCTTTCTAGTAAGACAAGGTAAAATTGGTGCCTATAGTTGTACAATTTTTACCAAATAGAGGATCAAATTTATGGTTAAATATATTTATCTAATCAAATAGGATATCTATTTCGAAATGATTGTAAGGTCATAATGCATGGACCATGGGTAAAAGTGTATATTGTGTAAGGTCATAGTGATTTGAACAAACAAATCATACATTCATGGTTGTATATTTTTAACCATTTTAAGCCTTATGAATATGTTCATATATCAATGAAATATATAGTGGAAGATGTTCTATGTCTATAAATTTGGTCAAAATCAACCAGATATGAATGAGGAAATATGCTAGTATAATAACCCCAAAAGGGAAATACATACGTAGGATATGTTTAGAATTACCAAAAACATAACAATATGTACAACTACTCAAATTATGGTTTAAAGATATATAATCATTTAAAATAATTTCGAAAAAATTATGAGGTTGATGTAAATCATATCTTGATTTTATTTAAAAAAATGGTGAAATAAAAAGATATTGTTTTGGATATCCCATGACCACATTTGAATAACGATCATGTTATTATACAGTTAATAATTATATTGATGATAAAAACTAACCAAATTTCAATTATGTATTCTACTAGACTGTATTTAGGTGAATATGATATTAAATTATCTCTTACTTAAAAATAAAATGATTCATTTATTGGTTGTATACAGGTAAGATACATTGGGTATTTACCATCAAAAAATAGTAGGGTTTTAAGAATTATATGTACTCATTACCAATATCTATGTAAGGTTTGTGTTGATTGGAAAACACAACGTAAAATGTTTAATATTTTGGAAGAATATTTTTAAATTTTAGTTGTAATACACTAGTATTTAACTAATTAAAACTGGGTTTTTATGAGATATTAGTATAAAGAGTAATTGGATACATATTTCAGACTAGGTTTATGATATTTTGTTATATGTTACTGGATATCTTTAAATAAAAAAAATCATGAAATATGTAGTTCATAAAAGATAATATTTTATCCAAACATGGAATCTAGTATGTAAATACCTAATACATTTGATGATACCATGTTGTAGGAGGGGGTTTTGATTGTGATGGAGTTTTCTTTTTAGCTCAAAAAGATAGATTTGGAAATCACTATATATTATAGAATAACTATAATCAAGAATCATGTATTAATTATTAATATGAATCTGTTTAAATATTAATAATACATAAGGTAAATGAAATTATTATATCCTATTATCAGAATATTCATGGAAGACTGATGTAAATTGATAAGTGTCCACACACAAAAATGGTATGGGGATTATAAGAAGAATATATTTAGCGGTGGGTCTTTGAAAGGAGTGTTGTTTTTCACCAGATATCCTATAATAATAGGGATAAATACACACTTAATTTTTTATGAAAGAGTCTCTATATAAATTAGAATCATAAATAGTGAAATTTTGGAGAAAAAGGTGAGTGTATTTGTGAGAGAAGTAATAATAAAACTCAACATGAATGATGTTTCAGTAAAAGTATATAATAAGGGAATCGAAGTGGATGAAATATATAGCGTGAATTGGTAAATGTATTTTGAGAATCACTATATCTATATTAAAAATAGAATTGAATACATGCATATTTATAAATGGTGTCTCATTATTGATCAATGTCAAGTGAAGGAAAAAAATTGATACATCTTAATGTAGAGCTGTTAGAGAAAACGCAATGAAATATTTGGTGTTCCGGAGCACTATGACGGGTAGGAAGAAAAGGGATAATTAACTTAGTGTCTTTGAATATGATAAGAAATACAGTCAAAAATATTTATCCTATAATAATTGGAATCAATATACACACATATCTTATACGTGGTGTGTATTTTAAAACAAACCATAGGATTATGGATGGGGGTAGAAATACATTATGTCTCTTACATGGATTTGACTATCATGTAGGGAAATCCTAATATAAATGATAGAACACCAAAAGATGATTAAGGTCCACATAGTATGGACCATTATATTGTGTGGTGTAGTGTTTAGAGACAATTATGTTTTTCTATATAGTTTAAATTCATGCATGAAAGACCATGGCGACGTGGAGTTTAGGTTATTATGGAAATGAAATTTGTGTATTTATAAGGGGTAAAGAAAACTATTTATTTATATATATCATATTAGTACTCAAAAATAGATTTTTAAATAATAATCTTGTGAAAATATTTAGATAAATATCAAAGTAATTTAATTTGTATAAACATTTCTCATCAATTAATTCTCATTAGTAATTATGAATTTGAGGCTTTTCATCCTCATATAGTTGATCTCAAATAGAAATATGATATGAAGGTGATAGAAAATTTATGGGAGATACGTATTCTATGTTATATAGAAATGGATATGGGTACCCAAGAATAGTATCATAGGTCATGAAGTGATGCACCAGAACAGTGTAAACGAGCTTGTCCGGCCAAGAAATTTTTCTATGCTTACCATTTTCTAGATAATATTTGTATAAAGACTTATTGAATGAATTAATTTTTTCATTTCGATCTATATATTGAAGGATGGATGATTTAGGTTATTATTGTCCTGTAATATAGATTATTCATCTTGGAGACTGATAATTTTGTGTCGCCATTCATCTGGATTATATGGGGGCCATAATATAGTGTTTATAGTAAATTTTAATAATTGTATCATAACCTTTATCTATAATTTCATCACGTGTATTTCTTCAACCTATTGGGATTTGAATTTATATTAGTAAGAATGAATTCAAACTATCTAATTACAGATAGAGGGTATATAACTATGAAATCTATCCCCAATACAATGAATGTACTATAGTATGTGGTAGGGTAAATAAAGTTAAGAAATAATTAATGATGTTTATATGTATCTGACATGAATGGGACCACTTTTGAAATTCTAGGAAATCGTGCATCATTGATGGATTGATATATCCACATATATTAATTTGGAGGAAGATATTTCCACTGAAATAGTGAGAGTAATAAGTCCAAACATGAAACTCATATTTAATGGTGAGGGGCACTATCAATTCAGTATATTTAGAAACATTTCATCATAATTTCATTTGTAAAAGACGATTAATTATTTTGGAATATATAAAAGGTTAAAATATTATAACCATAATTTGATTTTGTGCCTCCTAGATATTTCCTATAACTCCCAAGAAATTTATGAAATATTTCTATTAAAATAAACTTGAGTTATTTGATTTCCTTCTTTACACCCAATTGAAATTTATATGAAGGATTATATAGTATTGATATAATATTATTTAATTAGATAGTTATTTCATAGTCATTGGATTTTTATGTATGAGCATGAATAAATAAATTAAAAACATTATTTTTAAAACATTTTTAAAATAAATTCATTTATTTTCAACAGGTTATAAATAAATGTAAAATATTTTCATGGTAAAGGGAATGTTTTTCTCAAAAATGGGTTTTATGCGAGTATGGTGTTTTCATCTAGATAAATTAAATTTATCTCTATTTATGAATAATTTTAATTAAATTATTTAATATTATGTTAAATCAAATTTTTTATCCTTAATATAATTTTTTTAAAATATATTCTATAAGAAAAAAGTTTATTTCATACAGAGAAATAGAGTTTACTAAAAATGGGGTTCACTTCATTTTGCACATTTATTTTTAAATTAATTTCTGCAATATAGATAAAATGATTTTGATGAATTAATTTACTTATTTCTAATCATAATTCCAAAATATATTAATGAGTTCCATTTAATTTTTGATCATTATTAATAGTAATAGACCTAAAAATTCATCAATATGGTAAATGTTAAAAGGGGTAATGAGGGATTAAACAAAAGATATAAGTGTTTAAATAACCTAAATACTTATCTAAATCAATTTGGTTATTTCTATTTGCACCATAAAATATTTTATCATTTTATTTAGGATTAATTTGTTTTACTTTCACTTGAATATGTCTTTATTATATTTCCACATTTTAATTATGAGTTCCATTCTCATAACATATAAAAGGGAATACCCTCAACTCTGTTTTTTACACCAATGAACCCTTTATCTTAACTAATATATACCTAAATACTATATGGATATTTTTATTCATGAAATTGAGGTATTTGTATTCCCAAAATACCTATCCAAAAATCCTAAATGTTCATTTAAATGATTTTTACATGATAATTTTGTATATATTCGGGATGATCTTTTTCATGTTCGTTTCTTCATAAACCTCCTCTGAAAGTCTTATTACAAAATTATCATTATGAAATAATTATTTTCAAAATACTGATATTCTTTTATGTGAGTGTTATATTAATTTTCTATCTCATTTCTATCCAATATAAAATGATAACTTCACTCGTGCATATGTATGGAGTACCTTCTCCATGAGGTGATGTGATTCATATTCATTTACTCTATACAGGATGGTCATAAGAATATATTAAATGATTATATATTATAAATATAATGTAGTTATTATTTTTAATTATTACTTATATTTTTGCTTTTTTTCATTTCCTTCCATCTAAATGTGAAAACAACACACATGCGAATGTGTGGGATACCACTTCTACACTGTGGTGCTATTCATTTTTCATCACTATTTCATATGAATGATTATAAAAGCCATTATAATGAATATATATGATACTTATTTCATGGTTATAAATATTTAGTTAATAAATCCATGATGAAGGTGAATTGAAGGAGTCCATTGAACTGAAACATGTAGGGAAAAGGGACACATTTTCACCTTAATGTTAATTTTAATAATGAATTGATTTTAAAAAGGTAAATGTGAATTATAATGGAATGATACATAGTCAATTTTTTATGAATATAGTTATTAAATAGATTTGTAATAAATATATATTTATTATATAATATATTTGAACATGTATGAATCAATATGGGTCTTTCGGTAAGGTTTTATATTATAAAATAATTTCATTCCCGGATTTTCACTGGTAAATTTTTAATAAGTGAAATTATATGGTTATTACCCTTCAAAACATATCTATTTTTTTCTCCTCAAGTTATTCATTAATGTTTTATAAAATTCTATCATTTTAATATATTTGGTACTTAAAATGATCATGAATGTTTTTCTAGGAAAAGGAAAACATATTTTCTCATTTGTTGACAAAAATTTTCTTCCATATCCATGTAATTAATAAACATTAAAGTAAATGATTAATTATACATAAATTTTTAATAAATATAAATTTTTATAAATTTTACATTGTTTAAAAATGATTAAAAATAATATTATCAAAAATTTTATGTATTAATAACTTCTTACCTCTTGCAAATTTGGAAAAAATGTTCTATTTAACATATACATCATGAATGAATCTGATTCCCATGACATTATTTGATCTGAAGTATCCATTGAATGTTTCATTGTATATTAAAAAATTAAATATTTTTATCAACATTATAGATATTTTTATTTTTTAAAATGTTCCAAAATAAACACATAATTCCACAATTAAAAATATTTCAAAATCCCTTCTAAAATTATTTTTCATCTATGCCAACATACATTAAGGAGTTGAATAATTTGTAGATGATATGATTATATGATACAATGTAATTTATTTATATGAATGGTTGATGATTACTATAATCTAAGGATGATTTTATAAAACCAATCTCATTCCCATGGGTTAATTAAAATTTGATGGAATAATTATAAAACTGGTTTCCATTCAATTGGTCATAGTTCAATGAAATGATGATTTTTTTCTCTTATAGTATACATTTATATGATTTTCATTATTATATGGTTGTTATCATAATAATATATCCCTTCAATGCATTGGATAAATATTTATATCTTATGAGATAATGAGGACTTGAATGGGGAGTTATCCTAGTTCAGATATGGGATATTTCCATTATGATAGTATGTGAAGGGAAGCTTGAGTAATGAAATGAAGGAATGGGGAGTGAGCCTGATCCACTATGAAATTATTGATACTGATACTTGATAATTTTAATTTTTTAATATTATTATGGTTTTATTGAAATCTTATATCTTATTTTTATGATATGTTCTCATGTATTATGATTAACTATTGATGATTTCATGCCCTCCTAACATTAAATTTTTTTTATAACAAATTCTTATTCCATAATTCATGATTAAATATATTTGATTGATTATTTATTTATTTCATAAGTTATAATATTTTTATCATACACATATTTTTATCATTTTTTCACATGTGATGACTGATTGTTATTTCCTATGTTTACCCAAACTAAGAATTTGATCCCACTATTTTGTTATGTTTTCTTTCCATATGTTGTGAAGAATGGTTTTATGTATTATATTTTTAAGAAGAGTACTATGGGTGAATAGATTTGTGGGAGATATTGGAAATATTCTTTTAAATATAATAATTATGTATCTAGTATCTAAATATAGAAAAAATTAAGGTTTTGGGTCATGTATTATTATTGAATGTATTGAATATTAGTCTAAAATGAAGTTATATTTTGTATGTAAAATATGGGATGCCTAAATTTTTATTAGGGTAGGGTTTGGTTATTTTTTAGGATTAGGATTAAATTAATTTGGATAAAACCTTGAGGATATTTCAATGAATAGGCTATGATCCATATATTTTGGAAATGTAGATATTTTGGGGTTTATTTGAAATGGAATCCATGTCTTGATACTAGAAATTGGATACTGATATAGAATAGATGAACATAATGGAAAACATCCTAATAGATATTGGATGACCACTAACATGGGATTAAGGAAATGTATAATGAGTGGTGATAAGACTATACACCTAGATATAAATCCTCTCTTTAAGAAGCTAGACGATGGTGGTTACTTGGTTGAAGTAGATCATGAGGCACTTCAACAATGTGTGTTTCATTGAAAATTCTCCATCATGGGCCATGTATCAGACTTGAATGGTGATCCACCATTGATTATAATATATTTAAAACCTATAATTGATCTCCGTTGGGGCATATCAAATTGAAAATTGGTTCCCATAGGCCACAGTTATTTTCACATTCTATTCAATTCTCAAAATAACCTTAACAGGGTATGTAAACTAGGTAACATATAACTTATGCTTGGTTTGCATTGGATTTTGGAATGGTAATTTTTATTTAATCATCACACTTATTGGAATAAAATGGCCCATATATGGCTTAGATTTCATGGATTAAATTGGAATTTTTTGCATCCTAAAATCCTAAATGACATTATTCCTTTTATGGGACTGCCCCTAGAAATTTACCAAATAACATGAAATCATAATTTGGGCCTCTTTTCGAGGTTAATGGTAGAGGTAAATCTTGTGGTCCCTATTCTTTATTCAATATGATTCAATGAAAAAGAATATAAAATAGAATTTAAGATATTATATGAATAAAGACACCATACTGTGGAATTTCAAAACTTGTTGGACATACCATGTTAAAATATCTGGTTATTAGGAAAAAAGTTGTCCAACCACTGGAGAAGGAATGGATAGAAATGAAGAATAATAAAAATGGTAATCCACCCATCACTGATATTCTAAAACCTTCAAAAAAAATAATGAGGTAATGGTGAAGAAGACTAATAAATCAATAAATACAATGAACACCTCAAATACGTCATATGATGATCTTGTAGAAGAGAAAAATACAATGTTCAACCCCTCCTTAAATAACTATAATAGATTGTTATGGAGGTATGTCAAAAATAGTAAGAATATGATTTTTGAAAGAATGAAATGGGTGAGGAATCCTCACACACCCATTGGTAATGTTATTTCTAACCCTTCTGACTTAGGTAAAACTCCATTGAAAACAATATATATTATGCCTGAAGGTAATAAAAAGGGAAATGATAATGGGAATAATGTAACTATACTAGTCAATATAGGAACATAATGCCATTAGGATTCCCCATCTTGTGGCCACATGCTTTAATCCTTGGGTCTGGGCCAGCAATCAGGTTCTACTACAATGGTTCTATCTGGTGGACCTCACATCCCATCTGACCCAGCAAGACCAATACTGAATATAGTATTTTCTCCTTCATACTCCTCTAAAGACTCTGGTGAAAAAAATGTGGTCATACTTCTTGTGTCTAATCATACTTCCATGAATGAATCGAACATAGTCATTGAAAACCCATACTGGGTTCAGACCTGGGAAGTAGTATGTTAAGTGGCTGCTTAGAGCATCCTTTCGGCATGGACAATACCCTTCCTATGGTATCAACACCTAAGCCTCTGGATGGTATAAAATCTGCCCTACCCCTGTACAGAACCCTAAATCTTAATGACTCGGGCATGTAGGAGAAAATGGATGGAACTTCAATTAATATATATTTTCAATAGATCAAGATGAAATTGGAGGTCACACCAACACTACCTATAGGTTATTTACATGGAAATGATCAATCCTTAGGTACCTCTAGACAGGAATTTTATGGTAAAACTATTTCAAGTATGAATTCCTTTCAGTTTTATAGTAAATGAAAAGATATTCATCAAACATTTGATTTTTGTTTTTTTCCTACGAATGTTTTGAATGCGAATACTCAATCCAATGACGACTATAATTCCAATAATAAAAGCACTATGGATTCCCCTGTGGAGGGTACCATTAAAAAAGAAAGTTCAAACAACCTACCAAATGTGTCAAAAGCTATCCAGAAAAGAACAAGAGCCCAAATACTACTAAGCATATCAAAATATCTTATTACCAAAAGGGTTTGGGAAACTCAAAAAAGGGAGTTATAACTCCAAATTTAGTTTCAAATGAAGATTATTTTTTTTGAACTATTAGTTTATTACAAAATCTGACACCCTTTTTATGTTAAAAAGAATGGTCAACACTCATTCCCCTATGTTATTTTCTATTATTGAATCTAAAATCACTTTCTATTCCAAGATACATCACTTTTGTCAACATGGGAACTCTTTTACCGGTGCAACAAAAAACTCTTCCATGGATGATTCTCTATGGATATTTTCGCACTATTCTATTCAGATTGTCAAATTTTTTAACATCTCAGAGAAAGCCTTCACATGTGATTTTATAGGGAACTTCTATTTATTTCCTTTGTTTATGTTGAGAATAGATTCCAAGATAGAAGGCCCCACTGGGGTGATCTTAATTATATAGGTACTATCATCAACACAACAATGTTAGTTTTTAGAGATTTCAATTCTATCCTTAAATCAAATGAGAAAATAGGTCCTTCACAAGCTACGATCCCCACGAGAGGATTCAAATATACTATTTAAGACAATATTATAATTGAAATAAATATTATGGGTTCCAAATACACTTTTTATAGGATGAATTAAAATATGATGTTTATATCAAAACTGGATAGATCCTTCACTTATGTTCCTTCATTAGATTTTTGGAACTCCATCACTAGAACCACGCTTCATATGCTCCACTTTGCGCACCATATTATTTTGGTCATTATCTCCATAGACATTGTAAAACATCCTCTTCCATTTAGATTTAATAATACTTGGTTCACTAACAATTAATTCACTAACACCATTAAAACCTTTTGGATTTCTAGGATGCATTATAATGATGACTTTTCTTGATCTATTAAACTAATCTATCAAAAAACAAAATCGTAAAGTATGAAGTATCTTGAATGCCAAAAAATTCAACAAGGACATCATCCTCCTTGATAATGAGCACAATAATCTCTGTAACCATAACAATACCATAGATTTAATCAAGGATCTAAATCACAAAATCAACACTACGATAAAGATCAATTCGTTTCTCATAATTAAGGGGAACATGAGGAAACAAACCTTCAATGTTTAATGGCATTCTGATTGTGATAGAAATACTAAGTTCTATAATTACCTACAAATAGAATTAAATTCGTATAGGCCTATTTAATCATTAAAAGATGGAGAAAAAATCATAGATAGTGAAGATGAAATTGCTAATCATATTATCTCTTACATGGAATATATCTTTAATGGCTCTGATAACAACAAGGAACTCTTACCTAATATCATTCTGATGGTATTAAATGATTAAGAAAGAATCATTCTTCTTAAAACTCCTATTTATCATGAAATTAAAAAATAATGACTTTAGATTAAATCTGGATTGTTCTCTTGGAAGTAGTGTTTTTAATAATGGTTTCTTATAGTACTATTGGGATATTATTGTATTTGATGTTTTCAAGCTTGTCAAAACATTTTTCTCCAATGGTGTTCTTCCTTATGGTCAAAATTCTCAATTCCTCTTCTTAATCCCAACCATTGACAATGATTCTGAGATTTAATAGTTTTGACCTATTTCTTTCATCAACACCCTTTATAAAATAATCCTAAAAATAATTTCCAATTTGCCTTCATCCTTCACTGACAAAATAGTGTCCTAGAATCAATTTGGGTTCATCAAGGGTAGATCCATCCAAAACTGCATTTTCATTCTTCACAGTGTTTTAACAATTTAAACAATGTCAATAGAGGAGGTAATATTTCCATTAAACCTGACATTAAAAAAATCTTTTGATACAATGGACTTGAGTTTTATTTTTAACGTACTTTAACATTTTGGTTTTACAAATGCCTTTATCACTACTATAATAAATTTTTTCAATTCGGCATCCATTTCCATTCCGATCAATGGTTACCCTAGATGATACATCAAATGCACTAATGGTGTAAGATAGGGGGACCCCCTCTCAACAATCTATTTTTTCATTGAGGAGGATTATCTTAGCATTTTTCTCACTTCTATTGTTGATCAAAACAAACTCATGCTCATTCTTGTGTCATGAAATTTGAATTCTCCCACTCACCTATTGTATGGTGATGATGTCATTTTTTTCATCAAGGTGATAAAATAAACATCTAAAACCTCAAAAATGAACTCCCTCATTATGAGGAGATATCTCGACAAGTGATTAGCTGGAACAGATCTTATATCTTCTATGCAAAATTTTTTCCCCCTAACAGAAAATGTAGCATTATAAGTGACTTAGTTATAAAGGAGATATCTATTCCTTTTAAATACCTAGGATTCCCCATCTTCTAGTTAAGACCCATATCTTCTCAGTACTCTGAAATTGATAATAAAATTATAAATCAACTCTCTTCTTGGATGGGAATGTATCATTCTATTGAAGGAAGAATCTGTATTGTTCAATATAATATTGTCTCTAAAATGGTTTACTTAATGATGGTCTACAAGTGGCATGATGGTCTTATTAAAAAAATAATTACTTCTATAAAAAAAATTGGACATGTAGAATGGTGTAAAAGAAACATGTCACCATTCCATAGTTACCTTGATGGAAACCCATTGATAAAGTATGCATTGGAATTAAAAATCATAAATTCATTAATAAGGCTATTCAAGAGAGGCACACTTGGGATCTACAGCATAATAAATATAATTCAACTATCTTCATTAAAAATAGATTTCTGGAAATCCTAATGAAAGGAAATACAACTTTTCTTGACTCCTCTCTATGGCCATCCTTAAATAATTTCTTTTCCTCCATTATGAATTATTCCAGGTTGTTAGTCTCTAGTGACTCATCATTAAAATTTTGGTTAGAAAACTGGACTGGAACACCATTAATCTCATGAATTGATCTTGAGCAAATTCCAGGGAACACCAATCTCTTTATAAGAGATTTCATATTCTACCAAAATTATCATCTTCCTAACACAATCATGAATGTCATTGATACATTTAATTTCTCTATCACTAATGACTTCTTAGTGTGGGAACCATCTCACAAAGGCATGATTATTTAAAAAACACATACAACCAATATTATTTTAACTCTAAATGTGATATTTTGTGGATAATTCTCTTTAAAAACCTTGTATAAAACCTCCAAGATTTACGATCATCTGGATACCTTCTCACAATTCAATCCCCACTGATGATCACCTTCAATTGTATGGTATTAAGCTCTTTTCTAAATTTTGTCTCTGCAACCAACACATAGAAGATTACCATTATCTCTTTATATCATGTGACATTGTTTCTACTCATTGGAATTATATTATCGACATTTTTTACTATAGTTTATTGACACATGATTCTCTGAAATATCAAATAAATAGATGAATAAATATGGATAACTCTGTGCAGAATAAGAATACATTCCATGCTGCTGTCATGGAGCATCACCATGTGATCTGGTATGATAAAAATATTCTTATAAATAATAAATTTTTATTATGTAATAGTACTGTGAGAATGTAGATTATCATTTCCATATGTGAAGCCACTTCCATCCAAAAGGGACACTGCAACAACACATAGACCAAATTTTTCATTATTTGACGACTCTGTATTGATGAAAATTAATGCCATCCTCACCACAATTTTGAAGTCATCTAGCACACCCCTCTCCCAGGTTAGGTTAATGTTAATGTGTATGGTGATTCCAAAGGAAATCTGGGCCCTATGGGTTGTGGTGAAATCTTTAGGAATCATGATTGTCAAATATGTGGATGCTTTTATGGTAGGTGTGGAATTTCCTATTCAATAGAAGCTTAAATTATGAGTATGATTCATGACGTTTCTTTTAAAAAACATCATGGTTAAAGGATAATTTGGATTGAGAGTGACACAAACACAATTATGCAACCAATTTGGAATTCTATGATACATCTTGTGTGGTTGATCACCACCCACTGGATAGGCTGCATCCACACTCTCCTCGACATCAACTACACTGTCCCTCATAATTAGAGGGAATATAACATGGTTGTTGGTTTACTTGAAAATTAAGAGATTAATAAAGATATTAACTAGATTGATTATCTTTCTCCTGATCTAACACCCTTTCATAAAAAAGTTTGTAATTTGTTTCTTTCTTTTAGACTTTTGTATCCTCCTTCATATAAATAAGTGTGCATTGGTTTTCTGACCACACACCACCTTCTTTAAAAAATGAGGAGGAATTATGTGAAAAATGAATGTGATGACCAATACAATGCCTATCCTCATGAGAAAAAAAAGTAAATGGTAGATGAGATAAGAAATCTTATTTCTATCCTCACCAAAAAAAATCTTATGATATTAATAGAAACAAGAATCAGTATTAACCTCTAATTGGACAAAGGATGGGGAAAATCACTTTTTATAATTTTAAATGGAAACCTAAACCTTCTTACAATGGTTCATCTTATCCAATTATTAATGATAAATGGATAAATTATATAAAAATTATTTTATTTTTTCACTAATATTTAGACCACTATGAGTTTATTTTTTTGTGTACGGTTTGAAAGGAAAAGGTCATCAATGGTGTCATCTAATCAATAATACAAGTAATTATGAGGATATTGACTAGAGGACATGTCGGTAGTGTAATAAATAATTTTTCATATATTATTTTCCATAAACTATTATCACTAATATGGATAAGTAATTTCTCAAACTAAAGAAAAGTCATGAGGAACCCATTAGTACTTTCAAGGAAAATTTCACTGGAATTTCATAGTATGCTTCTAGTTTTATCATGAATCACTAATGAAATTTTTAATTCTTTGTTATTTTCCTAAAACAAAATATAAAAATGGAATTTCATATAAGAGAAATTATTTTCTATGAATAAATAATTCTATCTGATATGATGATTCAATGTATATTTGAGAACTTTTTTGATCTCATGGTTTAGAGGAGAAAATAGAAAGATGTGATTTTGATGAATTTATAATAATTAAACACATGGAGGATGAAAAATGAATCTTCAACCATTTAATAAGTGTGGATGTGGGAACAAAAGAAACATAATTATAGTGTATAGTGAATTATTTATGTTTGTAAAATAATGTCACGAGGAAAAATAATGTCAATTTAATGTCAAGAGGCCAGCCAATGAAATGAATAGATAGAAGGACCAATCAAATTTTCATCCAAAACTCAAATACTATAATTATAGTGAGTAGGAAACTTATTCCTGTTATTACATGAATATGAGGGTAAATGAAAAAAATGGTGTTAATAACCTCTTAATGCAACATAATTGGAAGTATGGATCAATCAAAACAACTAAAGTGGTTCATCAGAAAAAAGTAGATTATAGTACACTAACCCCATTCTAAAACAAAATATGTCTTATTTTATATTGGATCAAACCACTATTTTATATTTGAATGATTTTATAATAATATAAAATCACCACTTAAATTATTATATGTTGAATTATCAATGAGAACTATTATTGGTAGGTTGATTATTTCAGAAGTATACATCTCATCTAAATAATAAATTGTTTTAAATATGCTTCATGAAAATATTGTGTTTTCCCTATAGTTGTATTTCATGTTATTTTCTGAATGAATTGGATTTCTTTAGATATACCCCCATATAAATTACTAATTATGGGATGTCATATTATATATTTTAAATCAACCTATTATCATATTTATTTGTGAGGATTAATATGAAATTCCAATTGAAATTAATTTTAGTGTATAGGTCTTATTACCTAATCATGAAAGACATTTATCAAAAATTGAATAAGAGAAATGCAACATTTATGATATTACTATTGTTTTGGAATATTATTTTTTATTTATTAAAGATAACCCTAATTTTCTTCCAAATCCTGATGTTGATTTTTGAGTTAAATCAAACCTAGCGCTACACTATTTTCAAAGGCTCCATATCAAATGTCCCTAATTTGGTCGCATGAACTGAAGAAGTATTAGTTAGGGAATCTTAATAAGGTATTAATTCACCCTTGTAACGCCCCGACCCCAGTTACCTAGAGTCGGTGCATTATTACATAACATTGGCATGATCACAAGAAAGATCAAATCTCGAAAGACCGATTGGTTTAGTAGCCTTAGAAACACTAGATATATTCATAAGTCTTACATTACATCATAAAATGAAAAACTACTACAACAACATATTGTCTCCATAATCCACACTCATATCCCCACATAATATCCCTACAGGTCATTCATAATTTACTTCTTCACTTCCTGGGAAAAATAAAACATAGAAAAGGGGTGAGATCAAATGCCCAGTAAGGATAAAAATATAGCGGAAACTTTCATAAATAAGAATAAACATTTAAGGCAATGTATAACTAAAACAAAAGCCTTTTAAACTTGAACTTTTAACATAGTATGGCATAAATAAAATGAAATAATGCCATTTACTTATTCACATGGTTATTCTACTAATCAAATAATCACATGCAAAATCAATAACCACTTTCATAATGATGGAATGCATAATGATGAACTTCAATTTCTTTTTCAAGGCCTCATCCCAAGACCTTGGGGCTAACTGTAACCGGAACCCATCCCGGAGTGCCTCTAATAACCAGACACTAACCCGGAGTGCCTCTAATAACAGGACACCAACCCGGAGTTCCTCTAATAACCGGAGACCAAACTGGAGGGCTTACTTTTACCAGTCCCTAACCTGGAGGGCTTACTTTTACCAGTCCCCAACCTGGAGGGCTTACTTTAACCAGTCCCCAACCTGGAACATACTTGTCCAACACATTCATATGAAGTAAAGGTTGAAATATAACATAAACATTCTTATTGGAACTAGCATACGAAATGTCAATAATTTACTCATAAACCATGAATGCTATATAAATGGCACATTCACAGTCAAACATATCACAAAACTTTATTACAATATGGAAGTTTTATATCATAATAAATCAACATCAAATAATCGTAAAATCCATCAAAGGATGTTGACATAGGTGAAATCAAAACACTTTTTAGAGAAATATCTCTTTCTATTTTTGAAATCATTTAAGAGCCATATAAAATAAAACATTTTATTTGAAAATATTCTTATAAGCTTGTAAGGAAATCTTTGAAGATTTTATAACGGCGGAAAATAACCGCACCCGCCGTATAAGTTAAAGAAAACATTCTTACCTTAATTCTGTTGAAAAGGTTAAAAAAGACCTTGTTTTGAAAACGATGGAAAGATTCCTTTATAAACCTCTTATAAAAATTCAAACAAGGGTATAAATGACTTTAACCCATATTCTTGTAAATAATAAATATGTTTTGAAATACATTTCGAAGAAACATGGATGTGGATGATAAAGAAATCCCAGTAGATTATTACGTATAAACAACCTCGGATAATAAAGAGATTGTGAAATAACCCTTACCTTGTACTTTTCCTTGGTTGGGGTAGGTTAACCTCCTGTATAATGGTGAAATAATTGTTATTAAATTATACAAGAATTATATATATTAATATGATATCATATATGATCTTTTAACATTGATTTGTTAATAATATCTTAGAATTATCGTCGTTTCGGGTGTTAACTTACTCATTTTCTTTTATATGTTTTGTTAAATAAGACATGTTTGTTGTATCTTATTCATATCCAGAATGATATCAAGTCCTTAAACATCATTTTTAAATCATCAAATGATAATTATACTTGAATGGATACGATGGAGAATGAATCTCATCGCGTTCGTGGAGACGGTAGTCCGTACGTACGCACGAGCGACAATATCATTCTTTTGATATTAAAATAATATATAAATGGATGGTATATCATATATAAAGAATCATTAACATGTTATATTTATTATTTACATGAGTTACATATCATTGTTATACCCATCCAAATAATAATATATTTAATAACAATTACACCACGACGTAGAGACGGTAAGCCGTACGTACGCACGTATGGTGACATGTTATTCAAAGGGTGGATAGAATACTGAATATGGTTGTACCATATTTATAATAACATCACATAATATGTGAGATACTGGAGTTATTATTTTAGAATGCTAAGAACAAAGAAAGAATAAGTGGAAGAAGAAAGGAACTTGAAAAGGGGTGGTGAAAACATTACCTCTTCTTCGGGTTCTTCCTTTTGATTTGATCAAAAGGGCTCCTTAGGTTGGCTTTATGATCAAACTAAGGCCTCTAGGTTGTAGTGAGGGAAGTGGGGAGAGTATTTGGGCATAGTTTGGCCGAACCAAAAGGCTTTTAAGGTGTGAAGAAAAGAGAAGGAGGAGTGCCCTTTTATAAGAGGGGTGAGGGGAACCTTTGGAAAAGCTAGAAATATTAGTTTATAATAAATTCTTATTCGGTTTCTAATGGCTCCAAAGTTGATTATTTAAATTTTAAGGTTGGGATGGGTCTAAAACAACTCAACCAATAGAATTTAGACAGTTTTGGGTACTTATATTAACCTTATCTTTAAGTATTAACTCTAAGTTAATTAGTTTCACTTTTACAATGTCTCTTTGTATTTTTATATAATATGGTTAATAAACTTACTATATACATCCAAGAGACCCCCAAGTGGTCCATTAATGATGAACCTATCATGATATAAGTCTCTTGGATGAACCATAGATTTTTAGGAATTTAATATCAATTAGTAATATAAAATTTGTTTTAAGAACTCTTTTATGTCAATTTTTACACTATTCAATAGTTGATTTGTTTGAAACTCATAACAGATTTATTACTTCGAAAAAAGTCAATTACATCAATCCTAATATATCATATTATCCTAGAAAATTAGTTTCATTCATTAAAAGTTTCATATTATATTTATTTTAGTATTTATAATATCATTTATTTTAATTTTTCACTATTATAGTAATTAATTTATCATCATTGTGTCATAAATAAATTAAATTATTTAATGTCTAAAAATTCTAAATAAAATACGATTATGTAGGAAATCGTTTTATCTTTCTAATGAATATTTATAATCTAAAATCCAACATATATAACCTTATGTAAATATTGGTTTTCTAAAAGATATATGCTTGTGTCATTTTTGTATTCATTTTAACTTAATTAAAATAAAGTGTCCTTATCACCTACAAGTGGCACCATGGGGTCCCAAAATCGACCCAAATATGCCTATAGTCGAACATGTATCAACCAATATAGCTAGGACACGTTTTAGGGTAATTTAGTATTATTATAATATTATTTTTTAACCCTTATTTACCGGATTTACCCTTAACCATGGTAAATAAAATATTTACCGCAGTAATTATTCAGAATGTCTAAAAATAAAAGTTACCTATTTACACAATTGGAACATTATGATTCCAAATATGGAATCCATTTTTCTAAATTCAAGACACAGAAGTGGCAGAAATTAATTTAAAATTAATTCCCGCTGTCAAAACAAAAAGCGTGTTTTTAAGAGATAATAACTATCAAAAGATAGACACTTGTTTATGTTCAGTTTAATTGTAAAATTATTTCCAATGACCAAAATTATATTAAATGGTAAAAATATATTCTAAATATACTTTAAAACCAATCAAATTCATAATTTATCACTATTAATTATTTTGATTAATAAAGTTGTTTTTAATTAAAATTTTGTAATTTTCACTATTCATCAAAATATTAAAGTTATCCGAAAAGTACCAAAATTTCACCTTAGGCTAAATTTGATATTCCGAATCCAAAAATGAAGTCCATTTTTAAATATAAAATATATATAATTTCAAAAAGTAGGTATTACTATTCATAACGGCTAGTTTGATTGGTTGTAGTGTGTGTTAGAACTCGAAGTTGCGTACAACACACGCTACTGTATTATTCAAAGGAAAGCGTACTGTGGAAGCTTGGGATGTTTCATTTTAAATTTTTGATGTCCCCATTTAGTCAAAAAGTTTAAAATATTGTATTTAAAAAGGGTTCACTATTAAAAGTTGATAAAAGTGCAATACTGAAAATGAATTTGTTCTTGCATTATATCTAAGAAACTCATAATATGGATTCTCAAATTATAAGGATTATATAAAGTATAAAATTTAGTTAATACTATTCATAACCTCTTTTGAATGGCTTTTTTTGTATGTCATGGTGTGATTGAACTCGGTGTTGCGTGTAGTGCAAGTTATTGAATTATTTTGAAGAAATAACATACTATGAAATCTTGGGGTGTTACATTCTCCCCTCCTTCAATAAATTGCGTCCTCGCAATTTGAAATTGTTCTTCGAAAATAAAAGGTTGAAAATGGAAAATATATTTGTGGGAAAACCCACATCGGAAATTGGGTTACTAAAATTTAGTCTTAATATGAGGAAAAGAGAAATGAAAGGGTCACCACCAAATTATGATATCGATTAGGAGAACATTGGTGGTAATTAGAGACATATAATTGGAGGAAAAACGTAAATATTTATAGGTAGTGATTGAGGTCATCAATCACAAACAAGTATAAAATTGAGGTCCTTAAACTCATCAATCTATGATGATTTGAAATACCATCGGTTGAACAACACATAGGGTATTGGGATAACACATTTTTGACGTTTCAAAATATCTTAGTTGAAATCCCACATCGAAAAATGAATTAATGAGGCCTCTATTTAAAACAAAGAGTGGAAAGTATGAAGATTACCGAAAATAACACATACTAGGGTTCCATGTAGGAAAATATGGATATGGAAGAGAAATCTAACCATCAATTATCTGATGGAGAGTGGTAGAGAACATGGCTATGAAAAGGCCAAAAATCCAAAAGCCATGAATTAGTGATGATTTAAGGTACCATCTAGGACAACATTTTTGTTCTAAATTCCTTTTATTAATGTTGAGGAATTTATTTATGAGATTGGATAAGATCCTAAGGAGATATACTTTATAATTAGAGTTTTATCCATTAATAAATTTCTACCACAAACTCATCTTTCACTCTAAAAGATAATAGAACGTAAAAAAAATTTCTATTTATACTATTCGTACAGGGTTCCAAAATAAATGAATTTATAATTCATCTACCATATCTTTTAAAAAAACTACATTATTTAATCCAGGACATCTCGTGGGCCAGTGGTAGGTGATACACCCTTGTCGCCCTTCGGTTGTGGGTTCAAGTCTTGCAACCTTGCCGGACGCGACGAGTTGCCGCCCGACCTCCGGGTTGCCCTTTTATGGCAATCCAAAATAATCCAAACTAGAACTATCCAAAATACTTCTGTCCAAACTCACAGTCCAACATTTATAAGGAAGGTAAACATAATGTAGATCCTTTTTACCCCGTAATAGCATATGAATACCTTCATCATGTATTCTTTTAATACACTGAAACATCCTGAATTACCATATTCCTTATTGATACATTCATTCTCCCTTATTCCATATAGAATGTTGGTTGTACTTCATCAATCCAAAAATGTTTTAAACTCCAACAATGATGGAATATAAAAATCAATAATCAATTCCAAGGAAGTCAAGAATATCAAATATAATTTTTCCAAAACAATCATGTATTATTCCAAAATCACAACCTCGGTATCAGAACTATATTATGGTTTATCATTCTCTCAACCATATATTTTCCAAAAATTTATCCTGCTAGTGAGTCACTTTTCTTTGTTCCACACAATCTCAAGTCCTTAATGAAATAGTACTGCAGTACAATCCTTATATACTCCATAATTATTATAACAAGTACATTGTTGATACAACACTCAATTGACATAATCAACATAAGAACTCTAATCATTTCTCTTCATCTGTGGTAGTATCATAACTTGATTATTATCCAACAGCATCATTTGCGGCATAGTCTGATGACTGGGACATAGGTTTGCGTAGTGTCCAATCTCCTTGCAAATGAAGCATTGTACATTTGAAACCATTTTCTTACCCTTGCAGTCACGTACTTTGTGCCCTTTTCCTCCACACTTATAACAAACTCCCATTCCTTTCAGGCAAGTTCCAGGGTGTTTCTTTCCACAGTTACCACATATGGGAAAATTATTCTTTTCCCTCTTCCCTTTATCCATCTTTCTCTCTTCCATCCTTTTCTTCTCTTGCTTCCCTTCAAAGCCATAGGACTCAGTAAACTCTTTACTTATCTTATCAACACATGATATTATTTCTTCATATGATGATAATACATGCGATAATATTTCTCTTGTAAATTCTGGCTTAAGACCATAAAATATATGATCCTTCTTTCTCTTTGTATCATGTGCATTTCTAGAGTTCTCATTCCTTCTACTGGGCGCCATTTCTAAACAATGGCATACATTAGAGTAGTTTATGAATAACAATACCTAATCCCAAACTTTTAAAACACATAACATAAATTAAATAGTTTATGGATATAATCCATAATCATAAAAATGTCTACTTTGAGGAAGTATATACTCATAAACCCTTCATAACGATTTGTAAGGAAAATGAGAGTTATCCTAAGCATATCCCCCGGGAGTGTCGTAACCAAGAGTGCAGCAAGGCCCGTTGTCGTGCACCAGTTCCCATTCGAGTCTAGCTTAAAGCGGTGTTTTCGTGTTTTACCCTTAGGTACATCTGTGCCAGAGCCGCCTCTACCTGCTCGTATCCAGACAGGGATGTATTGCTCAGAAAACTCAAAAAATCTCTACAATACCAAAATTCTAGGAAGTTCATATATACTAATCCTCAAATTTCATCTTAGGTCTACGTGCTCTAATCAGATTTTATCTAAATATATCTTCCAAGGTTTGTACTAAACTTCCTCTGATACCAACTGTAACGCCCGGACCCCAGTTACCTAGAGTCGGTGCATTATTACATAACATTGTCATTAACACAAAAATATCAAATCTCGAAAGACCGATTGGTTTAGTAGCCTTGGAAACACTAGATATATTCATAAGTCTTACATTACATCATAAAATGAAAAACTACTACAACAACATATTGTCTCCATAATCCACACTCATATCCCCACATAATATCCCTGCAGGTCATTCATAATTTACTTCTTCACTTCCTGGGAAAAATAAAACATAGAAAAGGGGTGAGCTCAAATTCCCAGTAAGGATAAAAATATAGCGGAAACTTTCATAAATAAGAATAAACATTTAAGGCAATGTATAACTAAAACAAAAGCCTTTTAAACTTGAACTTTTAACATAGTATGGCATAAATAAAATGAAATAATGCCATTTACTTATTCACATGGTTATTCTACTAATCGAATAATCACATGCAAAATCAATAACCACTTTCATAATGATGGAATGCATAATGATGAACTTAAATTTCTTTGTCAAGGCCTCATCCCAAGACCTTGGGGCTAACTGTAACCGGAACCCAACCCGGAGTGCCTCTAATAACGGGACACCAACCCGGAGTGCCTCTAATAACCGGACACCAACCCGGAGTTCCTCTAATAACCGGAGACCAAACCGGAGGGCTTACTTTTACCAGTCCCTAACCTGGAGGGCTTAATTTTACTATTCCCCAACCTGGAGGGCTTACTTTAACCAGTCCCCAACCTGGAACATACTTGTCCAACACATTCATATGAAGTAAAGGTTGAAATATAACATTAACATTCTTATTGGAACTAGCATACGAAATGTCAATAATTTACCCATAAACCATGAATGCTATATAAATGGCACATTCACAGTCAAACATTTCACAAAACTTTATTACAATATGGATGTTTTATATCATAATAAATCAACTTCAAGTAATCGTAAAATCCATCAAAGGATGTTGACATAGATGAACTCAAAACACTTTTTAGAGAAATATCTCTTTCTATTTTTGAAATCTTTTAAGAGCCATATAAAATAAAACATTTTCTTTGAAAATATTCTTATATGCTTGTAAGGAAATCTTTTAAGATTTTATAACGGCGGAAAATAACCGCACCCGCCGTATAAGTTAAAGAAAACATTCTTACCTTAATTCTGTCGAAAAGGTTAAAAAAGACCTTGTTTTGAAAACGACAGAAAGATTCCTTTATAACCCTCTTATAAAAAGACAAACAAGGGTATAAATGACTTTAACACATATTCTTGTAATTAATAGATATGTTTTGAAATACATTTCGAAGAAACATGGATGTGGATGATAAAGAAATCCCAGTAGATTATTACGTATAAACAACCTCGGATAATGAAGAGATTGTGAAATAACCCTTACCTTGTACTTTTCCATGGTTGGGGTAGGTTAACCTCCTGTATAATGGTGAAATAATTGTTATTAAATTATACAAGAATCATATATATTAATATGATATCATATATGATCTTTTAACATTGATTTGTTAATAATATCTTAGAATTATCGTCGTTTCGGGTGTTAACTTACTCATTTTATTTTATATGTTTTGTTACATAAGCCATGTTTGTTGTATCTTATTCATATCCAGAATGATATCAAGTACTTAAACATCATTTTTAAATCATCAAATGATAATTATACTTGAATGGATACGATGGAGAATGAATCTCATCGCGTTCGTGGAGACGGTAGTCAGTACGTACGCACGAGCGACAATATCATTCTTTTGATATTAAAATAATATATAAATGGATGTTATATCATATATACAGAATCATTAACATGTTATATTTATTATTTACATGAGTTACACATCATTATTATACCCATCCAAATAATAATATATTGAATAACAATTACACCACGACGTGGAGACGGTAAACCGTACGTACGCATGTATGGTGACATGCTATTCAAAGGGTGAATAGAATACTGAATATGGTTGTACCATATTTTTAATAACATAACAGCATATGTGAGATACTGGAGTTATTATTTTAGAATGGTAAGAACAAATAAAGAAGAAGTGGAAGAAGAAAGGAACTTGAAAAGGGGTGGTGAAAACATTACCTCTTCTTCGGGTTCTTCCTTTTGATTTGATCAAAAGGGCTCCTTAGGTTGGCTTTGTGATCAAACTAAGGCCTCTAGGTTGTAGTGAGGGAAGTTGGGAGATTATTTGGGCAGATTTTGGCCGAACCAAAAGGCTTTTAAGGAGTGAAGAAAAGAGAAGGAGGAGTGCCCTTTTATAAGAGGGGTGAGGGGCACCTTTGGAAAAGCTAGAAATATTAGTTTATAATAAAGTCTTATTCGGTTTCTAATGGCTCCAAAGTTTATTATTTAAAAGTTAAGGTGGGGATGGGTCAAAAACAACTCAACCAATAGAATTTAGACAGGTTTTGGTACTTATATTAACCTTATCTTTAAGTATTAACTCTATGTTAATTAGTTTCACTTTTACAATGTCTCTTTGTATTTTTATATAATATGGTTAATAAACTTACTATATACATCCAAGAGACCCCCAAGTGGTCCATTAATGATGAACCTATCATGATATAAGTCTCTTGGCCGAAACATAGATTTTTAGGAATTTAATATCAATTAATAATATAATATTTGTTTTAATAACTCTTTTATGTCAATTTTTACACTATTCAATAGTTGATTTTTTTGAAACTCATAACAGATTGATTACTTCGAAAAAAGTCAATTAAATCAATCCTAATATATCATATTATCCTAGAAAATTAGTTTAATTCATTAAAAGGTTCATATTATATTTATTTTGGTATTTATAATATCAATTATTTTAATTTTTCACTATTATAGTAATTAATTCATCATCATTGTGTCATAAATAGATTAAATTATTTAATGTCTAAAAATTATAAATAAAATATTATTATGTAGGAAATCTGTTTATCTTTCTAATGAATATTTATAATCTAAAATCCCACATATATAACATTATGTAAATATTGTTTTTCTAAAAGATATATGCTTGTGTCATTTTTGTATTCATTTTAACTTAATTAAAATAAAGTGTCCTTATCACCTACGAGTGGCACCATGGGGTCCCAAAATCGACCCAAAGATACCTATGGTCGAACATGTATCAACAAATAATGCTAGGACAGGTTTTAGGGTAATTAATATTATTATAATATTATTTTTTAACCCTTATTTACCGGATTTACCCTTAACCATGGTAAATAAAATATTTACCGCAGTAATTATTCAGAATGTCTAAAAATAAAAGTTACCTATTTACACAGTTTGAACATTCTGATTCCAAATATGGAATCCATTTTTCTAAATTCAAAACACAGAAGTGGCAGAAATTAATTTAAAATTAATTCCCGCTGTCAAAACAAAAAGCGTGTTTTTAAGAGATAATAACTATCAAAAGATTGACACTTATTTATGTTCAGTTTAATTGTAAAATTATGCCCAATGACCAAAATTATATTAAATGGTCAAAATATATTCTAAATATACTTTAAAACCACTCAAATTCATAATTTATCACTATTAATTATTTTGATTAAAAAAGTTGTTTTTAATTAAAATTTAGTAATTTTCACTATTCATCAAAATATTAAAGTTATCCGAAAAGTACCAAAATTTCACCTTAGGCTAAATTTGATATTCCGAATCCAAAAATGAAGTCCATTTTTAAATATAAAATATATATAATTTCAAAAAGTAGGTATTACTATTCATAATGGCTATTTTGATTGGTTGTAGTGTGTGTTAGAACTCGAAGTTGCGTACAACACACGCTACTGTATTATTCAAAGGAAAGTGTACCGTGGAAGCTTGGGATGTTTCATTTTAAATTTTTGATGTCCCCATTTAGTCAAAAAGTTTAAAATATTGTATTTAAAAAGGGTTCACTATTAAAAGTTGATAAAAGTGCAATACTGAAAATGAATTTGTTCTTGCATTATATCTAAGAAACTCATAATATGGATTCTCAAATTAAAAGGATTATATAATGTTTAAAAATTAGTTAATACTATTCATAACCTCTTTTGAATGGATTTTTTTTGTAAGTCATGGTGTGATTGAACTCGGTGTTGCGTGTAGTGCAAGTTATTGAATTATTTTTAAGAAATAACATACTATGAAATCATGGGGTGTTACAACCCTAGTGAATCACCATGGGGTGCACTTATTATTTTTCTCCAACAGTAAATATGGTTCAATGAATCTTCAGATTGATTATCAAGAACTTAATAATATCATATTCAAGAAGAAATATCCTCAACCCTTGTAGATTATTTTTTTGAATGATTAAGTAGAGTTACATATTTTTCAATATTATTATTCAATATTGATATTACCAATTAAGGGTTAAGAATGTAGATATACAAAATACCACAATTTATATGAGTTTTATTCATTATTAATTTATATTGATGCCATTTGGACTTACCAAATCCCATGTTGTCATTATGAATTTATCGAATAGTCTCTAGAGATTAACTCAATCAGTTTGTTACAACCTATATAGAAAATATTAATATATATTATATGAGATTATAATATCATGAAGTAAAATTGAGTATTATTTTAAAGATTATATGGAAGGATAATTTTTATGTCAAATTCTGTAAGTGGGAGTTTTAGCAATCGGAAGTATTATTCCCATGCCATATAATCTCAAGAGAGGGTATATCATTGAATCCTTCCATGATAGAAGTTATTTATAAATGATATAGGTCAATAATAGTGATCATGATTGTTTTTTTTCTTCTTATATATTTATACATCCTATTATATTTGATATATTTCTCACATAAATAAAATACAATAACTATATTGATATAGAGGGGAGAGTAGTTCCTTTTGACTGATGAATGGGAAGAAAATTTCAACCAACTAAAGAGAGGTTAGCTGTGCACCTGTACCCACACACCCATATTTTAGATAAGGGTTTATAATCTATGGTGATGAATTGAAGAAGGTAATGATATTCCTCCTCATGTAGATTGATATATATAAATACTATACATCATGACAATTGAAAATTAATGAGAAAAATTAGCCAACTTGGGATTTTAGTTGTATGATTTTTTAAAGTGGTAATAAGGATTCAATAGCTCTAAATTTAAATATGATATATATATATATAATGATATTAAAATATTTATGTATATATTAAAACAAAATTATCTGAATATTCACTAAATAATATGGTTATAGTTGATTAATGATTATGATTTCTCAAAACATTACCACCCTGGGACAACAAAAAGGTGTCTGAAGCTCTTATTCAGAAAGATCATATAGGTGTGTACATGATGGGGATTAAATTTATTCAATACCTATTGATTTTAATAATGTGGTTCAGGGAATATTGTAGAAAAGGTAAAATTCTATCCCAATCAAATGAGTGTTCAAATATACATCCATGTGAGGTTTAAAAAGGTATAGAATGATGATATGTAACTACAATAGAAAATGTGGCATGGTTTCTATTCCAATGATGATTTTTAATGGGATAATATGGTTCAAAAAAAATGAATGTGTCCTATATATACCATATTTGAAGAAATATATATTTTATAAAGCCCAAATTTCATCATTCTATATTCATCGAAGAATTATAATTATATATAGAGAACAAGAAATAGTATATATGGGCAGAAAATATGAAAGGGGATATTATGGATCATGAATTTAATTTTTTGGTATATTAGTATGATATGTACATGTGACATTTCTTTAAGGGGGTGTTACAACTAGTAAAAACCATAATGGAAATAGGGAATCTTCACCATGGATTCCATCTCTGGAATCCCCAAAACATCTAAAGGCTATTATTCTAATGGGGATCAATTTGATTCCTTAAAAATAAATACACATTTCATTTTAATTTCAGAATAGTTACCTCTAGATCATGTTACTATATATATGTTAATTAATTGGTAATGTTTCAAGGAGTACCAGATACTCTTGAATTTCGTCGAGATTCAATTTTTACATCCAAGTCCAAGATAAGTCCTAAAAATCAATGAAGACATTGTTAAATCTTATCAGTACTTATCATCATCTAATAGATGGTAAGTATAAGAGAACAATAAAAACCCATGAAGCATTGTTGAGTGTTATCTCTGGTTTGTTTCAAAATAAGAAAAATACAAAATAAGGGGGTGAATTGTGAACTTCAAAAACATTTATATTTTCTAATAATTTCTCTTGTAATGTAGAAAAAATTTCCATTTTTTCTTAATAATGAGTGAGAAACAAAAACAAATAACAAAACTATACAATATGATATATAGTGGTTCAGGGAACATAGATCAACTAATCCACTCCATTAACGATCGATTCCATGATATTTTGGATTTTACTATCATGTCCTCTTATTTTAAGACCATCAACAATAACTATGTGTAGGAATTTGACACCATAAAAGACATGACAAGTCCTGGTTCATGTAACATGAATAAAATATTTGTAGTTTAGTGCAACAAGATAAAACATAACTATATATTAGTGTGATAATCCAAGACTCAAATAAAAAATAGAGTTTGATTTCTTAGACAATAATTTTTAAACATCACATTATTCAGTAGAAACATACAGAGTTATTTAGATCATCAATATAGCATGATATCAACTAGTTCTTCAACATTTTTATTGTATTTATTCAAATTTTATTAAAAAATAGACATATGTTTGAAAATGTATGCCTCCAATTTGTATCTTTACCTAATGATTCATCATTCCTAGATAAGAAAATATAATAATAATGTATAATTGTAGTAATAGAAAATAGCAGTTGCATTGACTCGACAGATCAAAATTTGTATTCCTCTAGAGTATATCTCTATTGGAAATGAAACAAATTTATTATTTTTATATATCCTATCCTACATTGGAATATTAATATCTATGTTTTTTTATATATTTTTATAAATAGTTTCTCAATATTTATACAACAAGTCAAAAACTCTAGGAAAACCCACCTCTAGAAATATCATACAACAAATTGTGAATATTTGTTTTCAAAAAACTTCAAGAGAGATGTATCTTCTTTTATGAATAGTAATGATTTAATACATTGAATATGAGCCATTAAAATAATCATAATGAGCCTTTTAATCAATTGAATGATATCCTGGAATATATGTTTACTTCCACCAAGATCATTGTGTAAATATAAGATAACATATCGGATTTAAAAAACCATTATTGAATAGCCAAAGAAAGGATTACTTCATGCGACGAAAAATCACAAAACATATAATTGATAACATATGATTGATTAAAAATGTATGCTTTATGTACCATAATTTTGATTCCAAAAACTTATTATTGATTCCTAATGTAGTGTTCAGTAATCATACATTCTATTCCTTCAAACATCGGGTTCCATACTAACATAAGGATGATGAACCATACTTGCATGCCAACATAGGGTATATGATTCTTCCACACAGTACCAAATGTAGGGATCCTTCATTACAATATATTGTCAACATAGGGTATGAAACATATTTTGTTAATTTGTTGAAATGTGTCTAGAACACTTAATCATAAAAATCATGGATCATTGTCCAGTATTTTTTTCTAGACTAAATATTTCATTTAATATTAATTTCCAAAAATATAAATTTAAATAACACTAATAAGATACATGAAATTAGTTTTTTGAGAATAAAAACCAAAATGAAATTACTGGAATTATTGTATTAACAAATTCTCAAAAAACACCCCACATTGATGATCACAAAACCAATAAAATAAAAAATAGAATTGAATTTTTTTTGAAAACATTAAAATAAATTAATCTAACTTTTCATTTTATAATATTTCTTCCAAAAAATAAAATTATAACCCTTTATAATGATTAAAACGTAGTAAATGGGAATTAATTATTAATTGAGATACACTTAAAAACTAGAGACAAAGAGTAGAAACATTTCCCCTTAGGATCCCGTTGTTTAAATTTTATTTTTCATAAAAATTTTCCCCTATGAAATAGATATTAAGAATAAATATGTTCTTATAACATTAAAATAATGGTTATATCATTAAACTTCCCCACATTAAAACACAAAACCCATATCATAAAATTAAAATATAACATACAAATCTTCTCCACAAATTGTGACATCAAAAAGTTAAGAGTATTAAAATTAACCAACCCTAAATTTATTCATTCAATAAAAATAAATAAATATTAAAAATGTAAAAATATATAAACTCTTAATAAATAAAATGATTATTTTTTTAAAACACTATCTGAATCATAGAATACTTGATTATTCAATGAATTTTTTTATAATTAAAAGAAAGAAATTATGTTGATACCTGTGTAATAATAAAATGTTAGAAAAATTATTAAGAAATATTATATAACTATTTTCACTGAATGATAAAATAAAAAATATATTTTTAATGAAATTTTAAAATAAGATATAATAGATATAAGATATAATGTTTGTATGAATTTTCCAAAATTTTAACTATTTACATTAAGTTAGCTAATGATCTTGATAGTTCTTCTTATCTGTTTTGAACATATATTGTTCTTTGAGAACTAGAATACTAACATTGTTCCAAAAAAAATAACTTCATTTAAATAAGATAAATATTTGTAACAACTACATTCTATGAAACTCTATTTGATATAGAATTTCTGACAATAAATATTCAAGGTTAATTTTTCATATCAAACTGTTTCTCATATTTTGATATATCTTTTACAAAAAATGAAATAGAACTTTTGAAAAAGTTTTTGTCTATTGATCATCATATCAAGTAATAAACACATTTAGCATTACATATAGATTTACAATTTATAAATTTAAATAGATATCTCTAAATAGATTTCTATTATAATATAAGTGAAATTAAAATACTTCAATTTATGTTGAACCGCGATCTTATTTATTTCATTTAGTGTTGTTTTTATAAAAAACATAAAAATATGAAAATGATATTACTTTTAGTGGGATAAAAATATTTCATTTTTTCCGTTAATGAGAAATATTTCCTTCTGAACCTGAATTTCATGACCTCAACATTCTCTATGAATAGTTTTCAGTAGTAATTTGAACAAGATATTTCAGTGAAAAAACAGAAGAAGAACAATATAAAATAGTTTAATACGAAGATTAAACGCTTCTTTCTGATATAATACAGACAACATGTCATTTTTTTCTAAAAATATAGAACAATCATTTAAATTTTTTAATTTTGACCAACAAATTATGTAAGAATAGTTTCTCAGGTTACTTAAAATAATTTTATTTTATGATCATCAAATCAAAAAACAATTTAAACTATTTTTTAAAATACAATTCAAACTGTAAAAATTAATTGTATTTATAGAAATAGTAAAAATATTTTTATGAATGTTTTTTTAAATAAGGTAAATGATTTATTTTAAAGATAAATGAATATTTTTTATCATATATTAAATAATATCACTATTTCTACGAGAAAAAAATGTTATTAAACTATAATAATATTAATATAAAGATTAAAATAATTCATAATTCAATGTTTATAGAATTGGTGTATTTTTTATAATAATATACTTGAAAGTTTTTCACCCCTTTGGTGGAGACATTCATGAATCCATTTATCACCCACACAGTGATTTAATGATAAATATTATAGGTGTAATCCTACAAAATATCAATGAATTTTCCTTTTTGTACTCATATGATTTCGGTTCTAGCTGTGTTAGTAATTAAATTCTTAGGTAACCAAACTTGTTTAATTTTAGTAGTAAATATATTATTCATGTTATATAATTATCTTTATACCAAAAAAGTTATCACATTACATTTGTGGTTTTCAAAAATATAAATGATTTTCATATTTACCATTAATACCATAGTAAAAAAATAATTGTAGGAAAGGTTTATTATTTCAATTAGATATAAAATAGTTCTTACATAGATTATTTCCTTCACCATAACTTCATATTCCAAATTTTGTTTTTGGAATTTATTTCCCAAGGATTTGATTTAAATAATTTTCCAATTTTTTTAGCATACTAAATTATTGTTTTAGAGTATCAAATTTATCCATTAATAAATTAATATTATTTTCATTCAAATCACAAAAAATATTAGATGTTTTTGATCATAAATAAAAAAATTTCTTTAGAAAACTCTCATTATCATTTGAATTAGAAGCATAATATTTTCTATGTTTTTTATAAGCATTATTTAAGGATTCAATTTTTTCTTGAAGCAATGACAATATTAATCATTTTTATCTTGAGAAATAAATCTAAAAATTCCGAGTAATATGATTTTACCTCATTATGATGATTTGTATAAAATATATTTACATTTTTAATTTCAATCTCAACCTCTAAGTGTTTATTGGATTCATCACATGAATCCAAATGATTATAATATTAAAATTCATCCATAGAAACATTGAGTGTTGTATTTTCATATTTGGTAAAAATATGATTTTTAGTTTCATCTTGAATATAAACTTCAAACATCTTAATCAATACCTTTAACACACAATTTGTTTATGAAACTCATGTTCCAAAGGACAGAAAATCATTTAGAATTTCTGTCAATTTATCACTTCATTCATAAGGAACAATGATTGAATGACACGTAAAATATGTAGTATAACATTGTGAAACCTAATAAAATTCACCGTGACCAAGTCCACATGTAATTGTATTCATCACTTTTTAATTAATATCATATTCTATATCCTTCACATCATCAAACTATTCTGGTTCACTAGGGATTTCATAATGTTTGATATTCTTCATATAACCATTGAAATCAAGACTCTCAAAATAGATATCCATGGTATCATTCCATCATCCTTAATTATCTTCATTAAAATAAAGTGCTTAGATCATCGATATACCTTCTACATGATCTATAACAAGATGTATTCATTTGAATTATCAACACAAAATTTTAGAGATATTAAAATATTCTTGAGTCCTTATAAAAGAGTTTAAACTTTTAATGATCCATGATATAATCAAAATATACAAAAATAAATCACAATTCATTCGTCAAATCAATTTTCATGAAGCTTACCTGAAGACCCTTTCTATTTCATACAACTTTTTTTGGTATGGATGGTTTAAAATTCAGAAAAAAACACAAGAGAGTGGTGAATTGTGCCTTAAATTTTTTTATAGTTTTTTAACACCTCTCTTGTTATATATCAAACCTTTCATTCATTATTTAAGATTAATCAATAGTTGAAATAAATATAGGGAATGAACACAATGAGATATAGTTATTAAGGGAACAATTATCCCATTTTCCACTCCATTGACACTCAACTCCATGAGCTTGGTGATTTTACTACTATTATAAATTATCTTTATACCTTCAAACAACCACTGAACTAAGGTAGTTGAAACATTAAATGTCTTTACAAATCCTTTTGGTTATTCCACTGGAAAATAAATATCCATATATTTGTACAAAAAGCTGACACTTAGCCACAAATGGGTTTAAGTAGTAGATACTCAAAAAATTAAATAGTGTTTTATTCATTTTATGGAATATGAAAAACATCCAAGATGGAAGAAGCAATTGAAAATTGTATTATGATCTTTAATAGAGCATGAAAATACGCAGATCTTCAATTTTTTCATAAGATTTCATCAAATAGAAGAAAATAAAACACAAGGAAGATGTTTAATCATGTATCTATCCAAAGTGTATCATCTAAAAATTATTTTCCATTCATTTATAGAATACTTAAAAATAATGTGTTATACAGGTGACTGTAAATAGAAGAAGTTGTGAGTTAAAAGATCCAAACATGTATGTATTCAATGTTTGGCTGAAAAGGTAATGAAGTATTTTTGTATTTTTACATCTATTGTACTATATATGAAGTTGTGTGCCTATGAATTTTATATATTTTATAATTAAGAGTGTCTTGATATTTTTATAGTGTGTCCAATTACCCCAAATCAAACTAGCTCTAAAAAACAGAATAAATCCTTATTATTATAATTAAAAATAATTTAATAGATTTGTTATTGTCCCAAACCAATGAATATTGATCCTGAATCTGACAACCAAGATGATCCATGGGAAGACTCGACGGGTTTTTTCGATCATCATGGGATGGAAACTATTTTGGATAATCAACATAGTAACCAAAGGGAATGATTTATCCCAATATACGTAAATAAAACTAATAGAGGAAACAAAATAGAGCATATAAATATATATAAATAATCTAATCTGAACATATTTTTATAACAAATATATAAAATACATCAATTATACAAAAAAACTCAACTAAACCTAACAATACAATAACTCCATGTGTCCCCAAGGTACACTCTATAACACTAAGACCAACTGTCACTCCTGGAAAAAAAGGCCAAGTTCGGACCTACACCAAATGCTAAAAATAAGAAGAAATAATATGTGTGAGCATTAAAACAAAGTAACCCTACTCGACCAAGAATACTAAAAAAATCAAATCCCTTAAATAAAGAAACATCTACTTAAAATATGAAATATAATATAAAAAATTAATCTCTATACACATTTCCAACTTGAAATCAAAACATGGTCTATTTCCATTTTTTCATGTACAACCACATTCTTCCCATTGAGGGAACCACTATAATCTCTATGATAAGGGTTGATGTTTTCATTTAAAAAATAAAATAATGGTATAGTGAGTAAAATGTTCTCCAAAAAATTTTCCATAAACCTTTGAAAGACAACGCACATATTTTTTCCATGAAGAACACCAGGAAAGTATGTCATAGAAAAGATCACATAATAAGGTAAATATAAATAATCACATAATTAAACACAAATAATTGTATATATTAGTCATCAATTATATACAACTATGTTCTGATAAACATGGGATAACATAGGTTCTCATGATTAATACAGAATATAATAATACATGTTGACTCATCATATAGATCATACCTCACTCGATGAAATTAATAATGCACACACACACACTAATCCACACCCTACCTGGTACTAACCGTGGGAAAATATCTCATAGAAATAAAACTAAATATATCCCCAAACAATGGGACACTATGAGAGTGTAATTTATATGTTATTGAAACAATTATTCTCAGAATATTCGCTCAATATTCCAGGTTATTATGTCAAGATATAATACAGTGTGATCAAACTGATTCCAACCGAGCATCCAATCACGTGAACATATATAATAATAGCTCACATAATAAGAATTACTTCCACTCAGTCTAAGGATAAATCTCATTCCGTAAAACTATTAAAACTAAAGGGAGTCTGCATTAAGGATCTACCCATTCTGGTAATAGAAAATGGGTAATGAGGATTACAGAAAAATGATGTCCTTCCCTTTCAATATGACTAAGGAACAACGATTTTCAATGGAAGTTTCACAATAAACATTTGAATAAACTTTACAAAAGTTCCAAACTGGCCTCAAACTGACATCAAGAAACCATTATTTTTTAAGGAACCAAATCTACTCTTTCATAATTTAGGAAATTCACAATATTCAATTTCACATTTATTTCAAAGAAAATTGATTTGGACACTCACATCACAATTTCAATCCAAAAAACATTTCATCAAAATGAAAAATAGTCCATGCACCTCCATCACATACCAATCCATTTTTAAATACAAAATTCACAATTATTCTAAATCCAAAACCACCTAGGGAAGACATTAAAGAAACGCAGATTATCATTTCATGTAGCACAATTATTTTTATAACGTGAATCCTTGTTTTAATTATTATATAACACTCAAAAATTCCAAATATTCATTTCATTCAATACTTTCAGTGAATTATATAATAAAACAATTATATATATCACAAAATAAAGATGACATCAGCACTTTTCATAAAAAAAAATATTCTAAAGGTCATACGTAAATATTTAACATATAAGGAATGTGAGAAAATCGTGAAATGATTGATTATTAAAATTAAATAATAGAGAAATGGAAAAATTACCTCAATATTATGGTTTTTCGACAATGCACATAGGAAACAACATTTTAATGTTAGAAGCCCCAAGAATAATCATGTGGAACCCCAAACACACCAAACCACCAACATAAATCAATGGAATCATAAAACCTTTGTATACATGACCATAGGATAAGAATAAATCGAAATAAAATACATGCATAATGAAGAGGGGGAACAGAAGAGGAGATGACCTTGAGAAATATACACCCAAACTTGAAGAAATCCCATAGAACCACACTAGGGAAAACGGAGGAAGATTTGAGAATATGGTAGGAAAATCCCTAGGGGTATTGGAAACATATGAAGTGATAAATGGGAAAATTGGGACTAATATACCAAGAGGGAAAATATATATATTTTCAATTTTAAATGACATTTCTTACTCACATGGTATTACCACACTGTTTATCAAACTATGCACCAACTCTATGCATACTACTATATAAGTAACCACCTCACACATTATGACTTCAGGATTTCCCAAACCAATCCCCAAACATCAAATATTCCACTACCCAATTCTAAAACCATATATCAAACATTTTTTATAGTTTCCTTAACTGGGTGAAGGACATGCACCACATTCCATAGACCATACCAAGGCTACATAGTTTCCTGGGCTGAGACCTATGGTTTTCTCAAATGGTGTGCTAACCATTAACTCCCTTCTAGAATGCACAAAAAATCAAAATTTATAAAATAATATACTAGATTAATATACATAGTAACCTCAAAAAAAAATTAAAAACAAGTGAAATTATAAAAATTCTATCTTATCACACCTGAAACTCGAGAACAAATCCAAGATAGAAAAATGGACTAAAACAAGGGAAGAAAATAATAACTCAGTTGTGACATTTCTCCCCATCCTAAATCATTTCTCCCTCATAAATACATAACATTTTTCATCTGATCAATCAAATAAAATATTTCCACAAACAAATGATCTAACATCTTAGATCAAGAACACCTCAAAAACCACAAAATGAAACTAAAACCTCATTATTGAAACGATACAACGAACCCAAACAACTTCATAAAAATGAAAGAAGATCGAACCCCATTTTTTCAAAAGATCATTGTTCCCCCAAAATATTAGAACTCAAAAATTGATACCATCATATTAAACCTTAGAGTTCTATTCCAACATTGGTAACTACACTAGATTATCAACTTCGGAGGCTGAAAAAGACTCTCCACAATAAGAAATTAACTAAAACCAATCAAAACTAGAAAAACCACAACGAGACCCACAGTGGGGCTCCCAACCACATAGGAACTTTCTAACATGGAAAATCCAACAAAAACAAAATTGAAACATTCCTCATGGATACAAAAAGGTCTCTCACACCCCTAGGATTCTTAACTACGTGTCAGCTTCACTTTGTAGCATTTGGCTAGATCCCAAAGGATTGGATCATCTATATCATCATAGTCTAGAGATATGAATACATGATAAAACTCCTTCCTTCCACAAAAATACGTAATTGGTCGATACATGATCAACCATTCCAACTTCAGATAAAAAAACCAAAAGGGGACACACAACAGAAGTCCCTTACACCCATAAGGGAAAGAATATATATCTTCTAAATGAAAAAAAAACCTCCATTAAAAAAATCCCAGAAGACCCACCACATCCAATTTTACAAATTAAAGAGACTAAAACACCGTATAACACCATCGAGAAACAACCATTACTAAAAGGAATCATGCAAAGAATAATATTTCAAATAGAGTCGAAAAAAACTCTACTCCCAAAAACTATATCCTTGTCACCTTTAGGAAAAATCCATAATGAACCACTGTAAGTGATCTATGAATCGATAACCAAGAGAGGTATTTAGATTAATAGGAAACTATAGATTCTTATGATCATGATTTCAATTATGATGAAACTCCGTGATCTTGTGGTTAGGAGAAGTTGATGAGAGTTGTTGAGGTCATTTCACCCGACAAACAAAACCTATATATTTGGGTCGCATTCTAAGTTCCTTATTAGAAATACCCTCAACGATTCTAGGTGTTGAAGGAGGGAATAATACAGAAAACAAACTTATTAACACACCTTAAACATTAATTTATTTCCTTACCATGGTATAAAAAAAGTTCATACAAAACTCTGACACCTTTAACTAGAGATCAGAAAAAAATCACATACTCCAAATGTCCATCCATTAATGAATATTCGGCAGACCACTATATAGTGTGAGGAAAATTCCAAAAAATGATGTATGTACTCCAACACCAATCCATCACCTATCTATAAAAAATTCATCTCGATGCATTTTCTTAAGATAACTTCCTTAGAGGAAAACTAATGGTTGTTTGAAGCCTTAAAGAACATCCAGGTGATATCTTCTCAAGGTCTGTTTCAAGAGACAAACTTCTAGAACTATCAGGGTGTTCCTCTTATTGTGATGGTAAAAAAATTAACCTTTAATTACTCAGGAAACTCAATAGGGATGATTTTACTTTTGATCTTCTGCATCCACTCTCCCACATTGAGATGACATTCTCGACCATAAAATAGAGATGGGTTTGTCTTCTAAAACATAAGAATAAAACCCTTAGTTTTATCAACTAGATGACCAAACATCGCCCACCAACTCATGTAAACACATAGAGTATCCATAAAATCATTATGGGTGAGAACACTAACCGACATGAAAACCAATCGCTCAATCAAAATCAGCTAATCAACAAGAGATCTCAAACAGAATTCACCACATAAACAGTATTCCCAAAACATATAAAAACATGATAGGCAACCACTATGAATAAGAACATCACAATTTTCATCTTAAAAAACATTTTTTTGGAAAACCAACATGGTGATATTTACACTCTACAATGGTATTCCATGTATCCTGACACGTGCACATTCTCGTTCAACCCCAATCACTGATCAACTCATGCCAATCTGTCGACACATCTACCCATGTATCCACACATATCATGCATGCGACCACCCACCAAAATTTAAATGGTCATAATGTAACCTTAAAATATTCTAAAATAAACAATCCACCAATTTTTTCACACCTTCAATCCACTTTCAATTTGAGGTTTCATATATCATTTCAAAATACCAATAACCATTCAATAAAAATATATATTCAAATTCCAAACATAAAACCAATTATAAATATATCTCCCATTAGTTTTATTCAATGTATTTTTACAAGATCAAGAAAATCCCATTCCATCAAAATTAATTTGACTACAACTCCTTCCTTATCTTTTAAAATAAAATTCCAAAACCTCTTTGAAAAAAATTTATATTTTTAGAACAAAAAATTCAATAAACATATTATTTTTATTATTAAAATCCAATTTTCAAAATCATTCATAAAAATTAATTTTACAAATTCCATTTAAAATATTTTCTAAACAATACCATTATCGCTAAACAATGATTTTTATAATTAAAAAACACGAGTTTTGAAAAAAAACTCAATATCTAGGAAGATCCAGAGTAACACACATGGGAAAACTAGTGGTGATGAGTGACACTGTAATATAGTTGGTGGACATATGAAAAACACACCACCATCATAGAGACTCTCTATAGTAGTGTCCATGCTCTACATGGCTTTCCATAACTTGCGATCCCACTAATACCTTCATCCTAATTCCCATTTTGTATCCCAAACATAATAAAAATCACATGAATATATGAAATGAAACAAATCGGCATACAAAGTAAACTAAAGGTTTGGTCTTCAATGTTTTATCCAGACACTATTCTTGACTTGAACCCTGATATATGATGGTCATACTCCATTTACATTAACATCCCATAAAAATAACATTGAACACTAGGTACCCTAAAAAACCAACCTTCCCTTAGATACCATTTCTTCATGAACCAACCAAGGATGACCCCATGTGGGTCAGCTTGAATGATCCATGGAAAGGCCCGAAGTACATTTCATATCCTCATAGGATGTAAACTAGATTTAGGCATTAAAAATTTAACCAATGGGAATGATTTTTCCAAATATAAATAGAAAAACTAATCAGTAGAAACAAAATAGATCATCCCAATATATATAAATGATTCGAACTGAACATCAATTTACAATAGAAAGTAATAATGAAGCAACTACACAACCAAAATCAACTATACATGACAACACAATATCTCTATGAGACCTTGACGGCCACTCTCTATCCCCTAGACCAACCATCAACCATAATTATCACATCCGTGCTTGTAAATACACAACAATCTAGAAACAATATGAAATTATAGGCATGAGCATGAAAACTCAATTGGCATGATCTAACAAGTCTCTTCCCAATATCACTTATGTTAAATAATGAAAACAATTTTTGGGTTGAAATACAATATAAAAAGGTAATATTTCTACAATTTTAAACTTTAAAATCAAATCAGATTCCATTACCCCTTTTGCATCTAAACCACATTATATATCAAGAGAGGACAATTAGAATCTCCATTAGAAAAAAATATGTTTTCATTTAAAAATTTCGAAGAGAATCTATGGAAAGAGTTTCCATTACATTTTCCATAAAACGTTGAAAACCAACACACTGCTTTTATCAAACAATAACACAATGAATGTAAGTCATAAAATTATCACATAATAAGGGAAATAAAAATACGTAAAAAATTATAACCAACTAACAATATATCTCAAACATTCACGGTAGAAAACCATGTTCCAATAGACATGGGAGAACTTAGGAACTCGTGAATAATCTTGAACATACTAAAACATGGCGAATCATCATAAAAAGAATTCCTCACTTGATGAAATCAATAATTCCCGCACACGAGAAACCACACCTTACCTTGTACTAACCGTGCGGAACTATCCCATGGAAATAAAATTCAATAAGTCCCCTTACTACAGTCCACTATCTTGAGTGTAATTTCTAATCTGGTGTAGTAATTTTTCTTAGAAAATTCACTCTCTTTGTCAGGTTCCAGGGAATGATGTAAAATGGGGTGAGCCAACCAATTTCATTCAATCCACCAATTAAGTTCACATAAATAATAATAATTCAATCAAAGGCATCACCCCAATTCATTCCAATGATCAATCTCTTACCATAAAACTAATAGATCTAAAAGGAGTGAACAATGATGATCTACCCCTTCTTATCAAAGTAATTGGGTCACTAGGATTCCATAGTATGTACTTCCCACCCCATAAATATAAACAATTATGGAATATATTCCACAATGTATTTTTATAATAATAATTTTTACAAATTTCACAAAAGTGGAAAACAGGCCTCAAACGCACTTCGAGAAACCATTCATTTCCATGGAACCTTATTTACCTTTTCATATAGGTGAAAACACACCATTTTCCATTTCAAAAAAATGGAATAAAATTCCATTTAAATAATCACATCACATTTTCAATCCAAATTAATTTCTATAAAAATTATTATAAGCCACACACCACTATCACATACCAAACCATTTTTAAATGACATATACACACTTCTTTTAAATCTTAAACCACTTGGGGATCCCATTAAATAAACCCAAGTCAACATTTCACAAATCAAAATAATATTTTCAAATCCAAATCATGCCTTTCACCTAACATAATACTCAAAAAAGATAAATTTTTATTTCATCGAACAATTGGTATTCATTATTTAATAGAACAATGATACATATCACAAAATAATAAGAGTATGTCCACTTTACACACAAAAATAATATTATGACGATCATGAATAAATATTTAGAATATATGGAAGTTGAATAAATAATTTAACCGATTATTTGTAAATATAATTGAAATTGAAGAGGGAAAGAAACCCAGAATTATGGTGGTTTAATAGTTATTAAGGTTCTATGATTGTAGAAAAACCAAGATGAACCCTAAACACACAAAAACCCCAACATAAATCAATGTAAAAATGATCCCTAGGAATACATTACTATAGGGGAAAGAGAAAATGAAATAAAATGTTAGGAGAAGGAATTAAGATAAGAGAAGGAGACAATACCTCGAAAAATCAACCCTAAAACAAATAAACCCTATAGATCCACAATTAAGATGTAGGATGAGCCATTGAAAAACTAGGTATGAGATCCCTTGGGGCTAAATGAACTTGAGGAAGGGAGAAATTTCTAGATTGGGTGTAGAAATTTAGATAGGTAAAAAGAGACATTTCCAATTCTTAATGACCTTGGTAGCTCACATGGTTTGGCTGCATGGATTTTCTAATCAAGCACCAACTTTGGAGAAGTCGAAGGAGATGGAGCCACCACCCTAATATTGTCCATAGAGATTCCCAAACCATTATACAATCATGAAATATGCTATTACTCGATTCTATAACAATACATCATGTATGTCACACTGTTTCCCTAACCCTACACAGGTTGTGTACCACATTCCAATGACCAAACCAGGGCCCCATAGTTTCTTAGGCTAAGTCGCCCAATTTTGTATAACCATGGACCAACCATGGGGTACCCATTTCCAAGACTAAAAAACTCAACTTTTCAACAAAAAAATCAGGGAGAAAACTATTGAATGTCCTTTGGACAAAAGATAAAGAAGACACTATCTCAAAATTCAATCCTGTCACACTCAGAACTCAAGAGAAAAACCAGGATCTGAAAATGGACCAAAACAAATGATGAAAATAAAAACACACCGATGATAGTCAATTTACATAATAAGATTAATGATTTACCCCATTTAATATGATCTTTTAAAACAATCAAAACATACCTTTTAAATGGTTACACAAAAAATTGAACATATATTTACTTTCATCATCACCATTGCATAAATCATGGATAACATCACAAATTTGGAACGCCATTTCAGAATCAAATTTTTTTTTGTTCATTCATATAACAAAAAAACGCAAAACAAAAGGTTGAGAATTTATTATTGATTACAAAAGTTGGGTTGATGTACAATATTGTTGGTTCTCATTCATAGAGTTAATTCTGAATGTGGATTTGATCAACCATACATTCCCTTTTCTCTAAAATCCAGTGTCATGCTAACAGAGTGTTGGTGAAGCATACATTAATGAAAACATAATTTATATAACCGATATGTGGAGTTTAAAATGTTGGTTTCATTCCTTAAATTATGATTTCACAAGTATTATTTGAAAGTTTTTCCATAATATAGTAAATAACATCCCTAAAATGTTTTCAAAAATTCTCCATGGGTCAATTTATTTAATATATTTCCAAAATAAATCTTTCAACAAATATTAATTTCCAGAAATTCACTTTAAAGAAATGTAATTAGTAACAAAAATATGGGAATTTTTTAGCATAAAATCCAAAAATAAATTAATGAAACTATTGAATCAACACATGATAAACATTGATAAAATGTTTAATGGATTTCAAAGGAGGTTTAGATCAATTCCTTTCATTGGTAGAGCTTTCAAACAATAATAACATTCACTCTTTCTATCAGATGCCTCCTTATGAAGCCCCATATTAAAGGAATAATAGAACCTTATTACACTAGAATGAAGTTTAATAATATGATCAATGTTAACTAATCTAAATGAGTAAAGGTAAGACAAGTATATAACCTTTTGGCTTCACATCAGGTCATCTCAAAATGTATAGAAATGTTATGATGATAATCATGAGAGAGATCTATAGTTTTATGTTCGTGATAAAGTAATAAAACTAGAATATCCTTATAAAGGGTTTATGATATTTATAAATAAGTTTAATATAGTAACAACATATATTTTTCCCTTTGATATTATTTAGTGTAACAAGATAGTTGATCATCGCTCGATCTTCCAATAAATAAATTTCAACATCACAATATGTTCGTTGTATCATTCCCGAATAATTAGAAACATGATCCTTACCATGTACAAAAATCAAAGGTTTTACCCCTAGTTCATGATCTGTATTATGAGAAAAAACTATTGTATATTTTGGATCGAAGAGAGAATGTGTTGCAGAACAAGACCACTCACCTGGCCAGGTTTTCTTGGGGACACCATAAATTTGAAAAATCTATATGGGATCCTGAGGTTGTGTTGAGGAAGAATTACCATATATTGTTTTTATCAAAGTGAAATTAATTTAGGGAGAAATTATTATAAGGAATATTTAATTTAAAACCCTAATATTTTATGAAATATTTTTCTTAAAATAAATTTTAAATCTTAGATTTCTAACATTGCACACAATGTTGAGTTTAAACGTACCATGACATAATATTGAAATATTATTATTTTTATGATTGCTATTGAATAATTTTTGGATTGAATAATATAAATTGGAAGGAGTAAATTTTGAAAAAATTATTATTATATATTCAATAAATGAATTAATTTGTTATTAATAAATAAGAAATTATAATTATTCATTTCAAGGTAAAAGGAAATGATTTTCTTAAAAAAATATTTTTTTCAGACAAATGTTTTTTATCTAAATAAGATAAATTAATCTCTATTGATGAATTATTTTCAATAATTATTAGATAATATAATAAATAATATATTTCATTATTCCTCTAATGGTTATCACATGGAAGTGAATAAAAATATTCAGTTTTATACATAAAAATATTTTTTTTTTGAAAATGGTTCTCATTTTGTTTTCAGAACATATTTTAAAATAAATATAAATGATATATCAATATTGAATATAATAAATGGTTTCTATATTTTTAATTATAAATAAAATACTTTATTAATAAGTATAACTTCATTTTTGTTAACTATGAATATATCTAATGTAACAAATTATTACTATAGTAATGGTTAAATTTGTAAATTATGGGTTAAAATTTAGAGATATGGTTTAAAATGAGTAATTTTTTATAAAACCTACCAGTTAAGTGTATTATGTCACATCATTATCTTAATTTTAATTTTGGTTTCTTTTTTACCACATTCACTTGAATATTACATTATAATATTTTAAAGTTTTAAGTATTTACAATAGTGCAACTCCCCTCACATAAAAAAGGAAGCTCCTCTCCTCTCTTTTCCACACCAATTGATCCCTTTATATTTGACATTATCAAAAAATCTCTCCCATCTTATCCACGAAACTGAGGTTCTATATTCCTTATAAAAAACATCTTATATTCCTTATGGGACTTTTCAAATATGTATACCTCGAAAAGAGGCATTTGTTCTAACTACTCTTTTCATGTTTCTTGAATCATAAACCTCATATAAATATTCTATATAAATTTTATCACGATAAATTTAGTATATTAACTATTTATATATGTTTTTATATTAATTTTATTTTTATTTTCTATCTTCTTCCCATCTGTTGGAAAATTATAATGTCCCTCAGGCATACATGGTGATAGCCACCTCCCTGAAGCAATGAGATCCATTTTTCATTTCTTCATCATATATATTGTCATAAGGATATATTTAATGAATATATATGATATTTATTAAATAATAGTTATTTTAATAGGTTAATTAGTTCATAACTTTTTCACTCTAATCATTGAAAAGTGAAAGCATCACCTCTGTGTACATGTGGACAACCACCTCCACAAAGGGATGTAATTCATTTTCCACCGATTATTTTTATGAATGGTTATAAAAGTGTATAAAATGATTAAATAAAATACTTATATCCTGATTAATAATCTGTATATGTTGAAACCAAGATAATGGTATAGGATCAGAAGCATAGAATTGAAAAATGCATGGAAACAGACCAATTATCACAAAAAATGTTTATTTTAATAATGAATTATCAATAAATATGTAAATGAGTACTATAATAGAATTATACATATTATGTTTTGAATTAATATTTTTTATTAATAGTTTATTAATAAATATATATTTAATATACCATACGTTTTAACATGTTCATAACAAGACAAGACTGGATGTAAGGCCATATGTTGAAATCTCATTTCATTTTAGTAATTTCTTGGAAGAATTTATTTTTTTTGAAATGAAATATTTATTATACTTTAGAAAACATATATTTTATTCTCCTATATTAATTGATATAATTTAATAAATTAATATTACCATTTCCCTCAATTTCATAAATAAAATAATTTAGTTCTTTATTAATAAAATATTACATTATTTAGTCTTTGGTCAGCTAAATATTTCTTCAATGTATATGTGCTTCAAAATTTCTAACTGATATTTTTATCTATACATATTGGTTTGAGAAAGATTATTTTTACTAGAAATTAATTTATATAAAATTTATTTAAAGGAAACTTTTCAAATGTTTTATGAATGACTCACTTTTTATATTTAATAATAGTTTGATGTAAATGTTTTCCTTCAATGTATAGGACCTAAAAGACCTTTCCCACATCTAAGAACATAATTTTTTTGAGTATTACTTTGTAATTTTTCTTAATTATTCTCAAATAAAATATTTTTTCCAATATTGAAGAAACTTTTAGTTTGTTAAAGATTCTAAATGAAAAATATATTTTCACTATTTTAAAAGAAATTTTCCAAGGCTAATTTAATGGTATTTATTTATTTGTTTCAAAATCTATTATGTATTTTGAGGATTTACTGAGAATATGATCTTATGATACAATTCAATTTATATTTCGAGATTTATTATGTTGAGAATTGATTTTTTTTGATTTTTTTTGAATCATTTATTTACCATGATTTAATAATGTTACAATTAAATGTGTTTAAAACCTATTTCCTTTTCATATGTTCTTCTATGATTTAATGATGATTTTTATGACTTTTTAGGAAAAAAATTATTTTTTTCATTATGTGATTACTTTTCTAAAAATAATAAATCAATCTAATTCATTGGGTAAAGATAGATATTTCATGAGATACTATAGTCTATAATGGATATTGAACCTAGTTTATCAACATATTATACTGATTATGATAGTTTTGGGAGTCAAACGTGTTTATAGAAATGATGCAATGGAGATTGAACCAAATCCACTATGATATTATTGGAAATTATCCTTGACATAGGGAATTATTTTATATAATTATGTTTATAAAAAAACGTATGTCTTATAATTTGATATGGTTTCATAAATCATGATTGATTATTGAAGATTATTATATCTTATTACATATGTAAATTATTATTACAAATCCTTATTCCCTAATATATGATTACATTTATTTTATTGATTGGATTTGAATATTATATGTATTGATCACAACATAAAACCCTTATAATTTTGTTATGATCACTTAGGATCATTGATTGCTATCTCCAATTTTTACCCATACAGATTATATGGGTTCCCCCGTTATTATCATTCTTTTCCCCAAGTTATGGAGAAGCTACTTAAGTAGAATATATCTAATAAGTGTACTATATGAGAAGAACATTGGTGTATGTGTTAAAGATATTTAATGAAATATGATGATAATATATCTAGTCTCAAAATATAATAACTGATTTAGTTATGGGGTGTGTATTGTTATGAGATGTGTTGAATATTCATCTAATGTCATTTATTAACTATGTATGTAATGTTTGGGTCACCTCAAATCTTGTATGAAGGCCATGTTTTGAAGATACTTCTCTATGGTAGACATCCAATACACTATTGTGTTTGTTGGAGAGTGTGATGAATAGATTTCAATTGAGGTGGAAAAAAATACATTGGTTTCTTCCTTTTCAATTTTTATAATAGGGATACCAAAAAATGGTACACAATGAAAATCATTGTCTCATATTCATCTGGGTCAACAAGTGTGTTAGATGTATTTTATTAGGAATCATCTTGAATAATATGTGATAACTAAACATGTATAAACATTATCTCTTATTGAAATTATGACACCATATCCCACATTTAATAAAGAATAAGAATCCATTATTATTTTTTATGACAAAGTATCAATATATTTTCCTCTTTACCAACTCTAAATAACCATTGACATTAAAATGATTTACTGAAAATTTAATTTCTTTTCAAAAGTCACATTTATGGGGTAAGTGATATCCCAAAAGAAATCAACAATTCCCAAATCGAACCTAAATAATATATTACATAGATAATAAAGAGTGATTTAGATGTGTATGAATTCATCTCCCTATGTAAGCTTCAACCATTAGAGGAAACAAATATGACTATATCATTCGTGATGAGATCCTCATATTATTAGGTTTCATATCTGTAATGGACCGGACCTCTTTGATCCATTCCTTTGCTAAAATATGGTGTTTGAGGGGTTTTGGGAGGTCAAGGTGACTCATCCACAACAATTATTCAAATTTCTAGTTCTGTGAATAGTGTTTCCCGCCTTATAAATAGTGTCACAGTGTCCTGAGAAATTGTATGACATAAAAAGTGTCACCGAAATAGTTTTATAGAAATGGTGTCACAACAATGGTGTCACAGAAATGGTGTCACGGTCACCGTGTGACAGAAATGGTGTAATAGTCACGGTGTCACAGTTAGGGGGTGACAGAAATAGTGTCAGATAAACAATGCCACGAAAACATTGTCAAAGTCATGGTGTGATAGAAGCAGTGTCAGAGAAATGGTTTCACAGTCATAGTGTCATAGTAATGGTGTCACAGAATTGGTGTTAGAAAAATAGTATCGTATAAACGGTGTGTAAAGACCCTGAAATTTCAAGGAATTTTTTTTCTTAAATACATTGGAATTTAACGAGTCTGTGGATTCTGACAGCACAAGATTCTGAGGCCCAGTGTGCCCGGAATCAATTTCCAAATATTATCTTGGGTACGTTCAGTAAATGAACGATCAGATTTTTCTATCTTTTGAACCGGTGTTCAGAATTGAAATATGAGGGCACCGATGAACTCGCAATGCCGGTAATTGCTTAAGGGGACCTTTACCGTAGTCGCGTTTGCATGGGAGAAGAAGTTATTCATTGGGGTTTGATTAAGAAGTAAATAACATTGGTTGAAAAATTTTATTTTATATCTAAGGAGGTTAATTCCTCTCATGGGGTGTTGTTAGTGGGGCCCACACCCACCCAACTTCCCATGTGTGGATAATTGAAACATGGGGCCCACACAAACCCCATCCTTTCACCTCCCTCTAAATGCCTTAACCCCCTTATTTAATTTGTAAACTCCACTTAAATGTGGACTCTTCTTCTCCCTCACTCTCCCTCTTTAATTCATGGCAAAACATGATAATTGAAGAATTGACCCTCTTAAATTAATTAATAGAGTGGTTTGAATTTTTAAATTATATTTTCTTGTTTTTATAAAATAATAGTGGAGCCTATTATTATTTTTTGGGACACATTGGGTTGGGGAATATTTGAGAGAACTCTTATGTGAAGAATAAGAGAACTCCTTTCTTGATGAAGAATGATGACTCTTCAATGAAGAACTCCGGTTCCACGAATAAAAGACAGACGCCATCCATTATCTTCTCTACGACAAGTGAGGAGATGTCGCTTCCTCCACAGACGCACTCCGATGAGGCCTACGAATCCTCACCTCGCGACGTCATCTACTGTGACGCCCGACGAACGACATAAATTATCGAGGTAGGGGATTAAGTTCAATTTTTAATGGATTAAAATTGTGCCGCATTTTTCGTTGAACAACTTTTTTTGTCCCACCTATTACTATTTCTTTACATGGAGGGTGCGGGCCAAACGAACATGGCCTGACAATCCTCCGTTTGATCTTGTTTATTAGTTTTTTGGAATCGGTAACCGAAGTCTGATAAAGGATCACGCCATTGAGCCATGCTGCGAACCCCGGCAGAGGTAGCTGGTGCTGTCGTGCCGGCTGGGCGGAAGAAACTGAGGCCCGTTTCGCGGGCCGCTTCAGTGGAAGAACTGGCCAGCCCGTCGGCTGTCCAGGCGAAGGGGAGCCATGTCGCCAGGAGGGCACCACACTGGAAAACCGGCCAGCCCGTCTGACGGAAGGGCGGAGTAGATCTGCTGTTCTAGGAGGGTGTCGCACCAAAAGAGCCACGGCCTGCCGTGCGGGCCACTTGTGCTAGAAAGCCGGCTAGCCTAGCCTATTGGTTTTGGGAAGGGTGGCGCTGCTTGGTGCTGCCATTTCGGAAAGCCGGGGGGATGCGCCCCCTTGGACTGCTCGGCCTTCAGGTCGAGCCTGTCGGGCCACGTCCTTCGGGCCGAGCTTCATTTTCCTTTGGAATGGTCTAACACCCCTTCTGGGGCGGACCTGTCAAACGGGGTTAACCCGACCTGTCGGCCCACGGGACAAAACGGGCCGAACCCGTTATTCACTTAAACGTGAATTACCTAAAGACCACGTGTCATATTGACGCGCCGTCTGCGGCATAAGGACCCTCTTGATGAGGCAGACCATTTTCAATACTATAAGTGTCTTTTGGGAAACTTTTTTAAATGGTCGGGTTTGGAATGAGCATATTTCCAACCGGGGCCCTAGAATGAAAAGTCCAATATCTCTCAAACCAAGCATCCATTTGATGTGTCATCTTCCACATTGAGTTCCTTTCGACGAGACGGAACTTTGGGATACATCAACTCTAGACTTCATGATAGTTGATGTATCGACCCCCCCCCCTTACTCATGGAGTGGACCCTACGGGAATTGAGTATGCTATGTATGCGAACCCTAGAGATGGCAGTGATGGCGAAGAATACCGTGCCGGGATCCTCTGTGGGTTTGACGATAAAGACGAATGTACTTGGATCCTATGTGGGTTCGGAAGATATGACGACTGAAATTGGATCCTATGTGGGTTTTCCAATGATGGTTACTTTACTTGGATCTTATGTGGGTTCAGCAGCGATGACTTCTGTACAAGGATCCTATGTGGGTTTGGTAGAGGAGATGATTCAGAGGCTGCATCTAATCATCTCCACCTATTTTCGAAAGTAGTATACATGTGTGAGCTGAGTCTGGTTTTTCAATCATTATCATAGGTATGATTGACTTCCTTCCTGTGTGGACTGGGTTGTGCTTGGGCTCGAATGTTGGATCCGAACTGAGATTCATGACTTTGGTATACGTATGGGCATATACCTAAGTAGAGTTAGTTGATACTTTGTGTTTTTATCATTCCTTTGTGGTTTATCCTTTGTAGATTATGGGAGTCCTTTGGGGGTCTTGGGGTCCCTACTGAGTATCGTCTACTCACCCCTGCACAGGCTATGCCCGCACTATGTGGTGTTGGATGCAGATGATGGACAACACTGATCGAGTTGGAGGCTTGTGGAGCTGGATGGTACACGGAGGTGGACCACTAGATGGGACATACATAGAGCGAACGACCGGACCTAGGGATCTGAGGAGGCCGTCTATACCCACCCTTCTGGTGGGATATCTGGAGGACGACTAAGTTGTTCCCACTTTACTTTACTACTGTTGTACTTTGTTTCCCAGTTTTACTGTACTTTCAGTTGGGTTTGTATACTGGCCCATTTAATTTTCATCACTTAATTTTTTTACTCTATTTTACTTAGTTCTTGCTTCGCTTTCATACTCTGTTGTGTATGTTTACTTATATAAAGGCAATCCCTTCACTTTTTATTAGGATTTATGCCTTTGGTGCTAGTTGCTAGCCCCTAGCCTATGGAAGGTGGGCTTGGGGAAGTCACGGCACAAGCCCTGAGGATGGGTCGTGACACAATTTTACACTCGCAATGTCACGGAAATGGTGCGAGAGAAACAGTGTCACAGAAATAGTGTCACAGTCATAGTTCCACAAAAACAGTGTAACAGAAATGGTGTAACAGAAACGATGTAATAGAAACGGTGTCACAGTCACGGTGTCACAGAAACGGTGTCACTGAAATGGTGTTATAGAAACGGTGTCACTAAAACAGTGTCACAAAAATGGTGTCACAGTAAAGGTGTCACGATCACAATGTCATAGAAATGGTGTGATAGAAATGGTGTCATAGAAACGGTGTCACAAAAACGGTGTGATAGAAACGGTGTCATAGAAATGGTGCCTTAGGCATGGTGTCACAAAAACAGTTTCACAGTCACGGTGTTATAGTCATAGTGTCATAGAAACAGTGTCATAGAACTGGTGTCTGATCATATGAACAATGTTTCTAGAACTGTTTCATTTTCCCTTTTCCAAATTTCCATATTTTTCTAGTTTCTCCTTTTTTAACATTTTATCAACGTAAAACGCATTCAAGGCCATGTTTCAAGGGATTTAAGGCTAATTAAAATACCATAACTGTTATATTAATTTTTCTAAGGCTCAGGATTCTTTTTATTAGTCAAACCGCATAGTTTAGTGCGATCCGGTTTTAATTGAAAATTTAATTTATCTTAAACTGTTGGGCCATTAATTCTTCTAAATGGAAGAGATATCTTCTTACCTTGATCTCTCTCCATGTTCTCTAGTGTGAGATAATCTAACCTTTCCTTCCTTCCCATAGTATTTTTGCAATAAATATTTTCCCCATGGATTTGTTTCCCTTGACGTTCATCTTGTTTCAAGTGCATCCCTTTTTTGGTGCGACCTAGCAGTATCCATCTATATTTGATATAAGGTATGATTTATCATAGTTATTTTGGATTCATATTCTACTATTTCTACTTTACATGTTATTTCATGTGATCTCCATGCTTAAAATTGAGTTTCTAGGGTTTCTGTTGGTGCAGTCATGCCACAACATCCTCAGGTGGATGCAGTTGTCATGGGAGGAGGCGATTGGGAACTGTTGTTTGGATCGTTCTGATATGAAGAACGTTAAAAACTGTTTCAGGTATGGGGTTTGTTTCTTATCTATTCATTTATGTGTAACTATAGAGTTACTATGTTTTCGCACACTAGATCACAATGAAATTAAATTGTTAAATATTTAAACTTGATAAGTAATTTTATATAGATCATATTTTATTGCCTCTAGTTTATCTAGATTGTCTGATATCTATGCTTGATGTTTTTACATTATTGTTCATGATGGAAATTGGTAATGAACATAAAGCTGGAATGGATAGATAATTGTTTGGATAAATATAATTAGGTATGTAAATGAATCCAGTTGTTGTTATTGTAATTTCATGTCAATAAAATCTATATAGCATGCATTATTAATCAATTTTTTGATAACTACGATAGCTTGATGTTTTGGTAACCCATATTTGTAACCCAAAGATAATAAATCAATTAATTATATATTGATTAAATAACTGGCTATTTGATAAAAATATATGGTCTCGTTGGGTTCTGAATTACACTCTCCTTTTTAAAGGCCAAGGGCCTTATGCTTAGATATGTGAGAGATCATTATGTATAAAGGTGGAATACCTTGTTTAAATGGTCGAGAACCCAGTTGATATGATGTTTTCTCCTAACTTCTTGTGTTGTGATGTGAGTCTGGATGGATATTGTGATATGTGGGTGTAGGGTGGCCTATTTTTTATGGGAGTAGATGACATATTTAGTGGTGAGATGCATCAGTTTATGCATGTGGGCGTCGGGAAGAATACTGGGGATAATGAAATTTTTTAGATGTGAATTTTTGGATGCTTGAGGTTTATTATTATTTTTTATCTTTTTTTACATTCCCCACTTCTCAAGGAAGCTGGATTTCTTACCCTCCTTCCAAAAGGGGTGAAGACGCACCGGGTATGCCACATGATTTCGATATTTGGCCTCCCTAAATAGGATGGGTTTATATTCTTGGTATAGGTGGAAAAGACTCGACGGGTAGTTCATTGACTCACCATGTTGGGAACCCTATGTATTTAGTAGCGTATAACTTTTTTATAGAATGCGTGGGAATATGGTAATGTAATGTTGTTAAAAAATTACTGAATAAATGATGTTATACCATGGGGTTGGAGCTTGCTGGGACGTAATGCTGAGGTTGTAATTTAAAATTACAGTGAAATTTGGGTGTGATGTGAAAGAAATATAATGTTGAAATTATTAATGGTTAATTAATTTTTAAATAATTGATTAATGTAATGTGTAACTGATAAAAAGGGAATGAACTAATGTATTATATCTCTTTAATTGGATGTGTGATTATAGGATACCTAGTCTTTGAAGTCGAAGCCAAGAGTCTGAGAGATGTTAGATGTAGTTGAGTCTAGTACTGGGTTATTACCATTGTGTGGTTGTGAGATTTTGTTTATTATATAGTTTTTTTTCTATATGCTACTCCACCCCGTCTGTAAGGGAAACTAACACCGATGGAATTATGAGCAATGTGGGGTTGTTTTCCCAAAACATCTGGTGGTAAAATGGTTGGCAGACTACAAATTTTGGCCCGGCTCTCTTCTCTTGGTAGTTACATGTGATGGCAGGCAGAATGGTTGGTTTTACCCAAATATGTGTGTTGATGGATGTAATGTCTTGTGTTTATTCATAGACATATATTCTGGATATAGTTCTTATTGACTCTTATAGGTGTAACGTGTATTGGCTGTGCTTGGGGATCCTTACTCGGGGTATGAGTAGTAATGGGTTGAGGTATAATTCCCAATGTAAGATACACATTATGAGAGTTGTGGTGGCTCTTTGGAAACTACCTAGTTACTTTAATTATGTGTATGTGGTGGTTTTGTTGCATGAGGTTCATGTTATGGTGCTTCCCCCCAAGTCTATGTGGTCCGACCTTTTTGAGAAGAGATTCTTAGGACGTGCAACATTGGGGAAAAGAGGAAAACTAGCGGGGAAGTAGTTGAGGGGTTCCCATGATATTCCTTATTATATTATATGCTCTTGTATGTGGTACATGGTGAGAGTATCCATGGTAAGGCAGGGAACATAGTATACATGTTTAGGTGACGATTTAGTTTCACTTGTTGTTCACTGTGCTTTAACATACTTTCTTTACATTTTCACAAGAGGATCCAGGGAGGATCATATTATGTATACTGTTATACTCACCCTATGTATATATATCCTATTTTTCAGGTCACTTGGATTAGGCTAGAGAACCATCTGGTTTCTACAAACATGGGGTTGTAGGAGCTGTTCGAGATTGTGGTTGCTGTTGTTTTTATTTTTCATTGTTACTTACAGTTTTTCCATCAAGTTGTCATAGTGTTTATGAACATTTAAAATGTTAACACGGGTTTTCTTTTTATTTTTTTTCTGATATGGAGTTGTTTGGTGTTTTTCTTATCTCTCCATCTCTTTCGCATGTGTTCTCTTAGATGGTAGTTCCTCTTATTTTTGTATTTACCATACCCTTGGTGCTAGTAACCATCCTGAGGCCTACTGGAGGCGGGAATCAGGGGTCATTGTCTCTATTCTCACGTTTCCGGCCTAGTAGGGGTAAAACTTGTGGGGACGGGTCATGAAATAATGTTATCAATGGTCTGTTTGAGGGATATAATGGAGTTTTGTGTTAGGAATTGGTGAGGTTACATGGGTTGGTAGGGTAATAGTGTCAGTAACGTTTAGCAAGTGATGTAAACACTGGAGACCATCTGGATAATAGGCATTTAGAGCCCCCTAGGATTTTATTCACTGACAATTATGTTTACAACGGCTACTAAATGAGGTGATACTAGTTGTAGGGTAGAGACTTAGGAAATGATCATGAATCATTCTTCATTGTACCTGTGTTTGAATGGGTAGATCATCGAATAGGTTAAGATAAAATGAATAAAATAAGACAATTAATTAATTAATATTGAGTCTTCCATATTACAGGTTTAAGAGCTCTAACTATTTATTTTTTTGGAGTTATAGCTCCAGGTCGAAGTCCTCGTCAGGATCACATAGAAGATTTCCAATCGGCTGTGCTAGTAGATGGTCGTAGGGTAGATGTTGACAATGATGACACTTTGAAGAGGACACTCAGAGAGATTCAGCACCAGAGTTGGCAGAAGTATGAGGGATCCGTTTTAGATGTTGTCACGGAAGACAGGTTGGATGAGGTCAAGATAGAATTATGTTCGAACAATGCTTGGAAGGAGCATTGGGTGTCTTTGGTTGTGACTATGTACCCTGGATTTGGGAGAAAGTGGTAGTTCTTGTTCCACAGGGATCGTGAGGAGTCGACAATCTCAAGGGTGGAGTTTCGAGAGAAATTTAGAGTTGAGTTTCTTTCTTTGACCATGAAGGCATCCAGTCCCCAAGAGCATCTTACAAATTAATAAGGGAGCTCTAGTGAGCGAGATTTTTGAATCCGTTTCAGGAACCTTTTATGATATGCTTCAAACATGTTTCTAGAAGAGGAGGTCCGGGAGAGGCATTTCGAGGAGGATTTGCGTCCAGATATCTTGCGCTAAGTCACCCCATTTATGATGAAGTCATATCCTAAGGTGCTATCAAGGTAAGAGGTTATTGTGAGGAAATTGGATAGAACTAGATCGTCACGAGAGGGGATTCGTCAGGATTCCTCCTAAACAAGAGCTATGGTCTGGGGTTCCCGGTTTTTAGGGAAGAAGAGTTTTCATTCAGCCAGGGGTAGGTCTAAGTCCTCAACTTCACATTTATCCATGGGAAACGGCTTAAAGACTATACCAAGGGATCAGGGGAATGTTTTTATTATGGAGGGAGAGGTCATCAGCAGTGAGAGTTCACAACTTTTTAGAGTAGTCATCGGGCACCAGGTGTTCTACTCCAGGTTCCTCATTTGAGGCAGTTCCATCCAAGGCAGCAGTAGTAGGTTTCACCAGCTTTGGATAATAAGAGGGTATATGTGGATAGAAGAGAATAACCTCGTGATTCTCGACATCCTTAGAGAGCAGATCATGTCCATGGTGGTGACATCATTAGGGTCCGAGAGGTCATGGAGGAGGTCACGGTCAGCTTTATGCTTTAGTGTTTCCAGCTCCAGGAGAGCCATATGTCATTAAAGGGACACCTTTTATTTTTTTCTACCTTGGGGTATGCCTTGTTTTATTTAAGAGGGACACACTCCTTTAGATAACCTAACCTTTTCCATGATTTGGTACATGAGGTAGAGAGGCTTCCAGTTCCATTGGCATTCACTACGCCAGTTGGAGGTCGAGCTAACTTGTTTAGAGTATTTAGAGATTGTGAGCTAGTGCTAGGTCAGCATCGCTCTTGGAGATATTTCCTATGTTTACTAATATAACCATATGATTTCATCCTTAGAATGGATTGGTTGTATTCGGTGTAGACTATGGTGGATTGCTTCAGGGTTCAGGTTGTGTTCTTTGATGTGGATGGAGAACCAGTGGTGTTTGTTGGGGAGAGAGACCCTCGGATGGGTCAGAGGCGTGTTCTGTCTTTATCAAACATGATGGCTGAATTGATGCGGAGTTCTTCATAGGTTCAAAAGTTGGAATTTTCTAGGGTTGCATAAGAGTAACCTGATATCATTATAGAAGAGGTTTTAGAATTACCCCCTCGATGAGAGATCACGTTTGGGATCGAGATACAACTAGGAGCATCTCTTATCCTTATGTGTCCTAATAGAGTGGCCCCTTCAGAGATACCGGAGCTAAGTATACAACATGATGGTGTGTTATAGTGCGGTTTTGTTCAGCTGATTGTGTCACCATGGGGTGCACCAGTTTTTCATTAATGAAGGATGACGACAGTTTGTAGTTGTGTGTGGATTATCATCACTTAAACAAAGTGACAGTGAAGAATTGATATCCTATACCATGGATTGATGATTTATTCAATCAAATGAATGGTGAATGTTGGTTCTCAAAGATCGAAAAATTGTCATATTATCATCAAATTCGTGTGAAGGATGAGGATATCCCAAAGACTGCTCTATATTGTCATCATGGGAATTATTAGTTCGTTGTAATGTTGTTCGTTGTGATGACTACTCCATATGTATTCCTGGTATTGATGAACTATGTGTTCTGTGAGTTCTTAGACATGTTCATTGTGGTTTTCATCAACTTTATCCTCATTTAATCAACTTCTGAGGAGGATCATTCTTCATCAACATTAGCTTTTTGGGAAGTTGTCCAAGTGTGAGTTTTTGGCTCGAGAAGTCTGTTTCATGGGGCATGTTATCTCCCATGAGGGAGTAGCTATGGATCCATTGAAAATAGAAGCTTTTGTGTCTTGGGAAGCCCCTAAGATAGTTTTATAGGTGCAAAGTTTCCTTGGTCATGTACGATACTAGAGGAGGTTCGTAGCCGATTTCTCTCGGGTTGCAACTCCACTGATAACATTGACCAAGAAAAATCAGGCATTCATATGGACTGATCAGTGTCAGGTATCATTATAATATATAAAGGAGAAGTTATAAAGTGCTCATGTTCTTTGTCTTCTAGAAGAGGGAGTTCAGTTTGATGTTTTCTGTGATGCATCACATCTAGGGTTAGGCTATTTTCAAATGCATCAGAGATCAAGTGTTTTTTATGTGTCTTGATAGTTTCATCCTCGTGAACATAACTATGCCACCCATTATTGTGAGTTGAAATTCATGGGGTTTCCTCTGAATTTGTGGATACATTACCTCATTGGTGAGCGCATTGTTGTTTTCCCCAATCATAATAGCCGGAGGAATTTTTTCTCCCAGCGTGACTTAATCTTCCAACTGCATCGGTGGATGGAGTTCATAAAAGAATACGACTTCTAAATATTTTATTCCCTTGGAAGGGGGAATATTGTAGCTGATGCGCTCAGTATAAATTCACATAGTGATGTAGTGTTTGAATATGATTATTCCTAGAGAGTTATGGAAGAAATTTTGGTGTTATATCTCGATATGGGTGAAGTTGGGGGGATAGGTTTTCTTTTTCAGATGATGGTGTAGTCATATATGGTGAAGTAGGTGGGAAAGTCCCAATTGCGGGATCTTGTGGTGGAGGTCAAGAGAGATCGTGGTGTTTGTGGAGAGTCCCCTCATGGTTGGTCTGAGGATGAACAACACCGAGTGTTTTATCATGGAAGGATATTTTTTCCTTTGGCGATGTGAAAGGCGGTTCTCAAAGAGTTCCATAGATAGCCTTTAGAGGTGTATTTGGTCATGGAAATTTTGTATTGAGCCATGATGAATCAGTTTTGGTGGCTTGGTTTGAAGCATGATGTTGCGTAGTTTGTGTTTTGATGTTTCGTCTACTATAAAGTGAAGGAACAACACAATGTTATGGGTGGTCTGGTCCAACTATTAGATATTCCTTAGTGGATGTGGAAGGACATATCAATGAACTTTGTTACGTTTTTACCTCGATCTCAGGGAGGAAATTACCCTATTTCTGTGGTAGTGGATCATTTAACAAAATCATCCCACTTTATAGAAAACAATGAGTCAAGCTTAGTGGATGTATTTTCGAGGCAGTATCTGGAAAAGGTGTTGAGACTTCATGGAGGCCAAATAAAGATCATTTCTTATAGAGATCCTCATTTTACCTCTAGGGTATGGAGAGGTCTCCAACATGCATTCTTTTCTCAGCTATGCCTTACCACTTATTTTCATCAACAGACGGATGGTCAGACAGAGAAGACTATCCAGAATCTTGAAGACATGTTACGTTATTATGTCCTAGATTTTGGAGGTTTGTGGATGTGGAAAATACACTTAGTGGAGTTCACTTACAATAATATTCTTCACTCCACCATCAATATGGTGCCATTTTAATCCTTTTATGGACATCCTTTCCATTCTCCATTGTGCTATACTAGGTTTGGAGAGTTATCAATTCTTGAACAGGAACTAGTGTCGAATTTGTCATAGATGGTTCAGGTGATTCGTGAGAGGATGAAAGTAGTAGAAGATCGTCAGAAATCATATGCTGATCAAAGGAGGAGACCTTTGGTGTTTGATTTTGGGGATTAAGTGTTTTTGAAAGTGACTGTCTGGCATGGGCAGCGAAGGTTTGGTCATGGGAGTATGTCTTGTCCTTGTTTTTTTTCGGCCATTCAAGGGAATGGCTCGTGTTGGAGTCGTGGGGTATCGAGTCGCACTTCTCCAACAGATGAACATGATACATGATGTTTTCCATGTATCACATCTCATTTATTATCTTCATGATGACTCACACATTATCAATTGGAGCGAGATCGATGTTGAAGATGATGTGACCTTTGAGGAGTGGTCTGTGGATATCCAAGACCTCAAGGAGAAGGCGTTGCACGTGAGTTGTATTCCCTTGGTTAATGTCATATGGAAACACGATGGCGTGGAGGAGAGTACATTTGAATACAATTCTTATATATGTTATCATTTCCCAGAGTTGTTTTGTGTATAACTCTTTTCTTGTAATGATGTTCACTTTGTGTTTATAGACATTTTTTGTTTATAAGGTGGATTGATATTGTGGATTCTTATGGCTTGATCTCTTTTGAGAGGTTTCCCAAAGAGTTGTTATTCAGATCCCTTTTCTATTTTCGTTTGGGTTGGTTTTGAAATCATAAGGACGAGAATGTTTTGAGAGGTATCTGATGTAATGGCATTGACCTCTCTGGTCAATTCCATTGCGGAAATCTAGTGTTTGAGGTGTTCTAGGATGTCAAGGTGACTCATCCCCAACACAATTCCAAATTTCAATTTTTTTGAATAGTGTTTCGAATCTTATGAACAGTTCTATAGTGTCATAGAAATGGTGTGACAGAAACGTTGTCACAGAAACAATGTGACAGAAATGGTGTCACAGAAATGGAGTCACGATCACGATGTGACAGAAATTGTGTCATAGAAATGGTGTCACAAAAATGGTGGCATAATCACAATTTGAAAAAAAAATGTCACAGTCACGATGTGTTAGAAATGGTGTCACATAAACAGTGTCACAAAAATGGAGTCAAATTCACAGTGTGACAGAAACAGTGTCACAGAAACAGTGTAACAATCACAGTGTCACAGAAACGGCATCACAGAAACGGTGCCAGAGAAATGTTGTCACAGTCATGGTGTCATAGAAAAGGTGTGATAGAAATGGTATCACCGAATCAGTTTCATAGTCACGGTGTCGCAAAAATGGTTTGATAGATATGGTGTCATGGAAACAGTGTCACAGATATGGTGTAACATTCAATGTGTCATAGAAACTGTGTCACAGAAACTGTGTGATAGAAATGGTGTCACAGAAATGGTGTTAAATAAATGGTTTCACAATCACGGTGTCATAGTCACGATGTCACAGAAATGGTGTGCCAGAAATGGTGTCACCAAAATAGTGTCATAGAAACAGTCACAATCACGATGTCACAGAAACGGTGTGACCAAAACAATGTCATGAAAACGGTGACACTGACATGGTTTCACCAAAACATTGTCACCATCATAATGTCACAATCATGGTGTCTCATACACAGATTCATAGAAATGGTTTCACTGCTCATGAAATTTTTTTCTAGAACTATTTCATTTTTCTATTTCCAGATTTCAAGATTTATCCTGTTTCACTGATTTGAACTTTTCTTTAGCATAAAATGCATTCAAGGCCTTGTTTAAAGGGATTTAAGACCAATTAAAATTCCATAAATCTTATATTAATTATTCAAATGCTCATGATTCTTTTACTTTGTAAAATAGCATGGTTTAGTGTGATCCACATTTATTGGAAAATCCACCATATCTTAAACCATTTCCTCGTTAAATATTCTAAAGGGTTGAGATATCATCCCACCTTTTCCTTTATATTTATTCTCTGGTGTGAGATTCTCAAACCTTTCCTTCCTTCTAGTATGAGTGTTGCAATCAAACCTTTCCCCATTGATTGGTTTCCCTCAATGTTATTCATTCTACAAGTGTACCCCCTATTTTGGTGCAACCAAGCAGTATCCATCAATCATCACTATAATGTATGATATATCAACGTTCTTTGGGGATTATCTTTTCTAGTTCCTACATAAAATATTATGTAATGTGATATCCATGCTTTTAATAGAGTTTCTTGGGTTTCGGTAGGTGAGGTCATGTCGCGACATCCTCGGGTGGATGCAGTTGTCACAGAAGGAGGTGACCATTATTCGTTGTGTGGATCATTCTCATATAGATAACATTAAGATCTTTTTGAGGTAGGTGATTAATTTATTCTATATTCTTATACATTCAACTGTAGTGTTATCATGCTTTAGCCCATTGGATCTCAATGAAATTGACATATTAAATATTTGAACCAGATAAATAAATAGATACCAATCGTATGTTATTACCTCTTGTTTTTCTAGATAGTGTGATATATATGCTTGATTGGTTTAGATTTTCGTTCATGATGGAAATTGGTAATGAATGTAAATCAAGAATGGATTGATAATTGTTTGGATAAAGATAAATATTCATGTAAATGAATTTGTTTGTTGTTATTGTAATTTGATGTTAATCAATTTGATGTTGTAAACATGTTTAATCAATTTTTTTGATAGCTATGATAGATTTCAGTTTAGTTTTCCCATATTAAGAACCAAAAAATAATAAATCGGTTATTTCTATATATGTTAAATAACTATTTTTTGATAAAAATATAATTCCTCGTAGGGTTCTGTGTTACCCTACAATTTGTAAAGGGGAAGAGCCTTATGCTTGGAGGTGTGAGAGATCACTGTGTATGAAGGGAGAAATCCTTGCTTAATGGGACAATAGACTAGTTGATATGATGTTGTTTTCCTACTACCTATGTTGTAATGTGAGTCTATATGGCTATTGTGATATGTGGGGGAATGGAGGCCTATTGTTTATTGCAACAGTTGACACCAAGAGTGGCAAGATGCATCGGATTATTCATTTGGGTGTTGGGAAGGACACCGGGGTTGATGAAATGGGTTGGATGTGAATGTTTGTAGGTTTTTTGTTTCTTATTTGTTATTTATATTCTTTACTATCCCTACATCTCAAGGTAGATAGATTTTATACACTTTCTCCAAAATGTGTTAAGATGCATTGGGTATTCCACGTTATTTCGTTATTTTGCCTCCTGAGGTAGGATGGTTCTATGCTCTCGATATAGGTTGAAAAGTCTCGACCGGTAGTTCATCTACTCAACATGGTGAGCCCCCTTGTGTTTCGTATCACAGAATATTTTTCTAGAATCCTAAGAATATGGGAAAAAAATGCTGTTAATAAATAATTGAATAAATAATTTCTACTCATGTGGTTGGAGCTTACTGGGACGCAATGCTGATGTTGGAAATTAGTGGAACAGTGAACATTGGGTGTGATGCTAATGAAATATAATGTGGAATTTATTAATGTTTAATTAATGGTTAATCAAGTAATAAATGTGAACTGTAACTGATAAAAAGGGAATGATGTAATGTATTAAATCTATTTAAATGGTTTAGGGGATATATGATTCATAGTAATAGAATTGGAAACTGAGAGTCTGAGAGATGTTAGATGCACTTGAGTCTATGACTTGGTTATTCCCATAGTGTGGTTTTGAGATATAGTATATTCTGTACTTTTTGTGTTTCTATACACTACTCCACCCCTTCAAACAGGGAAACCTACAACATATGGATTCTAATCCCTAGGGGGGTTTTCCCCAACATTATGATGGGATGATGGATAGGTGACTACTTCATTTGACCCCGCTCTATTCTATTGGTAGTTACATGGGATGGTAGGCATAGTGGTTAGTTTTTCACATATATGTGTGTAGATCGCTATAATGGCATTTTTTTATTTACACACATTTATTCTGTATAAGGTTCGTGTGGACTACTATAGGTGTAATGTATACATATTATGATGGCCTGAGGATCCTTACTCGGGGTATGGGCTATAATGGCTGGAGGTAAAAATAAAAACATATGATACATGTTATACAAGATGTGGTGGCTCCCAGAAATTACATGGATACATTGATTATGTCGATGTGGTGGTTTTTTTGCACAAGGAGTGTGTTGTGATGCTTCTCTAAAGTGTCTGTTGGCAAGGCTATTTGGAAAGAGATTCTTAGGACATGCGACTTTGCGGAAAAGAGGAAAACTTGTGGGGAAGTAGTACCATGGTACCCTTGATATTCTTATTATTTTATATATTCTTGTATGTGATGTGTGGTGAGAGTATCCATGTTGAGGCTAGGAAATTAGTATATTTGTTTAGGTGACGAGTTAGTTTCACTTGTTGTTTACTGTGCTTTAGCATTATTTATTTACATTTACATGAGAGTCTCTAGGGAGTATCCTACAGAGTATAATGTTATACTCACCCTATGTATATGTAAACTATTTTTAGGTCACTTGGAGTAGGATGGAGATCTGCCTGGTTTCTACTAACATGGGGTTACATGAGCTGTTCAGGCTTGTTGTTACTGTTGTTTTTACTTTTCATTGGTACTTGTAGTTTTTTCATCTAGTTATATGGTTTTTTATAAAATTTCATATGTGTACTTGGGTTTTCTATTTATTACTGTCTAATTTGGAGTTGGTTGGTGTTTGTCTTATCTCTCTCTCTCTTTCACATGTGTTCTCTTAGAGGTTAATTTCCACCATTTGTGTGTTTACTATACCCTTGGTGCTAGTCACTATCCCAGGGCCTACTTGAGGTGGGACATAGGGGTCATTATCTCTCATCTCACATTCCTAGCCCAAGATTGGTACACTTTGTGGGGAGGAGGTCATTAAAATATCTCAGGTATGAATATACATAACTATAATAATTTTCCCCTCATTAATTCAATATTACAAGATCTGATAATTTTTCTATCCAAATTATTTTCTAATCATTTGGATTCATTCGGATATATCTCCCATAAATTATATCTACCTACTCCATTGACACTTTTACATTGAAGGACTCCTTCAAAATCTCTTCTATGGAATTAATTAAAAATACCAATCCATTTACTTGTGGTTTCAGTTTCCATATACTTTGATAAAGCTGATAATCCCTTATGTAGTATTATTCTATTAAATTTACAAACTGGTTCATCTTTGGCATCATAAATACCTTTCTTTTAATCCTAAAGCTATACACAATGAGAATGTTTGAGAGTTGATCCTACTAACTATGAGGCAATGATTGAGGGTCCTCTTCTTTATCACACAACACAAGTTCTTCATGAGATATAAAACTGGCATGCTTGCATCTATGAAATACCATTTTCTACCCTTAAAAAATATTATCTCCTTACATAGATTCATCCAAGGTTGTGAAATTATCATGAATATTGAGGAGGTATGGGTAATATTTTTTAATGAGGCACCTGTGTGGAAGAATCTACTATGATGCTGAAGTAGTTGAAACACCATTAGCATCACTGCCAAATTTATCACTCAAGAACATTCCATAAGAAGTCCTTTGTACCTTGTAACCACTGAAATGAAATACTTTGAAATAAGAAAAATAGTATAATAGTATCTCAGACATTCTTCCTTTGTCACATGTACACTTTTCATGAAAACATCCAAGTCACACTGTAAAACATAAAATATTGCAACAACCATCATATGTGGTTGCATTGGCCTCACCCCCTTCTAAAGCGATTCTTCCTATCATTTTCCTCATTTACCTATAGATAAAATTGAATATGTTCATGAGTAAAATTCTCTCCTCAACAGTGGAAAGATAGATAGTTACATAAGATATCACAAGATTAACAGAAATCAACCCATGATTTAAAATGTAGATGTTTCTTCTAGACGGTCTCTCATTCGATTTCAATGCTCATGTAATCCAAGAGGGTATTGGATATGTAAAATTTAATACAAAAACATTGTTATATGGGGTTGTAAAATTTGTTATTATGGTTGTGTGTATAATGTAAAAAAACTACTCTATTACTGATCAAAATTAGAATCCAAAAACATTGAAGCTGAAGAGGAAAAATATAAAGAGAAATCCAAATAAACATTAGAGGATGATCCTGATTCATGTTGATGTGGAATGAAAACTAAAATAGATATAATCGAATTAAATTGTTAACACATGGATCATCATACAAACATGAAATCAAGTCATCTTTAGATACAATTAATATAAAAAATATCACTAGTCTAGAAGTGGTGAAGCCTTCCAATCAATAAATCCCTAGGATTTGAAAATAATTTTTTCGAATGAAACTATATTGAGAATGAACTAGCTGAAGAAAGAAATTAATGTAAGAATCAAAAACAAATATTTCATCCTGAGTTCCAATGGGGAGATAAAAATCTATATAACCCCTTCATTTTGTGATGCAACGTTAGGAAAATTGAGTTTACAAAATATGGGTAAGAGGTTCTGGTATGATATGAACAAGGTATTCTACCTCAATATTTGAATAACATTATAAATGTAGGAAAGAATAAAGAAACATATCATTTCTCACAGAAATGAATGGTGATGAACTATCCATGGGCCCCACTAAATATCCCATCTGAGTACTATATACGAACTATGGTGCACCACTCAACATACTAGAGGATTTCAACTAGTGTAAAGGTCCCAATCCAATAATGTGATGAATATTCAATATTATTAGAGTGTTATATATAATGTAAATAACCATGTATCATACATATCTATAAACACTTGAGTATATAGATTAAAAAAATGAAAAATAATATACTATAAAGAATGACTTTGTTAATCATAACAAACATACATTGATCACGCACTGGGATGATCACTATTAAAAAAATAAACAAAAATAAAACATACATAGAGTCCCTAATACAATATCTAGGACTCGTCCTAATCTCAAAATAACCAATGATCTACCCCCATCTGATCCACTACCCAACTCATGATTTGATCTAAAAATAAGACATAAGGTCTTCACATGTATGGAGATTCCTATGTAGAGTCTTAACCTAAAAATCTGTATGTTATCATTAAGAATCCCCATAATATGTCATAATTTGATTGAGTATTTGTGAAAAAATAAAATAACACAAATAAACATTCTCAATAATTCATTGTTCACTAACTATAATAACACAAAACCTGATGAGATAAACTTTCCCATCAGGATGTTGTGTGCTAACCAGACCACCATGGTGTTTGACATTAATTGTGTGAACACTAATCTATAATCCACAAATCATATTTCCTTTAACTAGAAGAATTAATTACCAACTAATACAATAATTCTTAGCAAAGTGCAACATCCAATCTTCTACCCAATACACATGCATTATTACATCCCCCGTCTCGATCCACTCTGAACCATAACAAAGAAAGAGGGTTATTAGGACCTCATGTGTGCCTTTATGAATTCCAGAGGACTTTTTTTGTTGTTTAGGTCTAAGGTGGTGTCATGGGGAGAATATACCCATATATCAGAGTAAAAAAAATTAATTAAAGGAACTCATATAAAACCGAAATATTAATTTGATAACATACCTCTATACAAGTGGCCATGATTTTTCAAAATTCACTGTATAAAACATCTTATGTAGTTCTACATTAATATATAATCTTATATATTAAAACTAAAAAAATAATAAAAAACAAACTAGTCACAATACTGTTAATATTTATAATCCCTAGATTGGTCCCAAACTCCTAAGATCAATTCTAGCAGCCCAAAAAAATCCTCAACCATAGAACACATTGCCTAATATTTTCCTCAAAACATAAAGATATTCATGGGTTCTACCTACATGACCAATTTTGGAGAGAGTAGTACTATGTTGGATACAATCAATGATATATATAATCATGTTGAGTCTTAGTAATAATGTAAATTTTGGTGTTCATAATATATAAATGAACAATATAAATAAATAACCCCTAATTGGTCCTCATGTTCCTCAATGAAACTCAATACGAAAAATGAATCTTTGGACTTAACATGATTCTTTTTCCATCATAACTCATTGAGAAACAATTTACCAAACTTGGATATCAAATTCATCCCAAAAAATGATTCACAGTGAGTCAATGGGGCTACCCTAAGATACTCCATGTTGTAAATCATAACAAGTCTAAAAGGGGATACACAATGGAAATAATAATTGTGAATCATCATTTAAACCGATGGTGTACTACCCCATTATTTTCAAAATCATATTCTATCATATGACCTCAGATGATATTTCCCCATGGCATCCCAAATCATGATATCTCATAAAATCTTGGGGGATTCCCCACTTCACCTAAACCCACGTTATGTCATAAAAATCTATAGGGGATTTCCCCATGGAATCATAAATCACGTTACATCATATTAATAACTCAACAATGGTCTTGTCTTAAGATCTAGGTACCCTGGGGGTTCCCTCTTTAGTTACAATATTTATTAACAATGTCATGCGCACCCAAAGTGGGGGATAATATCAAAGTTGACACAGAAACAATCATATTTTAAATATGAGGAACCCCTTGGATTGCCACATTAATTTTACACAATTCCTTTCCAAGGTGTTGCACACACCATGGGTTGATAAAATTCACATTATATTCTCTAATTGGATATTCGTCGCATGTTATGAGGTTATTTTAATTATTTATGTATAATTACTGTTTATTTACAATTTTGGTCAAATATACAGTAATTTTCACATGACCACACAATGTAAGCATCAATAAATATTGCAAATAAAAATTAGGTAGAATATAAATCACCAATCTGAAACTCATAAATTCAAACTCATATTTTATTATTCTTGGATTCAATCTAAGATAGTATAAATCATAAAATCATAACAATACCCTATAAAGAGAGACTATTACATGAAAATAGTAAGAGATCACATGAAAAAAAAATTAAGAAATGAAGGAGGAAAAATGATAGTCTTACTTAAATCTTCACAACCCAAAGAACAACGTGTGATTTAGTGACAAAACATAGGAGATCCACCAAGAATGGTGGGAGGAATCTAGGTGGGAATCAGTATTAATTAAGCTATAGGCTGAGATTGAGATCACCATCACAATTTAAAATAAGCCACCCTTAAATTAACTAATAATAGCATTAGAAAATAATCTTTTATTATTTTAAGGATTAAATTGAATTGTGATGAAATGAATTTTTGGGGAATTATTCACTTACACTTTGTCCACTTGTCATTCTTGGTTACACACATGATCATTTCATGAAAGTCCATATCCTATTGTTTTTAAATTGTAGTTTTTATTTTTCTTCTTTAACACATTCATGAGAAACTCTTGAACCCAGACACCATCAAAATTGAGATAATTTCATGATTTATCCTAAATTTTAAAAGTTTCTATACATTAGGGAATGCTAAAAGACTTAAAACCCCCGAAAATAACATATTTCATCCTCAAGATGCTCTACCAAATAACATCAGGACCTGATGACACCCAACACAAACCACAGAACCCGTATTCTTAACTACCATTCTCATTCCTTCTCTTCAATATGTCTTTGATGCCACTACACATGAATGGATAGAGTTATATCCTTATAATGAGACTCTTTAAATTTGATCAACCTAGAATAACTATATTCTTCTCAATGGATGAGTCAAACCAAAACTCAACATATTTATAATGACCAACATGCAGTGTCCTCCTTGATCACATTAAGTATGACATCAACTATTTATTATTCCCAATCATAGATACCCCAAAAATGGAATGTCGCCTAGTTTTGTAACATAATTACCACCTAAATCATTCAATTAAATGGTTTTCACCATTTAATCATGTGAAAAAATAGGTTTACACCATGAACCAACTGAAGAAACATGGATTCTTTCCCTAAATCACACAGTGAATAGAGGTTATCCCCATGAATCATTTCAAGAACTACTCTAGGACGTCCCCTAATAAATATGGAATAAGTATACATGCCCTGAAGTCTCCAATATGATACATTTGATAATCATCTCATATCACCATCCATTAAAAAACATAGATCTAACTTCACTAAATCTGTGTAGTTATCCCAAAAAACAACAGAACTCTATGATACATAATCTTAGAATGTCCTCATTGATTTGACCCATATTATTAGACTATAATTTGGTCTCTAAATAATAGTTAGTTCACAATAGAATATAATACCTACAATCATTTTAAACTCTATCTAAAATCATCCTTATGTATCTTCCATGATCCATCAAAGGTACAATTCCCTGATGCAAGAATCAAACTGGATGCCTACCACTGGTAACAATTGGGCTAATAATGTACCCAAAAAATCTATATTACCAAAAACCACACTATCCCACACAATAAAACGATAAGAATTTTAATTAGGTCTATAATAGTTCCCAATTCGGTGAAATTCAGGAATTCCCAAAACACTGATAGAAATAATTGAATGGTGGAGCTCTTATTCTATATTTGTACATTTCCAACACGAACATCTCATTATAAGCCAAAACATCACTCCCATAACTATTTATAACACAATTTCTCACAAAATCATTTACATTGACTGGTTTTTCGTTATAATAAAAGGATCTTTGATGATGTATCCTCCCCAACATGCTTCCCTATAACCCCACATTATCATCCCACCTAACTGTTATCCCATATTAAGTTGTTTTTCACACATTTATCACTCATGATCCAAAAAGGTTTCATCAAATAACACCAATATATGGATAAATACAACTTTATACCACCCATTTTAGATTCATGTGACAAAGGAACATCCCAAAATTGAATCCACCTTCATGTTGGTTTTGTTAACATTCCACATCTCATGATTATAAAAATCAGTCAACATCAGAGCCACATAATCTAACTATCCAATTTATTCTCCACACCACAAGACATCCTTATAATGGATCCGTGATCTTGATCTAAAACAATATCCACCATCAGCTAAAATTTATATCCTTGATCCCCACTAATGTAACATGAATAAGGATAAAATGATTCTTCTTTGAGACTTTATTAACATAATTATTCCCCATAAAACATCTATCTAATTTGATCCACAACCATTACTATACACCAGGTCTTGACGGATCTTACTTAGGGTCCATTCCTTTTCTCATCATTATAAGAATCTCATGTTATAACTTATTATTATCTCTTCATAGACCCTCCAGTAACTCACAATTTTTGTAGTTCCTAACCCACCGTAGTGGATGTAATTTATATCTTTTTTACTACCATGACGATCCCCTCCGGCATTTATAACGTCTAGAAATCACCATACTACAACAAACTATTCAAAAAAATTCACAATTTAAAATTCATATTAGTTGTCTATCTCAACATCACTAATGTCCCCATAACCCCAAAATCATTTCTTCATCAATTACAGATACATCATAACACTCATCACTCATACCCTGATGCATCATTTCCCATGAAAATCCACACATGGTCATACACTAGAGTATCTCTTCCTCTAACAACTATATTTCATTAACTCAAGGGTCTACTCCATCATTATACTCCTTGATAAAACAATGTGCCTCACATATTTCCACCATCCTATCACATATGATCATCTATTGATCCAATTGATAACTAATAGTGTCAGTCCAACATCCTGGGAAATCCATGAAGTCCTCGACCACACCTTAACATGAAAACACCTCATAAGATCCTAAACAAATGTAGACTTTAGAAACAAGACACATACCAAAATAATTTTTCCACATGATTGGATCATAAAATACAACCCAAATGAATATTTTAACTATATCAGCATGTTATATAAGGATTCACATAACTTATCCAACCGAACTATGTGTCCTAGTTTGTTCTCAAATACAATGTATCAATTTTTATTTCATTCCATACAAATTACCCCATATAAATTTAGACATAAATATTACCTATAAAGTTTTAATATTATGTTCAACTAGTACATCTTCAATGTAGTTCTAAAATATGCACTCACTTAGTACATGGAATGGTAGTATAACATTTTACCTTTTTTGATGGTGTTCAACATCACATGTTTCTAGCCACGAGAACATAACAATTGTACATCCCAATTACTCTATGATGTATTATATGAGTCTATAATATTGATTCTTATCTCATCCATCATAGGATCTCACACCTATTAACCCTGCTAATAATGATCACTACATGTCAATAAAATGTATCTGAAATCATATCACTTGATTCATTCTTTCTTACATGCTAGAGAATTCCACTTCTTCCAAGGACTACTACGAAATCACCAGCCATCCGAACATCATTACAAGTGAAAAAGATACTACCCACACTATAACCATTCTAGATCTATCCCTCTAGGGCCACCTCACAACTATGGTTAGGAATCCAACTGATCCAACCACTTAAAAACCTAATTCATCCAACAATATCAAGGCTGGGTATCTTCATCCCCCACATAAAATGAATATACATGGGTATTCCAAATATTAGTTAGTACTTATCTTACATCAGCCTCATCAAAAATCATTTACCTTTATTATCATATATATGGAATCCACCAGCCTAGGATAATGGTTGTTTTGCACTGCCCTCATACATCTCATCCGTCTCCAACAACAATAGGGGAACATCCTGGTTATCATATAAAATGTTCATCTCACCAATATCCTTATCCAAATTTCATTATTATAAGAAATTTCATATGCCAACACACCCATGTTAGGGTTCTTCTAAGTTAATTAATATATATATATATATATATCATTAAACACAAGTTATACCCATATACCCACTCTAGTATTACCCTTATATCACATTCATTCTCGATAGAGGAAATCACCGATAGACAACATATCTCATCTTTTTTCTCAAGTCCTACAAGACAAGGGTCTAATACATAGGATCAAATATATCCTACCATATACACTCTCAGGTTTTTTCACAAACCAACATGTTTCAAAAAAATAATAACCTTTAAAATTATCAATGTCTCCTTTCAAACAGTAGCTGAAACCAGTATAATTTCCTATTATACTATACACTAAAAATCATTTATACCTAAAAACCTTGGTTCTCACTCAATTACAATTTCGTATTCTCAATATTGGGTCATGAATGCTATAATCTACACCATATCAAAATTCCATAAATTTTCCCAATACCCTAACAGAGGGAATGAGAAACCGGGCACAACAGCCCTCAAATCTATATATCTCATATCACAAGTATTTCATAACATGGTAAATATCAATAGACCTAGAAACCCATAAAAAATTCATCATCATATACCCATATGTTCAATATCATATATACATATATATAACTCATTCACAATCACCATTTTCCTATTTTACAAAAAAATAAAAAACAAGGATTAGTAAAATGAAATTTCTATTCACTATTATAGATAAAAATATTTTATATGTGTTAATTTGATTTTAATTAACTCAAAACACATTATTGTCAATATAATTGATAAGATAATACATTTTAAAACATTTAATTTAACTATAAAATTTCAAAATTGAAGCTTAGTTAAATGAAATACCAATCATATGATATTGATGAAATTATTTATAAATAGTAATTTGGATTTTATTTAGATAAACCATAAAAATAATCATGTAATATGATTAATTTACATGATTTTATCCATTTATAAGATTAGTTCAATATGGTTACATCATACACATATCTGGGAAACAACATTTAAATTTTTCTAGAGATTTTATGTAACAGACCCTTTCCATTTTCCAGGTTATCAAGTAATCGATCATATACAATCATGAAAATAACATGTGAATCCAATGTTTATGGTATGAAACATGTAAACACACACTCATTACATGTTGGTGAAGTTATAAATCCTATAAACCATAAATTTCATAATTGTGTGTCTCAATCTTGGTGAAAGTCAACCACATTGAAAGAAAAATAAAATAACAACAATCATGTCCTTGGAAATATATGGGCTTTCCATTCCTAGAAACACATTCCACAACATGTTCTGATAGTACCATAACTCCTATATACCTTACCAAAGTATTTGAACAGATGAGAGAGCTCTAATTCCACATTAATTCATCCTCAATGTAGTCCATTCTAAATTGTGATAGGATAAGACAGTTACTCAAACATCAAGCGCACATCCAGAAATTTGAGAGTCTTTGGATAAGTAGAATATGTCTCACATGGAATGGTGAGGGTACTTGTAGTGCCCCGACCCCAATTACTCAAAGTTTTTTCGTTATTACACAACATTGGTATGTTAAAATTAATCATGTCCTAAAATACCGATTAGTTTAGTAGTCTTGGACATACTAGATACATACCTAAATTTTACATTACATCATGGAATTGAAAAACAACAACATTGTGTCCCCTATTAACAAACTCATATCTCTTATCCTATACCTATAGGTCAGTCACAATATACTTCTTCACATCCTGGGAAAAATAAAACATAATAAAGGGGTGAGCTCATATTCTCAGTAAGTATAAAAATATATCGGAAATATTCATAATTAAATGTAAAAATTAAAGGAAATGTATAAGAATAAAAAAATCCCTTTAAACATAAAATACAACATAATATGTCAATGATAAATAAAATAATTCAATTTACTTATTCAATGGATATTCCACTAGTTGAAAAATCACATGCAATATCAATATCTAATTTTATAATGATTGAATGCATAATGTTGGACAACATAACCATGTAGTCAATGCCTCTCCTAAAGAATACAATTAAGATTTTTTCAAGGCCTTGTTTCAAGCCACTAATTTGTCTTGTCATGACCCGTGCCCCGAGGCCCGTGTTGTGACTACCACAAGCCCACCTTCCATAGGTAAGGGGATGGCGACTAGCACCAAATGAATAATTCCATAAAACTGGGAAGGCATTGCCTTTATAACATGTAAATGAACACAAAAGAGCACACAGCTGGATACAAAGCACTATGTAAACTGTATAAAATAATAGTGCTGAAAAGTAAAAGGGGCCAGAAATACAAGCCCAACTGCAACGTACAAGGAACTAGAAGCAGCAGTATAACTAAAGAAAGGAAAAAACAACTACTGGGTCATTCTCTAGGATTCCTACCTGAAGGTTAGGTACAAGTAGCCTCCTCAGCACTCCATGTTCTTCAGTATCCTCTACATACCAACTCGTCATAAGGTCTACCTCCAGGTATCATCCAGTCCTAGTAATCTCATCCTCAGACGGCATTTTTCATCGCCTGCAACCAACACAACAAGGTGCGGGCATCGACCATGGAGGGTTGAGTATAGAGATACTCAGTAGGGACCCCAAGACCCTCAAGGTATCACAAAACCCAGAAAGGATAAACCACAATGTATAAAATCAACAGATAACCCTAATTAGGTATATCCCCATACATATACCTATGTTATCATGTGATCAATCTCGATCCTGAGGAAAACACAAAAGTACTGACTCAGCACAACCAGATTTTTATTCACATTATCAAAACCTCAATGGATAGATAACTCCTCCTCTATTGAGTACAGTGGGCCTACTGTGACACCAAGTGCGCTTCCCACTATCCTTGGACTGCTGAGGTACTTTTCCTATCGAGTATCGTGGGTCTGCTAAATCACACGGATGCGCTTTCCACCGTGGGTCTCCTGCCACACCCAGGCACACCCCGTCATAGCCTTCTGAGGTACTCCTCCTGTCATCTACCATGGGTCTATCATGTCACGAAGTGCGCTTATCTACCATGGATTTGCCGGCATAAATAGGTGCTCCCCACTAGGCTAGTAGAGTCAGTCTGAGTCAAACGGTCACCAGTGATCAGGTCTTAGACAGTTATTAGGTCTCCGCACTCTGCTCGCTCATCACTGGAAGGAACTACTCCATGAGTTACTGGTCGATACACCAACTGTCATGAAGTCCCATGAAGAAGTATCTCAATGGCCTTCCATGTCATAGGGTCTCAACGCAATAGACGGTGCACCAATTGGACGCCTGTTCTGTGAATTATTAGCCTTTTAGTCCTGGGGGCTCAGTTGGATTCGTGCACATTCCATCCCGGCCATATCTCAACTATGCCCCCAAACTCTAGTGGGGTATACTCAAAGGGACCGTCACTCTCCATGATTACCAGTACTGATGATGGTTCATCAAAAGGACATCTGGTCCCAAAGATATGTCCAAAAGAAAGTAGAGGGTCATAGTGGGCATGGGTCTGGTTCGACCGGGTCGGACCAACCTGGCTCAGCCAACTGGGACCAGCCCAGCATGCAGCAAGGGGCTGTAGAGGGGAGTTAGGGCGTTGACCGGCCGTGAGGGGGAGAATGGGGCTTGGGTTGGTATGAGGGTGGTTCGGCCCGGAGGGCGACTCCTGGGCGACTCAGTCCGGAGGGTGCTGCATGGGCATAGGTCGGTTCAGCCAGGGCGCCGCGAGGGCCCTGGGAGGCTGACGCGGTTGGGGTGCCGTGAGGCCGGGGTTGCCGGGGACGGTTCGGCCAGTGGGTTTGTGCAACCAGGGCCAACGGGCTAGCATGGATTGGGTGGCTCGGGAGGCTGGTGGGCCAGGGTGCAGAATGGTTGGGGCCAGTTCAACCAACGGGTGGTGCGACTGGGGGCGGCGGGCTGGTGTGGGCAGTGCGGCTCGGTTGGCCATCTGGTCAGGGTGTGGCGCGGCTCAGGCTGATTCAGATTGGAGCGTCGGAGCATCGCGGAGGCGGAACAGGTCATGGGGGCTATGGGTGGTGGTTCCATTGACTTCTTCGTCTTCATTACCATCCTCCAATCCAAAGAACACCGCTAATCAAAATAGAACTATAGAGGGGTTGGGCCATGTTGGTTTGGCCCGAACCCTCCACGTTTAGGGTGGTAGAAAGTGGTTTAATTCATTCTTGAATTTCAATGAATTAATAAGAATAGAAGAGAGTAGAGAATCTGTCATTCATCTCACATCTTCCCACAAATAAAAATTCCCAACCCACAAGGAAACATCCGCGGATCAACTAGATAATAATTTGATCTGCATTATTTGTTATAGAAGGAACTAATCAAGGGAATAATATAATATTCAAATAAAATACCTACCTTGTATGAAGTTGGATGACTTTGGCCCTAGATGTTGGACGCCAATTCATTGTAGATGAACACGTCAGACGTTGAAAGTAGTTCTGAAAAAGGAAGTTGAAGTCGAGGTCATTCTTCGTAGTCAAAGGTATTCCTCTTCGGTGTTCTTCATCAGTGGAGCATTCATCATCGGGAGCCTTCTCCCAATATCTCTCCCAATCTCTTTCATCTCCCAATTCCACCGAATTTCCATGTGAAACCCAAAAAAATAGATAAAGAAAACTATTATTTTGTTGGAAAAGAATTCAAAATAGATAATAAATCACATTGTTGGCACATTAAACGGCATGTGCGTTGGCACAATAAAGGTGAAGGAGGTCAAGAGGATCTCCCTCATTTATGATAGAGTTGAGAGGTTTTCCTCTCCCACCATTATTAGGGGGTCACGTGGTCCCCGCACGCAAATTCGAATTGGGTAGTATTTATAACTCAGGTGGTCCCCACCACTATAACCTCTCATGGGAGGTTAAGGTGTGGTGGTACCCACCTCCAACATCCACATTGGTGGTTATAATTGATAAAATAAAATAAAAAGTGTGTTTATTTTATTTTATTATTTCCAGGAAAAACCCAAAAACTATCTTCCACTCACGACCAACTACCGTCTAGGTGAAAGTCTTCTTAAGAGAATACCAGAACTGTGAGTTCAACGGTGTTATCAGATTTCAATTCCAAGAACAAGTTCAAATGTTTTAAAAACCCACTCATATGTTTACTAAACGTACCTGAAAAAAACATCGTAAATTGATTTCGGGCACACCGGGCCTCAGAATCACGCGCCGTAAATTTTCACGGACTCGTAAAATTCCCATTTATTTAAAAAATAAACTACATGGAAATTATATGTCTTTACATTCTCTCCACATTAGGGATATACATCCTCATAATCGATAACTCAACTAGGTAAACATGTGAGGGAACTGAGCATGCATTTGAGCCTTCCACTCCCATGTTCTCTCCTCGAGGTTTATATGCTGCCAGCGAACGCACACCAGAGGTATCGACCATTACCGAAGTACCCGATCCTGTTGATCCTCAATCTCTACTGAAAACTCTGTAAAGGTCATCCCATCATCGACGTCCAGCTGACCATGGTCAATGATTTGAGAAGGTTCGTGCATGTATCTCCTCAGTTGGGATACGTGGAAGACGTCGTGCACCTGGTGCAACTGAGGTGGAAGAGCTCCTTGGTATTCCACCTCGCCAACTCTACTAATGACCTGAAAAGGTCCGATGAACCTTGTTGATAACTTATTGCCTTAGCCAAATCACTGAAAACCTCATCAAGGAGAGACCCATAGAAAGACATGTTCTCCATCCTCGAACTCTAGAGGTCTCCATATCTTGTTGGAATATGAATTTTTCCTGCTCTGTGCAGTCTTCATCCGCTCCTAGATATATCTGCACCTTCTCTGTGGTATCTCGTACCATCACTGGTCCCACTAGTGCTGACTCTCCCAGGTCAGTCCAACACAAAGGTGATCTGAAAAGTCTCCCGTACAACACATCGAAAGGTTCCATCTGAATGGTGGAGTGATAGTTACTATTGTATGAAAACTCCAATGAGGGTGTGTGATCCTCTCAACTGCAACTAATGCTAAGGACATAATCATGTAGCATGTCCTCGAGGGTCTGAATGGTCCGCTCAGTCTGACCATTTGTTTGAGGATGGAAGGCGGTTCTCAAATGAAGCTGCGTCCCGAAAGCCTCCTATAACCTCTTCCATAGTTGGGAAGTAAAACGTGAATCATGATACGAGACAATCATCATGGGTACTCCATGTAAAGGAACAATCTATTTCAATAGAGGCGTGTCAATCCCTCTAATGAGCCCCGCGATCTGATCGGTAGGAAATGGGCCGACTTGGTGAGTCGATCGATGATCACCCAATTCGAGTCATGTCCCTTGGATTTACGATGAAGTCCTATCACGATGTCTAGGGATATCCCATCCAACTTCTACTCTAGGACCTCTAAAGACTGAACCAATCATGTTGGTACCTGATACTCCACCTTCACTTGCTGAAAAGTGGGGTATCGATAGACAAACTGTACTACTTCCTTCTTCATTCTCGGCCACCAGTTATGTCGTCGGAGGTCCTAGTATATCTTCTCCACTCTTGGATGTACCACTATAGGGGATGTGTTGAACTCCCACAACACATCCTCCTAAAGTGACTCAGGTACCATAGTACATCCTCGGAAGAGGATGATGTGCTCCCCACCTTCAGAAAATCCATCAGGTGCATGTCCTGTGGATATATGAGCACGTCATGCCTCGTAGTCAGTGACCCCATGTTGTGCCTCCCTGACTCGCTGAAGATGTGGCGAGTGACTATAATATATTGAAGGAAGGATGGTTCATCTCTATCCACAACCGATATCTATAAAGTAGCCAGCTGCTCAGTCGCCTCACCTGGAAGCTGTATACCAAATCTTCTTCTGAGCGCATCTGATAAAATGTTCCCCATCCTAGGATTATAGACTATCTCGAATTCATAGTCCTTGAGGAACTCAATCCAACATCATTGTCTGAGGTTCAGGTCCTTCTAAGAGAAGATATACCTAAGACTCTTGTGATCAGAGTACATGGTAAAACGTTTTCCCATCAGATAGTGTCGCCACATCTTGAAGGTGAAGCCCACTACTGATAACTCTAGATCATGGGTAGCGTAGTTCCACTCATGTTTTCTCAGTTGTCGAGAGCCATAGGCGATCACTGCCCACTCATGCATTAGGACATATCCGAGCCCGGTTCCTGATGCATCACAGTAAACTACTTACCCTACGCCCACCTATGGAAGCCTCATGATGGGGGCACTAGTCAGCATTTGCCTCATCTTCGGAAAGCTCTTCTGGCATCTGTTCGACCATATGAAGGGTTTCCCATTCTTTTTCAATGATGATAGTGGTGCTGAAACTCTATAGAAGTCATTCAAAAATCTCTAGTAGTAACCAACCAAACCCTGGAAACTTCATACCTCTATCACACTCCTCAGTGGCTCCCAAGAAAGTACCACCATAATCTTCCCTGGATCTAATGAAAATCCAGCCTCCAAGATGACATGTCCTAGAATGTGAACCTCTAAGATACATAATTAGTACTTTGAGAGCTTACCATAAATCTGGTGCTCTCGGAGTGTGTCCAGTACTACCCGCAAATAATAGGCTGGCTCCTCCTCAGCAGTAGACTAGATCAGAATGTTGTTGATGAAGTCTATGACAAAGAAATCGAGGTATGGATGAAATATCATGTTCATGAGTCCCATGAACACTTTGGAGAATTTTTTATGCTGAATGGAATAACCAAGAACTCATAATGGCCATACCGACATCTGATAGTCGTCTTTTGCACATCCTAATCTCGAACACTTTGTTGGCGATAGTCTGATCTGAGGTCTATCTTCGATAACCATCGTGCTCCCTTCAACTGATCAACGAGTTCATCAATCATTGGTAGTGGGGACTTGTTCTTCACGAGCACCTGGTTCAGGTGATGGTAGTCGACAAAAATCCTCAAGCTTCCATCCACCTTCTTAGTGAACAGAATTGGGGTTTCCCAAGGTCAAACACTGGGCCGGATGAATCTCTTCCCCTGGAAGTCCTCCAGCTATACCTGCAACTTATGAAGCTCTACGGGATCCATCTGATACACTGGTGTTGATATTGGTTCCATCATATGGTACAAGTCATTGTAAAAGTCTACCTATCAACGAGTAGGTAGACCTGGGACATTATTAGAGAAAACATCCGTGTACAGGTCCACCACTACAAGATAACTCGTACTCTCCACATAAACTGATCCAAGGGTAAGGCTAGACAACTAATTAGTGATCATCTTCATTCCCCTTTGTGCATGTCCATCATGTGCAGCAAAGGCTTCCTTTTCACTGGTGAAGGTAATCCTGGTTTCATCCGTGCGGACACACCACACTTTGCACCTAATACACTCAATTTGTGAATGGACTCTAGATATCCAATCCTTACCTAAGATGATGTTGTAAGGCCTTGATGCTGCTACTAGGAGATCCCAGTCGATGCTCTGGCCTCCTATAGTAAGATCACACTACCGGAACTAGTGAGTAATCATCAAATCTGCTCCCATGGGAGTCTTTAGCCTTAAGGATCTAGCCAATGGCTCCGTCGGAATCTCCGTGCTCCAAACGAGGGCAGTGGAAATGAAAGAGTGATTGGAAACTGTCTCTATAAGTACAAAAGCTATGGTTGAGTAGACACATATCATACCTCGAATCATCTCTAGATTTCCAAGATCAAATGCCTTAGCTGGCTGTAGCTGAGCTCTCCCCTCTCCACCTCCTCCCTATAGTTGGGTGGACCTCCTATTGGTGGTGGCAGAAACACCTCAAATCATCATCCACCACCATCTTCTTGACCATCTCCTCTACCACATCTCCCTACTCCTTATGGACCACCTTGATAGAATCCATATCTATGCCTGGGTGGTCCTTCGACCATCTACTGATCATCCGAACGGTGGTTCGAGTAGTCACGAGCCATGTGACTCTACCTGCTACATGATTAATACTGCCCGCTCTTGGCATGTCTGTCTCCACTTCGGGTTCCCTCCACAAACGATCCTAAGTCATGCAGTTATCCACCGGTAGGTATGGTCCTCTTGGACCACTGTAACACCTTTCAGCTTCCAGCTGTAGAAGACTCCACTACGTGTCGACTGGTGGTGGATCTTGCTTCTGAAGACTACTCGGAAAGGAAACTCTCCACCAAGAGGTCTCTCTCTAACACCACCTCCTATGTCGAGATGCTTTGTGGTATCACTAAAGCCCTGATATCCCTCCTGAGTCCCTGCTCGAAGGTCCTGGCCCTGATGAATGGGTCCCGAATCATATCAGTGTAGTAGCGTGAGAGGTCTGTGAACCTCACTGGGCACTGAGCTACAGTCATGCTGCCATACTACAGATGATGCAGCTTCTGAATGTGCACTGTGCGGAGAGTTTCTGGAAAACACTCTGCCCAAAACAGGCTCTCGATGTCTGCCTAGAGAAGTGTCATCGCATCATGAACCTCAAGCATCAACGTCCACCATCTTCCCACTACTTCCTATAGAATTATGGAAGTAAGAATCACCATGAGGTCTGATGGTGTTCCTACCAGTTAGAAAAATCTCATCATAGACTCCATCCAATCCTCAGCTGCCTATGGGTCCATCTCTCCCTATAACCTGGGTGGCCTCTGGTGCTGGTACTTGTGCAACGAGCTCAGGCGGCGTGCACTCTCTACTGTTGGGGCTAGTGGAATCATTGGCCCAAACAGGCAGTGGTACCGCTGGTTACTTACTAGAAGAGGGTCATTCAACGAGGCCTCATCGCTCTGTGGGCTGTCAGTGCGTACAACTCTCAGAACTCTAGCAGGATGCCTGTGTAGAGGCATCCTGAATGAATCAGATGCGACATGGTCATAAGATTATACCTGGTGATATGACTTGGTTTAGATGACATAAAGAAGACTTTTGAAAACACACACACAATTAGTGTTTTCGTGCACTGAGTCGAAAATCAGAAGTCAGGGTCTTGGTGTATGGATACGTCTGCCACCGTACCGACACTGGACTCCTTGAAATGAAAACCACACTCACTATAGTTAAAATATTGGTTCATAAAATAGAAATATCAGAGTCCTATGTTTTCTGGTAGAATTGACTCCTCTGATACCAATTTTTCACGACCCATTCCCCGAGGCCTATTCCGTGACTACCCCAAGTCCGCCTTCCATTGGCCAGGGGCTAGCGACAAGAACCAAAGGCATAATTCCCTAAAACTGGGAATTAATTTAATTTATAACCTATAAACGCACACAAAAGTGCACACAACTGGATACAAAACACTAGGTAAACTGTATAAAAAAGAGTGCTGAAAAGTAAATTGGGCCAGAAATACAATCCCAAATATAATGTACAGGGAACATGAAGTTCTAGTACAACTAAATAAAGGAAAAACAGTTGTTGGTTCATCCTCCGGGATTCCATCTTGAAGGGTTGGTACATATATCTTCCTCAGTATTCCACATCTGTCAGTCTCCTCTGCTTACCGGCTCATCGTATGTTCCACCTCCGTGTACCGTCAAGTCCTAGTACTCTCAGCCTCAGTTAGTGTAGTCCTTCATTTGTAAAAAACACAACAGGAGCGGGCATAGCCCATATAGGGGTGAGTATAATGATACTCAGTTGGGACCCATTATACCATCAAGGTCTCACAAAATCCAACAACGATAAACAACAATGTATGAAATCAACAAATAACCCTATTTAGGTATATTCCCATACATATAGCTAAATTATCGAGTGATCCATCTCAATCATGAAGAAAACACAAAAGTACTGACTCAGATCAACCAGGATTTTGTTCACATTATCGAAACCTCGGCTACTTGAGAAATTCTCCTCTATTGAGTATTGTGGGAATGCTGCGACACCAAGTGCTTCCCAATAACCTTGGATTGCTGAGGTACCCCTCCTGTTGAGTACCGTGGGACTTCTACGTCACACTGAGGCACTACCCACCATGGGTCTACTGCCACACCCATGCGCTCCCCCTCATATCTCGCAGAGGTACTTCTCTTGTCGAGTACCATGTGTTTTTCATGTCACCATGTGCGCTCCTCCACTGTGGGTCTTCCACCACAACCTGGAGCTCCCCACTGGGCTAGTAGAGTCACTCCGAGTCAAACGATCTATAGTCGTCAAGTCTTATCTAGCTATTAGGTCTCTGCACTCTGCTCTCTTATCACTAGAAGGATCCTCTCCATTAGCTACTGGTCGATAATCCAATTATCACAAAGTCCCACAAAGAAGTATCTCAATGGTCTGCCATGTCATATGGGTCTCAACACAATAGACATCACATCAATTAGACACCCAGTATGTGACTTATTAGCCTTTTAGTCCCAGGAGCCCAGTTGGATTCGTGAACATTCCAACCTGAACATATCTCAACTATACCCCAAACTCCAGTGGGGTGTGCCCAATGGGTCTGTCATGCTCCAAGATTACCAGCGCTACTAACGGTTCATCAAATAGATATCTGATGCAAAAGATATGGCCAAAAGAAAGTAAAGGGTCGTAGTGGGCCCAGGTCTAGTCCGACCTGGTTGGACCGACCCGACCCTACCCAGTCTGGGCCGACCTGACTCGTTGGGTATGGCACGACCCGTTAGGTGGGCTAGCCCATTGGGTTCGGCCCAGCCCATTGGGACTAGCCCAGCAGGCTGCAAGGGGCCGCAAAGGGCTTTGAGGGAGCGGACAGGCCGCGAGGGTGCAAACCGGTCATGGGTCAACATGAGGGTGGTTCATCCTGCAGGGCACCACATGGATGACTCGTCTCGAAGGGCACTGTATGGGAACTGCCCGGTTCGGCCGGGGTGCCGTGAGGGGCACGGGAGGCCGGCTCGGCTGGGGCACTGTGAGGCTAGCGGGTTAGAGCCAGTTCGGCCAGCGGGCGGCACAATCGTGGCTGGCGGGAGGGCACAGCTCGAGAGGCCGGTGGACCGGGGTGCGGCGCACCTAGGGCTGGTTCGCCCAGCGAGTGGCACGGACCGAGAGGCAGCAGGCCAGGGTGTGGGACCGCCGGGGTGCGGCGTGGCCGGGATGCAGCGCGGCCCAGGCGGGTTTGGCAGGAAGTGGTGTGGGGACGGCGGGCTATGCAGTTCATCCCGGGGCGGTGGAGCCGGTTCGGCATGGGGCGCCAGAGCATTGCGGGGGTGGCGTGGGTCTTAGGGCCTATGGGTGGCGGTGCTGTTCAATTCGTCCTCTTCATCACCTTCCCCCAATATGAAGAACACCACTAATCAAAGGAGAACTGCGGAGGGGTCCGGACATGTTGTTTTGGCCCACACCCTCTAAATTTACGGTGGTAGCAAGTAGTTCTATTCCTTCTTGAATTTCAAAGAATTAACAAGAATAGAAGAGTCTAGAAAATCAGTCATTCACCCCAAATCTTCCTGCAAATAAAAATTCCCTACCCGCAAAGAGAACATCCATGGATTAACTTGATAATAATTTGATCCTTGTTCTTTGTAATAGAAGGAACACATCAATGGAGTAATATCATATTCTAATAAAATCTCTACCTTGTTCTAAGTTGGTTGGCATTGGTGCAAGATGGTGTTCGTTGATTCGTTGTAGACGAACAGTCCTATGTCGAAGGAAGTTCCAAGAAAGTAAGTCGAAGTCGAAGTCATTCTTCATAGTCTAAGGCATTCCTCGTCAGTGTTCTTCATCGGTGGAGTGTTCTTCAATGGGAGCCATCTCCCAAGATTTTTCCTATCTATTTCCTCTCCCAATTCTACCCAATTGACAACTGACCCCCAAAATAATAGATTAAGAAAACAATTATTTTGTTGGAAAAGAATTCAAAAAAGATAATTAATCACTTGGTTGGCACATTTAATGGCATGTGTGTTGGCACCATAAAGGTAGAGGAGGACAGGAGGCTCTCCCTCATTTATGAGGGAGTTGAATGGCTTTCCTCTCCCACAATTATTATGGGGGTCAGGTGGTCCCTGATCCCAAATTCAAACTGGGAGGTTTGGAAAATTCGGGTGGTCCTCACCACCATAACCTCTCATGGGAGGTTACAGTGTAGTGGTCCCCACCTCCAACATCCACATGGGTGGTTATAATAGATAAAATAAAATAAAATGTGTGTTTATTTTATTTTATTATTTCCTTGAAAAACCCAAAAACTAACTTCCACCCTCGAACAATTGTCATCGAGGTGAAAGACTTCTTAAGAGAATATCGGTGCTTTGAGTTCAATGGTGTCCTCATATTTCAATTTCGAGCATCGGTTCAAAAGTTATAAAAACTCACACATATGTTTACTGAACGTACCTGAACAAAACATCAGAAATTGATTCCGGGCACACCGGGCCTCGGAATCACGCGCCGTCAATTTTCACGGACTCGTAAAATTCCCATTTATTTAATAAAATTATTTACATGGAAATTACGGGTCTCTACATGTCTCATGAAACATAGAGACGCATCAAGGATCTATATCAGGCTCTACCGCCCACTTACTATGTCCAATGCAATCCTCATATGAAAACGCTAAAACATAATATATAAAATCGTATTAAAACTAGCATACGTAATGTAAATACATTAACTATAAACCATGAATGGTATGAAAATAGCACATCCATAGTTAAAGGTTTCAAAAAATCATCAATAAATTATAGATGATTGTATCATAATAAATCAAATTCAAACAATGGTAAAATCTAAAGAATGATGTTTACATAGATGAAATCAATTGAAAATCTATTTGAGTGAAATATTTATTTCTAAATTTAAATAATTAAAAAGTAAGGAAAAAAATTATTTTTATATTATTTTTATAATCTTTTACGGTAATCTTGTAAGGAGATATAATGGTGGAAAATAGCTTCACCCACTATAGAAGTTAAAAAACATCATTTCCATAATTTTTCAAAATGGTTATAAAGTACCTTTTTTGGAAAGCAATGGAAATTTTCCTTTAAAACAATTTTAAAAAAATTAAACCAATGTTATAAATGACATTAAACAATAATATAGTAAATAGTAAAAATATTTTGAAAAACATTTTTAAGAAACACAGATGTGGATGACAAAGAGGTCCCAGTAGATACTCACATATAAACAACCTTAGATAATAAAGAGATTGTGAAATTTAACCCTTACCTTGTACATTTACATCATCAAGGGTACGTTAAAATCCGTTATAATAGAAATATAATTATTATTAAATTATACAAGAACTGTATACATAAATATGATATCATATATAATCGTATAATATTTCTGTGTTAATAATAGTTCAGTAGTATCTTTTTTTTGTGTTAACTGATTAAATTTACTTTATATGCTTTGTTATGTAAGTCATGTTTTTTATTTATGGGATGTATATGATTCATATCAATAATTATATTAAGATATTAAAATAAAATTAACCATAAAATGGAAATTTATTCTTGATTTGTTATGATGGAGATTGAATCTCATCGTGTTCATGGATACAATAATCAGTACATATGCACAAGAGATAATATCATTCTATTTATGGTTAAATAGTATATAATTGGATGTTATATCATAAATAAAGAATCATTAAAATGTTATATTTTTTGTTTAAATAAATTATACTCATTATTATACACATTCTAATAATGAAGTGTCGAATAACAAACTACAACAAGATGTGGATATGGTAAGTCATACGTACGCATGTATGGTGTCTTTTTCATTCATAGATTTGATATAATAATGAATATGAATGTACCTTATTTATAATAAAATCACATTATGCAGAAGGTACTAGAGTTATAACATTTTTATGTAAACAATAAATAAATAATAAGTGGAATAAGAAAAGAACTTTGAAAGAGGTGATTAAATTATTTTTTCTCTTCTTCAGGTGTTTCCTTTGGATTTGATCAAAAGAGATCCTTAGGATAGATTTTTTATCACTATATGGCTTGAGGATTAATTGAGGGTATTTTAGAGGATATTTTAGTAGGGGTTTTATCAGAAAAATGTCCTTGGAGGTGAGATTTTGATAGAATGGGAAGTAACCTTTTACAAGAGAGGTGATGGTCACTTTAGGAAAAGATTGAAATATTATTTTATTGTAAAATAATTTTTGGTTTATAATGGATCAAAATATATTATTTCTAGGATAATGGGGGTATCAATCGAAATCCTCTCAACTAATAGGTTTTAGACAAGTTTAAGTCACCATATTAGCCTTATCATTTAGATTTTACTCTTAGTTAAATAGTTTAACTTTTACCATGTATTCTTGCATTATTATTATAAATGGTTAATAAACATACTATAAAAGGAAAATAGAACACCAAGTGGGCCATTATTAATATATATAACCTTATCTATGTTCCATGGACAATTGTTAAATTTTTAGGAATATTATATCAATTAATAATATAGTATTTTTTTTAAAAACTCATTTGTATCAATTTTGACACTATTTGGTAATTTGTTTTTGGGAAATTCAAAACAAGTTTACCACATAGAAAAAATTTCATTTAATAATCCCTACCATTTCATATTAGCCTAGAAAATTCTTGTACGACATCAAAAATTCAAAATATATTTATTTTAATATTTATAAATTTATTTATTTGATTCTTTCATTAATAAAGAAAAATATTGCATCATTATTTTGTCATAAATAAATATATTTATTTTCTGTCTAAAAATTATAAATAAAATATCATGAAATATTAAATTTATTAATATTTAAAATGAATATTTATATATGAATTGATCAATTATATAACCCCGTATAAAAATGTGTTACAAAAATATACCTGCTTATGTTGTTTTTGTGATTACTTTAAATTAATTAATATAACATTTCATTATAACTCCCAAGTTGCTCCATGGGCTCCCAAAATAGACTAAAGTATTCCCATGGTTGGACATGTATCATTAAATAGTTTTAGGACAAATTTTAGGGTAATTTTACATTATTATAAAAAGATTTTTACCCTTATTTACCATATTTACCCTTTAACCAGGATAAATAAAATATTTACTTAAGTAACTATCCATAATGTCTAAAAATAAAAGTTATCTAATAACACAATTTCTACCTCCTGATTCTAAATATGGAATAAATTTTTTCAATTTCAAAACCCAGAATTTGAAAAAATTAATTTAAAATTAATTCCCCTTGAAAAAACCAAAAAGTGGATTTTTTAGAAGTAACAACTATTAAAAGATTGATATGTGTTTATGTTCAGTTTAAATATAAAATTACATAAAATGACCTCAATTATATTAAATGATAAAAATATAATCAAATTATACTTTAAAATCACTCAAATATTTAATTTAACAATATAAATTATTTCGATTATAAAAGTTGTTTTTAATTAAAATTTAGTGTTTTTCACTATTCATCATAATATAAATGTTATTAGAAAAGTTCCAAAAATTTATCCAAACCTAATTTATTTATTTCCCTCTTCTAAATTGGAATTTAATTTTATCAAATTTAATATATAAAATTGTCAAAAAATTTATTCAAAAAGGGTTCACCTTTAAAACGCAGAAACACTGCATATTAAAAAAATTCTTCTTTTGAATGAAAATTGAATTTTTCCTTATATTATGTCTAAGAAACACAAAACATTAAATTCAAAATTTTATGTAAATACATAAAATAAAAATTTTTGTTATTAATATTCATAACATCTTTTTAAAAAGGTATTTTGATAGGTCGTGGTGTGCTTGAACTCAGTGTTGCGTAAATCACATGCTATTGTATTATTCTAAGGGAAACATACCGTGGAGGCTTGGGTTATTACATTCTTCCCTCCTTAAATAAATTTAATCCTCAAAATTTTAAATTGTTTTTCAAAAAATAAAAGGATTAAAAAATAGAAAATACCTTTGTGGAAACCCACATTGAAAATAGTTTTATTAAAATTTTGTCTTATTAAGAGGGAAAGGGGAATGAAAAAGTCACAACCACATTAGGATGTAGAATAGGAGAAAATTGGTGGAAATTTAAATTGAAGGAAAATAGTAAATATTTATAGGGAGTAATTGAGGTCATTAATCACAAACTAGTGTATGAAAAATTGAAGTCCTCAAAGCCATTAATTTATGATGATTTAAAAAATATTAAGTCCAACAAAACATAATGTATTAGGATAAAACAGTTTTGGTTTTTAGTTCATTTCTCTAAATATTATGACTTAATTTATTCATAGAATAACAAAAATACATGACACGTAGAGTTACATAATTTACATAGTCTCTACCATAAACTCATCTATCACGCCAAAATATAATAGATCTCAGAAAATATTCTTTTTATCCTAGGAATACATGGTTAAAAATATAAACATATACCATTTAAAACAAGAGAACTATTTTGTAATAGCCGAGGACTTCCTATAGGGTAGTGGTAGGTGATAGATCCTTGTCGCACTTTGGTTGTGGGTTCAATTCATGCATATTTTTCTGACTCGAAGGGTTATCTCCTGAGCTACATGTTGTCCTTTTTCTAAAACTATAGTATTACCATATTCCAAACATAATTTTAAGAAATGTTTTAACGTTAAAAACTACTGTCAAATTTTCAACTTAATCCATTCCAACCTTTATATTTATCCCAAATACTTCTGTCCAAACTCTCTCTAAAAGGCCTCTGAATTCAACAATCAATTATAACATCAGATTCTCCAAACAACATGAAGATTCTTTTATTTTCAGATACTGAAAATACAATACATTTATCATCTTAAAACCTTAACGAATACCAAAAGTAATGTATTAAAATCCTTATACACATTACATTATTCATATAATAATAATATAAATCCAAAATCCAAAAACAAAAAAACATTAATTATTCTACTTCAACTATAGTAATAACATAAGATTAGCCTTGATCCCTTGGCCTTTTCTGAGGTAATTTCCCTTGGCGGTTAGGACATTAATTTTTATAATTACCCAATTCTCTAGAATTTTACCATTCAACATTGACAGCCACTTTCTTTCCCTTGCAACCACAAGCCTGTTCACTATTTTCTACACATTTGTAACAAACTCTCATTCCTTTTAGGCAAGTATCAGGGTATTTCTTCCCCCAATTATCAAATAATGAAAAATCATTCTTTCCATTTTTCCGTTTATGTATCTCATTGATCTACCTTACTCTTCTTCTTTAGATTTTATTTAATGCCATAAGACTTATAGAATATCTTTTCTGTCATGATAGAACATGATACTATATACTCATATGTCGAGAAAGATTGTGAGATTAATGCTCAAAGGAAAAATGGTTTTATCCCATCAATGAATCAATAAATATTACTCCTTAAGTTGCGTATATAATCTACATCATTATTTTCTATCCTTGTAATGATAGCCTCATACTTTGAAAAATTCTCTTCCTCATTTTACCTCAGACTCAAAAATTGGATTTCCATATCAACTCGATGGTCAGGAGGAAAGTATTTTTCAATGTAAAGATCTTTAAACTCCCTCCATTCCATATTTGATAATTCATTATGTTCAATTTTATTTTGAATCATTGACCACCATTTATCTTCTTCTTTTGTGAGGGGATAAACATCCATGACAACTTTTTCCCTTTCACTACTCCCCAAAGCCTGAAATATTTTCTCTATAGAATATATCCATTACATAGCTACAAATGTATTTTTACTCACATTGATTTTTGGTGGTTTTTTCCTCATGAAGCGTTATAACAGTGATCCTCCACGTTGTGGATCAGGGTGCTCCATACGAGTATGGTTATTATTCTTAACCTTAGTGAGTTTTCCTAGTATGATTTTAAGATGCTCAGCACTAGTTTCATCACCAGCCCCACTATAATTATCATGAGTAGAAGGTAAATACCTACATGTATTGCATTCCTTGATATGTTTTTCATTCCTTCCACTAGGTTCTACTTATAAAGAAAGGCATACACTAGATTATTTTATGAATCCCAATGCATTATTCAGAATTGCTAAAATAGGTATCATTAATTGAACATTTTATTGATATAATCTATAATCATATAATAGTTTTCCTTAAATAAGTCTTTACTCATAACTTCTTTATAGTAGCTTATAATGAAAATGTGAATTATCCTAAACTTATCCCCGGGTGTGTCGTAATGAAGAGTGAAGCAAGGCCCATTTTCATGTACCAGGAAACCCCAGGTCAAGCCTGGAACTCCTTGTTGGAGTTTTTACTCCTAAAGAAATATGTACCAGAGCTTCCTCTACCTTCTCATATCTAGAGTGAGATGTATTGCTTGGAAAATTCAAAAACCCTTTACATTAACAAAATTCTTGGATGTTATTCAATACTAATCCTCAATGTATATCATAGGGTAATTTTCTCTAATCAGAGATTTTCTAAATCCAGTTTCCATGGTTTGTACTAAACTTCCTCTAATACCAACTATAATGGAACGACCCCAGTTAGCTAGAGTCGGTACACTATTACATAACATTGATATGACACAAGGAATCTTGTCCCGAAAGATCGATCAATTAGGTAGCCATGGAATTATTGGATACATACATTATTTTTACATTACATCATGGAAGGAGAAAACAACAACATTGTTTCCCCTATGAACACACTCAAATATCTCTGCTTATCTCTACAGGTCAATCAAATTATATGTCTTCACATCCTGGAAAAAATAAAACATAAGAAGGGGGTGAGCTCATATTCTCAGTAACGATAAAAATATAATGGAAACATTCATAAATACGTGTAAAAAATTAAGGCAATATATAACACTAAAACAAAATCCTTTTAAACATAAAATTCAGCATAATATAGAAAACATAAATCAAATAATTCCATTCAATTATTCACATGGATATTCTAATAGTTGAATAATCATATTCAATATCATTATAAAATTTCATAATGATGGAATGCATAATGTCGGACATCATAATCACATAGTCATGGCCTCATGCCAAGATGAAAAATAAGGACAAGGCCTTGTTCCAAGATATTAATTTGTCTCATGTGACTTACATATTCATCAAGGAGCTATAGTAGGCTCCACCTGTCACATACTATGTCCAATGCATTCCTCATATAAAAAAGATGAAGTATAATATAAACATTCATATTAAAACTAGCATACGAAATGTCAAAAGTTTAACCATAAACCAAGAATGGTATAAAAATAGAACATCCACTGTCAAACATAACAATAAAGCTTCAATATAATATGGAATATTGTATCATAATAAATCAACTTCAAACTAATGTAAAATCCAACGAACGATGTTGACATAGATGAAATCAATCTGAAAAACTATTTGAGTAATATATATTATTCTATAGTGAAATAATTCAAAAGTAAAGAAAACATGTATTTTTATAATATTTTTATACACTTGTAAGGGATGATTTGAAGGTGATATAATGGTGGAAAATAGATGCACCAGCGGTATAAGTTAAAAAAACATTCTCTCCTTTATTTGTCGAAAAGGGCATAATGTTCCTCGTTTGGAAATAGACGGAATGATTCCTTTCAAACCATTTTATAAAAATTCAACCAAGGGTATAAATTAAATTAACCCATAGTCTAGTAAATATTAAAAATATTTTGAAATACATTTTTATGAAACACATATGTGGATGATAAAGAGCCTCAAGTAGATACTCACGTATATACAGCCTCAGTTAACAAAGAGATTGTGAAATTTGACCCTTAACTTGAACATATAAATAGTTGAGGGTATGTTAACCACATGTATAATGGTAAAACCATTTTTAATAAATTATAAAAGAACTGAAAACATAAATATTATATCATATATGATCTTCTAATATTTCTTTGTTAATAATATTTCAGTAGTATCATTGTTTTAGGTGTTAACTGGTTCGCTTTCCTTTATATGATTTATTATGTAAGAAATGTTTTTTAGGAATATGGTGTATTTTATTCATATCCATAATGATATTATGTTCTCAAACATTATTTTTAACCATAAAATGTAAATTTATTCTTGATTATTTATGATGGGGAATGAATCTCCTCACGTTCGTGGAGATGGTAATCCGTACGTACGCACGAGCGACAATATCATTCTATTGATTTTTAAATCATATGTAATTGGATGTAAAATCATATATAAAGAATAATTAACATGTTATAGTTGTTATTTAAATCAATTATACTCATTATTATAGCAATCCACATAATGAAGTGTTGAATAACAAATTACACAACGACGTGGAGATGGTAAGGTGTACAGACACACGTATGGTGACTTTGTCATTCATAGGATGGATATAACAATGAATATGGATTTACCATATTTATAATAACATAACAGTATGAAGAAGGTATCTGAGTAATTATTTTGGTATGGAAATAACAATGAAAGTGGAAGTGGAAGAAGTGAAGAACATTGAAAGAGGTTAGGAAATTATTACCTCTTCTTTGGGGTACTTGCTTTTTATTTGATCAAAAGGGCTCTATAGGTTGTGTTTTGGATCAACTTAAGGCATCTATATTGAATTTAGAGTAATTGGGACGATATTTGAATAGTGTTTGGATGAGCCAAGAGGCTTTGGGGTGTGATTTTGAGATAAGGGGAAGTACCCTTTTATAAGAGAGGTGAGGTTCACTTTAGAAAAATCATGAAATATTATTTTATTATTAAATAATTCTCAGGTTATAATGGCTCAAAATTTATTTATTTAGAGATTATGGTGGGTATTGGTCTAAATAATCTCAAAAAATGGGTTTCAGACAAGTTTTGGTCACCATATTAACCGTTTATTTTAGATTTAACTTTTAGTTAAATATTTTAACATTTACCATGTATTCTTGTATTATAATAATAAATTGTTAATAAAAATAATATATGTCATGACCCCCTCCCAACAAAGTGTACCCATCCTAGGATAGAAATGTGAGAAGAGAGATAATGACCCTCGAGTACCGCCTCCCGTTGGCCCTGGGTTGGCGACTAGCACCGAGGTACAACCAACACACAAATGGGAGGCATTACCCTATAAGAGAACACATGCATAGGAGAGAGATAACATAGACACCAACCAACTCCAACTCAGATAGAAATATAAATTAAAGCCTAATTACACATATGAAATGTCAGGAAAAACTACTAAAACCGAATGGGGAAAGACAAGAAGTACCCAAAAGAAAGTAAAACAACATCAACCATATGTCCGAACAGCTCCTGCAACCCCAAGTTAGTAAACACCATCCTGATATCCAATATACTCTAAGTGACATGAAAAGAAGTTTATATATACATAGGGTGAGTATAACAGTATACTCAGTAGGATCCTCCCCAAAGCCTCTTGTAAAAAAGTTAAGAAAGTATTCTAAAGCACAGTGAAAAACAAGTGAAACTAACTCATCACCTAAGTAGGTATACTAGGTTCCTAGCCTCACCATGGATACACTCAGAAAGTAACGCATAAAAGAGTATATAAAATAATGAAGAATATCAGGGGTGCACGACTACTACTTTCCCATAGGTTTTCTTCTTTACCCCAATGTTGAACGTCCGTAGCATCTCTCTCCAAAAAGTCATGGACACAGACAACTCGGTGAAGCACCACAATATGCACCTCGTGCAACAAAACCACCACTTTAATACAATAAAGTAACCTAGTAGTTTCTGGGAGACACCACATCTCACATAACATGTATCATACTTCAGGTATTATACCTCAAGATATTAAAACACATACACCGAGAAAGGATCCCCAAGGGATCACAACCTATAAACGTTACACCTATAGTAGTCCATAGGATACAATATCCAAAATATATGTGCGTAAATAACCATAATCTATTACAGCCCTCTACGCACATATATGGGGAAACTAACCACTGTGCCTACCAACACAAGTAACTACCAAGAGAAGAGAGCGAGGAAAATGGTTGTAGTCAGACATCCATCCTCCCACTGGAATGTTGGGGAAACACCCCCCAGGGCTGAGAATCCCCAGGGTGTCAATTTCCGTTACTGACAGAGTAGAGTAGCCTATAGAAACACAAATAGTACAAAATATACTATATCCCACAACCACACTATGGGCATAACCTAGTCTTAGTCCCAATTGAAGCTAACGTCTCTCGGACTCTGGGATTCCACTTCTAAGACTAGGTATCCTATAAGCCCCCAACCATTTAAAGATGATTATTAGATTACTTCATTCCCTTTTTATTAGTTCAACATTATGTTAATTAATTATTTAAACATTAATTAACCATTTACAATTCCACATTAAACTTCGTTAGCATCACACCCAAAGTCCACTATCCATTTAAAATTACAACCTCATCATTATGTTCCAGGAATTCCAACCCCAAGGTTTGACATTATTTTTTAAATTATTAATTTCATAATTACATTCCCACATTCCCAGGCATTATAGAAAAACATTCTATGATACTAAACACAAGGGGTCTCAACATGACTTGTAGATGTACTACCTATCGAGTCTTTGGTACCTATATTAAGAGCATAGACCCATCCTCCCCTGAGAAGCCAAACACAGAAAGCATGTGGTATACCCAGTGCATCTCCCCCTCTTTCGGAAGAAGGGTAAGCAAGACCAGATGCCTTCAGAAGTGGCGAAAATTAAATCAGATAATCAACCCATAAGAAACAGCAAGCATCCAACAATCACATCCATCCTGTTCCGTCATCCCTGGTGTCCTCCCCAACACGCACATACATAAACCGATTCACCTCGGCACTCTAGGCATCATCTGCTACCACAACCAAAAGGCCTCCATGCCCCTACATACCACAACAACCATCCAGACTCACATCACAACACAAGCAGTAGGAAAACAAATATTTTAACAGTTGGGCGCTTGGTCCTTTAAAAACAATAGGGTAACTCAGAACTGAACAAGGAGTAATATTTTATCGATCAACCAGTTCTTTAATCCATCTTATATTCACCGATTATTATTATTAGGATCCAAATTCAAGAAACCTAATCAGTAAGTTATCACAAATTATTAGACATGATTACTAAACCGTTTTGATTCACATGAAATTACAACAAGAAGAACCAAATTCATTTCATGCGTCTATATCTTTAGCCAAATAGTTATCAATTTATTCTCGGCTTTACATTCTTTACAAATTTCCATCAATAAAAAATGTCTAAACAAAGCAAGCATAGATATCACAATATCTATCAAAACAAGAGGCAATAACATACGATCAATATCAATTTATTTATCCAGTTCATATATTTATTTTATCAATTCCATTGTCATCCATTATGATAAAACATGATAACTATACAGTTTCACATATAAGAAAAGAGAAACAACGAATACCCTACATCAAATGATTCATGACGTTCTTTATACAACAACGGTTCATGATCACCTACTCTCGTGACAACTACATCTACACGAAGATGCCACAGTATGACCACCCCAAACGAAACCTAAGAAAACTCCATTATAAGAATGGAGATCACATGCTATAATATGGAAATGAGAAACAAGATAAGATGAATCCAAAAAGAATAACGATAAAACATACCTTAAATAGATGAAGGATAAACCCTTTCTACTTGCACCAAAGCAGGGGGTGTACATACAACAGGATGAACTTCAAGGGGAAACCAATCCACGGGGAAAACATTGATCTCACAATTCCTATGAGAAGGAAGGAAAGGTTTGAGAATATCGCACTAGGGAACGTGGAGTAAGAACAATGGGAAAGATATATTGTCCCTTTAGAATATTTATTGGAGTTACGATTTAAGATACACTTGATTTCCCATTAAAAGTGGATCAAATTAAACCACGCGGTTTGACCAAGTGAAAACATCTCGATCCTTATTGATAATTAATATAGTAGATATGGCCTTAGAATAGGCCTTATAGTCCTTAAAATGAGGCTTTAAATGCATTTTACGTCAAAGAAATTTCAAAGGGTAAAACTGTAGGGAGATGAAAACATTGTACACCAAACACAAAATTTGGAAAAAGAAATAGAGGTTGCTTTTAGAACCTCACGATTCTAGAAACATTGTTCATGATCTCAAAATTTGGAAATGGAAATAGAGGCTTCTGTTAGAACCTCACTATTCTAGGAAAATTGTTCTTGAACGTCACCATTGGAACCTCAATATTCTAGAAACACTTTTCATCTAAGGTTTCTGTTGCACTATTCACAGAAGGTTAATGTTGACACTGTTCACCTAAGGTTACCGTTTCACAATTAATAAGATGGTTAATGTTGACATTGTTCACCTAAGGTTACCATTTCACTGTTCACATGTGGTTACCATTGCACTGTTCAAAGAATGTTAAAATTGACACTGTTCAGCTAAGGTTACCGTTGCACTGTTTACATAAGGTTAATGATGACACTGTTCACCTAAGGTTACCATGGCACTGTTCAAAGAAGGATAATTTTAACATTGTTCACCTAAGGTTACCATTGAAGAGTTCATAGAAGGTAAATGTTGACACTATTCAACTACGGTGAACGTCACACTGTTCACCTATGGTTACCATTGAACTCTTCATAGAAAGTTAATATTGACACTGTTCACCTAAGGTTACTGTTGCTCTATTAATAGAAGGTTAATGTTGACACTGTTCACCTAAGGTTATTGTTTCACTATTAAGAGAATGTTAATGTTGAAACTATTCAACTAAGGTAATTGTTGAACTTTTCACAGAAGGTTAATGTTGACACTGTTCACCTAACGTTATCGTTCCACTATTCACAATTGTCTTCTGTTGGAACTGTTCACCGAGGGTCACCGATGTTACTTTTCACAGAAGGATACCATTGCACTGTTCACAACTATATACCTTTGGAACTATTCATCAAAATGGAAATTTGGAAATGTGTTGGGGATAAGTCACCTCGACCTCCCGAAACACGTCAAACACTATATTTTCACAAAGTAATTGACCAGGGAGCTCTGGGAAATTACATCTGATACCTCTCAAAACATTCTCACGCTCAGGAATTCAAAACCCACCTAAAGGGAAAACAAAATGGGTTCCAAACAACCACCCATAAAGATACCTCTCAAAAGAGAGCAAGCCACAAGAAGAAGTAAAAGAAATTAATATTATAAACATGAAAGTTCTAACCACACAGGGGACATCGTTTCATGAAAATAGTTAAACATCAAAAAACTCTGGGTACTGAGCACGTATTTATCACTCACGTTCCTAGGTGCTCTCCTCCATGCCGCTGTGTCACCACAAGACACGAACTAAGGGGATAGAACCCTCGTGCAACACCTTCTCCTAGCGGTCTAGGACCACCAAAGGTCGCTCATCAAAGGTCGCATCATCATCAGCATCGATCTCTCCCCAATCGATGATGTGAGACTCATCATGACGATAATAATGGAGCTGTGATACATGAAAAAAATTATATAATTGACTCATCTGCATGGGATGTGATACTCAATACGCCACAGCTCCAACATGAGCTGTCACCTCGTAAGGCACAACAAAACAGGGAGAAAGCTTACTCCCACAACCAAACCTTCACTGCTTATGATGTGGAGTCACCTTCAGAAACACATGATCTCCACCTTTAAACTCTATGTGTCTCCTCCTTTGATCAACATTTGATTTTTGACGATCTTGCGATGTCTTAATCCTCTCACGAATCACTAGAACCATCTCTGTTTTATTCTGCACTAGTTCCGGTCTGATAATTGCTGACTCTCTGACCCCATTCCAGCACAATGGAGTATGGCGTGATTGGCCATTCAAGGATTCAAATGGCACTAAACCGATGGTGGAGTGAAAACTATTATTTTATGAGAACTCCACCAAGGGTATGTTCCTCATCCATGAACCTCAAAATTCAAGAACACAAGAGTGTCACATGTCTTCAAGAGTCTGGCTTGTTCACTCTATTTGACCATCCATTTGAGGATGAAAAGTAGAACTAAGGAATAGCTGAGAACTGAAATCATGCTGGAGACCTCTCCACACCTTATAAGCAAAGCGAGAATCTCGATCAGAAATGATCATCCTTGGGATTCCATGAAGTCTCACCAACTCTTCCTGATACCTCCTCGATAAAACATCCACTGAGCTCGACTCCATGGTTTCTATAATGTTGGATGATTTTTTTAAGCAGTCCATTACCACCCAAATAGTACCATATCCTCTTGGAGCTCGAGGAAAACTAGTTAAAAAGTCCATTGAGATTTCTTCCCACTTCCACTGAGGAATCTCTAATGGTTGGAGCAAACCACTAGTGACGTGATGCTCAACCTTGACCTTCTGGATTACTAAACATCAAGACTCAAACTCTGGAACTGCACACTTCAGCCCAGGCCAACCAAACTGACTCCTCAAGGCTCGGTACATGATTTTCATGCCAGGATGCTTGGATAATGGGGAACTATGTAATTCATTGAGAACTATATCATGTATCTCCAAAGGAACAAAAAACCATCCATGATACAACAATATATTTTGTTCATCCTCAGACCACACATCAGGGGAATCACCACAAAAAACTCGGTCTCTCCAAACCTCCACCTCTAGATCCCCAAACTTTGACTCTTACAACTTCTGCACTAGGGATGATTGTACTGTCATCTAGAAAAGACAACCTTTTCCCCCAACATATCCCATATCAAGATTTAATGCTGACAGTTCTTCCATTACTCTCCAAGAATCACCGGATTCACGCATAGCATCACTACGTGAATTTTGACTCAGTGCATCAGCTACAACATTCCTCATTCTAGGTGTATATGATATATCTAATTCATATTCTAATAAGAACTCCATCCACTAAAACTGGCATAATTTCATGTCCCGCTTGGAGAAAACATACCTCAATCCTTTATGATCGGTGAAAACCACAAAGTGCTCACCGATGAGGTAATGTCTCCACATCTTCAGAGCAAACACTACCGCTACCGAATCAAGATCATGGGTGGCATTGTTACGCTGAAGGGGACGCAACTGCAGAGACCTAAAAGAAACAACTGATCTCTGCTTCATCAGAACAGTACCTAACCCTAGATGTTAATCGTCCAGAAAATAGCAAACTAATCTTCCTCAGCTAGAAGACAATGAATTGGACCACTTACTAACATCTCCTTTACATACTTGAAAGATGAGAAAGACATATCCATCCATATGAATGCCAAATCCTTCCTGGTCAAAGCTTTCAAAGGAGTCAAAAATCATGATAAATTGGCTGTGAACCTCCTGTAGTATCCTGTGAGGCCAAGAAAACATCACAACTCTAACACTGACTTTGGGGCTGCCCAAGACACAACTTCTTCTATCATTCATTGATCCAAACATACTCCCTATTGGGACACAACACACCCTAGTAAACTGACTTTTCAAGACCAAAAATCACACTTCGATAGCATCCCAAATAGCTGATGTTGACGAAGAACTCCCAGAACGACATGTAGATGCTATGCATGCTCACTTCAGGCATGGATTATACAAGGATTTCATTGATTACAACCACCAAGAACATGTCCCAGAACTCATGAAACACAAAATTCCTCAATCCCATGAACACAACTAGAGCATTCGTCATGCCGAACACCAATACAACAAACTCATAATTCCCAAGATGACAACATAAAGTAGTCTTCAGGATATCCTCATCCTTCACACGCATCTGATGATATCCTAACCGCAAGACGATATTTGAAAACCAATTTTTACCCTTTATTTAATCAAATAAATCATCATTCTTTGTAAGAGGATAGAGATTATTTTTTGTCACTTTTTTCAAGTGACGATAATTGACACACAACTGCAAACTGTCGTCATCCTTCTTCACGAACAAAACTGGTGAACCTCATGGTGCACACTTGGCCGAAAAAACTGTACTATAACATACTATCAAGATGTATACTTAGCACTCGTATCTCAGAAGGGGCCATTATATATGGAGACATAGAGATAAGAGGTTATCTTGGATGTAGTTCAATACCAAACTTGATCTCTCGTCGAGGGGGTATTTCTAAACCCTCTTTTGGAACGAAATCCGGGTACTCTTATATGACCCTAGGAATCGCCAACTGCTGATCCTTTGAAGAACTCTACATAAACTCACCCATAATGGAAGATAATGACGGAAGGTTCCTATGGCCCATCCGAGGATCTCGCTCACTAACAAACACCACCGAATCTCTATCAGCACTAATGAAAATGAACTTCTTCCTGAAGCAATCCATGATATCCTACATCGAATACAACCAATCCATGTCGAGGATGACATCCTATGGTTATATTTGTAAATAAAGGAAATCTCTCCCGGAGCGGTGTTTCCCCAATACTAGCTCACAGTCTCTACATACTTCAAACAAGTCAGCTCAAACTCTAACTGGCGTAGTCAATGACAAGGGAACTGGAAGCCTCTTTACCTCAATTATCAATGCATGCACAAGGGTAGGTGATATAAATAATTTTGTCACTCCTGAATCAAACAATGCACCCAAAAAGTTAGAAAACAATCAAAGGGTATCTGAAACAACTTCTCGCTCACCTGGAGCTGGCAACGCCAGAGAATGATGCTGACCACGACCTCCTCCATGCCCTCTCTGATCCTAATGACGACCACCACCATGACCAAGTTATGCTCTCTCCAGATGGGGAGTGTCACGGGGTTGTCCTATTCCTGCCCCATCTACCCTCTGCTGATCTAAATCTGGTGTATCCTACTACAGTTGCATTGGCTGGAACTACCTCAATGGAGGAACCTGGAGTGGAGCACCTGGTGCATGATGACTTCTCTAAAATTTTAGGCACTCCCACTGCTAATGACCTCGACCACGACATGAAAAACAAGCACCTGATCCCTTGGTATAAACCAAAGAGTTGCAGTGTTTGGTTAAACGAGATGTGAAGGGCTGGGACCTACATCCGATAGAACAAAAACTCTTCTACCCTGAAAAAATGGAACCGCGGACCACAGGTCTGATTCAGGAGGAATCACGATGACTCCCCTATCATGATGATCTGGTTCTAGAAAAAGTCCTCTCAATAACCTATTCCCTCTCCAGAACCTCAAGATAAGTTTTTAGTATAAATGGGGTGACCTAGCGCTGGATCTCAGGACGCAAAGCCTCCTATAAATGCCTCGCCCTAACCTCCTCATCTAGAAGAAGGTCTGAAGAATATCATAAAAGGTTCTTGAAATGGATTCCAAACTCTCAAAAATTGGAGCTCCCATGTCGAAGGGTATGAAGCTCCTGGCGACTAGATGCTTTCGCAGTCAAAGAAAGAAACTTGACTCAAAATTTTTTTCGAAATACCTCCCATGAGATCGCTGGATCCTCATGATCCCCAAGGAACCAGAACCACCACTTCCTCGCTGCTCTAAAAAACATCGTCACAACCAAGGAAACCTAGTGATCCTTCTGAGAGCGGATCAAACTGAAACCCATCTCGACTTCCTCCAACAATTCTTTCATGACTGCATTTAAAATGGAGCCCTTGTACATCTGTAGACTCTGGCGCTGAAACTCTTTGAGTGTCCTCTTCCATGTGTCGTCGTCGTTAACCTCTAAACTACGACGATCTGCTGGAACAGTTTGCTGGACAACTTCTGCACAAACCTGATGAGGACGTCAACCTGTAGCCATACTTGAAAAATAAAAAACCATTAGAGCTCCTAAAACAGGAATATGAATGACTAAACATTAATTAATTAATTATTTTCTTTATTTTATTTTAGGTTAACCTATCCCAAGGTTTACCCATTCAAACATAGGCACAAAAAAGAATGATACATGATCCTTTCCTAGGTCTATACCCTGCAACTATTATCACCTCGTTCAGTATCCATTGTAAATATAAAGGTCCTTACATCATATCATAGGGGTCCGTAAAAGCCTATGTCTCAGCCAGTATCTAGTGTTTACATCGCTTGCTAAACATGAATGGCACTGTTGCCCTAACAACTCATGCAACCTCACATGTGCATAACTTCAGACTCCGTTTTATCCGTCAACCAGAGCTCTCATACAACTCTTTCATGACCCCCTCCCAACAAAGTGTACCCATCCTTGGCCGGAAATGTGTGAAGGGAGATAATGACCGCCAAGTCCCACCACCAGTAGGGCCCGGGTTGGCGAATAGCACCGAGGGTATAGAAAATAGACAAATGGGAGGCATTTCTCTCTAAGAGAACACATGCGGAAGAGAGAGATAAGTTATAAACAGACGAACTCCATCTACGATATAAATATAAATGAAAAAATAAGTACATATATGAAATTTCATGCAAAACTACAACAACTAAAAGGGGAAAAACTGCAAGTACCCAAAAGAAAGTAAAACAGCAACAACCACAATCCCGAATAGCTTTGCAACCCCCAGTTAGTAAACACCAGCTTGATCTCCAACCTGCTCCAAGTGACCTGAAAATCATTTTATATATACATAGGGTGAGAATAATAGTATAATCAGTAGGATCCTCCTCGAAGCCTCTCATGCAAAATTAAAGAAAGCATGCTAAAGAACAGTGAACATCTATTGAAATTAATTCATTACCTAAGCAAGTTTACAAAGTTCCCAGCCTCACCATGGATACTCTCACCAAGTAATGCATACAAGAGTATATAATAAAATAATTAATATCAAGGGTAACGCACTACTACTTACCCACTAGTTTTCCACTTTTCCCCAATGTTGAAAGTCCTATAAATCTCACTTCAAAAAGGCTTGATCGCAGAAACCTAGGTGAAGCACCACAATATGCACCTAATGCAATAAAACCACCACGTCTATGCAATAAAGTAACCAGGTAGTTTTCAGGAGAAACCATAGCTCGCATAACATGTATCATACGTTGGGTATTATACCTCAATCCATTACAACCCATACACCGAATAAGGATCCTCAAGCCATTAGAGCCTATACACATTACACCTATAGTAGTTAATAAGATACTATATCCAGAATATATGTGTGTGAATAAACACAAGACAATACATCCCTCTACACACATATATGGGGAAAACTAACCACTATTCCTACCAGCACAAGTATCTACTAATAGAAGAGAGCGGGGCCAATGGGGGTAGTCAGTCATCCATCCTCCCACTGGAATGTTGGGGAAAACACACCCCCCAGGGTTCAGAATCCCTAGGGTGTCAGTTTCCCTTACTGACAGGTTGGAGTAGCATGTAGAAACACAAAAAGTACAGAATATACATAATCTCACAACCATACTATGGGAATAACCTAGTCTTAGACTCAACTACAGCTAACATCTCTCAGACACCGGCAGACACTTCTAGGACTAGGTATCCTATTAGAGCACAACCATTTAAAGAGATTTATTAGATTACATCATTACCTTTTTATCAGTTACACTTTGCGTTAATTAATTATTTAATAATTAATTAACCATTTACAATTCAATATTAAACTTTGTCAGCATCACACCCAAAGTCCATTGTCCCTTTAAAATTACAACCTCATCATTATGTTCTAGCAACTCTAACCCGAAGAGTTAACATCATTTGTTCAATTATTCATTACATAATTATTTTCCCACATTCCAATTCATTCAAGAAAAACATTCTATGCTACTAAACAAAAGGGGGATAAATACTGTGAGTAGATGTACTACCCGTAGAGTCTTTTCTGCCTATAGAAAGAGAGTAGACCCATCCTTCCTTGAGAGGCTAAACACAGAAAGCACGTGGGCTACCCCATTCATATTCACCTCTTTTAGATAAAGGGTAAGAAAGACCAAATTCCTTGAGAAGTGGGGAAAATAAAAGGAGATAATCAACCAATAAGAAACATCAAGCATCCAACAATCACATCCATCACGTTCTATCATCCCTCGTGTCCTCCCCGACATCCACATGCATAAACTATTGAGTCTCGCCACTCTAGGCGTCCTCTTCTACCACAACCAAAAAGCCTCAATGCCCCCACATATCAAAACATACATCCAGGCTCACATCACTACACAAGCATGAGAAAAAAAAACATATTAATCATCGAGCTCTTGGCCCTTTAACAAAGAAAAGGGTAACTCAGAACCCAACAAGGAGTTATCTTTTATCGATCAGCCGATTCATTATTCCATCTTATATTAACTGATTATTATTATTTGGTTCTAAATTCAAGAAACCTAATTAGTTTTCTACCAAAAATAGTTAAACATGCTTACTGCACTATTTTTATTAACATCAAATTACAATAAGAAGAACCAAATTCATTTCATACTGCATTAACTTTATCCAAGCTGTTATGAATTTATTCCCAGATTCACATTCTTTACAAATTTCCATCAAGAACGAACGACTAAACAAATCAATCATAGATATCACACTATCTAGAAAAACAATAGGAAAAAAATATGATCGATATAAATTTATTTATTCGGTTTAAAAATTTATTATGTCAATTCCATTGTCATCTAGTGGGATAAAACATGCTAACTATACAGTTGCACATGTAATAAAAGAAAAGAAATGAATCCCCTACCTCAAACGGTTATTGACATTCTTTATACCACAATGGTTCACGATCACCTCCTCTCGCAACAACTACATCCAACCGAGGATGCCACAGTATGAACACACCAACCAAAACCCAAGAAAACTCCCTTATAAGCATAGAGATCACATGATATACTATGGAAAAGAGAAACATGAGTAGATGATCCCCAATTGAACGATGATAAAACATACCTTAATTCGATGATGGATTGACCCTTTCATCTTTCACCAAAGCTGGGGTGCACATGCAGTAGGAAGAACGTCAAGGTGAAACCTATCCATGGGGAAATCATTATCTCACAATTCCTATGGGAAGGAAGGAAAGGTATGAGAGTCTCGCACCAGCGAACAAGGAGGAAGAACAATGGAGGAAGATATATTGTCCCTTTTGAAGAATTAACGGAGCGACGGATTATGATATTAATGATTTTCTATTAAATTGAGATCACATTAAACCACATAGTATATCCTAGTAAAAAAATCCAGAGCCTTAGGGATAAATAATATAGAAGTTATGCACATTTTATCGGCCTTAGATTCCTTAAAATGAGGCTTTATATTCATTTTACATCAAGATAATGTCAAAGGTGAAAACTGTAGGGAGATAGAAACGATGTACACCAAACTCAAAATTTGGAAAAAGAAATAGACGCTACTATTAGAACCTCACTATTCTGGAAACACTGCTCATGAACTTGAAATTTGGAAAAGGTAATAGAGGATACTATTAGAACCACACAGTTCTGGAAACACTGTTCATTAACTCAAAATTTGGAATAAGAAATAGAGACTCCTGTTAGAACCTCACTATTTTGGAAACACTGTTCATGAACCTCACCGTTGGAACCTCACAATTCTAGAAACACTGTTTATCTAAGGTTACCGTTGCACTATTCACATATGGATAATGTTCACACTATTCACCTAAGGATACCATTTCACTATTCATAGAAGGTTAATATTGACACTGTTTACCTAAGGTTACTGTTTCACTATTCACCTAAGGTAACCATTACACTATTCATAGAAGCCTAATGTTGAAAATGTTCACCTAAGGTAACCAATGCACTGTTCACAGATGGTTAATGTTGCAAATGTTCACCTAAGCATACCATTTCACTATTCATAGAAGTTTAATGTTGACAGTGTTCACCTAAGCTTACCGGTGCAGTGTTCAGAGAAGGTTAATATTGACATTGTTCACCTAAGGTTACCATAGCACTGTTCACAGAAGGTTAATGTTGATAGTGTTCATGTAAGGTTCCCATCACACTGTTCACAAAAGGTTAATGTTGACACTATTCACCTAAGGTTACCATTGCACTGTTCACCTAAGGTTACTGTTGCACTGTTCACATAAGGTTAATGTTGACACTGTTCACCTAAGGTTACCATTTCACTGTTCATAGAAGGATAATGTTGACACTACTCACCTATGGTTATCGTTGCACTATTCATAGAAAGTTAATGTTGACACAATTCACCTATGTTTACTATCGCACTCTTCACAGAACGTTAATGTTGACACTATTCACCTAAGGGTATCATTGAACAGTTCACCTAAGGTTACCATTGCACTGTTCAAAGAAGACTAATATTGACACTGTTCAATTATGGTTACCGTGGAACTGTTCATAGAAGGATAATGTTGACACTGTTCCCCTAAGGTTATCTTTTCACTTTTCATAGAAGGTTAATGTTGACACTATTCACCTGAGGTTACCATTTCACTGTTAACAAAAGGTTAATGCTAACACTGTTCAACTAAGGTTACAGTTGCACTATTCACAACTATCTACTGTTGGAACTGTTCATCGAGGGTCACCGATGTCACTATTCGTCGAAGGTTACTAATTCACTGTTCACAACTTTCTACCATTGGAACTGTTCAACAAAATGTAGATTTGGAAAAGTGTTGGGGATAAGTCACCTTGACCTCTCGGAACAACTCAAACACAATATTTTCTCAAAGGAATGGACCAGGGAGGTCTGGACTATTGCACTATAAAATGGAAAAATAACCCCAAGTGGTTCATTAATGATATATATAACCTTATCTAAATATTTTGACTGAACTTTAGATTTTTAGGAATATTATTTTAATTAATAATATAGTATTTGTTTTAAAAACTCATTTATGTTAGTTTTGTCAGTATTTGTTATTTTTTTTTGTGAAAGTCATAACAACTTTATCCCTTCAATATAAAATTATTTAATCAACAATAACATGTCATATTAACCTATAAAATTCTGGGATGGGATCAAAACTATCAAATTATATTTATTTTAATATTTGTAATATCATATATTTTATTCATTCATTAATAAAGAAAATACAGCATCGTTATTGTGTCATAAATAAATATATTTATTTTATGTCTAAAAATTATAAATAAAATATTATTATATGGGATATATTATTATATTTCATATTAATATTTATAGTCTAATTGATCAATTATATAATCCCATATAAAAATGTTTTCCTTAAAGATACATGCTTATGTTGTTTTTCTGTTTTCTAGAAATTAATTAATATAAAATGTCATTATCACACCCAAGTGGCTCCATGGGGTCCCAAAATCGACCCATGGATTCCCATGGTCTGAAATGTATCGAAAATTAGGGTTAGGACACATGTTAGAATAATCTAGCATTATTATAATATTATTTTTACCCTTTTTATCAGATTTACCTTTTTACAATGGTAAATAAAATATTTACTAAAGTAGCAATTCGTAATGTATAAAAATAAAAGTTACCTATTTACATAATTTGGACCTCCTGATTCAAAATATTAAATCCATTTTTTGAAATTATAAACAAAAAAGTTTCAGACTCCGGATTTAAAATTAATTCTCATTGTCAAAACTAAAAAGCGGGATTTTAAGAAGTCAAAACATTAAACGATTGGTTTGTGTTTATGTACAATTTAAATTTGAAATTACATAAAATGAATGAAATTATATTTAATAATAAAAATATAATATAAATATACTTTAAAACCACTCAATTGTATAATTTAACACTATAAATTATTTCGATCAAAAATTGGTTTTTAATTAAAATTTACTGTTTTCACTATTCATCATAATATGAAAGTTATCAGAAAAGTACCAAAAATTTATCAAAACTAAATTTTTATGTCTGTCTTATAAAAAATAAATTAATTTCATAAAATTGAATATATAAATGTTCCAAATATTTGATGTAAAAAGGGTTCTCTATTAAAAGGCATAAAAGCCGCATTTTTGAAAAAATACTTCTTTTGTATGAAAAATTAAACGTGTCCTTACGTTATGTCTACGAAACATGAAAGATGAATGTTAAAATTATATTGTATATATATATAATTAAATTTATAATTATTACTATTCATAATTTCTTTTTAAATGTCTATATTGACAGGTCGTGGTGCCCTTGAACTCGGTGTTGCATACATCACATGCTATTGTATTATTCAAAGAGAAATGTATCCTGGAATCTTCGGGTTTTATAGGACTATTCCCACAGATTAGATTTAAAAATAGTAGAAACAAATTTCATATTATACAATATCATAATAAAACCGTACAAAATCATCAATGAATGATACCAAAAATAGTAAAAACCCATGCTATATCAAAATAATTTTTAAAATGAATTTCTGGAAATCATTAATCACTAAAAGATAATATATATAAAAACTATAAACACCAAAAGGAAACATTATAAGAAAGCTCTAAAAAATTTTCCTTTTCTTTTCTTTTCCCCAAACACCCATCCCCCGTCATATAATCCCATATAAAGAATCAACCAAAAGGTACTTTCCCTATCCTTGTCCTACAACCGTGAAGGTATTCTTGGGTACCAACTGATGGTCCACCAAATGTGTGAGTATAACTTTTTTGGACCCCAAAATTATTTTTATATGTATATAATCTTTCAGAAATAATTTTCATTCTAATGTGCATAATAAATATAACAAAAATGTAAATAAATAACCCATTATTGATCATTGGGTTCTTCAATGACACCTCGGATTGATTATACTTGCTTAGGCCTTAGCTGGATACCTCTATCCATGAAAACTAACAGAAACGCAATACAAACAAGGATAATAGGGGAGCAATCCAATAATGCGATTCATAATGAGTCCAAATGGATACCCCATATCACTCCAAACTTTGAATCATAATGAGTCCAAGGGTTGATTCCACCTGAAATCCCAATTATGAATCATCAAATAAACACATGAAGGACTACCCCATAATGTTCGACACTAGGTTCCACTATTCAATCTCGTAAGGTACTTCCCCATGGCATCCCATAACATATTACCACACATGAACCCATTCAGTATTTCCCCATGGAATCCCCTATTGTGTTACACCATATACATTATGATGGAGTTTCCCATGACATTCTAAATCATGTTACATCTTTTGTACTCGATGGGGATTTCCTCATTATATCCCACATTGTGTTTCTTCATATGAAGACATGGGGGTTTCCCAATGACATACCAAATTTTTTTAAATAATAATAACCCATGGGATGTTTTCCTTGATATCCCAACTTGTTTTTCATTAAACAAACCCACTATAGATTTTTACATGATGTCCTAGAGAGTCTTTATAATGAAAACCCATAGGGGATTTTCCAAAATGTCCCAAACTATGTTCCATAATATCCATGTACATAATCATGTCATAATTAAATTCATTTAATTTAATGTTCATCAGGTCTCAAAATGGGGCACCCTTATGGTCACCCATTTCATTCTCTAATTAATTTACCCAATTCAATCCCTAGTGGTAGGTCATCGGTAAATTTAATTATATTTCATTAATTTTAAATCACCAATAATCACATAAAAATTATAGTACCTCAATCCTACTGCTTATCCAAGGTATCCATGATTACTCAACTATATTCATATATCAGGTCAAAGGAATGATGTTTGTTTCCAGTTTAATTACCATATTTATTCCCTATGATAATTGCACTTAGTGTGGTCACTAAATCCCAGTCACATGCATAAACCCATAATTAAATTATAAGGAACCCACATTTTAACATATTTAATTTCTAGAAATTCAACTCCAATGTCGTTCACACCCCATGGGTGGATAAGTACTACAATTTTCTCACAAATGGGTTTTTTATGGCCAAAGACAAGGATCCATTTTAGATTTAAGGATAAATATATTTCATTTAAACATTTATTTCAAATACTTGGTAATGATGGAATGGTCATAGAACAAATACAATAATAAATATTAAAAAACTAGTTTTATAACTTATAAACCACATAACATATACTCGTAAATTTATACTCATCCATTATCAACTGCTAATTCGATCTGACCTAGACGAATTATGAAAAATAAAAGTATTCCATTGAAATATGGAATATTATACAAAATAAATATAGGTCACTTGAAATTTGACTAATTGATGAGATAAAGGGGGTGGACTATTTAACTTTCTAAAAGTTTCAAAATTCACTGAATTATATAATATCTTCTGGAGGATTGGAGGATATCCACCACAAAATGGAAGATTAATCAATGAGAAGGAGGGTATTTGATGTGTTTTTCGATGAGTTGAGGAGCCCCTTTACATATAAAAATATCATCTCCTTTAAATTACCATAAAAATTTTAAAAACAACCTAGCTTGTTTCATAGTGTGACTTGAAGTGTCATGCCAGGAATTATTTTCCCATGGGGCTCCTCCCCTCAATCCATTGGAATCACAACAAGACACACATTTTCATGTCATGAATGGTCATAGAATAGAGTTCTTCAACTTTAGGCTCACCCATTAATCCCCAAAAATACATATAATAGAGACCCAATCATCCAATTTAAGGCATTGTTATATTTCAACATGTATTTTTAGATCCATCCATCGAGGTGGTGTGGGATTCTAAGGCGCAGTGTTCCCAGAATTAATTTTATTAAAATATTAAATATATTTTATATTATACGTGTGATGTTTTCTAAAAAAATTAGATAAATTTAAAACTGAATCTCATAACAGAAATTGGAGTCCACAGTTGAGTCATGAAAATGATATTTACCATAGGATCATAATAAAATAGGTCTTCGTAGGTCATTCATAAAAATGTGGTCGTGGGATGATACATTTATTAAAATAAGTAATTATTTTATTTATTTATTTAATTAAAACTAATTTTGGGTTCTCTATAAATAAACTATTATACATATATCCCAAGGGTTATCTGAATACAAACTAGGAAAATCAAGAGGTGTTCCTCCTTCTTCTATTAGAAAATATATATCCAATGATGATGACACACAATATATGAGCTGACCAATATTTAGAGAACACGAAAACCCCTATCTTTATTTTGTGGGTGCATTATTCGATGATGAGTGATCCAATATCAAGGTATGGATTTTCGTATTTTATTTTATTCCCCTATTAATTTAATTTAATATCTGTTATTAAATTACATCATGATTTTTATTTGATTTGAGTCATTTTATGTGCCATGGTATTTTCATTGTTTCTATTATTAAATTTATCTCCCCACACACCAATTTTATACCATTTTTCCAATAATCCTTGGACAACGATCCTAGTACCTCTATTTTCCTATGTATTTAACCCTATATTCATTGGTAGTTAGGTACATTACATAACAACTCAAAAATAAACTATTTCATATTTTTTGAAAACATCCTAATCATTAACTTATTTAAATGAACGTTGGATAACCTGGGGACAATCATAAAAAATGGGTGATATATAAATCCCTGTAATGGAATAAAAATGGAGTGAAATTAAGAAATTAATACTTGTTAAATGAAATAGTCTTATAAATGGGATATTAATGGAGTGATAATCATAAACATGAACAATGATACATGATATAGCATGATAATTATAAAAGCAACATGCGAAATGTGGAAACAATTTAAAAACACTACATCATGAATGTATGTAAAGGATAACTACCAAGAAATGAAGATGAAAAAAGTACCCTAACTGATTAGGATCAATCTAAAATACCATGAATCATTTATAATGAGACTGAAATATTACCCAACACATTGGAGTTATATATAATTCTCGGTGCACCCATCACATTAATTTCATTCCCATGGTTAAGAGTGGCACATAGATCATAAAACATGGAATCATTTATCGTCCCATATTATTACATTATCCTGGAGTGTGGATTAAATAGAATTGATCCCACAATATAATATGTATAAGTGCAATAAGGTTCACACTCTTCATGGGAAAAGTGTGTTAGTATTCACTGCACATTTTTTGGGATGAAAAAATTGAGGTTCAATTTTGGAAGCATAAGAACATTACTTAAAAATTCAAAAAAATGATTGGTGGGTGTAAAAGGGGTCTCTCATAATTTGGATATAAAATTTATAGTAATAGTGATACAAAAAAACATATCCCAGTATTTGGAATTTTAAATAGATGGTATAAGATAATAAAGAAACATGATTACATAATATAATGAAACGATCCCTTACTAAATTTCTGTATGGTAATGGGTGTACATAAATTTTCAAGGGGGAATAATGGAAGTGAAATTTTTATTTCATCATTTAGATGTAAAATTTATATAATGGGGGATATATAAGAACTTATAAAAATGTGATAAAATGGTAATTAAGAGGTATAAGGTAAAATTGGTGCTCGAATAAAAAAGTGAGTGGGAGATCCTTTAAAGAATTTCTTAATTGTAACAGCATATATAATGGTCAAAATGAGATATGATAAATAATATCTCATTAAAATAAAATCAGTTTTCAATTAATGAAATTTATATAATAAATTAAAATATAACCATTTTAATTGGATATAAATAATTTCAAATAATTTACTTGAATTGGATGATGGAGAGGAAAGTCCCTTAAAATGAGAGTGTGATTCAAAATTCTTGGGAGGATCATCTTGAGATCTTAGGGCACCATGAGAGGACTAAATAGATGGTAGAATAGAGTAAGGACATTCTACAAGTATTTATTCTGAATAGAAATGTGATATTATATAAAACCATGCGTTTTTATGCAAAAAATAGAATTAATTTAAACTCTTTTATATTCTGTATTCATAAAACATTGAATATAGATTTTTTAATATAAAACCATTATGTTTTTCTTGACAATCACACAACATTAAGTTTTAATTTACGTACACACAACACATAGAGTAGATTTTGGTACATGAAACACTATGTTTTGCTACTGTTATACCTAATTTTGTGTTTCTTTGATAGATTCTTTTACACCCATGGCCGAGTTTTACCGATCTAAAATATAATATTAATATTGTTATTAAAATATAATTATAATTACCACCTAGAAATTGTATTGGAAGTAAATAATAATAATATATAATGTGATAAAATATTATTTACAATATAAAATGATTCCATTGGTTATCAATTAGTTTTAAATGAAATTAAAAATTTATGGAAAATAAAAAATTTCATTTTCTAAAAAAAATTTATATGTACAAAATCATTTAATCAAAATAAATTAAAAAACTACTTTTGATGATTTTATTAAATAAAATATATGTATTACATATTCAGAAAATATTTTTTATACTCTTCCTATATATTTTATAGGCATACGATAAAAAATATTATTATATAAATAAAAAGTGGAACCTCTCTAAAACTAATTTTACCACCTTTTAATAGAGAACCTATTTTAAATATAATTTCTTCCATGATTATAAATTTTTTTTAAAATAAAATTATTTATTAAAATATATAAATATTATTTACAGTGGGGGATTTTTGTAATTTTCTGAAGAAGTTTATTATTTTTTTGATTAGTAAAGAAACACTGTTTTTTAATTGAGAATTTATTTTTCATATACATTATTTATATAGTTAAATTAATATTTAAATTAAATTTAAAAGATATTAAAATAAATTAAAAATAAAATAAACTAATTTATGTCATTGCAAACGATCTTTAACATCCTGTGATTCTAAAGTGGTCTTAAAAATGAATGTTTTTAAACTATTTCTTTTACTACATGGGTCAGTTTTTAAAATAAGATTTGGGATAATTATTTGTGATTTGGGATCCTTAAAAGTGCTGATATAGGGGATGGGTAAAGGATTGAGGTTTTTCCAAGGTGGCTCAGTGGGTTTTGGGATCACCAGACCTAGTAGTGGTGTTCGCATGAGTTGTGCATGGTCGGTCAAACTGTGTTGGTCAAACCCTACAGCCTGCTACATGTGAGGCAATGGCATTCACATGGGATTTTCAAGGTTAGTCAAATTTTTTGGTACAACCATGTGGGGTATCCTAGATCTCCAATAACAAATTCATGTTCTGTGTACGCCCTATCAGACTGTGCGAGTGAAACAGTAAAGGGCTACAAAGATATATGTTTTGGGTTAAATTATATAATTAAATTTATGGTTAAAAATGGATTTAATTAATTATTATGAAATATGGGTTATGTTTAATTAAACTAATGATAATATAATTTCATTAAATTAGGATTTTATGGATAATTTATTTAATTAAATTTAGTTAAGAAGAATTTCCTTAAATGATGTGTTTAAATGGGGAGTGGGCGTTTATCCAATATGTCTAATACTAAATGGTAATAATAATAATATGATGGTTATTATTATTATTTTCATAATAATAATACTTTTAGTATTAGGGTTTTATTTTTATAGTGGAAACAATAAGGGGATTCTCATAGCATAAGAGTAGTTCCCCCCGGTCCTCCTAGAGTCACGCCACCCCCATCTCCGGGCTCCCTCTCAATGCACCAGATCTGGGTGCTCTCTTCATAGAAGTTGTCCATCTCAGTGAGGTAATTCCTTATCCATTAATTTTGTTCTTTTCTCCATCAATTTCATTTATTCGACGCCCAATTTCTATTAGGACAAAACCTTAGGTTAGGTTTTAATTTGGATTCATTGATTCATTCAATTCTAAGTGGTGTAGAAGATGTCTCAGGACCCTTTTCCATGTATTCCAATGACATATTTTGAAGGGGAAGTAGTCCTACTTATTTATTTTACATCCATCATATTTGGGTAAGTCTATATACCCATTAGTTGGTTTCACACCCCTTGAATTGGGATCTTATGGTTTATCTGAGGTGAAGTCAATTAATTGGGGGTGTGTTCTTCCTCTCTGCACTAACATCTATTGCCAATATTGTTGTTAGGGTGTTGTGATCAATTCCATGTATACATGAGAATTAATGTGGAAGTTTGTGTCTTCCATAGGGTAGTGGTTTGAGTTAGAAAGAAATGTCTTGGACAATCTCATGTTATAGGGTTCTCAACATTTCTTATTGATAAAATGATTTAGTTATTTATTTATCATTGTTGATAATATTGACCGAAATTTATGGATAGAGTAGATCGTTGTGTTAAAAAAAATTAGATTAGAAAATGTCATTTTTTAATAAAACCCCTCCAATGGTAGTGAACTTTCATCAAGATAAAAATATAGTGATTAGACTAATATGTTTTCATAGTATGTAGATATGATTTTTACTACGATTTCCTAGTTAGGGAAAGCTGTTTAAATTATGCTAATTTGGTTTCATAGATTGTATTTGTATTTCATTCATTATAGGTTGATGAACTTGGGATAATTGGTAAATGTGAGCCATTGATTGGGATATATTGAGATAATTAATTGTGAATTAATTTTGTTCATTGAGATTTTAATATAGATAAATAATTAGGGGATTAATTAAGATTCATTGAGTCTAATGAGGTGAGGTCATTAATTTTGAATTAATTGTGTTCCATGATATTGTAATATAGAAAATTAATCATAGAATTAATTATGATTCATTGAGTTTTCTAAATTGAGATAATTAATTTTTTCATTATTTATGTTCATTGAGAGTGTAATATAGATAATTAATCGAGTGATTAATTATGAGATTTTGAATTTGGTAAGTTTAGATAAATATTTTTTCATTAATTATGTGCCTTTGATAATATAATCTTGATAATTAATTGTGGGATTAATTATAGAAATTAGAGATTATAATTAGATAATTAAATCTGTAAAATTAATTATGGAATGTTAATTGTGATATTGATTAATTAATTGATGAATTAATTAATTGTTTAAAGCACTCAGTTATATGTTGAGTTAACTAATTTAATGGATGATATTAACTAAATTTTTAATTATTAATGGTATTTGGGATGGATAGTTAATTGGTAAATTTAATTATGTGATAAAGAATGGGAACATGAAAATTCTAAATTGAGATGTACAAATGGTTACATGGTCATCATACATATTAGTAAAGAGAATTGGTGCATGGTAATTCTTAAATGAGAAGTACAAATGGTAACATGGTCATCAAACTTATGAGTAAAGAGAGTGAGAACATGGTCATTATAAATTGATATGTGTAAATTATAACATGGTAATTATCCTCATGAGTAAAGGGAATGGGAAGATTGTAATTCAATTGAGGAGTAAGCATCATAACATGGTCATATTTCTTATATTTCAGATTTTGGTATATTTGGAAATGGGCTTATAAATTTAAAATTAAGGAATATGAATAATGGAACTCTGAGTTATGGCCTCAAATGGTAATATTTAAACCCTGATATGAGTCGAATCAGGTATTGATATACGATATCACCTTTGAATACTTCTGGCTCTAACATGAGCTGAAGAAGGAATTGCGATATATTATCATCTTTACATAATTTTTACTCAAGAATCAGCCACAACATGTATGAAATCTGAAATCACCTTCAATATTTTGGAAAATTGTATGATCTAAAAATGGTATTAAGTTATTATATTACCTACAAAATTCTTTAGGCTCTGGTATGACAAGATGATAGTATGGATGTATGGGTATTCACGAGAACTCTAGAGTTATGAAATGATTAAATAATGTATGTAAAATAATGTGATAGATACATAATTATACAATATTTATATATATAGTCCATTTTAGACACTAATTCGTGCTATGAGCTGAAGGAGGTATCATTATTATATGTACCCTTGCAACTTATATAGGTTGTTGGTTATTTATTCAATTATAATATTTATTTGATATACCTACAGATAGTTTTTCTATATTGCATTGTATAGATTGATATAGAAGACCACTAGTCCTGTCCTACTCATATTTATATCTCAAACCCTATTTGGCTTTCCATTGTACTAGGGTACTAGAGTATACATTATTTTCCCCATTACCTTGGACATTTTTTATGATGTTTTTTGTACCTGAGAGTTATGCAAAAAGGACCAAGCGGATGCTTGGGATGGTCATGGATATTTCCCATGGGACATTTAGTCTTTTATTTATTTCTATTCAAATATGTACAGAATTTTGTTTTGTTTACTGCAATCAGATATGTGTCACCATTATATTCATGCATTATATAAACTGTTGTTGGCCATTTTCTTATTTTAGTTTATATTCCAATTGACTTCCATTATTTTCTTCTTTTTATATATTGTTATACTACTTTGAAAACATTGATATAAGGGTATAGTCTCCCCACTGAATATCACTACATCCTCACTACTAGTGGACATCCTCTACTACACGGGGAAATGTGAATGAGGTAATGTGGTTCCCGATTCAATGGTAAGTAGGGTCAGAATTTCAAACAATCTCAGATTGAAATTGGATATAAAAATATTTCAAACTACTGAAGTTTTCACATTAAAACCTAGATTTTATGTTAGGTCTATAGGATTAATTTTATATATCGGTCACTTTTTTGACTGGAATTTGGAAAATCTAATTCCATGTTTGGAATTAGAATAATTTTTAATTTGTAATAGGATTAACATATTTATTCCCAAAAATATAACTGAAAGAAATTAAATTTAATTAAAAAGATTAAAGTAAAAATGAGTTTATATAGTGGTTAAACATTAACATATGTTTCGAAATAACTAAAAATCATATAAAAACCCCCATTTTATGTCCATATTTAAAAAATATCATCCATTTTACCAAACACTGACCATTATTGGAGGCATATAATGTAAGGGAGACCTCTAAATAATGTTTAACTTATTATATTTACAATAATTCCACTCTACCTTGACTATTAAAGGGAACTCAGCTCCTCACATCCTCACACCTATCAAAAAAATTCTTCATATCCAACACATTCCCAGAAAAACACCCAAATTTTCTCCTCTCAACCAATAAGCCACATTTTTTGTAGAAACTGTAACATCTGGTGCTTTGAACTAGAAAAAAATTGATGGAAATTAATTGTTTCCAATAACAATATATGCTATCCATAAAACCAAGCATTAGAAAATTTTATTTCTTATAAATGAATCTATGATGTGTCATTCAAAAAAATTGAATTAAATTAATTAGATTAAAATTATAATAGAAATAAATTTAATAAATGGTTAAAACCTTCTTTTTCTCTTTGAAATAATCAATGAAATATTTTCAAAGTAGGACACTGAGTCAGTGTGGGATTTTGAGGCCCATAGACTCTTGATGATGAAAGAAAAAAAAATTAATTAAATTTATTCATACACATGTGTGCTTTTTTTTAAATGAAATAATGCTCAAACAGTATATCTTTTGAGAATATTCAAACCATCGTTTGGTCTGGATGTCATGTTCACTCTGGGAAGAGTTTCACATTAATATACATTATGTGTTTAGAAACCTCACATGTGATAATAAATTATTCATTTAATTAATTTAGTATTAATATTTTTTAATAATAAATAGTTAATTTCTCACAAACATTGTATAGTATAAGAAATCTGAGACCATCGTTAGGTCGGAAACCCATGTTTTACCCTAGGCGGGGTATAACGTTTGCGAGCATTGACCATTTGGTCAAATTACACCCGAAGATAATTTGATAGGTTTTTAAATATTTTTATTGGGTATTATAAATTATAGTAATTTTATTATTACTACTTTTATTATTTATGATGAAAAAATATACTTTCACACTAAATAAATTGTGTTGCGGTGTAAATAATATGTGGAAAATGTATTAATTGTGATATTATCAATTGGGAAAATTAAATGAAAATATTCAATCAATATTAAAATAGTAGATGTTATTATTTTTAAATCATTTCTTCATTAAATAAAAATGGGTTCATTGGTTGGTGGTATTATATAATAACAATTTTAATTATTGTTTTTAATATTAGATTGGGAAAAAAACATTGTTTTATATAAACTGGATGTTTATGTATATGAGTATTAAATTTATATAAGTATATATATTTATATACATTTGTGGGTGTATATATATGTATATATAGATGGGTATATATATGAATATTACATGTATATATAAATGGGTGTATATTTAATGTTGGTTTAGATAAAACATTATTAATTTCCCACATAAATTCTATTGTGTAGAAAATTTAATAACGTCACAATTTAAATGAATATTTTGATTGAAATATTCTTGGGGATAAATATTACATATATTTTATACTAATAATAAAATATTTTAGTTCTTATTTTTATTAATTGGGGAACATAATATATATATATATATATGGAATATATATTTATGTGTGTGTGTAGAGGTGTAAATAAATAAATAAATATATATATATATATATATTCATACACACACAAAATATATATATATATTTCTTCTTTAACTCATAGCATGTTGCGGGTCTCGAGTAGCTATTAACATATTTAAATTATTGAACTATAATTATGTGAAATAATACATCGCGCCCTATAATAAGGTTCAGCTAATAATAATTAGAAAGGATTAAAAGGAATAAAATAAATTAACTTAATGAAATCCGAAGTAATGAAAAATAAATGAAAATAAATAATAAAATAAAAAACAGACATGATAGCATTAACAATAATTAAAAATTAGTTTAGCCATTATTATTATTATTATTTATTTTTTCTTATCTCTTCCCTTTTAATTTAATTTAATTTATTTTATTCATTTAATTTTAATTTCTTTTAATTTTTTCTTTTTTATTCTTTCCTTATTTCTTTCCTTTCACATTTTTCTTTTCACTTCTTCCCCACTCCTCTCCTTTATGTCACACCCCCTCCTCGAGAGGTGGTGCGCCACCACATGTCCCCAATTCTGAGCCCCGATTCACCTTCGTGTCTTCTTCATTTTCAATGAATTTATAATCTTAGAGAATAACTTAGTAATTATACTACTCCTCATCAGGAATCATCATATTTCATTTAATCTATATTGTGAATTCTTCTGTGGAAGATTTTTACATGAAATTGGGTTTGTTCAAAAATAGTCTGATTTCATCCATTTGAGGTCAAATCAAGTATTTTTGTGGAACATGTGGTATACTATGACTTCAATGTTGGGATTCTATGATATTTCGTATAGTTTCATTTTGTTATTCAATTTTCACAGTTGTTCCACTCGTCTTTTCCTATTAGTGCATTTCAATTAATGCCTATTAATTTAACTAAACATCTTACCTAGATCTTTTGGACCTTTTCTTAATGCTCCCCCTTATTGCGTTTTCATCATACTGTTACACACCCCATCTTGTGTGCTGGGAAAAGTCATCATATTTTTAGAATTTTCCTTGTTTATTTAAATTAAAATTAATGGGAAATTTTTAATACTTTATTTTGAAGTTTAAATTGAATAAAAAACTTTTGGGTGAATATTTTGACTAAATATTTTGGTTATAAGGTTTCTTTTTCATTTATTTTATTAAATTTTATTTCTCTTTTTAAGATGATAAGTGAAATTTTCTATATATCCTTAGTTAAAATGTTAGAATTTATTGGTTATATAAATTTTTGAAATTATGAATGCTTTCTCTTGGATAAATAAATATGTGTCTCCCATGTTGTTTGTAGGTAATCATGTTGGTGAGAGAATGTTTGTTCTATATTATTAAAAAAATTGGACTCACCAAGTTTGATAGGTTACAACATGATGCATTCGGGAAGCGATATTTTAGGCTCTCCTTGCATGGGGTCCCTCAGGATTTTCATACACTATTGAGTGACAATGGTTCCCTAAGGGGAAACTGATGATGGAACTACTGTCATGATGGCTATGCTAAGCCTTGGTTGAGACTATGTCCCTTGTATACGATACATGGTATATAATCATGGATTCCATACCACATGAGATGTGTGGGATTCCAAAATTGATCATCTTGTATGGGCTTTGCGACATAGGATAATTAATTGGATGTACCATAGCGATAACTTTGGGATTTCCTCAGACGCCACCTCTATACTTGCCAATTTTATTATGAATTATTTTGATTCTTTTGTTGATGAAACATAGATTTTTAATTATTCTTCCGGATGACTCTATTGTGCCTTAACTGTGCCTTTTTTGGACATCTGAATTAGACCACATGTTGAAGTACAAGCTTGGGTGGTTCACTAGTTCTATGATTTTTATGTTACATATTCCTTTTTATATATATTTTTATTTACTAGGTATCTTGTTCAGACTTATGACTAAGAATGAAGCATATGGAATAGGACGAGGATCCGCTTAGGAACAAAAAATATGTTACATCATTTTTCTATTATTTAAATTCTTTCATTATTATATATTGAACACTGCTACTTATTTATAGCACAAAATGGAATGGTTTATACTTTGTGGGTGCCAGACTACTGAGGTTATATCTCACACCCTTTTCAGGCACCGTTTGGAGTCTTAGTAGACTTTATGTCGGTATGTATGGATACAACAAAGTATTCCACTTCTGATTCATGATTACTTTGTTATATTGGATGAACCTTGGCGGCAGAGGACCGCGCCTCTTCTTGGGATCAGTGTGGCATTTTTGGGTCTTTTGGTAGTTTTTCAGCTTACAGTATATTATTGTACCTTGTACCAGTGCACTTCTAATATTACTTTTGGAAAAATACATTGATATCATATTTTTATGTTTTTATGACAATTAATCTCCTAAATTATAGTTATTTTGTTGGGTCATTTATCTACAACTTCTTTTGTCAGTTTGTTTTATTATTGCATCTGGTACATGCTCGATTATATTATTATCTGCCTCTATGTTATACCTTTTTCTATGAGGGAATAGTCTCCACACGTACTTACACATGTTCCACATCGCTAAAAATAAGACTATGTCATATTGGTATATATTCTTGAGGTCTTGTGGCCCATCATATTGGGGCCAATTTAAGAGTCACTCAGGGTGGGATGCACATGAAATTAAATGATATTAGTCCATTGGTGAAAACCAAAAGGAATGACCCAATGGAGAGGAAACATCCTCCCACAATATTTTTTATATTTTGTTCATTATCCACCCCCAAAATTATTATTATTACATGATTATATAAAAATCTCCGAATCATAAATATGCTAAATTGTATTTATTCTAATTATCTACCTACACCTTCAGAAAAATTCAATGAAAATATCAATGAACATACAATTCATTTGTATAGAGGATTACCAATTTTTGAAACGATGAAATTCTTACCACCTCCAATGGTTGGGAATTACGTTGGAAATATTATATTTATTTCATATATAAGATATTTATTTTTTATTTTTGTTTCTGTAATTATTATATATATCCTAAATTACTAATTTCAATTTTGTGAAAATACGGTAACTTCGTTTTTGGACGTGAGGACTACCACCACCCCAAAGAGATGTGATCTATGAACACTTATCATACAGTGTATTAATTATTGATTTAGTAAAATAATATGATATATATGAAAACATAATTCTACATTAATGATAATATATATATCATTTACATTCTTTCTTTTTATTCTACTACAAAAAGGAAATGGTGTTCATGTTTACATACGGCATATCGTTTCTATGAACATTTAATTCCATTTTGTATTTATATATTTTTTATATTATTATTAATATTTATATAGTGAATATATATGATATTTATATCAGATTTTATATGCTATAAATATGTAAATCGTGATATAACTAGGATGATCAAGAATAGAAATTATAAACAAATCTGAAATAAAAATGCTGATAATACTCGAAACATAACATTAACATATAATTGTAAATAAAAAGTTTATCTAAGGTCTTAATAAAATAAAATTTTTATTATATATAATAATATAGATCTGTAGTCGATGTATAATAATCTTATATTTACTATAGAATTTTTTTGAATGTGTACAAAAAAATTCAATACTTATGGTAAGAGATTTCTCATCTCACTTTTATTTCTATGAGACTTATGCCTAATTCACCACCCATTTATTTTGTATGGTGAATATAATTACAATGAATTATTTTTATGATAATAATAACAAAATCTAATGGAATTTTTACATCTATTTTATGATATTTCTATCCTGGTATTTAGGGATAAAATGAAAAAAAAGCAGTAAAGTAATTTTGTTTTAATTTTACATCATTGAGATACATGCCATGCTATGAACCTATATTTTTCTATGAGTAGTATATGGTTACCTTTGATGATTTATATCACGAGTTTCATTATTTTTGTGATATTTTATTCTTAATTTATTATTACTCTTTCCATTGTGTTATGATTCAATGTTAATAGAGTGGTAACAATTTTCTTCTACAATCTCATTATTTATCGAGATTGTTTTTTGTTATAATTCCATTGATGATATATTATGATCAATATATCAATAACTCTCAGGAATTTTATTATACTCTAGTTAACCATGATATATTAACACATAGGTACAATATTTCACTCTTTGGTGCCTAAGATAATTAATAATGTGTTTTTAATAAAATGCGACATTATTCCCCCCTTCAGTTGGGAATTTATATTATTCACAAAACCATGATTTCTACAAAAACCCAAATTGTTTTAAAATTATTTATAAATGAAATTTTTACACATGCATTAAATTTTTAATATAAACTAGTTTTAAATTTAATATCTTGTCATTTTTTATCAAGGCTCTTTTCTAAATATTTTTTGGTAAAAAAAGAATGTTCGACATGTTTTGATTTACTAACCATCATTACCATGACATCCATAAAGGATCCATTGAACGTTTCCAAGGATATTTTTTATGAAATATTTTCCCTAATATTCTGAAAAATAATTCTATTAATGTGGCCTTGGAAGAAACATTTTTTCAAAATGTTTTGTGATTTAAAAATATTAATTCAAATAGGAAATTATATTTTCTAATGAAATGTTTTACATGATTTGTAAAAGATCCCATTATAAGTTTTTCAATATTTCTATTAAAGAGCTGTATTTTAAAAGTGTAATGTTTTTTAAAAATTGAATTTCAATGAAAAGATAAAATTCTTTGTGATCTTCCAAAATCATTCTCTATCTAAGATATCATCATAATTTATAGTTTATGATTTACTAGGGTTGTGATCCAAGGAACATATTCAAATTATTTCTCAGAATGGTCTATGTTTGGATGAATTGGTGTTTATGAAACACTTCTCTATTCAACGGGTTATACCATGAAAAATTATTATGACAGTAGCTTCATTCCACACGTTATTCTATGAAGAAATTATTTTGGAACCTTTATATTTTCTATTGGTCATGATATAAGATAATTATTATAATAGGTATGTCAATTAATGGGTTATGATATGATTTTTTATGATATTTTGGAATACATATATGTAATTTTATTATGATATGTGTGGGAACTATTTCTCACTAAATTGAATCATGTAGAGATTTATGTATCCTAAGATAATGATGAAAACAAGTCGATATGCATGATCTTATAATGTAAGAATGTGTAACCTTATCCACCATGAAAAAAGGGATACCATTGGGAGATGGTGGTGTGTTCTATCTATAAGGTTTAGTCACCTATGTGTGAACTTGATTATATGTTCACAATGTTATGAGTGAACCATATTACATGTTCAAATTTTTTTGTGTAAGCCTAATTACATGTTTATAATGTTAAATATGGACCGGGATTCATGTCCATATTTTTACGTGTGGACTTTATTACATGTATATATTGGTGTGAGATAACTATATTATGTTTCCACAATTATATTCATGGTCTTGGTTTCATGTCCACATGTTTATGCGAAGACCTCATTTCATGTCCTTACCTAAATGAATGTGAATGTTTGTATTTATACATTTCCACAATGTAATAATATTATGTGAATTAAAAAAATCTATTTTATATTCATATTATATTCTCTCACGATTCATATTCATGATTATATAATGATTCATGTCATACGAACTACAAATCATTAAGACATGTTGTTTGTTTATCATCTATGAAAGGATGTGTATGAACCATAGAAGTTATATTCATGATTACATGATTGTATTATTTTATTATTCTTTTTTATAAATATAGATTTATATATCTTGTGTTTACCCTTAATGAGCGTCTGATCCCACCCTTTCTTATGTTTCCTTTCACAAATTTATAAAGAAATGTTTTATGTAGGAGTACTAAAGGGGACAATATTAGTGAAAAAAAATTTAGATCTTTCCCAAAGATAGAATATTTTTTCATGTTTCCAAATAAACTAAATAATTATTATTCTCATTCAAATAATTTATTAATGTGATGAATATTCATCTAAATTCATGTAATTTTCATGTATGTTAAGACATGATCCCTATACTTGGTATCAAAGGAAACGTTTCGTCAACCTTTGGAAACTAGGACAAGAAAACGTTATCGATATCATTATGTGTATTTCAATGGATATATATTGGTATGTATCTATAAATAATCCTACTATGTAATATATTTTAAATAGGTGTCATGATTTAGGCATCCTATAAGCAATATTTCATTTTATATGGTTTTCTTCAATGATAATTTTATCTCAACCAATGCTTTCTAGTTTTACTAAATTTTATGAACTAGAAGGAACATAGTTAACAATGAATGTTTCAGATTTGGAAATTATGGGAATTATACAATTTAATGTGAAAAGTGGAAATATAATGAAGAGAATCAGGATAGGGGTATGAGTATTTGATAATATGTATTACATAAAGGGATATCAAAAAACATGTGAAAGGAGGGGGATGTTATAAAACTTTTGTATAAATTAAACATTATAAGCATGATAGGATTTTTGTGAGGAACCATAATACATTATTCATATTTAATATTCTAGGAAATGGGTATTAAGGAATATGATTATGATGTCAAAGTAGTGGTTTTAGAATAATGTTTTATTGTTGAAGTGTATATGTTTGAAATTCTAAGATAATGTTATAAGAATGATAAAATACATAAGTATTTTCAATGTATTTTTCATTAAGGATTTAAAAATAAATTTATTATGGTTATGAAGACTTATAAAAGTGATTTCATAGAAAGATGATATTTTTATTAAGGGTATCTATCCCTTAATATGTTCCTAATATTGGGAAAAATGTGTTTATCTTAGATAAAGAGACTATTCATATGGATATAGAAAGATGGATAATATTGATTACCATATAACTGATTACCTATTTGTTGAAAAAGTGATCTATCTTATCATGGATGTAGTTTAAAATTTCATGGATTTAAGTAATATATAATTTGATTTTTAGAATAAGGACATGTCTATGTTTTCCAAAAAGATTTCTTGTAAATCTAGTTATTACCATGTTTCAAGAGAATATATGATGAGGTTATTCAAAGGTTTGGAATGTTAAAACCAAGATATACTTCATGATATATGGGGGATCAATGAGAATCTGATTTAGTGACCTTATTTATAACATTTTTTATTTTAATCTATTGGAAGGGGTACAAGGTTAAACATTATTAGTGGTTTATATAAAACATTGGATGAGGTTTTAGAGATTATATTATTTTCACTCCATATGAGTATTTATTCATATTTGTTAAAATGTGATGAATTTATTGCAATTTTATGATATTTAAAGACACATGGAAGGAATATTCATATTACCTTTGGATATTATGATCTGTTAGTGATTTAGGGATAAAAATTCCACCTTAATTTTTTGAGTAAGAGATGAAGTAAAAAAATTGGTTATGACATGAGAAAAATGTAATATTGTGCATATGAAATGGAATGAAATCTAGTATATTTACCAAAGTTCGATTACATTAAAATAATTTTTCATATTAAGGAAAATGATATTGTAAAATATTTTTCATAGTACCTTCATTTTTATTATACCCATGGTCTTGTGAATCATCATATATTTATAGTTTAGAGTCCATTAACATTCCAATGATCATTAACATACTGGGGATCACTGATAGTTATAAATCTCTATAATTATTTACTCTTTTTTTCCATTCCCAATCATCACTACCAACCTATGTTCTCCTATAGGATCCTTGTTATGAGTTCCTTTGGGTAACTATTATGGTTTCGAATTTTAATTTTAAATGATGTTTTATTATATGTTATTATGATGTGTTGTTCTTTGAAATGAAATTTCAATTATTAAATCATCAATAACCTATATTAATTTTTATTGTCAAATTAATTTTTTGGGTGGTAAAAGCTATTAACCTGATATTTTTTGAAAGGAAATAAATTTAATTAATCTGTTTGATATTATTGATTAATGTAATACTGGATATAGCTAGTGTTATGTGAAATCATTGTTCTTGGATTTTATTTCATGCAACACCATTTTATGATTTCACGAAAATAAACATTTATATTATCTTTTGTTACACACTAAACTATGTTTGGATTGTGATACAAACAATTCCGAGTTTCTTTGATTACATCTGTGACACACAAGGCTGATTTTTACTAAATGAAAATATATTATTATAATTATTATAAAAATGTTATTATAGTTAAAACTAGGAATATGGAGTGGAAGTTATAAATAATATTAACTTATGTTTGAAAATATTATTTACACATGTATTGAAAATCATTCTTTTTGTTATCAATTAGATCGAAATAAAAGTAATAAATATTTAAAAATAAAGAAATTATTTTTCTATGAAAAGTATTTTTATATGTACAAACATGTTTTATATAAACAAATTAAACAAAACAATTTTGATTAATGTTTTAAATTAAAATTTTATATTATATATTAAATAAATATTTTTGATACTCGCATAATGGATTTGACATGCATAATATAAGAATAAGTCTAATTATATAAATAAAAAGGGGTACTTTTCTAAAAGGTAATTTTATCTCCATTTAAAGGAAACCTATTTTTAATATAATTTTTGACACCTTTAATATATTAATTTTAAAAAATAAACCTATTTTCTAAAAAATTAACCTCAAATTTTAATTTTGGAGAGTTTCTTTTAATTTTTAAAGGTGTTACATATTTTGAAGAATAATAAAACAACACTATTATTTAATTGAAAATTGATTTTTAATTTAATTTCTTTATACGGTTAACTTACATTTAAATTTTTTTTAAAAAAAATATATTAATTATTAATCAATTTATAAAATTTAGTTCATTGGAACAAATTCTTAATTGAAATTATGTATAAAAACATCCGATTCCTTTGAACATTGTACTATAAAAACCCACTATCATGTCCCATCTATGGGATTAATTTAAAATTAATTTCTACCAATTATGTTATTGGAATTTGGAGAAATGGATTTCATATTTATAATCATGATATTTTTTAATTTCTAATAATTTCCAAATAGTTTTTTTTACCAAAATGTGACTGTAATTAATATTAAATTTAATGATTGAGGTAAAAATGGGTTTACATAGCGGTTAAACATTGAAACAATATCCAAATAACTAATACACACATAAAACCCATTTATGGCCATATTTCAAACATATAATCCATTTTACATTGAAGGGAAAATTATTTGAGGCATGTGGTGTGAGGGAGACCTCTCAATAGTATTTACATTTTTACATTTATAAGAATGTCACTATTTCACTACAAATGGGAACTCACCCCCTCACTTCATCAAAACACTCAAGCCACTTTTGCTCATATATTCCTTGGAAAAATAATATCCTATATTTCCTAATCATAACAAGTAAGGATAACTTTTGTAAATGATGAAACCAATTTATTCCTTTGGTGAAAACCAAAAGGAATTACCTAATAAAGAGGAAATATCATCCCACAAGCTCTTTGGTTTTATGTTCAGTCTCCACCACATATATTGTTTTTATTAATTAATTATATAATAACATTAGTTTCCTAAATATGATTATATTTTTTTATATTGGTTCAAACGAAACCTACACACACGTCCATCAAATGGGTAACGAGCTTATCATTTGTGTGTACTGTAGACTACCACCTCGTGAAATGATTTCATTCATTTTTCCTTTAACACCACTCATGGATGGGAATTTGGATTTAAATATAATTTTTATATGATATTTATGATATTTATGAAGTATTTATACATATTTATTTAAGATATGATCATACATTTATTCTTTCCATTTTGTATAAATACGATAACATCTTTTGGAGAATGGAGGACTACCGCCTCCTCAAAGTGATGTGTTTAGTTCACACATAACATGGAATATATAAAGGAATTATTTAGTAAGTTTATATGATATAGATGAGTTAATAATTTATATATAATGGTAATATATTTATAAATATATTTCATTTACTTTTTTCTTTCAACATGTCAATAAAACAGAAATTGTGTCCATACATACGTACGTCATACTGTCACCATGAATGGTGTATTACATTTCATATTTATATATTTCATATAATATTATAAATATTTATTTACTAAAAATATATGTTATTTATTTGGTTATTTAAATTAATGAAATATATAAACCATGAAATACAAAAGAGGATCAAGAATAATAAGGCCAAATAAATCTGAAAAAATAATGGAGACATTACCTAAAACGTAACATAAACTTGGGTTTGTTAATGAACATGTAATATAAGGTCTATGTAAAATATTTTATTGTATTAAATATAATTATATGGTTATTTATTAGAATTATAAAAAACCTATATTTATTATACATGAATTTTTAATGTGTAAAATGATATTTAATACTTAAGGTAATGGAGTTCTCATCAAACTTTTATTTCTATCAAACTTTTGCCTTATCCACCATCCAATTATTAGGTGGTGTATATACTGAATATTAATGTATTAAATGATTTATATAAATAATTTTTTTGTTATTTAAAAAACCACTTTATGGTTCTTCTTTCATGGGGTTTATAGTTCCATAGTTTCCATATTGGTAATGTTTGTCTGTCTCAATCAACCTTCTTTGAGATACATTCCATGTAATGAAAATATATTTTTATATGAAGGGTATATTATATAATTTGAAAATTTAGATAATTAATCTAATTAGTTTCCAAGTGTTTTAGTAATTAGTTAGTTTTTTTATTCCCGTAGGATTATGATTCAATGTTACAAAAGTAGTAATCGTTAATTACTAAAAATTTCACCGTTTAGTAAAATTGTGTATGATTATGAATCCGTTGATAATATAATATTACCAATATATAAATAACTATCATCAATTTTATTATCCTTTGGTTATCAATGATATCGCCATGTACGGGTAACATTTTTTTACTCATTGGTAGTTAATATAATTCGATTATTTTGAAAAGATGACACTATTTTTCCCTTCAGTACTAGAAAATGGACCTATACCCATGGTTTTGGGGAAAACCATGGGTATAGGTCACCCTATCCCTATGGTTTTTGTAAAAATGTGGTCAAAGTCATTTTTTGATTTCCTATGCCCACGGTTTCCCCAAACTATGGCCATAGGTTACCCTATACCCACGGTATTCTCTAACTCGTGGGTAGAGGGTATCAAAAAATGCTTATATCCATGGATTGCCCAAAATTGTGGGGATTGGGTGAACTATACCCACGGTTTTCCCAAAAGAAATCAGTATAGTTTTCAGATAAAAAAACTATACCCATGGTTTTGACAAACCATAAGAATAGGTTTCCCGCGTGTGCACGTGAAATTTATTTTTTCTGTGGGAACAAAAAAAAATTGGCAGGAGTTCTATACCCATGGTTTATTCCTCAATACCCATGGTTTAAATAAATATATTTAATAAAAAAAATATATATACTTAAATATATGTGGTGATGGGGTAGTGGTAAAACTACTCGTGAATGGAGAATTTGTCAAGAGATCGATTCACGTGGGCCGCTGTTTTGTAAAATAGGTTATACCCACGGTTTCCAAACCGTGGGTATTGATTTGTTACATGGTGGAAAAACCTATACCCATGGTTTTCAAAACTGTGGGTATAGGTCATGGACCCACACCAATTCCACCAATGACCACGGTTCCCCAAACCATGGGTATATCATATACCCAGGGTTTCGGGGTCTATTCCAATAGTTTTGAGTTGTGGGTATAGGATGATTTTCTAGAAGTGATTTAGTAAGAAATTTGTGTTATTAAAAAATACATGTTTTCATAAAATGTATTCTAAATTGTTATATGATGATATTTAAAATACATTTTTACCCATGCTTTACATTTTTAATAAGAAAAAGTTTTAAAATGAATTTCCTTATTATTTTCCAATAATTGAACATTCTTAAACTTGTTACTGTGAAAAAGGAATGTTCAGTATGTACAAATTTACTTTCCATAATAACTTTCTAATCCATGAATCTTCCCTTGAATGTTTATAAAGTTATTTTATATGAAAATATTTTCCCTAATATTATAGGAATTAATTTTTAATGTTTTTCCATGAAAAGGGATTTTAAAATGTTTTTGTATTTAATAAGATTTTTTCAAACAAAAAGGATATTTTCTGAAGTAATGTATGAAATAATTTTTTAAAGCATCCATTATATGTTTTTCAATGTTTTTTTGATGATAAGGATTTTGAAAATTTTACATGTTTACAAAATTGATATTCAATGATTTTTTTTCTATGTGATATTTTAAAATCATGTTGGATCTAAGATGACATACAGGGTTATAGTTTATTCCATCCTTGAGATATGATCCAAATATTACATTAGAATTATTTATATTAATTTATTACATTTTGATGTATTTATGTTTTGGAAACCCGTTTCTATTCAATGGGTTATAACATGATTAATTCCTATGAAACCCACTTCATTTCATAGGTTATTATAGGATGAAATGACAATGAAACCAATCTATTTTCTATAGGTTATAATGTGATGAATTTATTAGGACAACCATTTTATTTAATGGGTTATGATATTATTTTTTATGATCCTGTGGAACATATATATGTGATTTCATTATGAAATTCATGGGACCAATTTCTCTCTCCAATTCATTATGTAACGATTATTATCTCAGTTTATAATGACGGGAACAAGTCAAAGGGCCTGATCCAGTATGGTAAGAAGGTGTAAAATGGTCAGAATGAATAATTATATATCACTAGGGATGGTGGTGTGTCCCTCATGGGATATATATCTACCTATGTCTGAACCTGATTACATGCTCAGAATGTTATGAACAAACCTTATTATATGTTCACATTTTTATATGTGAACATGATTACATGTTCCTAATTTTATGCATGGACAAGGTTGCATGTCCATATGTTTATGTGTGGAACTGAAAATATGTTAACAAGGGGATGGGTGAAACTTATTATTTATTCATACTTTTATTCATGGAAAAGGTTATGTGTCCATATATTTATCTAGGGACCTGATTTCATGTCTGTAACATAATGAGGGAACCTGTTTCTATTTATACATGTTCATAATTTCATAAGTATATCCGCATGACAAAAATATTTGTCTTATTCTTATTAAATGATTGCATGGTTAATAAGTTTTATTATATTTTTATTCGTGTCTAATGAACATACCATATTTATGAAATGCCTCATGTATGTCATCTATGACTGGTTGGATATGAACATTGTAAGACAAGTTCATGATCGCATACCCTTATTCTTTTATTATGATTTCATATGATCATATATTGATCTCTAATATTTTTACCCCTATTTAGAATCTTATCTAACCCAATATTATTATTCCTTTCCCCTGTTTATGAGGAATAGTTTTATGTATCAGTACTAAAGGTGAATATATTTATAGGAATCATTGAAGATATTTCACCAAGTTAGATGATTGAGTTCCATGTTTCCAAAGACACTACATTATTACGGACCTCAGGAATGCAAATTTATAATTTTATAAATATTCATATATATTTATGTAATATCTATGTTTGTTAATCATGATTTTTTATAGATTTGATGGGTTTGTATAGAGAAAGAGAGGGGATTTTATTATTATTTCTCAAACATAGGTTTTCAAATCTTTGAAATATAATAACCTGTACCAAAATCCTTACCTTAGTTTATCCTCATGTTCTATACCAAATAGGCATGGTTTCATTATTTTATTAAGAAATGATCTAAATTTTTAAAATATTACCCCCAGAGATATAAAGGTAATTCATGCTCTTAAAGTAATGATTCTAAAACATTTAAACATGTTATTTGTTTAGGAGGATTCATAAATTCTTTATAAAATTAATCAAATAATAATAAAATCATATTATTTTAAAGGGGAAACATATATTTGGTTGTTTATATCAATTAAATTATTTTTTCATCACTTTTGGGGTGTTATGATGTCATAATACACACTATATATTTATAACGTATTTATTTTTTTCTTAAAAATTAAAATGAATGGGAAAATTATGAAAAATACACCATAGGAATATTGTGAAATTTTGATTCCAATAATTTTATTCATTTTATCAAAAAAAATAATTTTTTTTTGAATTTATACTTGTAAAATAAGTATCAATATTTGTTGAGAAATGTTGGGTTTTTTACAATAACTCTTTTTGAGCACTTTTATAATTTTAAATTGACTTCATAAAATTTATCTGATCATTTAGATTTAAAATATATATTTAATATTTTAATAAAATATTATTGTGTTCAAAAAATACATTTATTCATAAATTCTTTAATTGAATATGAATATTACCCAAAAATATAATTTTTGTTTTATTGTATCAAAATATAGTTTTTATCAAAATGATTATTTATAATTTATAAATTAAAATCAATATAGAATAAATATAATCATATTAGTAATGAAAAGGAAGTATAAATATTCCTACTATTAATGTTGATTTGTTTCTAGTATTTGTTAAAAAGAATTTACCCATAATTCCCCTATCTTCATTTAATCCTGTTAGTTAATATTTACAATAGTTATTATTCATACTGATAAAAAAATAAGTTTAAATTATTACCTATTATTAATTATGATGATTCCAAAAATATATTCCATTTTACCAAAATAAAACCTTATATTTCAAATAATTTTATTTAATGTAAATATCGCAAGCATGATGGAAATCAGTTTATTGAAAAAGTCATTTTTCTAGGAAAAGGTGATTTTACATTAACTCTATGACCAATAATATTATTTATAATTAATAAATAGATATATAATATAAAAATTTCATTAATTAAAACTTCCATTAAGGTTTTTTTGTTTAATTTTAATGGATAAATATTATTCATTTTTTACTAGTTCTTTTCAAAGAAATGTGTTGTCAATCCTAATAATAATATTATTCTAAATTCAAGTAAAGAAATTTATCTTTTTTTAATTTATTTAAATATAACAAATGAATAGTTATTTTAATCATATATAAAGTAAAATTTAAAATTAGACATTTTAATTATTAATTTATCAGCACAGTGTTTCATATCTCATACATGATCGAACATAATTTTCTTTTTTAACATAACATGGGGTGTTAAAACTTCTCTATCAATTGGATTTATCTGTTTTTAGGATATATATATATTTATATATCCATATTTTTTGTTCTGTATTCTCTTACACTCGGTATATATTTATATTGCTTCTTCCTACCACATCTCTTACTCATAACCCTTGGATTTCAGGGCTTCTACTAGGTATGTAACTACTCACAAATGCATGGGATTTTCATGGATGTGTCATGTATTATGAAGATTATGGATAGGTTTTCACAGATTATATATGAGCATAGTAATATCTAGTGAATTTCACAACATATGATGTTCTGATCCTAGAGACTCAAAGCTGAGCTCTCTAAGAATTTTACTATTCTAGTTGTTAATGTTGGGAAATACTTATTATTAGCTGTGTATTATTCTCAAGTAATATTCATTTTACACTTTCTTACTCTTGTACACTATAAATAAATTTTATGTCTGGTTATCACTCTAGATATTGTATCTTTTCTTTTATTCATATTCTCATCTCCATTAAGATGGTCAGGTATGTGCAAATATGTACATTAGAAAAAGGACTCCATATTAGATATTAGATTTACTGCTTATCCTCTACCCATGGTCTATAGAAATATCATGGGGTAGTTTTGGATAGAGTCCCATTGGTTTTCTCATGATAGATTTTTATGAGTGGTGGTTCGATCCATAGGATGGTGTTTGGAGTAGTCCCCATGCAAAGATTTGGTGGGATTTATTGAAACAATTTCATAGTGTCTCAAGTGTGGATCTTGGGAAAGGAAATCTTTTGTTGGTGTAGTGGATGAAAAATCCATTCAATAGTTCATTAACTAACTTCTTTTCATCTATGAATAAGAATACATTGGTTGTAGGGATTTATAGTACATTAATCATATAGGATTGATACTTTTTTACCATCCTTCTTGAGTCGTCTCCAAATTTTATACATATTATCATTTAATCATTGTACCTATTCCTATCCTTATAGATTCCTTAGTGGATACATATAGCCATTTCATAAATTTTTTGATCATGATGATGATGTGATGAGTGTTGGGGCCTCAGTTCAGGGTCTGTCCCATTAGATCCTTCCTCCTAGCGAGCAGGTATTAGCACCCCAACCTATTGATAAATATATTATAAATGAATAGAAGGATGAAGATGTTACCATGTTTAATGTGATCAATGAATTCATGTGAAGGAGGATTTTAAGGTTCTATGATTATTACATGTCCTTATAAAGATTAGGATTTCTTATGTTGGTCATATGAGTTTCTAGACATGTACAAATATCATCCGATCAAATGCTTGTACTCACAACTAGTTCTCTTTATAAAGTAGTAGTTGGTTCAGTTTGGATCTTCTGATGATGAACTCATGTTGAGTGTACACTAAAGGTTCATGGAGACAAAGACAACGCAAGTATCATGTTGACCTAGAATCCCTTCTAAGGCGGTTGATTTCATTCCCAATCCATTGGTTTGGATATCCCACGTGGGTAAGATCTCTTTCAATGGTGATCCTCATAGTGATACCTCTCCGGGATGATGATGGAAATCAGTAGAGTCTTGTGATAGAGATGTTTTATCATGGAATGAGACATGAGTGAAATAGGGACACAACCGCCACTATGTCATGACCTTATAATGTAATTCAAAACCATGAGGTTGAATCAGTGTCTCCTATAGAATATAGTGTCATGGTGTGGTTTATTAGTCCCTTTGACATGAATGTTCAGGATGTCAAAATGTGATGGGGTGTCGAAGATGGCCCTTTTTAATGATAGAAGGCAATATTGGGAGGATATAAACTATCAAAATATGGGGATTCTGTAAATGAGGATCTATTGTGGTTTGTGGTATGATTTATTTGACTACTACTCCAACTACAATTGTAAACACAGATTCCAAATCCACATTTCCATATTTATATAACCTATTTGGGACCATGTGATTCTGTTGGATTCCATTTTACTTGACTATTTTATTGGATGATCCTACAGAGTGGATGGATTGTCACATATCACTATCAATGGGGAGACCTTACTCTAAGAGGACAGAGAGCCTCACAAAAAATATTTTTGTAATAGTAGTGAGATGATATGATACTTTCGATAGTATGGACTAATAATTTACCATTCGTAATTAAATGATTACTACCATTGATTATTTTAGTGATTCAAGGTTGTCGAATATAATTTTTCTTTGATGATGAGGCATGAAACACATATTGAACTGGATGAGATCATTCATATGAGGTTGTATCTAATTTATCAATCAACCAGAATTACACTAGGAGTAGTGGATCTTATGAGCTCTAAGTTCCATCCAATTATGGTGGGGTATGATGACATGTTGGATATGACTCCCTACAATTACATGGACTTATGCATAACCCTCAAACAGGTATACACTTGTGTTTATGATAGCAGTTGGATGTCCCTATGGGTTGAATGATCTATTAGTTTTGTTGGTGTGTCTACATAGGTTGGGCATTGCATGACCTATTATGTTCTCCTTGGCATCCTTGTGTTATTTTCTATACAATTAGATGACATCTTGAGGTGAGGTGTGGATTGATGTCTCCCAAATCAGGTGACTGTCAGGAAGGAGTATCCACCCCATAGAATGGATTATACCCTCATGTCCTCTACGTCTGACTAGGAGCATGTGACACACATGACGATAAATTTTATTCATGCTCCAAGAGTACAAGTTTTATTGGGAACTCTCATGTAGTTAGTTCTAGATAACATAGTTTCAAGGAATTCCTCTCTAGGATTTCATCCATTTTGACCTACCTAACAATGAAATGGAATCATTTTACTTGGATTTAGAAGTTCTATATCTCATTTGAAATGTTGAGGATAAGGGTAACTAGTTCTCTGGTTTTCAAACTTTAGGGAGAGGTTGTTGATTACATAGTGTATTATGATACCCCATGAGATGGAATTGATTTCCTTTTGATGAAGAGGGAAGTGGTTATCGTATATAGGTCAGGGAAGACGATACCCCACAAGTAAAACTACGTGACTTATGGCCTGGAGATGGTAGTTTTAGTCCTCTCTATGAGGATGTGGATGCACTATATTTTAGTATATCGCATCATGGTTTACTCATACCATCAGAACCTCATATATGTATTTATACAAATAGATTTGATCATGACACATTATTTCTGGTTGGAGTTCTTATAGGACTATGACTTTGATACAGTATATAATCTAGGGTAGGGATACATTGTAGCAGATTCCCTTTTCATGATGTCCCATGATCATTTGGTGTTTGGTGACTCTGAGAAACATTCATTCTTTGTAGCTAACCCTAGTTGAGAGGTAGGTTTTATGTTTTCTTCATATGATAGTGTTGACCCCTCCACTTCTCCAGTGTGTGAGAGTGTCCTAGTTGGGAGACATCAATTGTGAGGTATCGCATAACTAGAAATCCTGAGATGTTCAACTATTTGATATTTTTAATGAGGGAATCACATCACCCTTTTATAAGGATGGTGGTACTTATAACAATGTGGGAGGATGTGATTATAGAGTTCCCACGTATCCGTTTTTGTACATTATGGTGTGGGGAAGATGTACAGGGAAAATTGGTGGATGTTCTAGTGGGATGATATGAGATGGATCATGGACAAGTTCACCTCTTGGTTCCTCATCTGTTAGTATGTGAAGACTAAGAACCAAGTTTTGGCATGATTGTTGCAACCCCTTATGATCCGAAAGTATAAATGGGATGGAATATTTGTGGACTTTGTGACAGGTCTTCCATGGATAGTTATGTCACATGATGCCATCTTGGTGATAGTTGAACGACTCATGATGTCGGCACACTTCATGTATATCAAGGAGAAAAGTTCATTAGGGAGTTTTGGGTAGATGTACATACATTATATTTCTAATCATCATTGGGAGAACTCGACTATTTTCATTGGCTGTGAATTATTGTTCAAATAAATGGTGTGGAGAGGCCTACAGAAGGAATTTGAGACCCAAATGAGGTTGAGTACAACCTCCCACCAATGATTGATGGGAATAATAAGTTCACTATTCATGTGTTGTAGGATATTATGAGGGTTTTTGTGTAATAAATTGGATGGATCTATGAGGATCAATTTACATTGGTAGAGTTTTCATAAAACAATAACTACCACTCTACTATCAGCATGACCACTTTTGAGGCCTTTTATAGGAGACCTTGTAGGTCACCCTTATTCTGGATAGAGATTGGTGAGGAATCACTTTTTTGTTTGAATTTGGTGAAGGCTATGACAAAGAAGGTCAACCTAATTCATGAGTAGAAGAATACAACCTTGATTAGAAATAAATCAAATGAAAATCCACATTATTGTCCCTTGGAGTCTATATAAGGATATAATGTTTTCATAACAGTCTCTCTATGAAAAGGATTGTGTAGATTCTTCCAGGTAGGAAACCAATCCTTGAGGTTTGTAAGGAAATTTTAGATCTTTTAGAGGGTAGGATATGTCGTTTACTACCTCATCCTACCTCCACAATTGAAATAGGTGCATGTCTTCTTTCACATGTTGTAGATGAGGAGATACGTGATGGACTCCATGACTATTATTGACTGGGTCGACCTGGACAATGATTATAGAGCAACATTTGTGGAGCAGATGGTTGATATTTAGTATCAACAAGAAATGAATCTTTGTGGGTGAACCATCCCATTGTTTCATGTCTATTGGTATCATGAGAATGTAAATGAGAGTTCCTCTGTGTGGGATTTATAGATGAGGGCTCATTGTAACAAGATTTTTTCATTTTTTCATTTAGGGGATGAAAATATAGAAGGATGGAATACTTTAGAGACAATAGTTTACCTTTTAGTACATTATATCATTTCTAGAAGTATTTTCAGAACCACAAGTTGATACAACATGCAATTACGAGGTCCGGTGTTCCTAGAATTAATTTTAGAAATATATTAAATATATTATATATTGCATATGCATTGTTTTTATCTAAAATGGCATTAATCTTTAAGAAAATATCAAATCATAAATTTGAGATAACTTTTGAATTTAGGATATGATGTCTATCATAGGAAAAAACTAAAATAGTTCAGTGTGAGACATTCATATAAATTCATCCCTAAGTTGCTGTGTTTAGTTAATTAAATAATTAATTCTATTTATTTAATTAAATAAATATAATTCCAAATTATCTTTGAAAGAATAATTATTTATATTTCTATGGGTTATCCATACAAACATTTCTATAATCAACAGTTATTCCCCCTTCTTCAATTTGAAAATTCACAACTAGGTATGATAAGACTCTATAGCCAAGAAAATCGAGATGTAGTGAATTAAATGGCCCCTATCAATCGTTGGTGAGTGAATTACATAATGAATAATGTTCGAATATCTAGTTAAGACACATACATTATTGGATTATTCCATTTTTTATTAACTTTATTGAGAAGGATAATTTATTTCTTGATCTTTATTTGATTAGTTATTTTTTCATGGGCCCATTTATATAAGTTAAAATTTTTATACAATTTGTCACCCTGAATCCCCAATTTTTCATCTATTAGCCATATATTCTTGTAAAATGATAATTTCAGCTATATTTTCTTGTGAATTTATCTGTTTTCATTTACGTTAGTCATCGTTGGACCGCTGAGGCATGATTCCACATTTCCGGGAGGGACTGAGCTCGATTGGACCCTCGAATATGTAACGAATTCACATTAGATGAATAGGATAATGACAAAATGATTGTTCTAGGATGATTTTTGTATTGTGTATTTTTTTTAAGGAATGTAATCCAAATCATATATGGATGGTGGTGTAATGTGCACGTGGTGTGTGTGGGAAATGACATACCAAATAGAAATCCATTTTGGGCCACTAGGATGCTATGAACGGTGAATAGAGGTCATTTAAAATAATTTTGGGTGGAGAAGAGGCATATTAAGTGTTTTAATTATTGATCTAGATTTGGGGTGTAGATTTAGGTTTTTAGATGAGTTTGGACTACACGTCATGTAGTCCAAAGAACACACGGCATGTACTTCCATTGATGCAGGGGATAGGGTTTCATGATGTTATAAGTATCCCATGCCATTTGGTAACCCAACACGCCATGTGACCATTTGATAGAGACCCAGAATGTACTACATGAGTACATGGGAATGGGAACAACCATGTACATGATGAGTGCCGAGATACACAGACATGGTCAGGGTGCATAGGACAGAACCCAGGTGGTTCAGGAATGTCGTGTAGTCCTTATACAGACCATCTATACCTAAATGGGAATTGAGATGTATACTTGAAGAGAAATATCTAGGAGAAGTATCAATACCAAATGACAGGTGGAACCCCTCACACAAGATGTTCCCCTTCTACCATTCTTAAGAAAATTCAATATCTTGTATCTCTTTTGTTTGGACTCATATTTTATTCTAGGAGTAGCCTATCTTCAGTTTTTCTACCCATAGAAAGTGATGATTTTTTGTAGTGGATTTTGAGATACTATGAATGATTTTTTGAGTGGGACACTTCTTTAGGTGACACTCAATGATGGAAGTGATCATGCCAGATCACAAGGGAATTTAGAGTGGAAACCTACAACGCGGATAAGTGTGGGTCTTCTAGCTATATATCGAGTGACACCCTTCTACATGACAAGTTATAGAACCTCTATCTAATTTTAGAGTGGTAACCTCCTACTGGGATAGTTCATGTGTCCTCTACCTATCCACTGAGTGGCACCCTACTATAATGTTAGGGTATGAGTCCTCAACTAGGTGAGTGACGGCATTATATTAGGCCAGAAATGGGTCCCCTATATATTTTCTTAGTGTAACCCTCCTTATTTATTTGGTTATGGTTCCAAGACTATATGTGTGGCACCCTGCAGCTAGTATGGGCATGGTTCCTCTACTGATTGCTTGAGTGGAACCCCTCTATGGATTTTGGGTATGTTTCCTCGACTATGAGAGTGAAACCCTCTGTTAGGAAGGTATTGTATCCTAAATAAATTATTTGAGTGGAACCCACTGATGGAATAATGGTAAGGGGCCTCAAATATTAAATTTGAACCCTCCAACTTGGCATGGATTTAGTCCTCTATTGATTTCTTCATTTGTCCCCTCCGTTTTTACTAGGTAATGGGACCTACACCAACTATTACTGTGGAACCCTCCAACAAGGTTGGGAATGGGTCCTCAACTATTAGAGTGGATCCCCCCAGCTAGTTGGCATGGGTCCTCTACCAATTACAAGAGTAGAACCCTCCCACTGTGATGTAGAATGAGTCCCCTAGCTATTTACTTAAATGTAACCCTCCTATTATACAATGTAATGGGTCCTCTACCAATAGAATTCACTCCTCGACTGTGCAACATAGTGGAAAGCTGTTGGTCAACTTGGATGTATTTTTAGATAGATGTGTGATATTATGGGCATCATTTCTGGATTTTTTTTAACTAATGGAACTCTTTCTTGGGATGTGCTGTGATATAGAGATACCCATTCCTCTAATTTGGGAATAATTTGATTGATTATATATATATATATTTATATATATCTATATATATCCATGATTTTGGATTTGTTCTCTCATAATTTTGGTTGAGCTATCAACTTTCTATTCCCATAGTGTCTCTTACTACTCCCCCTTCCACTTTCAAGGCATCCTACTAGTTATGTATATACACAACTCTACATGGTCTTTTCCCTCATGTGTCATGTCTTATGTATATTATGGAAAATATGGAGGTGATTACATTTTATCATAAGGAAACCATGGGAATTTGACTATGTATGGTGGTCCAATCCTACTGTCTCAAATATGGGTTCTCTCAAAATTTTACTTTTCCAGTTTTGTCAATTGGGACATCTTTGTGGTTGGGATTGTATTTTTCGCCTTTACTTTTCAATTTACACTATCATACTCTTGTATACCCAATAATATTTTATGTATGGATATGAAAGTATATATGTAATATTTTTTATTATTACTCATCACATCTTTATTGAGACGGTACGGTGTGCGTGTATAGATACACTACGTAAATACCTCCAATATTAGGCATGCCTTTTGGTTATTTTATCCAACCACTAGCCTATGTAAGTAGACTTTTGGTAGTTTAGGATCCATCCTTGTTGCATCTATTCATGACACTTGAGTCACCCACAGACATCTAAACATATAAATTTTTGTGATTCCATGTTTTAAAACAAAATTTAAATTGATTTTATTTGTCATTGAACGATCAAGGATTTACATAGACTCTCTACATGGTCATATTTCCACAATTATAACCAATTTATTGTTTATCAAGGTAGGTTCCACCAATCATGTCTTGCATTATACCATTACCAATCACCAAGGGTGGTCCTCCACCCACCACTACTAAGGAATGGTCCAAATATGTCTCTTACACAATTCAATCATGGAAAACTCAATGACCAAATCCTACACAAGAATGGTTCAGTTCATATGCATTGATCCAGGAAACACATTGACCCAATCCTACATATGGAATGGCCCAATAAATGCGCATTGAACCACCCCAATAGAAACTAATGAAGACACGTCTCTTGGGAATCCATTGTGCCCTATTGACCTATACCAATCTCAACTAATCAATTTCATCCCATGAACATTATCCAAATGTGACAACATGGACAATATAAACCATTTGGGTTAGACCCCATAGTCATGTCCAAACTATCCAAAACTCTCACCACTCCTAGTCCCCCCTACCCAAGGAACATCCAAATTCATTATGTCAACCCCAACAAAGACTCAATAGGTGGGGTTCAATTCTCTACTAGAACCCCTAGGGAATCCCAACCCTAATCCACAAAATACCACTCTTATTCAATGTTCACAGAAAGTAGCACCTCCAACATCAGAATGTTTTTATAAATCACTCATCAGAAATATGAACATTTTTCTAGATCTACATGTTTTCAAGCTTCTCCTACCTACTCACTAGACCTTGGAACCCAACCAAGGTTATTATGTTATTCATATCAAATACCAGGACCACCTATATGATTCATGTTGGTTCAATCAAATACCTTTCCCCTTGCAGGCATAATAAATGTGAAATCCTAAATTAACCAAGTTGAAAAGGATAACTTATCATCATCCCAAGTGGATATAAGACACCTCATTATCTCCCATAATGACTATATTTGTCCTTATATCTTATTCCTAAAATTAGAAAATTATAAAGATATTCATACTAATAAATATGCATGCATATGAGTTTTAATTATAATGAACCCATACCTTTATCATAGACTTAACCCCATGTAAAGCTCTACCAAGACTAATCCATGCTATTTGATCCTCGTTAACACTCTTAGTCACCTATATCATGACCAAAATCACAGAAAACATTGACTATAAATATTTATAATTAATTTCTATTATAATTTATGTAGTAATGAATGTGTAAAAACTCAATGGGTGTCAACCACTAGTTGAAATGTTTACCAATGAGGTGAGGTTCACACTTATTTTCCACCTGAACCTAATACATGAAGAAAATCAAATTATTATTCCCACTCAAATGCATAATTCATTCAAAACCACTAAAGCACATAGGAAGAAACATATGGCGACATACATCCATTGAAACAACATATGATGACATATACCATGTCTCAAAATGTAATTTATGAAAACTGAAAAAATAACCTTTGAAATTGATTGATTCAACAATGCTTTGGTGGAATCCGAATTGAAATTATAAAAAAAATTGACTTAAAAGAAGAGGTATCTAGCATTGGGAAGTGAAAAGACAAAATAATGATGAACATATATTTAATTTCCATTAAATCATGCCTAGAAAAACCACTAGGGGAGGGTCAGAAGAGAGAGGTAATGTAATGTCTCGATCTTAATGTAAATATACAATATATATATTTTGCAGAATACAAAATACATTACACAAAAAAAACCACAAAGACAATATTATTTTTGGGCCTTTGAAAACATGGAAATATAAACACTAATACATAAGTGAGCTCTGTTATCTCTAAATAGGTTTTTAATGACTACAATACTTTAATGACACTTCATACATATTACATATCCTCATATAATGTATAAGGAAACATATAAAGGGGTGATCTCAAATACTCAGAAGGGTAAAACAAGGGAGACATCTATTCATAAACATGATCACATGGGTATGATAATGTGATAGTAAAACTAGAAGATCATACCATGCATTTCAAATATCATAGACAATAACAATTGAATAATTTTTGGGAGTTAATAATACATGAATCATAAGGAAATAATGATCATAATAATGAAATCATAGAATTGAAATAAATATGGAATTGTAAGAAACACATAAGAATAAAAAAAATATTATTTCTATGAAACCTACCAATACCTTCATGACATTTTAGGCTTGGTCTAATAAACCATGTACCTACTTCTATCTTGAGGTTCCCTCTAATGTACCATCTTTTTTCAGGATTTTGATTTTTTACCATGTACCCTCTTGTTTAGGGCTTGGGATTTATTTCTTTGTACCCTCTTGTTTCGGCATTGGGATGTTCTCCCATGTAGCCTCTTTTTTGGTCTTGGTATTACCTCTCTTGTAACCTTTGAACTCATAAAAAATTTATCATTACCCAATGCATTGGATGGAGATATAGGTCTCACCCATCTCATATTAACATCCTTCGTACATGTGACAAAAAATAAATAATTCAACATATCATCACCCACTAAAAGAGATAGGATTTATAAATGTCAAATCATAACCCATGAAATGAATTGGGTATCATTAAAATTTCTTCACATAATAACCTATGAAAATATATAGGTATCATAAAAACATCATGAAATCATAACCCATTAATATTAGTGGGTTTCAATAGCATAAATTCCATGGAATAAGAATGGGATTCATAAACCAAATTCAGTAAAATGATACACCATTACGAGAAAGAGAATGAATTTAACCTTTGTACCTTATACTACAATGGCATGAGTAACGTCAACATATGTCATATTATATGGAGAATAATTTGGAAATATATTTTGAATACATTTCATGAGGAAATTATCCATTCTTCTTTGAAATGGTTTTTAAAAAAATAAACCCATCAAAAATATATTTACATTGAAAATGAATTGAATAAATGGAAATAACACTAGAAATAATTTTGAAAAACTATTCCTTTTAAAACATTTAAAATTATCTAGAATATATTTTGAAAACGATAAACATATAAAAATTTATTACAAATCTTTTTGAAAAAAACATTCCTTGATAAATACTTCTCAAAAATAAATCATGAAGAATTTTTGAAAACAATTTAATTGAAAATTAAATTTAAAATTAATTTTCATAAAATTTAAACATCTAATCATGAAATTTATTATTCATATAAATTATGGTGTGTAATTATTTACATTTTATATGAGGTAAAAATAACATTCCATTTCTACAGTTAAAATGATTGAAAATTTCCTTGTTTGAAAAGAGAAAAGAATATTACTTTGAAAAACCTGGGGAAAGACAAAAAGATAAAAAAATAAATTAATTTATTATAGTAAAATAGTAAAATATAGTTGGAAACCCTTTTTTGAAAACACTTTTTTTAAGGCATGCATATTTTCAACTGAATATTGGGTAAAGTCGAGATTTCTTAAAAATACTTTCTTATCTGTATTTTGTACCAATGAGTGAAAAAAATACAACCTATACATGAATATATAATGAATAACCATAGGATAAAAAATTCATGATTTTTACTAAGATATGGATCATATTATTTCTTAAAATGAAGCATAAACATAAACAATATCGAAAAGCGATGAGATTTTTATAATTATTCTTACTAGTTAGTAACATTGGACCTTGCTACTCATGTAAGAAAACGAAATTTCATGAACCATAAAATAGAATGATAATAATTATATTCTTTATATAATATTTTATTGTAATAAAACATAGTTCATGTAATGATATATGTGCATAACATGGAATTTCTCTCAAAGATTCCAAATTGAGACAAAATTACATTAAAAATTTTGTATCTTTTGAACCATACAAAAATTGAAGGAAAGATCATATAATGGATAATTAAATACCCATAAATTTAATTATAATTTTCATTTAATTAATTCAATGGTATTTTCCACACCTCACAAAAGGAATTTGTAGTGAATAAAGAATGTATCTCGCAGAAATTAAAAGTGAGATGAAATTATCTTACATTGTGTCTTCCCTATCAATGTACATGAATAAAATACCTATATAATAAATATTTGAGTACTATAAATATTTTAGAGAATAATATTCAATTATATAATACAATATATGTATTTATTATGACCACATATTAATTTCTTGTAAACAATTCTATGTTAAGGTTTTATGTCGGGTAATATCTGCTTTGTTCTCCACATCTGTCTTAATTTGTTGTATATTTAGTCCTTATAATTATATAATGATTTTGATAATTTGAACCATCATATAAATGACATTTAAAGTCATTATATTTTTAATATAATAATCTATATATTATATAAGTATTAAATGAAATAAATTGTTCATCGAGATGGTAGGTTGTACGTACGGATGAACATTATTTCTATTTTATTATCATATTGATGAAAAGAAAGAAAATTACATATATGAAAATATGAATATAATATAATTAGAGTAGATTTATTATTTTATATCTAACATATAATTTCACTAAACCCATCCTTAATAAATTTCATTTCTTGTTTGAATGAATCACATCACTTTGAGAGGAAGGTAGTCCACACTTCCTCAAATAAAATTACAATAATTAAAAAAATAGTAAGTATAAAGATATGTGTTGTAAAAAAAATAAATAAGAATAAATTAATAAAAAATATAATATATAACATATATAAATATATATTCCATCATAATTTCCACCATGATATATGGTAAAGGAATAAATGGACAATTATCATTTTGTGAGGCGGTAGTTCGTTGTGCACATGAAAAGTATGTTCATTACCTATTAGATGAAAGTGTCTGTAAGTGTTGGCAAAACCATATAATAAAAAATTTGATTATATTATGTATACTAATTTTATTATAAAATAATGTAATAAAAATATTTTAGGGGGTCTATAATGGAAATAACCTAAAAGAACATGAGGAAGATTATTGCCTCTTATTCGAGTAACCCCTTTTTGTTTGCAACAAAGGAATTCCTTGGTCATATTTATGGGAAATGGGTAATTCAATGAGAAAATTAGTTGTGTTGGGATGTTTATATTTTAATAATTTTCTGATCCTATGTGGTTTGATATGTGTGAGAATGCAGGAGAGGTGGTGGCCTTTTATTGGGAAGGAAAAGGACTCACATGGTTTTTTTGAAAACAAGTAGGGTATACCAAATGCTTTACCTAGAAAATTTCTTTAAAAAACCTAAATCAAGACTTTAATTTTCATGTTCTTATAATGTCCATGAAATGGGTTTTTTACAAGTTTATAGGTTATTTGGGTCCTTATGATTAAGGTGTATTCACTTGTTATTATTAATTTTTACCTTATTTGTTGTAATTAATTTTATTTAATTTCACTAATATTTTTAGTCAGAAAATTAATTTGAGATTATTATACAATATAAATTATTTAAATTAAAAAATATGGAATCCTTTTTTCCAAATTCCTAAAATAGAAGTGGGAAAATTTAATTTAAATTTAATCCCATTGACGGGATGACAACACATGTATTTAATGTCAAAACATGGAAACAATCATTATAGTCATCAATAGTAAATCATCACTAGAATGAGGAATGTCAGAACCATAACAATTATCCAAAATAACATATAACTAGGTTTCTTCAAAGTAGGACATAGGTGGAAACTAAAAACAAGGACTTTGAGGAAAATCATAAATATTCATAGTGAGTGATTGAGGTCATAAATCACAAAAAATTGAATGGTCATTGAAATGTTGAGGGACACAAAGTCATAGAGATGTGATTATTTTAAAATACCATCGGTTAAACAAAAATTAATGTATTAGGAATTTTTTTTATCATTTCACTAACATTGAGTAATTATTTTATTGAACTATAATATAAGGAAATATAATGTCTTGATATATTTCTATAAACATAATTTAATTCTTTTTCACTTCGTTGATCAAGTTCTAATTCACCAACTACTTCAAGAAATGGATGTCTAAAAAATAACACTGTTGTCCAGAGCACTAAATTAAACTTTTAACAGATCTTAAGACCCATAATAGAATGAAAAATATATATATTATTATCTAAATATTCATCCAAATCAATATAAATTTATATATAAACATTAAAATTATCATTACAGGTACATCATTAATATTTATTCAACAAAAATAATTTCACATTAACCAGGACATCATGTATGCCAGTTGAAGGCATGAAACCCTTAATGTCCTTCGATCATGGGTTCAAGACCGAAATCCTTTCTAGACATGATTGGACACCACCTGACACACATGATTACATATTCATAAATGACTCTATTATAATTTCAAAAATATGATGGACATAATTGAAATTTCATAACTCACTAAATAGCCTTTTGAAAATGGTTTTCAATTCGATCTTAAGGTTTATGTTATAATTTTCATGAATTTATATCCTTATAATTATTTTGAATGACAAAAACATGATAAATAATGACACTAAATCATCATAATATTCATCCCCCATATATCATGAAGTATCACTTGGTTGTTACATCCAAAAGATTTTGGTACCCTTATGGTATATCCTTTTGAAACACGGTAATAACCTGAATTACCAAAAAAATACTTTTAGAAGACATGCGTGCTTACTTATTCTAAATGTTACTGTATATTCAAATAAGTCTTAAGCTTCTTCCATGATGACATAGTTCACCTTTTCAATAAATAAATAATCACATCCTGGGTAATCAGTGTTATAAAATATTCTTTATTCAAATCAATAGTCTCTTTATCTAAGATAAACAAAATTATCTCCAAATCATGATCACGTGAATGTCTACATTCCCATAATAAAAAATCATTTCACATTTATTCATCACCATTAAACATGTCCAATTCAATCCTTTAGGATATATTATAATGAAAATAATTATAAATTTCGTGGTTCATATAACATAATCTTTTAATTCCAAAATGTAAATACTTCATTAATCCATCATTATTTATAAACCATTACTCATACATCATAAATAAGTCATTAGTACCTCATTATTATAAAATTAAATATGAATCATGACCTAAGAGTCTCCAACCTCAATATAACCATTCAATATTTTGTTTAATGTAAACAATAATAGAATAAAATCACATACCTTTAACATGTCACCTATGGTCTCGTTATCATTAGAAGAATAAAAATACTCATACAACCATCCTGATTATCTATATGATATTTCCACTTTGTAAGTTGATTTTTATATTCCCATAAATTCCACATCAAAAAAATTCATTATTAACCTTTTTCATTCTAATTCTCAACATTGGATTAAACTAGAAAGAATAGGTTGAGAAATACATATCAAAGTAGAAAACCAAATAATCATGAACATTTACTTATAGTATGACTAAATCATGACACCATACTTAATCTATGACACCCTAGGCTTATTTTTAGTTATTAATATAAAACTTCAATTTAAACCCATCATGATGATTCATTAAGAGTTTGTGAATTTCCAAAGAATATCCCTAAGGAGTGTAAAACTAGGTGTGCGGCAAGCCCTGTTGTTATGTACCAGATTACCCTGAGTTAGGCCCGGGACTTCCTGTCAGCGTTTTCAACCCAAGGTAAATTTATTCCAATGTCACATAAACTTGTAGTATCCCAAAATTGATTTATTTCTCAGAAACTAGTCACACTATCCTTCACCAAAATTCTTGGACATTTTCCTATACTTTTTGTTATCCTTATACATATTCGTGGACATGATCTTATAGTTGTCACTAAGGATATCTCGTAATTTTTTGAAAATATTAATTACAAAATTTCATCGATACCAAATATAATGACCCACTCTTAACATACATAGGAAGTGCATATCTTTTGAAAAATACATAAAACATTACACAAACAGACACCTAATGATTATATTAGTTTAGTGCCTTTGGAAACATATAAAGATAAAACCTGGTACATAAGTGTGATATTTTATCTCTCACTAAGTTCTTCATCACTATCTCCTTTAATCGGAACATCATACTTATTACATATCCTCATCACATGTTCAGGGGAATATAAAATGTGGTGATCTTAGTAGCTCAGTAAGGGTAAAAATGGGAGACATATATGAATACACATGAGAACATGGGTATGAAAATATGATCATAACATTTTAATATCATAATATTATTTTAAAATGTAATAAACTTGAATCATGGCATAATGATTGGTAGTTCATAAGACAAGAATCTAAGAATAATAATAGACACAATCCAAGAAATCAATGCGTAGAAATAAAACATGGAATTTTTGGAACCACATAATAATATAAAATATTATATCATGGATGCCTACCAAGACCGTAATAAAAAATTATTATTAGGAAAATCACCCATGTACCAGCTTCATGATTGGGGTCCATTCCTATATACCTTCTTGTTTCATGCTACGGATGTCCTCTTGTGTACCATCTTGTTTTGGGATTGGGATATTCTCTTGTGTACCCTTATTTTTTCTATATTTGGATATTCTCATGTGTGGCCTATTTATCCATGCATGGAAATCCCTCCCTTTTACCCTTTGAGATCATAAAATATTTATCATCACCTTATTCATTGGATGGGGATATAGGTCCCACCAGTCTCATGAAAACAACAATAATACATGTGGAAAAAAACACATATATCATATCATGACTATTTGTTGGAGTAGGATACCAAAGATGGTGGTGAATTGAGTTGCTATAAAAATGGTTAATAAGGATATATTAATTATTCCCCTAATTTTGAATAAAACTATCTAGGTATCCAAGGTAGTAAAATTACAATTGCCTTGCTGTTCAAATAGTTTTTCAGATGATTGATTAATTCTAATTCATAATTGTGTGAGATATTGATTTTACTTTTGAAACTATTAAATTAAAAAAATAGTCCTAACTAATATCCAAGACCTACTATTAATGTAAAATTTATTTTTCTGAAATATGATTTAAAATTGAGAAAGACTAAATTGAAAAATACAGTGGATATAAAACAAGAGGTTCAGTTTCAAGAAGAGACTCATTCCTATCCACATGTTGATCACATTCCACCAATAAATATATAAATATATATATTTTGATTCACACCATGGATTGGGGTTATCAATAGTTCATAGACTATACAGGTCACAAGATCTCTACCATAGTTCTACACGGGAACAGGAACAACCATGACACAAGAACCTCTTCCATAGTTCTTTGAAGGATGAAATATTATAAAGAGAAATTTTTTTGTGGAAATCTAGTATAATCTATTTTAGTGGATAAGATATTGTTTGTTTTATATAAATATAAACACAGTGCTCAAAAATGTAATTAAATGGACATAATAAATAAATAAGAATTAGATTGAGATTAAAAGGCTCTATGTGTTATGTTGTTCAACTCTGGACTCTTTGATGTATCAGAGTTGCAACTTGAGTCCTATTCTGGAAATAAACACTAAAAATAGAGTATAGAGGAGCTATGTTCTGTCTTCTTAGAGGGAGAAATTTTCCTCTCCTTCTACTTAATATGATACTATAGAGATGATGTAACATTGATGAACATCATTTTTCTGGTTCACAACAAACAGGAATGAATAATTCCTCATGTGTAATTCTTTTCTGTATGTTTCTCATGGGGGTATGATTGTATCTTCTTGTGTTTGTGTGTCTTCATGTGAATAGTTATTATATGTGATCTTATTTGTATATATATTCTTGTTGAATGATAATAAACATGATTGTGGTAGATACCGTACCTCGTATTTCTAACAGCCTCATTTAATATGTCGAAAAAATAATTAAATTAATCAGATGCAACAAAATAATCCAAATATTATCACGACCCGTCCTCGGGGCCCGTGCCGTGACTACCCCAAGCCCGCCTTCCATAGGCCAAGGGCCGGCGACTAGCACCAAGGCATAAATCCCAACAAAAAGGGAAGGCATTGCCTTTGGAAAGTAAACAAGCACCACAGAGTGAGCAAGCAGAAAAGTAAACACTAAGTAAAAACTGTACAAGCTGTGTTGAAAGTAAAAGGGTCCGGAAATACAAGTCCAACTATAATGTACAACTGAAAGGAAAAACAGCAACTGAAAAGGGAAAACTGCAGCGTCGAGCCATCCTCTGGAATTCCCACCTGAAGGGTGGGTACAGATAGCCTCCACTGCTCCTCGGGTCCACCTGACTGCTCCGAGTACGTCCCGCCCAGTGGTCCACCTCCAGGTACTGTCTTGCTCCGCACGCCTCCACCACGGTCAGCGCTGTCCGTCATCTGCAACCAACACAACGTAGTGCGGGCAAAGCCCGTGCAGGGGTGAGTATAAGCTACTCAGTAGGGACCCCGAGACCCCCGAAGGTCTCCCGAAATCCACAAAGGATAATCCACAAAGGAAAGATACAATCATGAAGTAATATCTGACACGACTTAGGTATATGACCATACATATACCTAAGTCATCAATTCCCATTCGGCTCTAACGCCCGAGCCCAAGCACAACCCAGTCCACACAGGAAAGAAAAACGTATACCCACAAAGGATAACTCAACACAAACCACAAAGGAGAGTAAACAGTAAACACACACAGGATAGCTCAACACAATCCACTAAGGAGAGAAACACAAGATTCAGCTCACACAGGTATACTTCTTCGGATGACGATAAAGATGATCACTGAACCATCTAAATCGTCGGACCCACGAAGGATCGATAGGTACTAACCCCGCAGTGACCCACACAGGATCGGACCCACACAGGATCGGGCCCACGCAGGACCTGTAGGCGCTGGCTCACACAGAACCGCTGAGTGCTGACCCACACAGGATCGAACCCACACATGATCGGTAGCACTGATCCACGTAGGATCGCTGAGTGCAGCAGTCGTCGCAGTCCACTGAGGATCTCTGCACAGTCGTCGCCGCAGTCCACTGAGGATCTCTGCACAGTCGTCGCTGTCGAAGAAGCAGTCGTAGCCAGCACTAGGGTTCCCGCACACAGCAAGCTCGTTCGGGAGGGTCCGCTCCACGAGCCGAGAGGCTGATACATCAACTGACACAAAGTTCGAAGTTGATGTATCCAAAAGTTCCGTATCGTCAACAGGAACTCAACGTCGCAGACGGCGCGTCAATCGGACGCCCAGTCTGAGAGTTATTGGCTTTTTCTTCCCAGGGGCCCGGTTGGTTTTTTAAGGCAAAACCAACCCAATCATACTCCACCTGCGTCCAAACCTCGGGCGGGGTAAGCCAAAAGATCCGTCTCACTTAGAGGAATTTAACAAAGCTGACGGCACGTCAATCAGACGTCTGTGGCTCAAGATATGAGCGTTTCCGCTCCGAGGGCCCGGTTGGTGTCGTGTACGAACCAACCCGGCCGAACTCAATGTATTCTGAAACCTTGAGTGCGATATACCGAAACGACTGTCTCGATCCAAGGATCGCGTTGCCGCTGAAGGCAGGTCGTTTGGAGGCCCGTAGCTCATGATAAGTCCATTTGAACGAAGTCCGTCCGAAGACGGGGGGTACGGGCCCGGGCCGACCCGGGCCGACCCCCCCCCCCCCGGGAGTCGGCGGCACCGGGTCGACCCGAACCGGGTCGACCCGACCCGGTCTGACTCGGTCCGGTCCGGCCAGGGCACGGCCCGGCCGGTCGGACCGGCTTGGTCCGGTTCGGCCGAACGGCCGAGGCACGCGGGGCGCCGCCCCCGCGGCCAGGTGGTGCCGCGGCCCCCTCGCGTGGGTTCGCGTTGTGGCGTGGACGCGGCTTCAGCCGCGTCCGAGGGCACTGGACCCACGCGGCCGCGGGTCCGCGGATTCCGCCACCGCCGCCGCGGCCTTTCCGGTGGCGCGCCGGGGCGCCGCCGCTCCCTGCTGCCGGCGGCGTGCCGGGGCGCCGCCGCTCCCGGCGGCCCGCGCCGCCGGCGAGTTCCGCGGGCCGCTGGGATCATTCAAGTGGTCCGATTCTCTTCCCGTCTGCGCCATTGCTCCTCCCGGGAGTCGTTCTTTACTTCGGGATCGTCAAACATCCATTGCGGCATGTTCCGTCATCGCCCGTCAAATCCGCACAAAATGAAGAACTGCGGAGGGTCGTCGGGCCGTGTTCGTTTGGCCCGCACCCTCCGCGTTAGAGATAATCAACGGGAGAAAATAAAAATAAGTTTAACACATGAAAGCATATCCGAAACAATTCTTAATGAATAAATTGTTTCATAAACGGGAATAATAAAAAGGGGGTAAATCCCAAAATAAATCCCTACCTCGCTGATCGTCGCGCGCGGGCGTTCTTCGCTGAAAAGCTCGTCGCGGAAGAGAGGGATTGTCACGTCGTCGCGGGGAGGCATCGCGTCGTCGCGGAATCCGGCATTGAGTCGGCGAACTCAACGCACCATGAAACAGCAGATTTAATTTAATTAATTAAATCCGTGTTTTCGGTTAAGAACCACGAAGGAGATAAAAAAGGAAGGTCTGAGACTCTTACCTCAAGCAGCCGATCGAAGATCGGTCGCGGAGGAAGAGACGTCGCAGAAGAATGTTGTCGGCGTTGCGGATCACGGCGTCACGTCGTCGATTTCCGAGTTCGGCGTTCTTCGCGTTCTTCGCATTCTTCGCGAAGGAGGAAGAAGAAACAAGGATTCTGTTTCAACGAGTAATCCCCCAAAAGATTTTCGTTGGTCTTATTTTATTAATATGCCAACACACGAAAACAGGTTAAGAAACGATTGAATTAAATCGTTGAATTAATTCAACGAAAGAAACAGGCCATTTAATTCACGAAAAAAACAGCCCATTTAATTCACAAAATAAACCGCCCAATTAAATGGTCTGTTAAGATTTTAAGAAACGCGTCAGTTGACTATCATTAAGACGGGTTTTCGCGGGTGTGTTTCTTAGCAGAAAGAAACGGCGGGGCTGGTGCGGGCCCCACCTCACAAATATCCTACCAAGGGGGTAGGATATTTCTGGATAGCATCATATCCGGTTCAACTTAGTTCAAGCCGCCTTTAAGTGGCTTCAAGAGGCTTCCAAGTGGCTTAAGCGAAATAAAATAAAGTTGTCGCAAAATTATTTTATTTCTTAACTTTAAGCCCGAAAATTAAAAACCACACCCGAGCAAACGCAACTCCGGAAGAGGCATTTCTAAGCGAATATCGGCGCTGCGATTTCATCGGTGCCCTCAGAATTTGATTCCGAGCACCGGTTCAAAAGTTAGAAAAACCCGCTCGTCCATTCACTGAACGTACCCGAGCCAAACTTCGGAAAACGATTCCGGCACACCGGGCCTCGGAATCAGGTGCCTTCAGAAACTGCGCTCTTGTAAAATTCCAAAGAAAATTAAGAAAAAAATTTCCTTGAAATTTACGGGTCTTTACATTACTCCCACCTCAGGACTTTACGTCCCCGTAAAGATACATCAAAAACTAGGGAAACAAATGTGGGTACTGAGCACACATCTGAGCCTCCCGCTCCCAAGTGCTCTCCTGGAGGTTCCCATGCTGCCATCTGATGCGTACAAGATGGATCGATCGCCCACGTAGGACCCGCTCCTGTCGATCTTCTATATCCACTGGGACCTCCGCAAAAGTCCCCCCATCATCCACATCTAGCTCCCCATAGTCAATGATGTGCGTCGGGTCGTGCACGTATCTCCTCAACTGGGATACGTGGAAGACGTCGTGCACCCGGTGCAACTGAGGTGGCAGAGCCAAGCGATAAGCCACCTTGCCGACCCTGCTGAGGACCAGGAAGGGTCCGATGAAGCGTGGAGAAAACTTGCCGCCTCGTCCAAATCTCCTCAAACCACGTCGAGGTGAGACCCGCAAGAAGATGTGGTCGCCATCCTCGAACTCTAGTGGCCTCCGCCTCCTGTCAGCATATGACTTCCACCGGCTCTAAGCTGTCCTCATCAGCTTCTGGATGACCTGGACCTTCTCTGTCGTGGCCCGGACCATCTCTGGTCCCACAAGTACTGACTCCCCAGGGTCTGTCCAGCACAAAGGGGATCTGCAAGGCCTGCCGTACAACGCCTCGTAGGGTGCCATCCCGATGGTGGAGTGGTAGCTGTTGTTGTACGCGAACTCCACCAAGGGTAGGTGGTCCTCCCAGCTGCGACCAAAGTCGAGGACACATGCACGGAGCATGTCCTCGAGGGTCTGAATGGTCCTCTCCGTCTGACCATCTGTCTGTGGGTAAAAGGCGGTGCTCAGACGTAGCCGCGTCCCGAACGCCTCCTGCAACCCCTTCCAAATCCGGGAAGTGAATCGAGCGTCCCAATCAGAGACGATAGTCGATGGCACACCGTGAAGTCGTACAATCTCCTGAACGTAGAGACTCCCCAATCTCTCCACTGAGCCCTGCTCTCGGATGGGTAAGAAGTGTGCCGACTTGGTGAGTCGGTCAAGAATCACCCAAATGGAATCGTGACCTCTGGAAGTGCGTGGAAGTCCAGTTACGAAGTCCATATATATCCCGTCCCACTTCCACTCCGAGACCTCCAAGGGCTGTACCAAACCTGCTGGTACCTGATGTTCTGCCTTCACCTGCTGGCAGGTGAGGCACCGTGAAACGAACTCTGCCACAGCCTTCTTCATGCCCGGCCACCAGTGCTGTCGCCTGAGATCCTGGTACATCTTCGCCACTCCAGGATGTACCTCCAAAGGAGAAGTTTGAAACTCTCTCAGCACCTCCTCTCGTAAAGCGACTGGTACCAAGGTACGACCTCTGAAAAGGAGATCGTGCTCTGCTCCAAGGGAGAAACCATCAGGTACCTGTCCCGAGGATATCTGTGCACACCGTGTCTCACAGTCAGCGTCCCCACATTGTGCCTCTCTGACCCGCTGAAGAAGTGGAGGAGAGACTGTGAGAGACTGAAGGAAGGCTGCTCCATCTCTATCTACGAAGGATATCTGCAAAGCGGCTAGTTGCTCTGTCGCCTCCTCAAGTAGCTGGATTCCCGTCCTCCTGCTGAGGGCATCAGCCCCCATGTTCCCCTTCCCAGGAGTATAGACTATCTCAAAGTCATAGTCCTGGAGGAACTCGAGCCATCGCCGCTGTCTCAGGTTCAGGTCCTTCTAAGAGAAGATGTACCTGAGACTCTGGTGGTCAGAAAAGACTGTGAAGCGCTCACCCATCAGATAGTGCGGCCATGTCTTCAGGGCGAAGACCACTACTGCCAACTCCATGTCATGGGTAGCATAGTTCTGCTCATGAGGCCTCAACTGACGTGATCCGTAGGAAATCACGGCCCGCTCCTGCATCAGGACACACCCGAGTCCGGTCCCTGATGCATCGCAGTAGACCACGTATCCAACTCCCTCCTCAGGCAACCTCAAGATAGGTGCGCTGGTCAACCTCTGCCTCAGCTCTTGGAAGCTCTGCTGACATCTGTCTGACCACACGAAGGGTTTCCCCTTCTTCGTCAACGCTGAGAGTGGGGCCGCAACTCTGGAGAAGTCCAACACAAATCTCCGATAGTATCCGGCTAGGCCCAGGAAACTCCGCACCTCTGTCACGCTCTTGGGTGGCTCCCAAGCTAGCACTGCCTCGATCTTCGCGGGATCCACTGCAACTCCCGCCTCAGAAATGACATGCCCCAAGAAGTGGACCTCACGTAACCAGAACTGACACTTCGAGAGCTTTCCATAAAGCTGGTGCTCTCGGAGTGTTTCTAGTACAACACGCAGGTGGTAGGCGTGCTCCTCCTCCGTCGTCGAGTACACCAAACTGTCGTCGATGAAGACTACGACAAAACGATCGAGGTATGGCTGGAAGATCCTGTTCATGAGGCTTATGAATACTGCTGGAGCATTGGTCACGCCGAAAGTCATAACCAAGAACTCATAGTGGCCATATCGACACCTGAAGGCCGTCTTCTGCACATCCTCGTCTCGAACTATGAGCTGATGATAGCCTGACCTGAGGTCTATCTTCGAGAACCACCATGCTCCCTTAAGCTGGTCGAAGAGGTCATCAATCCTGGGTAGCGGATACTTGTTCCTCACTGTCACCTAGTTCAAGCGACGATAATCGACACACAGTCGCAAGCTCCCGTCCGCCTTCTTGGCGAATAAAATCGGGGAAGCCCAGGGTGAAACACTGGGTCGGATGAACCCCTTGCCCTGCAAGTCCTCCAACTGTACCCGCAGCTCTCGAAGCTCAGCAGGGGCCATCCGATATGCTGGAGCGGATATCGGGGCTGTCTCGGGGTACAAGTCAATATAAAAGTCTACCTCTCTGCGAGGAGGTAGTCCTGGAACGTCGTCGGGAAAGACGTCCTCGTACTGATCCTCCACTGCAGGAAAACTGGGACTCCGCACGTCAACTGCTCCCAGGACAAGGCGAGCCAACTGATGAGTGATGGGCTGGCCTCTCCTCTATGTGAGTCCATCCTGTGCTGCTAGGGCTCCCTTCTCGCCGGTGAAGGTGAACCTTCTCCCGTCGGTGCACACACATCGCACCTTGCGCCTAATGCAGTCAATCTGAGCATGGACCGTAGATAGCCAATCCATGCCCAAGATGATGTCGTAAGGCCTCGACGCCGCTACAAGAAGATCCCAGCCGAAGCTCTCTCCTCCTAGAGTAAGCTCACACTGCCGGCACCAGTGCGTAATCGTCGAGTCTGCTCCCGTAGGAGTCTCTAGCCGTATGGATCGAGCCAACGGCTCTGTCGGAATCTCCGAGCTCCGAACAAGGGTAGTGGTTATGAAAGAGTGACTCGCTCCTGTGTCTATCAGAACTGCAGCAAGGGTGGAATAGACACAGATCGTACCCAGAATCATCTCTGGCGCACCGTGGTCATAGGCCTCCGCTGCCTAGAGCTGAGCCTGTCTCTGCCCGCCAGCTCCCTAAGGTCGGGGAGGGCCTCCTGGTGGTGGTGGTGGCAGAGCCTCAAAGCGTCGCCCACCACCTGCTGCTCGGCCAGCTCCTCTGCCTCGTCTGCCTCCTCCCTGCGGACCGCCACGGTCGACCCTCTGCCTCTGCCTGGGTGGTCCCTCCACCGTCTGTTGTCCCTCGGTACGACGGGTCGGGCAGTCACGAGCCATGTGGCCTCGCCCGCCGCACTCGTAGCACTGCCTGCCTCTCGAAAGACTGGCTCCGGGCTGGGTGCCCTGCACTGCTGAGCCAGTGTCCCGAGGTCGCCTGCCAGAAGGTCTGGTCCGCCTGGAACCCTGAGTCATCCGCCGGCTACCAGCTGCCGAAGAATCCTCTATCTGCCGCCCTGCGGTAGGTCTCGCTGTGGACGCAGCCAGGAAGCTCTCAATCAGGAGGGCTCGCTCCAGTACTCCTGCCTGGGTCGGGATGTTGAGAGAGATCAGCGAAGCCCTGATCTCGTGTCTCAAACCCTGCTCGAAGGTCCGAGCCTGGAAGAAGGGGTCCCGTACCATGTCTGTCGAGTACCGAGAAAGGTCGGTGAACCTTGCCGCGTACTGAGCGACTGTCAAGTTGCCCTGTCGCAGCTGAAGAAGCTCCTGAATGCGCACCGCACGGAGGGTGGCCGGGACGAACTCTGAGCGGAAGAGACCCTCGAAGTCCGTCCAGATGAGGGTGGCCTCATCGTGTACCTGGAGCATCAGGCTCCACCATCGTCCTGCTGCTGCGTGCAGTAGGCTCGCCGCGAGGATCACCATGAGGTCTGCTGGTGTCATCACTAGCCTGAAAACTCAGACGACCGCCTCCATCCAGTCCTCGGCTGCTTGGGGGTCCGACTCCCCACGGAACCGGGGTGGTCGCTAGCGCTGGAACTCGTGCAGAGCTCCGAGGCGTCGTGCGTCGTCAGCTGCCAGTGCTGGAAGCATCGGGGGCTCGGCGGGTAAAGGTACTGCCGGTGCCTCTGCTGTCAACGGGCCCTGTACCGAGGCCTCGTCGCTCGGCGGGCTGTCGTCGCACACTACTCTAGGAACCCTAGCTGGCTGCTGTCGTCGTGCCATCCTGAAAAGGAAACAAGTGCACCATGGTCAGAACAGTATACCTGGTGAGCTGACACAAGTAATCACAAAGAAAACTTGAAACACACATGCAATCAATGTTTTCGTGCATTAAGTCGGAAATCAGAAGTCAGGGTCCTGGTGTATGGATACGTCGGCCGCCGCACCAACACTGGACTCCCTGGACTGATAACCACACTCAATATGCTAAACACTATTGCTTCACATAGAAGAAAGATCAGAGTATGCGGTAGAACCGACCACCTCTGATACCAATTTGTCACGACCCATCCACGGGGCCCGTGCCGTGACTACCCCAAGCCCGCCTTCCATAGGCTAGGGGCTGGCGACTAGCACCAAGGCGTAAATCCCAACAAAAAGGGAAGGCATTGCCTTTGGAAAGTAAACAAGCACCACAGAGTAAGCAAGTAGAAAAGTAAACACTAAGTAAAAACTGTACAAGTTGTGCTGAAAGTAAAAGGGGCCGGAAATACAAGCCCAACTGTAATGTACAACTGAAAGGAAAAAAAGCAACTGAAAAGGGAAAACTGCAGCGTCGAGCCGTCCTCTGGAAGTCCCACCTGAAGGGTGGGTACAGATAGCCTCCACTGCTCCTCGGGTCCACCTGACCGCTCCGAGTACGTCCCGCCCAGTGGTCCACCTCCAGGTACTGTCTTGCTCCGCACGCCTCCACCATAGTCAGCGTTGTTCGTCGTCTGCAACAAACACAACGTAGTGCGGGCAAAGCCCATGCAGGGGTGAGTATAAGCTACTCAGTAGGGACCCCGAGACCCCCGAAGGTCTCTCGAAATCCACAATGGATAATCCACAAAGGAAAGATACAATCACAAAGTAATATCTGACACGGCTTAGGTATATGCTCATACATATACCTAAGTCATCAATTCCCATTCGGCTCCAACGCCCGAGCCCAAGCACAACCCAGCCCACACAGGAAACCAAAACGTATACCCACACAGGATAACTCATCACAAACCACAAAGGAGAGTAAACAGTAAACCCACACAGGATAGCTCAACACAATCCACTAAGGAGAGAAACACAAGATTCAGCTCACACAGGTATACTTCTTCGGATGACGATGAAGATGATCACTAAACCATCTAAATTGTCGGACCCACGAAGGATCAATAGGTACTAACCCCGCAGTGACCCACACAGGATCAGACCCACACAGGATCGGGCCCACGCAGGACCTGTAGGCGCTGGCTCACACAGAACCGCTGAGCGCTGACCCACACAGGATCGGTAGCACTGACCCATGTAGGATCGCTGAGTGCAGCAGTCGTCGCAGTCCACTGAGGATCTCTGCACAGTCGTCGCCGCAGTCCACTAAGGATCTCTGCACGGTCGTCGTCGGAGTCCACGAGGGATCTCTGCACAGTCATCACCGCAGTCCACTGAGGATCTCTGCACGGTCGTCGCTGTCGAAGAAGCAGTCGCAGCCAGCACTAGGGTTCCCGCACACAGCAAGCTCGTTCGGGAGGGTCCGCTCCACGAGCCGAGAGGCTGATGCATCAACTGACACAAAGTCCGAAGTTGATGTATCCAAAAGTTTTGTATCGTCAACAGGAACTCAACGTCGCAGACGGCGCGTCAATCGGACGCCCGGTCTGAGAGTTATTGGCTTCTTCGTCCCAGGGGCCCGGTTGGGTTTTTAAGGCAAAACCAACCCGACCGTACTCCACCTGCGTCCAAACCTCGGGTGGGGTAATCCAAAAGATCCGTCTCACTTAGAGGAATTCAACAAAGCTGACGGCACGTCAATCGGACGTCCGTGGCTCAAAATATGAGTGTTTCCGCTCCGAGGGCCCGGTTGGTGTCGTGTACGAACCAACCCGGCCGAACTCAAAGTATTCCGAAACCTTGAGTGTGATGTATCGAAACGACCGTCTCGATCCAAGGACCGTGTTTCCGCTGACGGCACGTCGTTTGGAGTCTTGTAGCTCAAGATAAGGCCATTTGAACGAAGTCCGTCCAAAGACGGGGGGGTACGGGCCCGGGCCGGCCAGGGCACGGCCCGGCCGGTCGGACCGGCCTAGTCCAGTTCGGCCGAACGGCCGAGGCACGCGGGGCGCCGCCCCCGCGGCCAGGTGGTGCCGCAGCCCCCTCGCGTGGACGCGGGTCCGCGGATGCCGCGGCGGCCTTTCTGGCGGCGCGCCGGGGCGCTGCCACTCCCGGCTGCCGGCACCGCCGCGCCGGCGGCCCGCGCCGCCGGCGAGTTCCGCGGGCCACCGGGATCTTTCTGGTGGTCCGATTCTCTTCCCGTATGTGCCATTGCTCCTCCCGGGAGTCGTTCTTCACTGCGGGATCGTCAAACATCCGTTGCGGCACGTTCCATCGTCGCCCGTCAAATCCGCACAAAATGAAGAACGACGGAGGGTCGTCGGGCCGCGTTCGTTTGGCCCGCACCCTCCGCGTTAGAGATAATCAACGGGAGAAAATAAAAATAAGTTCAACACATGAACTCATATCCGAAACAATTCATAATGAATAAATTTTTTCATAAACGGGAATAATAAAAAGGGGGTAAATCCCAAAATAAATCCCTACCTCGCTGATCGTCGCGCGCGGGCGTTCTTCACGGAAAAGCTCGTCGCAGAAGAGAGGGATCGTCGCGTCATCACGGGGAGGCGTCACATTGTCGCGGAATCCGGCGTTGAGTCGGAAAACTCAACGTACCATGAAACAACAGATTTAATTTAATTAATTAAATCCGTGTTTTCGGTTAAGAACCACGAAGGAGATAAAATATGAAGGTCCGAGACTCTTACCTCAAGCAGCCGATCGAAGATCCGTCGCGGAGGAAAAGACGTCGCAGAAGAACGTTGTCGGCGTTGCGGATCACGACGTCACATCGTGGATTTCCGGGTTCGGCGTTCTTCGCGTTCTTCGCGTTCTTCGCGAAGGAGGAAGAAGAAACAAGGATTCTGTTTCAACGAGTAATCTCCCAAAAGATTTTCGTTGGTCTTATTTTATTAATATGCCAAAACACGAAAACAGGTTATGAAACGATTGAATTAAATCGTTGAATTAATTCAACGAAAGAAACAGGCCATTTAATTCACGAAAGAAACAGCCCATTTAATTCAAGAAATAAACCGCTCAATTAAATTGTCTGTTAAGATTTTAAGAAACGCGTCAGTTGACTATCATTAAGACGGGTTTTCGCAGGTGCATTTCTTAGCGGAAAGAAACGGCGGGGCTCGTGTGGGCCCCACCTCACAAATATCCTACCAAGGGGGTAGGATATTTCTGGATAGCATCCTATCCAGTTCAACTTAGTTCAAGCCGCCTTTAAGTGGCTTCAAGTGGCATCCAAGTGGCTTAAGCGAAATAAAATAAAGTTGTCGCAAAATTATTTTATTTCATAACATTAAGCCCGAAAATTAAAAACCACACCCGAGAAAACGCAACTCCGGAAGAGGCATTTCGAAGAGAATACCGGCGCTGCGATTTCATCGGTGCCCTTAGAATTTGATTCCGGGCACCGGATCAAAAGTTAGAAAAACCCGCTCGTCCGTTCACTGAACGTACCCGAGCCAATCTTCGGAAAACGATTTCGGCACACCGGGCCTCGGAATCAGGTGCCGTCAGAAACTTCACTCTTCTAAAATTCCAAAGAAAATTAAGAAAAAACTTTCCTTGAAATTTACGGGTCTTTAAAAATATGACTGTTATAAGTAAGTTTAAATAACATAATTTTTAAAAAATCTATTGGTCAGTCCTCAGTCAGTATCTCCTTCTATTGGTGACTCATTCCATCGGTGTGTCATAAATCAATCATTCCATTCATCAGTGACACAACATAAATTACAGTGAGTCCTTTCATAGGTAGCATCATGTGTTGGTAGGTTAGTTTCATAAATATGTCCTTGCATCAGTAGGTCAATTTTCACTATATAGGAAAAATTCGGTCTGTTGGTGTTTCAATTTCATTGTCAGTGATTCATTGCATCAGTATCTCCATGCATCGGTAACACCATGTGGTAGTAGGTCATTTAAGTTATCGATGATCCATTTGAACTATCAGTGTCTCATTAATTCTATCGGTGTCAATATGTTACACTTAGAGAATATTTTTTTCATACTATCTTGCCACATAAATATTATCAAAATGTATCAAATTTATATGTGATGACAGATAAACAAAATTTCATATATTGAAAATTAAATAATCATGATTGAAATTTTTAAAAATGATTTATAAGAATTTACATTATTTGTGATTATTAAAACCATTAATAATTAAGAGGGTATCCAACATTCTTATATGGTCCAAATATCTCCCCCTTTTTGATGATCACAAATCATTGAATTATTTAGAACAATCATTTGATGTAGAATGAAATCATTCTACTTATCATCTCCCATTATTGATGATTGTTCTCAATATAAATAAATATATATATGTGTGTGTGTGTTTTATAGGTAAAATTAATAGTAATTTTATCGAAGATAAATAAAATACATAAGATATATATCAATGGTAAAGTAAATAAAGATAATGACGAACTGTTCTACCCCATTTGGGATTATGAAAAGGTGAAAGGGGATTAAAAATTGTTCTCTTTCATCGGAGAATAAGCACGAAGGTTAAATGTAACAAAGAAATAAAAAGTATCAGAGAATAATAGTTATAGGATATATAGATGAAAGTTAATACCTCAAAATTTTATTAATCAATGAAGTACAATGTGTTTAAAATCATCAAGAAAAGATAACAAATGAAATCAAAATATCCCTAGCAATGAATGATCCACTTTAAAACATTGGATTAATAGGTTCCTTCCCTTTCTTAGAGGGGTCAATATAGGGTCTTGTCAGTGGTCGCTGAGAAGGTATAGGTTCTGATGAAATTTTTAGAGGAGGTATAATAACTCTTTATGAAACATTTGATACAAGGCTGTGTTTTTGTTGTGACAATATAAGATGTTGAATCAGCTCTTGAATTAGTGGGAGAATCTGAGTCATGGACTAAGAAACTGATATCCGAGGTGGACACACGGATTTAGTAGTTCTAAGAGGTGCATCATCTGGCACTAAAATCACTTCAATTTTTACATGAATGTATGGTTTTAATAGCTTGATGAAATACTCAATGATTTCACCACTATACGTCATTTCTTTCAGAAAGTCATATTAATTCTCCCTATTTTTTCCGAAAGAGTGGTGAAGTATTTTAACTTATATACATGATCTTTAAAGGCTCTTGTCACTTGAGGCAAATAAAGGTTATCTATCAGATACTAAAAAAACTATTAAAAAAAATTCTTGGTAATGATATTCTTGAAATAGTAGTCCAAATTTACTGTGATCTCAGGATTTTTAGTCTCAACACCCTTGGAATAGTGTCTGACCATATCATTAATAGGATAAATGTTTTTCTCATTGTTTTCATTTTTGGAAAAACAAGAAGAATTAAAGAGAGATTCAATCTCTTCCTTAAAAACACATCAAACAACCTCAATGTCCAAATTATGAGAAGTCTTACCAAAGGTATATGGAATATTAGTAGGAGTTGAAGTATAAGTATTCAAAACATTATGAACAGTCTCCACACATTCTTTTTACTAAGAGGTGAAAGTATTTATTGCATAATAATTCCCAATAATTTCTTTTGTCAACCTAGAATTTCTTTCAACCATTGTCTCAACAGTTGTAGTTACGATGGTTTGAATATCCTCTATTAAATTATTTGAAAAATTAGCTACATTTGCCTCACTTAAACCCAATGACTAAAATGGAATAGAAAAATATTTCCCAAACTACATCATCTCTTCTATTTAAGATATGAGAGAGTGTAATTCATCAATCATTTCAGTGTTTTCTCTTCTATATAGTTGAATATCATGCACCATCTGAGATTGAACTTATAAACTGATAGCTTAAAACACTCATCTTTAAACTTTTCAAAATCATGTTTATTAATCGAGTCAAAAGGAAACGTCTCATCCACTAATTCTCTTTCCATATGAACTAATACTTCATCATCTGAGTCTTCATAATCTAAACCTAGTGCTGCATACCCAATATTCATTTCCCATTCAACCATTACATCATCATCCATAAGAGTGAGATTGTCAAGTTTTACTCTTCCATGTTAATGCTCTTCATTAGCTTGATCTCCCTTTTCTTGTGGCTCCCCATCAATCTGTGTTTTCCTCACTAGTTTCTCACCTTCATCATGATGTATCCTTTATTAATATAATAACTGAGGTACACGAAACACACAAAAATTTATTTCTTCATAAACTTCAACATTTACTCTTACTTAAAAAACAACTTATTTAGGTTACTCCAACTGTTCAAGATCCATATATTCAACACTTTACAAATCTCCACCTTGATCATCCTTATGAAGGTCATCATCACCTTTACTTATTTTATCATCATCATTTCCAAATACATTTTATTCATTTACATTTCACTCAGCATTTTCATCACCTTCATCCACTTAACTACCACCAACAGTCTCATCATATTCACTTCTTTCTTCTTATTTTTCAGAGCCACTGAATCTACTTACATATTCCAAAATAACTAATAATTACTTTTTTTCATATTCATTTTCATCAAGTGTGGGATCATAAGAGGGTAAGTCATGTGGAGGACTAAGAGGTCCAAAAGAAAAACCATTGTCTGCCTCAGTGGTTTCAGGGTCACTCCTAAAATAAATGTCTTATCTATGATGTCTAATGGGTCTGGAAGGCTCTTCATATTCTTATAAAGAGAAAGAAAATTCTTCATCTGTTCCTAGACCATGATCATCCATATTCTTAGGCCTAGTTAGATGGTCCACTGGATTGAATTTATCAAAAATCATATCATCATCTCCAATCAATTATTTCTTCCACTGGTTCCAGTTGATCTTCTTAATTTTACATATCTCTTTCTTCACCCCTATCCCACTACACTCAAAAAAATTTCTTCCCACTAATTTAAACAACCTTTATCTTTTAACATAACTGAGATTAACCTTGTATAAAACTAGGAATTGATTTTTCAATATGGTTTGATCATTTCATTCATCTCCATAGCAAAGTGTCTCTACATATTAAACATAATATATTTTCTCAAAAGATAAACCATATATAAATCAGGATAATTAATAGCTGAAAACTACACTATCATGGGATAGATTTTGTGTGGAACAAACATGAACAATTTTCAACATTTTCCACTTAACTCTTTAGCAATGGGTCTCTAATGCTCATCACTTTTAATAAGCTCCATCAGAGCTGTGTCCAAGAATAAAATTTCAAACTCAGGTGGAGGGGTACCTTGATAATCTTCAAAGAAACCCTCATGAGGGAATTTAATATATTAATCACATTTTTTTGATGAGAATGAAATTCTATTGACATTAACTATAGACTTATTCAAATAAATGTCACATCCTTTTAGTAGGAACTCCATATTCATGTGAAATTCCAGAACATGCTTATGTAAGAAATTTATTTCATTATTTGTAACCAATAAATCCATACGTGGTCATATAGTACCCTGAGTAGAAAACCCATTATTTTCAATATAAATTCCGCAAAATCCTATTTTATTGTAATTAGTACATGGTTCGCCAGAGATGGATTCACCAGTCCTGATGATTTACTCAATTCACCTTTTTATTTCATAGTTTCGAGAGACTCTCCACCATCAAGAGATCGCTTCACACACACCATTAAAATAGTTCAGTTTAACGTTTGAAAGGTGAAATATCACTGGTAGAGAGATCAATGGCAGAGTTAGTGTAAGTGAAAGGAGTAGAGTGGATCGACTCAAAATTGTGAAATCGTGATCTGGGTTGAAAAAATTAAATGAAACATTTTATTTTAAAAAAACATAAAATGTGTAAAATAGTGATTCATCGGTGCCAACAAGACAAATATTTCATAACACTAAGAGTGTCACCTTAAAAAGGAGTCAGTGTTCGCATGATAGGATATCGACATGATAAAGCATCAGTGTCATCATGAAAACTATGTCGGCAAGAAAACTGTGTCGGCATGAAAAATGTGTCAGCATGACATTGCATCAAAATGACCACGTAATCAGTGTCTGGATGAGATTTTCAGCTTAACAATACCAAGGTAGTCAAGACAATGTCTATTTTACTTTTCTAGTGTTTGTATGACAACTTCTCAAAAAACAATTCAAGGTAATAACAACATAACGTCCTATATATTGATCATTCCTAACTCATGTCTGATGTAGCTCACTCTTTCAGTGTTCAATGGATTACTGAGAATTTCAGTAAGATGATGTTCATTTTCAATGAGATCTAAAGTTATATCACCTTTTTCATAATGTTCTCTAGAAAATGGTTCATTACATCAATATGTTTTTCCCTAAAATATGAAATATGATTCTTATAAATATTTATAGTTCTTGTTTTATAATAATTTTAAGGACATGTCTCAATTGATATCCATAGTCTAGTAATGTGTATTTCATCCACACAATTTTTTCTCAATAACCAGCATCAATATATTTGACTTCGTTAGGAAATAGTGAAACATAATTTTATTTCTTACCACACCCTAAGATTAGAGACTTGCCCAAAAAGCAAAATTTTACAGAGGTGATTTTTGTATCTAACATACAGCCACTAAAATCATCACATGAATAGCTCAACATATAAAAAAGTTTTCCTCTAGGATAGAATATTCCTAAGTTGGTAGTGTGTTTGAGGTATTTGAAAATCACTTTAATAGTATGAAAATGAATTTTTTGGGGGGTTTCGTAAAAATGTGCACATGTGCACAAACTAAACATAGTATCTGGCATACAAGATATTAAGTAGAGTAAAATTCAAATCATTCCTCTATATGTGGTTTGATCAAAAGATTCACCATCTTTATAAAGGTTCAACTTGCAGGTGGTACACATTGGAGTTTCACTAGTCATACTACTATCATTGCCAAATATTTTTTGAATATCCTTAGTAGATTTTCTTCGATTTAATACAATAACTTTTTTATTTTTGAAATATTTGAAATCTAGAAATTTAGATGACTTCAACCAATAAAATAATTTAAAATTCCCTTTGCATAATCTTTGAAATATCAACAACTAAATAATTTTTAGAAGATCCAAAATTAATATTATCTACATAAATATTTACTACTAAAACATCATTGAAAATAATTTTTATGGAGAGAATAGGGTCAACTATACCTTTTTAAAAACATTATAAATAAGAAATGTGTTGATCCAATCATACAAAACTCCTGAAGATTAAAATATACCATATTAATATTTTTTTATTTAAAAACTGTATTTGGTAAATGAGGTTTTTTAAAACTGGGTGTTGTTCAACAAAAACATCCTCAAATATATACCCATTCGGGAATTCACTGTTGACATCCATTTTATAATGTTTTAAATCTAGATGTGCTGTATAGGTAACCAGTATTTTAATAGCCTCAAGTCTAGCTACTGGTTCAAAGGGTTCAACATAGTTAATTCCATTTTATTGACTATGAACTTGTGCAACAAATCTATCTTTGTTTCTAACTATGTTACAAACATCATCTACTTTATTCCTAAACAATCATTTATTTCCCATTATCAAGGTGTCTTTGGGTATATATACATGTTTCCAAACAATTTTTAATTCAAACGTATTTTACTCTTCTTGTATAGAAATCACCAAAAACTCATCATTGATAGCATCATTGATGTTATTAGGTTCAATCTATGACATAAAATAATAATGTTCAACTTGATTTTGGTGAAAATATCTTTTCTCAGTTAAATTTTCTGTCACGAACCAACCCTGTTCAATCCTGAACTGGTCACCCGAGCTGATCCGCGACATGGCACGAGAGGCGTTCTCAATCATCTTGGTCTGGAGGCGAGCACTAGGGCATAAATAGAGGTCGTGGGAATGATTTCTCCCAATAAAAATAAATAAATAATGTAGCATAAAATAAATAGAGCAGCGGAAAATAAATAAATGACACTAAAAAGGAGGGGCCAACAAAAATAAACTAACTTGGTCTCGACCAAAAACTCCTTGCGACTCCGAGAGTCGCTCACCAGACCACAACCAACTCTCACCCACGGCGAGAAAGCTCGAGCCGAACCTTCAAAAAAACAAAAAAACAGGTAAAATTATAGGCATGAGTATTAAAACTCAGTAGGAGTGCCCAACAAACTATTCCCAATGCACTATCTTTAAATAATGAAATTAAATAATTCCCGTTTGAAATAAATTATATAAAATATGGTTTTCCACACACACTTTCATTTCAAAAACAAGTATCTGTCTATTTCCATTTTTAGTTTTGAAACAAGTTTAACATTTGAAAGGAACAGGTGCATTGCAATTTAAAACATTTTTGTGAATAATTAGAAATTAAAATTTTAGTGTTAGTCAAAAGGAAAACCACACACAACACACACTAAGGGAAATGTAAAAAGTGGCGTACAGGTACCAGCAACTGAACTAAACCTCTCAACCATCCACCACACACAATAAAAACACTAAGGGAAACATGGGTCGAACCTAGGAGATCGTGAACAATCCAGAACATACTATACATGTGACTCATCCTGAAAGAATGCTCTAACTCGATGAATTCATAATGCCCTAATTTTATTTATAGCCCTGCATGGCCTAACTGAGGGGCCCAATCCCCATAGCAACAATAACTTAGTATTCCCCTACTATGGGGCCACTAGCCAGTGCGTAATCTAAACAAGTGTAGCAATCGTTCTCAGAAGATTCACTCACTATGTCAGTTTCCCATGTACAGTTCTAAGGAGGGTGTTCCATACAATTCAAACACAACTCATGCATATATATATAATCCAAACACATCACACAATCGGGCACCACCCTGTCAACATCAAGGGTAGTCCCTTGCCATCGACATACATTTCAAAAGGGAGGTCCCATACTGAGGACCCTCCCAATCACATGGATCAGAACTAGGAAAGGAACCCAACCCAAGAAATGTTTTACCAAAAATCAATTCAAAACGCCAAACAGGCCATGGATAGATTTCACACATCACCCTTTCACTTTAATTAACACAAAATGCCAACCGGGCCTTTAGATGTACCCATCTCGATGTACATTCATCAAAATCATTTCAAAACCATTTTAAATGTGCCAACCGGGCCTCTATGTGTTTTTCAAAATTAAACCAACACATTTATTCACATGTCATCCCACTATTTAATAAAACATCATTTTTCCTCAAAAAGAATCATTTCTCAAAAAAACCGAAAACACATGTTCAGAAGAAATCATTTATCTTTTCAACAAAAACTACATTTTAAATTCCGTGAATTATGTTTAAAAGACAAATGGGAATTCTTTCACTACTAGGTGTCTGTTCATCAAGAAAATATTCCAGGCATCATGTATAAAATAAACGGCTCTTTTTACACCAAATAATACCTTAAAATTTAATTATCTTATATTATTTCCTATTTATTAAAATAAATAAAACATCAAGAAATTAATAAATTCTAAATTTAAAGGTGAGTGAAGTGGGGGACCTACCTCGACATGCATCTCGGGTACGACGACGCGGCACGCCTCGCACAGGTGCACAAGCACGCGCACACCAATGCCTACAAAAAATGCACAACATCTAAAGAAAACATAAACATTAATTTAAAATAATCAAACATAAGACAATGAAAACCTCACCTGAATTTCAGTGTAGGAAAAACGGTGAGAACTCAAACCACTCACCTCTGGTAGCAGATGCTCTTCACACGCTCGAGAAGGGTTTGCGGTCATTCAGGGGACGCATGATGGTTCGGAAAGAGGACCTTCCAGGTCGGAGGAAAGTGTGCGCGTGTGGTGTGGTGCCGCCGCAAGGCAAGAAGCAGTTTCGGCTTGATGGGTAGTGCATGGTCAGCGGGTGCGATGTCAGATATAGGGTTTTGGAAAGAGGAGTCACACCCGCTGGTCGCTGGAGAAAGCTGCTGGTCGGAGAAAGGCGACTTCGCAGCGGTCGGGCAGCGAGTGTCAGATATACAGATAGAAAGAGGAGTCCGGGTGCGTACTAGTCGGCAGTGGATAGGTAACCGGAACAACGAACTGGGAGGGGTGCTGCTTGGGAGCTGAGCAGGGAGAAACGGCGAGGGCGCAGGAGGCTGAAAGTGTCGTGCAGTCGCAGGGCATGGGGAGGCGCTGCATCACTACAGTATGGAGATGGGTGTAGGGTGGTGGGCAGATCAGGAGCAGCGTGTTGAGTCTGGTGGCGCACATGGAAGAGGGGGATCTAATAAGGGGACCATGCGACACAACAGGGAGGGCATCGTCCACGGGGAGTGAAGGGGTGCCGCATGTAGGGGCTAGGGTGTGGCACTGTTGTGCGAGGCCCGTGGATGTAGGGTACGAGGGAGGCAGCTGGACGTGGTCATGTAGGGTGAGAAGCAGGTGGATGGAACATGTGGGAGCTAGAGCCGCTGCTAGAGCAGCTACTGCTACTGCGCAGGCTGGACGGAGGAAGAGCAAGGGGGCGACGACAGGGCAGGAGCGAAGCTGGCCGGGGCGTGAGATGAGGGCGGTGACCTGGGGAGCGGCTAGCGCAAGAAGAGAGGAAAATCATGGAGGGATGGTCATTGCTACAGATCAGACAGGGGACCAAGGCGGGCTGGTTGCTTTAAGCCGCAACTGCCGTGTGAGGGAGCCAGAGGCGCAGCTGTAGGAGCGAGATGCAATGGGGTCGCTGGGCTGGTGTGTTGTGGAAGGGTGAATAGGAGGTGGAAGCAGGGTGTGTAGAGAATAATAGGGGGCTGGGTCGCTGTGCAGGGGACACACACGTGGTAGGAGGGAAAAGAGAAAAGAAAGAGAGAAAGGAAGAGAAATAAATAAAAAATGGGGGAAGAATGGTGGGATAAAAAATAGATAAAAATAAAATGAAATGAAAAGTAAATAATAAAATGAAGGTGAAAAAATAATACTAATACTAAAATAATAATAATAATAATAATAATCCAATAATAATAATAATAATTATAATAATCCAATAATAATAATAATAATAACAATATTATAAATTATTGTTATTATTATCATTAAACATTTTATAAAACACTTTTCAATTTAATTAGTTCATTTTTTTTAAATAATTAAAATATTAATAATAACTATATAATAATTATATCATTAACAATTTCAACGATAATAATCTTATTAACAATTTTTAATAATAAAAATATTTTTCTCTGTGAAATAATATCATAATTATTACGATTTAATCATTTAACTAATTTTATTTACAACAATCATTATTTATTTTAAACATTAAACATTTGTGTGGGCACTTGGGCCGATCACGTGGTCACTGTCAACCATGCGATGTCCGTGCACCGGTCTAACACCCGCCAAAACTATTAAACGATAAAAATTTTAGACTGGCGCTCAACTTGGGCCTTAACGAAGCTAACTGAGGTCAAGAAATAAAATAAAATTATAATAAAAAGGGTCGGGGTGTGACATTTTTTAAATATACAACTATATCATCTAAAGGATGGTTTTTAAGATTTCTAAATAGTGTACAAAAATGGATAGTCACTTTAGGTTCTTCAAAATGTTCAAGATCAACCTTACTAGAATCTTGAGAATTTCCAGAACTAGATATTCTAACTAATCTCTTCGCATATTTTTTAGAAGATTTAATACTAATTTCCATATTTGACATATCATCCTCAAGATCTTCTAATGAGTTTTTTTAATCATGTAGATTTGTCTCATCAAGGACTAAGAGTACTCATTCTTCCACACATCTGGTTCTCTTATTTAAGACTCTATAGGCTTTACTAGAAATTTAATAACCATGGAAAATTACCTCTTCACACTAGGAAGAAATTTTATTTAGGTTATCATTAGTGTTATGAATATATAATTTTCAACCAAAAATAGTGATGCGGTTAGCCTTGGGTTTTTTATTGTTCCATAACACATATGGAGTTTTTTTATGGTAGGTATAATAAATGCTCTATTGATTATATAGCATGTTTTATTGACAGATTCGTCCTGAAACTATATAGGTAGGTCTTAAAAACTAATAATGGTTCTAGAAATTTCATTTAGGGTTATATTTATTCTTTTCATAACTCCATTTTTATGGGGTGTCAAAGGAGCAGAGAAGTTATGACTATAACCCCTTTAGGAGAAAAAAGATTCATACTCTTAGTTCTCAAACACACGGACATGGTCACTTCCTAGAGTTTTAATTCTAAGGGCACTATGATTTTTTACATTCGTAGAATACAAGGTGAAATTAGAGCACACCTCACTTTTATGAGCCAAGAAGAAGATCAACGTATATCTAGAGTATTCATCCACAAGAATATAGACATAGTTCCACACACATACAAATGAAACCCTATAAGGTCCAAACATGTCCATATGAAAGAAATCAAGAGGTTGATAAGTTGAATCTTATTTCTTTGTATTGAAAGAGATTATGTGTTGTATACCCTTTTGAAAAAGATTTCATACTTTGTCATTTGGAAAATCAAGTCTAGGTAGATCATTTAATAAGCCTTTTCAGGTATGATTAAAAGGTGTGTGTAGATTATAGTGTCGTAATCTCCTAGTCCAAATCCAAGATTCTTTAGGAAAAGTAATCAAGAAAGAAACTTTTTTTGTAATTAAAGAATCTTTTTAAACTACATAAATATTTTCATTTCTAAGAGCAGAAAATACTAACATATTTTTACTGTGAAAAACCTTGCATGCGTCATTTTCAAATATAAAATTAAAACCATCATAACATAACTGAGAGATACTAAGTAGATGTATTTTAATATACACACTAAAACTAATTTAGAAATTAGAGATGAGTTATAGTTTTCAATATGGAAAAGGAAAATTACTTTTCTTTTACCATTGTCACCAAAGGTGACATGCTCGCCATCAAGCATTATCATGTTATTAAAGCATGATTAATATCATGTCATGTGTACAGAACATCCACTTTCCATTTACCAAAAGTTTTTACAAGATCTCCTCAAATAGTTTTCTTGCAAAACTGATTAGAAAAGAAAAGATTTCGGAAACAATGTTTATTTATTTCTAGAAACATCATTAATAGGGGCATTAGAAACCCATATTTTATTCATGGGATTAATATTAATGTATGTAAATTATTTGAAAGATATTACTTATTTGGTCCAGAAAAAAATAGGAAAAAGTAGAAGTTGTTTTATTGCTATAATATGCAAAAATTTCTAAATTGGACATAAAACTATATTTTCAAGATTTTGATGCAAAATGTGTTTTTTATATTCCACCTTCTTGGTTGGTATCCTATTAGATTAGTATATCCAGGAGATACTTGTTTACCATGAATTTAATCTATTAATAATTTTACATTGATAAAGCTCTCTAGATCCATTTTCAATTAGTTATTTGTAAATTTATGTTAATTTTTATCTTTATTTAGTTGAGGATTTTTCTTATTTTTCTACATCTTTTTCAGACTTAACAATGGTAGTCAAAACATGATATTTCATTAATGATTTGTATTTATCTTTTAATTCATTACAAGTGTCTTTATAATTTTCCAATATTCAAACATTTCTTCATTTCTCATATTTTCAGAATCACATTCATCACATGAATAAAAAAAATTATGTTTAGGAGAATTTATTTTTTCCTAATATGTGTTTTTCAAAAAAAAATATTTGATGTATCAGCCTATTTATCAAGAGAGGATTTTGGGTCACTTGAGCTATCCTCAGAAGCCCTCGAATTTGTCTTTGTGGATGTTTTTATAATTTCTATCCTTATCATTAACTTCTTCATGTAATTTATCTTGGGATAGAAAGATATTACACATCCCTTTCACTTATATTCATAAAAAATTATTTCACAGGGAGCATCACCTTTCTTCAGATCCTTTTTCCAATGGCCCTTGAGATTATACATACCTTTTTAGTTGGGATTTATAAAGAACTTATTCTTCCTATAAAGTTTCATAAACCTTATGGCTATCTGAGACATCTCTTCTTCTCATTCTTTTGTTGATTTTTCATAAGATGAACATTCTGTTTCATCTTGAACATTGTCCATATTATTGGAGGAAGTATATTTGAATGCAACATATTTTTTTTGGGTTCATCATCCATGTATTTATTGATATTTAGTTCCTCCACATACCTCATAAAGATTACTACCATCTCTTTCACTGGAGACTTTGTAATTCCATAGGAATCTCTAATTGATACATAAGTTCCTCTCCATCTATCTGGTAAGCATCTGAGTATTCTTAGGATTTTTTGTGGCTGTAACATCCTATCCCAGTGAGATCATTGTATTCAAAATTTCATTAAACATGAGAAAAATATCAGAAATATCCTCATCAAGCTTCATTTTAAAGTTTTCATATTTAATATTATATGATTTATTTCACATTTCCTTAATACAAGATGTTCATTAATGTGAAATATATAAAGTGTCCCATATTCCATGGGCATGTTTACAAGTATATATTCTATTAAATTTCGCATCCCCTAGGGAAAAAAGAATTCATATATTTGAAATTTTTATTATGAGTTGCTTTTGTATATTCACTCCATATAGTATTTAAAGTTTCAGGTATTTCATATTTTTCTTGTATTACTATCCAAATATCAAACCACATACTTTCTAGGTTTATTTTCATTTTAATTTTCCATTTTGCATAGTTTCTTTCATTAAATGATGAAGGTCTATTGGTAAAATGAACTTCCAATCTATTTTCCATGATAAATAATTATGCTATTGAAGAACATGAAATTTTGATCACATTGAAATTTAAAGATATTTAAAATACAAATAAAATAAAAGTTGAACATTTTTTAAAATAGATTTAAAATTTGAAATAAAAAACTAGAAAATATCATATGAAACCAAAATTTGGTCAGAGTACGATAGTCAAGAGGGGTGAATTGGGATCCATATAAAATTTTTGCAAAAAATATTTTATACAATATTACACCTATTTAAAATTAAATATTCAAGTTAACCATGTCAGTAAAATTATATATCTTGGCTATTCAAATAGTTTTTCATAACATTTATTAATTCCCAGTTACAATAATAAGACATATCGATACCACTTTTGAAACTATTCTATTGAGTAAAATAGTTATAACTACTAGTCCAAAACTAACTATCAAAGTAAAATTTAGTTTCCTAAATTAAGAGTTAAAACAAAATATTACTGAATTGAAAAACATAGTGAATATAAAACAAGAGGTCTAGTCTCAATCAAAGACTTGGTCATATCCACTTGGTGATCACCTCCCACCAAGAAATCTATAAAGATAAATATTTTGATCGACACCCTAGATCAGGGTTAACAATTGTACACAGACTATCCTGGTCATAAGACCTCTACCAAATTTCTACGAGGGATCAAAAACCACTAGGTCTTCCAAGTCCTCTATCATAGTACATTTTGGGAAGAAAAAGTGTAATGAGACAATTATTTTAGGATATCTAGTATTCTCTAGTTTAGTAAAGGAGATAATGTTTCTTTTACAGACAGATGCATAGACTGCTCGAAAATACAATTAAAAGGTTGACACCAGATCAATAAGAATTAGATAGAGCTTATAAGGCTCCATTTTTTATGCCTTTAATCTTTGTACTCTATGTTATATTAGAGCTGATTCTCATGTCCACTAATGGATATAGAAACTGAAAATAGAGTGTTAAGGTGCACTATGATTTTTCTTCTAGGAGGGTAAAATTTTCTTCTCCTTCGATTTAGTTGGATGTTGTATAGATGATCGAACATGGATGAACAAACTTTATCTGATTCACAACAAGAATGAATGAATAATTCCATATATTTTCTACCATTTTTTATGTTCGTCATTGGGTATACTTGTATCTTCTTTTTTATACGTGTCTTCTCAAGCATATTTCTTTCATTCTCTCTCCTTTCTATATATATACTTGCCGCCCAACAATGTGACTTTTTGAGGTAGATACAATACCTCATATTTCTGATATTATTAGTAAGGATATCTACAAAAAAATCATTAATTTAATCAGGAACATTTAAATACTAAAATATTACTATTATAAGTAATTTTAAAAAATATATTTTAAATTTTTTATCATTGAGTCCTCAGTCGGTATGTCCTTCTATCAGTTATTCATTCAATCGTTGTTTATTTCTATAAGTATTTCCACACGTCAGTTAGTATCTCTATGAATTGGTACAACGACACATCATTAGGTCAATTGATATGTGAGTGACTCATTTGAACAATTGGTGTCTCATTCCTTCTATCAGTGTCAGTTTATTATACATAGAAAATACTTTTTCAAAGACTACCATACGATGTAAATTTTATCAAAATGTATCATCTTTATTTGTGATCATATATAAAAATAAAAATATATATTGAAACATAAATAATAATGATTGATGTTTTCATAAATTATTTATAGGAATTGAAATTATTTTTAATTATTTAAACAAATATTACTAATGATGGTGGCCAACAATCTCCTATGGAAAAACAATGACAGAAAAAAAAAATATAAGATTTATAAACATCAAATCATATCCCATTAAATGAAATGGGTATAATTAAAATTTCCTTAAATAAAAACCTCTGAAATGATATAGGTTTCATGGTCACTTACTGAAAGCATAACCCTTGAAAATATGTGGGTTTTAAAAGCCTAAAACTCATGGAAGAAGAACTAGTTTCATAAAAATCATTCAATGAAAACATATACTATTCTGAGAAGGAACATGAATGGAATCATTTGATTACATCCGATAAGGGTGAGAGTAACATCAACGGATGTCATCTTATATTTAGAATAAGGTAGAAAGATATTTTTATTACATTTTGGAGGAAAATATCCATTATTATTTGGAAATGATTTAGTAAACATAAAAATTTGATAAAAAATTCCTTTAACAATGCATTATAAATAAATAAACAACTGAATAAATTATTTTTAAAACCATTTCCCTTGAAAAATTATAAAATAATCTTGAAATTGTTTTGAAATCCATTTACCTTATACACATATAAAATAATCTGAAAACCCATTTTGAAAAACACATTCCTAAAAAAATACTTTAAAAGAAATATATCCTAAAAATGTTTTGGAGACCATTCCATTTAAAATATTTATTTAAAAAAATTTATTAAAAATTATACTTTTATTCATGAAAATTAATCTTCAATGAAATTATTTCGTGTAAATCTATACATGTTGTATGAGGTAAAAGGATCATTCCTCCTTCATGGTAAATAGGTTATAAAAATTCTTTTTATTGGAGAGTGATAAAAATATTCATTTAAAAAAATTGGTAAAAGAAAAAAAGGGTAAAAATTAATTTTAAATATTTTAGTATAATAGGTGAATATTATTAGAAACCCTTTTTACAAAATAAGGTTTTGAAGGAACATGTATTTTCAATTGATGAAAAGGTAATGTCGGGTATTCTAAAAAATACTTTGTTAACTATATTATGTACCAAAGTGTGGAAAATGGTACCAATACTCAAATATTTAATGAATAAATATAGGAGAAGAAAATTATTTAGAGTTATGAAGATATGAAACATAATATTTCATTAATAGATTCATAATGATAAATAATATTGAAAAATGATGAGATTATTTCAATAACTCTAACCACATGGTAACTTTGAAACATAGTCAATATGTAAAAAAATTAAATTAAATGAACTTAAAAATATCATGTAAATAATTATATTCATGATATTACATTTCAAATGTAGTATATACACCGCCTGGGAAAATATACATTCCTAACATGGAATGTGTCTCAAAAAATGAAAATTGAGACAAAATTAAATTACAGATTAGGTAACATTTGAAACAAAAACCCTGTGACGTAAATGTAATCTAATGGATATGTAAATAACAATAAAATTTAATTATAATAATCATATAATACATCAATGGGATGTATAAATAGAAAAAAAAATAATCGATGGTGAATAAATAATGTATCTCACAATTATAAAAAGTAAGATGAAATTATCATACCTTGTGTCTTGACTATCTTTATACTCATACAAACACACTGTATAATAAATGTAATTTTATTATACATATTTTATAGAAAAATATTCTAATTTCGTATACAGTATGGTTAGATTATGACCTTATATTTTCCTTTTCTTAACAATTCTATGTTATGGTTTCAGTTTAGATAATTTTTTATTTGTTCATTGCATGTGTCGTAATTTGTTATATCTTTTGTCCTTGTACTTAAATCATGATTTAAAAAAATATAAGAAATGATATAAATATCATTTATAATCATAAACTGTTTATTATAACAATCTATAATTTATAGAAGTCTTATATGGAATACCCCATTCATGAAGACAGTAGGTTGTACATATTCCTAAACATTGTTTTCGTTTTATTGTCATATTGAAAGAATGAAGTAAAATTAAATATATTTATATATGAATATAATATAAATATTGTAAAATTTTTATGTCATATATATTATAAAACATCACTAAACCCAACCTTAATATATTCTATGTAGTGAGTGATCGAATCATATCTTTTTGAGGGGGGCATTCATCTACACTTCCTCAAACAAAATTATCGTATTTACGTAATATAGGAAGTATAAATATATGTTTTTTAAATTAATTAAAAAATATTAAATACATAAAAAATATAAAATATAAAATATATAAATATTGTTTCCAAAATAATTACCGCAATGATTTGTGGTAAAGGAAGAATTAACAATCATTATTTCGTGAGGTGGTAGTTCACCGTACATGTATACAATATGTTTTTTACCAATTCGATGGAAGTGTGTGTAAGTGTAGGAAGAAACCGTAGAATAAAAAATACTATTATATTTAGGATACTAGTTTTTTTATACATTCATGAAATAAGAATAGTTTATTGGGGTGGGGAACGGAAATAACCAAAAAGATCATGAAGTAGATTGTTACCTATTATTCGGATAACTCTTTTTGGATTGCACCAAAGGGCTTCGGTGGATTAATGTATTCCCAAAGGGATGCTTCATGGTGTAATGGATAGATGTAGGTATGTGTATTGGGTAGAAATGATCTGAACGTAAGTGGTTTTAGAGTAGTTAGGAAGTTGGAGGGGTGGTGGACTTCAATAATGAAGATAAAGGACACTCTTGATTTTTTTAAAACAATTTAGGTGTACCAACATTTTCACCTCAAAAAGAATAAAAAATTAAAAAAATTAATTTATCGTTAATGAGTTAATCATTTATAAAAATGGATTTTTAAAAAATTGACAAGTTATTTGGGCCCTTAGGTTTATGGTGTTTTCACTTGATATGCTTAATTTTACATTAATCACAGTAATTAATTTTAATTACTTTCTCCAATATTTTTGGTAAAAAACACTGTTTCACTAATTATAAAGTATAAATTATTTTGAATAAAAATATGGATTCCTTTTTTCCAAATATCTATCAAATAATTTGTGGAAGTAAATTTAAATATAATCCCACTAGCAGGGTGATTCTGGAGGTTTTTAATGTAAAAACATTCCAAATATTTCTATGTTCTGATAATCAATTTCAAAATGAAAATTTATTTTAATGAGGTAAATAATATTAGTCATTAAAAAAATATCTAATTAAACCTTTAAACCAATTTAAAATTTATTTTAACCTTACCAATAAAATAGATGAAAGAGAAGTTTTGAACTAAAAGTCATTATTTTTAACTATTTATTAAAATGAAACCTTATAGAGAAATACCCAAAATTTACCATAACCTATTTTTTATGTTTCAATTTAAAAGTTAATTTTTTTTCAAACATATAATTCATAAATTTTCAAAAAAAAATGGATTTAAAATAGGTTCTCTTTTAAAATTTGTAAAAAATAATTTAATATGAAATATATTATTTTATGCATAAAATTGGGGTTTTTTAAATTTAGGATATCAAATATATCGAATGAATATTAAAAAAACATTTTATTACATTAATATTTATCCCCAATTTAAATTAAATTAATTTTTTTGGATAAAATATCTTTTTGAACATAAAAATAGTTTTCAATAAAATCAATCTCGTTATATTAAATTGGTTCTTATATTCATTTCTAACTGACGTTTTACTAATGAATCCAACCATCTATTATCACAATTAAATTAATACAATTCATAACACAGAACAAAAACACTAGGTTATATCTTATTATATTAAATAATAATATTTTTAATTATATATTCTCGTTTGGTAACACTCGATCTTTCATGTTACGGAAATATTTGGGAAAAGTAAATCTTGCATGTAATATATATTAAACTCAGTGTTCTATGAATATAATGATAAAATCTAGGTGTCATGTATGCCTCTATTAACTGGTGTTGAATATAAAAAATTTTAAACATAGTTCATTAATATAAAAAACCATTTTTAGTGATCTGTGAAATGAATACTATTTAAAATATCAAACTAATTTTAAAAAAAACATTCAACAAAATCTTGCGGTGTTATAGGGAACTAGCCATAAAGACCTCCCAACAAATTCTCCTCATCCAAGAACAAATGGTAGTCTAAACACCCATTCTAATATAAAAACAAATATTTTATCCTCTTTTCATGGTGTGAACTGATGGTTCACACTCTAAACCACCCAGGTAGGGGACGTTCACCACTCTGTCTTTAAAATTAACCCGATGAAGCCATGGTTCGTGAAATAAATTGCCTATAGCTGATCCTTCCTATATACTGACCACTCTAAATCCCCTTCAACACCCTCTTCAACCCTCTTGAATTTACAAGATCCAAAACCAATTCCACTAAAATCATCTATGGATGTTCAAATTCAAGGAACTCTTTTCGGATTCTTGATTCTTAAAACAAACCAACCAAAAAATGAAAAATACAATTTCCTTCTCAAAATAATGATCCATAAGTATATAGGTCATTAATTAATCCCCAATATAGTACTTATCATCCTTAATAATCCTTAGACTTATTGGAAAAGTATATACCTACATAATCTGATCATTTAAACATTGTTTTCTTGTCATGTCCTACTACAGAAGTCCAAACATGCATCGACTACGCAACTCCAAACACCAAGCCCAGAAAAACATGGATTTCATCAAAAAAATCATGTTCTTATCAACATACCATATCAACCACATATTGAAGGAAATAAATGATTTTTTTACATTCTCACCATATCAAAAATTATTCCAAAATCAGAAGTCTGACCTCCTCTTCCTCACTTTACCCAGAACAGTGGGCCACACTCATCAAGGAATCCATATAAGAACACCTTCCTCCAACTCAAAAATTTATACTGACACCCATAAATAGGTTAGCACACATTAATTGAACTATGAAACCAACTTTATTTTCTTCTCCAAAAACTAAACCAAAAAAATGAAAAAAATCATTGCATTTAGCCACATGATTCACCCCTAAATATAAAAAAAATCATTGTTCACCCACTAAATCGCGTCACAAATCATTATTCCCCCAAAAAACCATGTCATTAATTTTATATCACCCCATGAATCATCATATAACTTCAATAGGATCCAATATCATGAAAAAAATCACCCCCAATCTGACATAGACATCGACCAAAAAAATCACCCATACTCTGATGCCTATGCATCAAATCCATCTAACATCCACTACTAGAAATGTAGGCTATACCAACGGTTTAAAACCGTTTGTATAGGCTGGAAAACCATTGGTATAGACTATACCAATGGTTTTCCAAACCGTTGGCTAGTAAGACCTGAGGAAAGCCCTATACCAACTGTTGCACTTAAACCGTTGGTATAGGTGTTCTAGAATTCTGGAAAAGGCTATACCAACGGTTCTGAACCGTTGGTATAAGATTTTCTAGAAAAAAGATATCCCAACGGTTTATAACCGTTGGTATAAGATTTCCAGAATTCTGGAAAAAGCTATACCAACGGTTCTGAACCGTTGGTATAAGCTTTCGAGAATTCTGGAAAAGGATATACCAACGGTTCTAAACTGTTGGGATAGCTTTTTTCTGTAAAATATTATACCAACGGTTCAGAACCGTTGGTATAGCCTTTTCCAGAATTCTGGAAAAAGATATACCAACAGTTCTGAACCGTTGGTATAACCTTTGCCAGAGCTGCTACACTGCAGCCCCCCAAAAGCCCTCCAGTAGCCCTACCATCCACCTGCATAAAAAACATTGCACAACAGCCCTCAATATACCCTCCACTATACACCTGTATAAAAAATATCACAAAAACCACATACATATTTCAAACAGTATAAAAAAACACTGAAAATAGCCCAAAAACACATATGACAACATTCATCTGGTGGCAATTCACCTCACCCATGTACAACCCCCCAACCAGCACACCTCCCCATCAAATTATAATAGGAAGAATAGTTTGATAAATATCTATTAGAGTTGAATAATAATTTCAAATTGGCTAAAATCCCTTTTTTTTGTGATCCTAGGTTTGGGTATGTAATGATTTGTGTGGAATTTTGCATTGAACTTATATTGTTTATAATATATGGTGAAAAGGTATTTTCATAGGAGTCTCTTCACTTATGACCCCATTAGTGAAACTACCCAACACATGATAAAAAGTTTGTGACTATCGTTGATGAGTGTAAATTTCAGTTATATTCACTTAAAAGGATTTCCTTTTGAAATAAAAGAGAGACTTTGAGTGGTGTCGTCCACACCGCACCTCGGATTGAGGCGGAGTTGACTTGTACATGTCACAAATGACCCGTGGATTGTTTTCCTAAAGTATCAACACAATCCGAATGCGTCTGGATGGTTTCCCATATGCCGGTTGTTTTTACATAAAAGCGTGTCCATTTTAAACAAAAGAAATAAACTTTGAGTGATACCAACCACCCCATGACTCGGATTGAGGCAGGGTTGACTCGTAAATGTCACAAATGACCCATAGATCTTTTTCCTAAAGTATCAATAGTATCTGAATGTGTTTGGTCCGTTTTCCGTATTTCAGTTTTTGTTTTTACTTAAAATGTTGTCCATTTCAAAAAATAGTTAGACACTTTCAGTGGTGACGCCCACAACTCGCCTCGGATTGAGGCGAGGTTGATTCTTACACGTCACAAATGACCCATGGATCTTTGTCATAGAGTTTCAATAGAATCAGAATGTGTTTGGTCATTTTTTCATATGTGGTTTTTTTACTTAAAAGCACATCCATTTTAAACAAAAGAAAGACATTTTGAGTGGTACCAGCCACAATGGCCCTCGGATTGAGGCGGGTTGACTCCTACACGTCACAAATGACCCATGGATACATGTCCTTAAGTATAAACAATATCTGAATGCCTTTGGTCCTTTTTCCGTATGGTAGTCGTTTTTTTAACTTAAATTTTTGTCCATTTCACAGAAAAGTGACACACTTTGAATGGTGTTGGCCACACTGGCCCCCGGATTGAGGCAGTATTGACTCGTACACGTCACATATGACGCATGGATCGTTTTCCTAAAGTTTCAACAGAATCTGAATGCCTTTGGTCGGTTTTCCGTATGTTAGTTGTTGTTTTTACTTAAACTGTTCCCCATTTCAAAGAAAAGTTAGACACATTGAGTGGTGTCGGCCACACCGCGCCTCAAATTGTGTTGGCGTTGACTCGTACAAGTCAAAAATGACACATGGATCATTTTCCTACAGTTTCATCAGAATCCAAATGGGTTTGGTCAGTTTTCCGTATGTCAGTTGTTGTTTTTACTTAAACTGTTGTCCATTTCAAAGAAAAGTTAGACACTTTGAGTGGTTTCGGCCACACCGTGCCTCGGTTTGAGGTGGGGTTGACTTTTACATGTCAAAAATGACCCATGTATATAGGTCCTAATGTATAAATAGTATCCTAATGCCTTTGGTCCGTTTTCCGTATGTGGTTTATTTTACTTAAAAGCGCATCCATTTAAAACAAAAGAAAGACACTTTGAGTGGTACCGGCCACACCGGCCCTCGGATTGAGGTGGGGTTGACTCGTACACGTCACATATGACCCATGGATCCTTGTCCTATAGTTTAAACAGAATCCGAATGTGTTTGGTCGGTTTTCCGTATGTGGTTTTTTTTACTTAAAAGCGCATCCATTTTAAACAAAAGAAAGACATTTTGAGTGGTACCAGCCACACCGACCCACGGATTGAGGCGGGGTTGACTCCTACATGTCACAAATGACCCATTGATACATGTCCTTAAGTATCAATAGTATCTGAATGCCTTTGGTCCGTTTTCCATATGGAAGTTGTTTTTTAACATAAACTGTTGTCCATTTCAAAGAAAAGTGACACACTTTGAGTGGTGCCGGCCACACTGGCCCTCGGATTGAGGCAGGATTGACTCATACACGTCACATATGATGCATGTATCGTTTTCTTAAAGTTTCAACAGAATCTGAATGCCTTTGGTCAGTTTTCCGTATGTTAGTTGTTGTTTTTACTTAAACTGTTGTCCATTTCAAAGAAAAGTTAGGCACTTTGAGTGGTGTCAGCCACACCGCGCCTCAGATTATGATGGGGTTGACTCGTACAAGTCAAAAATGACACATGGATCATTGTCCTACAGTTGCAACAGAATCCGAATGGGTTTGGTCGGTTTTCCGTATGTCAGTTGTTGTTTTTACTTAAACTGTTGTCCATTTCAAAGAAAAATTAGACACTTTGAGTGGTGTCGGCCACACCGCCCCTCGGATTGAGGCGGGTTTGACTCGTACACGTCACAAATGACCCATGGATACATGTCCTAATGTATCAACAGTATCTGAATGCCTTTGGACTGTTTTCCGTATGTGGTTTTTTTTACTTAAAAGCACATCCATTTAAAACAAAAGAAAGACACTTTCTGTGGTACCGGCCACACCGGCCCTCAGATTGAGGCGGGGTTGACTCGTACACATCAAAAATGACCCATTGATCCTTGTCCTATAGTTTAAACAGAATCCGAATGTGTTTGGTTGGTTTTCCGTATGTGGTTTTTTTACTTAAAAGCGCATCCATTTTAAACAAAACAAAGACATTTTGAGTGGTACCGGCCACATCGGCCCTCGTATTGAGGCAGGGTTGACTCCTACACGTCACAAATGACCCATGGATACATGTCCTTAAGTATAAATAGTATCTAAATGCCTTTGGTCTATTTTCCATATGGAAGTTGTTTTTTTAACTTAAACTGTTGTCCATTTCAAAGAAAAGTGACACACTTTGAGTGGTTCTGGCCACAATGGCTCTCGGATTGAGGAAGGATTGACTCGTACACATCCAATATGACGCATTTATCATTTTCCTAAAGTTTCAACAGAATATGAATGCCTTTGGTCAGTTTTCCGTATGTTAGATGTTGTTTTTACTTAAACTGTTGTCCATTTCAAATAAAAGTTAGAGACTTTGAGTGGTGTCGGCCACACCGCGCCTCAGATTGTGGCGAGGTTGACTATTACAAGTCAAAAATGATACATGGATCATTTTCCTATATTTTCAATAGAATCCGAATGGGTTTGGTCGGTTTTCCGTATTTCAGTTGTTGTTTTTACTTAAACTGTTGTCCATTTCAAAGAAAATTTACACACTTTGAGTGGTGTCGGCCACACCATGCCTCAGATTGAGTCAATGTTGACTCATACACGTCACAAATGACTCATGGATACATGTCCTAATGTATAAACAGTATCTGAATTCCTTTAGTCCGTTTTCCGTATGTGGTTTTTTTTACTTAAAAGCGCATCCATTTAAAACAAAAGAAACACAGTTTGAGTGGTACCAGCCACACTGTCCCTTAGATTGAGGCGGTTTTGACGTGTACACGACACATATGACCCATGGATCCTTGTCCTATAGTTTAAAGAGAATCCAAATGCCTTTGGTCGGTTTTCCGTATGTGGTTTTTTTACTTAAAAGCTCATCCATTTTAAACAAAAGAAAGACATTTTGAGAGGTACCGGCCACACCGGCCCTCGGATTGAGGCGGGGTTGACTCCTACACGTCAAAAATGTCCCATGGATACATGTACTTAAGTATAAATAGTATATGAATGCCTTTGGTCCGTTTTCCATATGGAAGTTGTTTTTTTAACTTAAACTATTTTCCATTTCAAGGAAAAGTGACACACTTTGAGTGGTGTCGGCCACACTAGCCCTCGGATTGAGGCATGATTGACTCATACACGTCACATTTGACGCAAGGATCGTTTTCCTAATGTTTCAACAGAATCTAAATGCCTTTGGTTGGTTTTCTGTATGTTAGTTGTTGTTTTTACATAAAATGTTGTCCATTTCAAAGAAAAGTTAGACACTTTGAGTGGTTTCGGCCACACCACACCTCGGATTATGGTGGGGTTGACTCGTAAAAGTAAAAAAGTACCCATGGATCATTGTCCTATAGTTTAAACAGAATCCCAATGGGTTTGGTTGGTTTTCTGTATGTCAGTTGTTGTTTTTACTTAAACTGTTGTCCATTTAAAACAAAAGAAAGACACTTTGAGTGGTGTCGGCCACAGCCCGCCTCAGATTGAGGCAGGGTTGACACCTACACTTCACAAATGACACATGGATGGTTATCCTATAGTTTAAACAGAATCTGGATGTGTTTAGTTGGTTTTCCGTATGTGGTTTTTTTTTTACTTAAAAGTGCATCCATTTTGAACAAAAGAAAGAAATTTTGAGTGGTACAGACCACACCGGCCATCAGATTGAGGCGGGGTTGACTCCTACACGTCACAAATGACCCATGGATACATGTCCTTAAGTATAAACAGTATCTTAATGCCTTTGGTCTGTTTTCCGTATGGCAGTTGTTTTTTTAACTTAAACTTTTGTCCATTTCAAAGAAAAGTGACACACTTTGAGTGGTGCCGGCAACACTGGCCCTCAGATTGAGGCAGGATTGACACGTACATGTCACATATGACGCATGGATCGTTTTCCTAAAGTTTCAATAGAATCTAAATGCCTTTGGTCAGTTTTCCGTTTGTTAGTTGTTGTTTTTAATTAAACTGTTGTCCATTTCAAAGAAAAGTTAGACACTTTGAGTGGTGTCGACCACACCGAACCTCGTATTGTGGCGGGGTTGACTCGTACAAGTCAAAAATGACACATGGATCATTTTCCTGCAGTTTCAACAGAATCCGAATGAGTTTGGTTGGTTTTCCGTATGTCAGTTGTTGTTTTTACTTAAACTCTTGTCCATTTCAAAGAAAAGTTAGACACTTTGAGTGGTGTCGGCCAAATCGTGTCTCAGATTGAGGCGGGGTTGACTCGTACAGATCAAAAATGACCCATGGATACATGTCCTAATGTATCAACAATATCCGAATGCCTTTGGTCCATTTTCCGTATGTGGTTTTTTCTACTTAAAAGCGCATCCATTTAAAACAAAAGAAAGACACTTTGAGGGGTACCGGCCACACTGGCCCTCAGATAGAGGCGGGGTTGACTCTTACACATCACCTATGACCCATGGATCCTTTTCTTATAGTCTAAACAGAATCCGAAAGCGTTTGGTTGGTTTTCCGTATGTGGTTTTTTTTACTTAAAAGCACATCCATTTTAAACAAAAGAAATACATTTTGAGTGGTACCGGCCACACCGGCCCTCGGATTGAGGCGGCGTTGACTCCTACACTTCAAAAATGACCCATGGATACATGTCCTTAAGTATCAATAGTATCTTAATTCCTTTGGTCCGTTTTCCGTATGGCAGTTGTTTTTTTAACTTAAATTGTTGTCCATTTCAAAGAAAAGTGACACACTTTGAGTGGTGTCGGCCACACTGGCCCTCGGATTGAGGCAGGATTGACTCGTACACGTCACATATGAAGCATGGATCGTTTTCCTAATGTTTCAACAGAATCTAAATGCCTTTGGTCAGTTTTCCGTATGTTAGTTGTTGTTTTTACTTAAACTGTTGTCCATTTCAAAGAAAAGTTAGACACTTTGAGTGGTGTCGGCCACACCGCACCTCGGATTGTGGCGAGGTTGACTCGTACAAGTCATAAATGACACATGAATCATTTTACAACAGTTTCAAAGGAATCGGAATGGGTTTGGTCGGTTTTCCGTATGTCAGTTGTTGTTTTTACTTAAACTGTTGTCCATTTCAAAGAAAAGTTAGAAACTTTGAGTGGTGTTGGCCACACCGCGCCTCGGATTGAGGCGGGGTTGACTCGTACACATAAAAAATGACCCATGGATACATTTCCTAATGTATCAATAGTATCTGAATGCCTTTGGTTCGTTTTCCGTATGTGGTTTTTTTACTTAAAAGCACATCCATTTTAAACAAAAGAAATACACTTTGAGTGGTACCGGCCACACCGGCCCTTGGATTGAGGCGGGCTCGACTCGTACACGTCACATATGACCCATGGATCCTTGTCCTATAGTTTAAACAGAACCCGAATGCGTTCGATCTATTTTCCGTATGCCAGTTGTTGTTTTCACTTAAAATCATGTCCATTTCAAATAAAAGTTAGACACTTTGAGTGGTGCCGGCCACACCGCACCTTGGATTGGGGTAGGGTTGACTCCTACATGCCACAAATGACCCATGGATACATGTCCTAATGTATCAACAGTATCTTAATGGCTTTGGTCCGTTTTCTATATGTTGTTTTTTTGCTTAAAAGCGCATCCATTTTAAACAAAATAAAGACACTTTGAGTGGTACCGGCCACACCGGCCCTTGGATTGAGGCTGGGTTGACTCGTACATGTCACATATGACCCATGGATCGTTGTCCTATAGTTTAAACAGAATCCGAATGCATTTGGTCTATTTTCCGTATGCCAGTTCTTGTTTTCACTTAAAATCCTGTCCATTTCAAATAAAAGTTAGACACTTTGAGTGGTGCCGGCCACACTGCCCCTCGGATTGAGGCGAAGTTGACTCGTACACGTCACATATGACCCATGGATACATGTCCTAATGTATAAACAGTATCCGAATGCGTATGGTCCATTTTCGGTATTTTGTTTTTTACTTAAAAGCGCATCCATTTTAAACAAAAGAAAGACACTTTGAGTGGTACCGGTGATACTGGCCCTCAGATTGAGGCGGGGTTGACTCGTACACGTCACATATGACCCATGGATCGTTGTCCTATATTTTAAACAGAATCCGAATGCGTTTGGTCTGTTTTCCGTATGCCAGTTGTTGTTTTCACTTAAAATCATGTCCATTTCAAATAAAAGTTAGACACTTTGAGTGGTGTCGGCCACTACTTCAAAGCACATTTTCCATATCATTTTCCACATGAATAAACATGAAATACATGGGTAACTAAGAAATCTAAGTAAAAAAAATAGAAAAATCAGTATCACAGTACCAAGGAATACTAATGTTCCAGGTAGTAGACTAGTCATACAATAAGAATCAAGTGAAAAAAACAGAATCTAAATGAAACGTCCCTATGAAGCAGAGGAAAACCCCAAAGTGGAAATCCATGTTCAAAAATAAAGAGTTATACAGAATTCAAAAATGTAATGGATCAATCTGCCTCTGATCACCATCACCATCACCACTATCATCATCAGCCTCATCCTCGCCGCCATCTCTGTCCTCATCGTCGTCCTCGTCATCGTCCCCATGCTCATCGTCGGCCTCATCCTCGTCCTTGGAATCATCCTCACCCTTGGCCCCATCCTCTCCCCCGGCCCCATCCTCGCCCTCATCCACATCCTCATCCTCTCCTTCTTCTTCTTCAGCATCCTCGTCATCACCAGGAACGTCATCATCTCGATCGCCACTGGAGCTGCCGCCTGGTGCATTGGATGATGAAGCCATCGACGACATAAATGTCTGACAAGCCACACTAACCTCTGGTGGAAGTGATAAAGATAATTCTTTCATCATTTTCATAAATTCTCTATCTCTTGTTTGAACTTATACTTACAACTCTGTAACCCTTTTATCAGACTGTCTTGCATGCTCCTTGACCTGTTCCAACTAGGTGGTACTAGAATGGATACCTGGAGATGACCAATACCTCGTCGGGACTATATTCTTACCAGGTCGGCAGCGTACTCGACCAGAGTGCTCATCTCCCAAAACCTGATATAAATGATCGTGTGGCCCAAAAGTTTTAGGCTCCTGGGCATCGAGAGCCTCTAAAGCAGCCTGTAAAAAATATTAATAGATTATTAAATTTAAAATTAGATATTAAACTTTGAAATAAACAAATTAAAACTTATAATCTTCTCTTGGGTCGGTTCATTTACCGCAGTTCCATCTTTTTTTCTTCTACTCGAGCAAAAAAATTTTGCTCGAGGGATACGTCCTTCAATATTCATTTTGTGCTTCTGTAATGACATTGAAACAATATAAAGTGAAAGTATAATCATATATTCATTATTCAATAAATCACATAATATAAGTAGGATCAAAAAAATGGAAAGTCCTAAAGAAAAATTATAAACAACTATATCGTACCTGATGCCTCTCATGATCTGCCATAGTTGTGCACCCCAAAGTGTGGAGGTATTTCTTTGAATCAATGTTTTTTTTGTTTTTTTCAGAAGATTCCTAAATAATGAGTAATAATTAATAAGATTATATTAATGAAAAATATGAAAACTCTCATTAAATAACTCAAATGATATTAATACCTTAAATTTGGCAGTCGCCCAATGGGTAATCATTTGGCGATATTTCTTTATCGGGCAGTCATCCATGATAGGTAATGTCTCTAACTCCGTGCCCACTCTATCACACCAGCCAACATACAGCTCATGCTTATAAGCTCTCTAAAGCCCTCCTAGCTCTTTTAAACATTCTGGTCGTGCACCTTCGCCATCAGGGAAGTTAAACCGAAGATGAAACCAAATTGATTAGTTCATTTAAATACAAAAATATACTACATTAAATCCAATAGATTTTTTACCAATATTTGTGCCCACACATTATTCTTGACTTCGGGTGGCAGATGTCTCCATGAGAGAGGGATGACCGGAATGATATCGGAGTATTTGGCTAGCGTCACCAAAAAACCCCGACATTGCTGCCCAGATTTCTCAATCATTTGTCCATCAACATTGTATTCAACCATCAACTGTGTCTGGCGGTTCCATAACGCACGCAAGCGAGTACGCCCCCTCCCCCGCCTCCTATCTGTAGATGAATATGTTATTAAAGAAAAATAATATCAATACAAGTTATAATAAAATTAAATTTTGGTATAAAAATTTGATAGAGTTATATAAATATACCTGTGGTAGTTGGATCAATGGGTGAAGAAGCTGGAGGAATATCCTGTACAGGTGGAGTGTCCCTCAGTGTATGCTTCTCAGCCACATACTGTGTCGCAGCAGGAGTCGAAGAAGGTGGAATATAATAGCCCAGAAATAATGAACCAGAAGCAAAAGATGATGGTATAAATGTCTGGCAAGATGGTAGTGTAAACATCAGAGGTCTAAATATCTCATATGTCCCTGAGGACACGCCAGGATCAAAATAGGGCGTAGAAGATACGTCTGTGGTAGTGGGTCGTCTAACTCTCGCCCCACGAGCCCTCGTACCACCGGCCTCAGTACCGGGACCACTAGATGATTGTCCATCTCTGACACCACCCCCCCCCTCCTACCACCAACCTCTCTACTGGGAGCAATATCAGGCTCCTCGTCAGATATCTGTCGTCTAGGGGGTGGATCCTGAAAAAAGTTTGACAGAAAAGTAAACACATGATATTATAAGTTATTTAAATATTTATATTTGAAATAAAATACTCACAACAGGGATGAGTGGTGGAACACCCATCTGTACCATGCGACGATTGTTATCTGTCATCTTTTTCCACCGCCACTCTTCAATGGGTTTCATTTCCTGCAATGAAAACAAATATGGAAGTAATTAGAAACAGATAACTAATGTGTAACCCAAAAAACAAAATATAGAAAAACGATTATGATAAAAAAGAACATAATGAAACATAATATTTATGGTGTTATGAAGGTAAGTACTAGGATACACACTCTGAATGATGTAGGTGAAACATGTAGGTGAGAACACGACTGTAGGATTCTATATATTTCCCACCACAACTTCGGGTTCACAATCAACTCTGATAATTGAGCTGTTGGGGTCATCATAAGTAATAAACGGATTGCTTCCAATTACAGTAGGGATAGTGTCAACTTCATCATCACCATCATCAAAAACATGTCTGGGATTTACTTCAATAATTACACCTAATTTAGGATGACGATGATCTTTGACATAAAAAACTTGTTTCACCATTGATGCCAATACATATGGTTCATCGGTGGCAAGAGTGCGAGTCATGTCAATAACTCAAAATCCACAATCATCAATAAAGGTGCCTTGCCTCATCATTGAATCAAACCATTGACATTTCATCATCGTGACTCGACCATGCGAGTAATAATACAAAATTATTATTTTCTCCATGACACCATAATAAGAAACATTTTCAGAACGAGGCCTAGTGTCCGATAAACTGGCATAACAGTCTGTTGTGGCAGTTAGCATAACACCATTATGTTGTGTTCTCATGTTTCTTGCTCGTTCAGCGATAATAAATTTGTATCCATTCATCACAAGTGATTTACAAGCACGAACCATGGTATTAGGACCAAAATCCAAAGCTCATATTTCCTCAGAAACAGAGCCTGTAGGCAAACTTGATATCTGAAATATAAACAAATAGTAAACTTAATTAAATATTATTTTTATTTATTTATTACAGAAATATTTTTACCTTCAATTTCAACCAAGCAGAAAACCCTTTGCTATGAAAAGTCTCCTACATTCTCAATGATAAAGAACGATGCTTTCTATATATCAATTCTTTATGTTCCATGTAGATAAAAATAATAATAATTTAACAAATATTGAAAATTACAAGAGATAAGATAAGAGATACATGTATAATTAACTTACTTGATATATTCATCGAACAAATCACAATTGAACAGCACTGTGTGATGTGCCATCTCTCGCTCTTCAAGGATTAATGTTGTCAATGTATATGATACCAGAATTCCACCTGTCTGAGGAAGTGATGGAAAACTGGGTTCAATTTTCCCATACTGTTCTTATTCATTTCTCATTGGTCTATTTATTCTCGTAGTATGATCAGACAAATAAATTGAGCAGAAATCCATACATTCTTGAGCCAAGTAACTGTTCACAATAGAACCTTCCGGATAATTCATGTCCCGAACATATGTTTTCAATGTGCACATGGTTCTTTCAGTTAGATACATCCAACGGAAAGCAACGGGTCCTCCAAGAAGTATTTCGGTCGGAAGATGGATAGTCAGATGCAACATGCATGTAAAAATGATGGAGGGAATATTTTCTCTAACTCACAAAAAATTAATGGTGTCTCTGCCAACAATTTTTGCACGGGGGATTTGGACAACCTCTTAACACAAAGATCTCTAATCAAATAGTACAACCGAATAACTGAGACTCTAACATTATTGGACAAGAGATGACAGATTTCTATTAGAATCAACTCATGCAAAAGGACGTGATAATCATGAGTCTTCAAAGATTTCAACTTCAACTCTTTTATGTTGACCCGTTTTGATATATTTCTTGAATAGACATCAGGAACTTTAATAGTCTCTAGCACTTCCAGAAATTGATTTTTTTCAACAGGAGTCGTCACATAAGAAGCACATGGAACTTCCCATTTATTTTCACTGATACAGACATGAAGCAATTCTGGTCTGATCCCCCAATCTACCAAGTCGCTCTGAGATTGTAAATCATCTTTTTTCTTCCCCTTGACATTTAGAAGAATCGAAAGCAACATTTCACATATATTCTTTTCAATGTGCATTACGTCTAAGAAATGACGTAACAAGTTGGTTGACCAATATGACAACTCAAAGAATATAATCTTCTTCTTCCAATTGTAACAGGTATCATTGGAGACATTTTTCCTCTTTCTAGATTTCATTACACTCTTCCCAAATGAAAAACTGAAATCTTTCAATTCATTAAGCAAATCAGTTCCAAACATACGCTGAGGTGGATCGTCATTCTCCATGGTATTGTCAAATCTTCGACGATTGTTTCTGTACGGATGGTTCATTGGCAAGAATCGTCGATGTCCCATATAACTAAAACTACGGAAATATTTCAGTCTTCTCAATCAAGTATTCTTCATACAAACAGGACATGACAATTTTCCTTTTTTGCTCCATCCATACATCATTGCATAAGCAGGAAAATCATTGATAGTCCACATAAGTGTAGCACACACTTGAAATATGTCTTTAGAACATGCATCGTATGTGGGCACACCCACATCCCAAAGAAGTTTCAACTCTTTTATTAAAGGTTTCATGTATACATCTATATCATTGTCGGGATCAGAAGGGCCAGATATCAGTATACTCAAGAAAGTGTAAGGCTTTTTCATACACAACCAAGGGGGAAGGTTATAAATGTGTATGAAAACTGGCCATGTGCTATGCGAAGTAAGCATCTGCCCAAATGGATTAAAACCATCACATGAAAGTCCCAGTCTCACATTATGCACGTCGGCTGCAAATTCAGCATATCGAGCATCAAATCTCTGCCATGCAAATCCATCTGCAGGGTGAACCTACTCTTCATTATTCTATTTTATCTATGTGTCATGCCATCGCATTTTTACGGATATTTCATCAGACATGAAAAGGTTCTATAATCTGGGGATCAATGGAAAGTACCACATTACTTTTTGTGGAACACGAGATGGTGTTCCATCATCTTTTGGCTTCCATTAGGAAGTTCTACATTTTATACAATCATTTCTTTCAGTAGTTTCCTCCCAAAATAAGCTGCAATAATTCGGGCAAGCATGAATTTTTTTTTGAGAATCCAAGTTTACCAACCAACTTCCATGCCATATAGTGGTTTGAGAGAATATTGGCATCATCTGGAAGTAAGTCCTTCAAGAAGGTAAGAATGTAATCAATTGCAGTATTTGAAATCCCATACATAGTTTTCCCATGAAACAATCGGATTAAAAATTCCAACTTTTTCATTTTATAACTTTACCGATATACTGGAGTCATCGCAACATCATTCAATTTTTTCACCCTATCAACATCATCATTTTCATTGGACTCATCATGTGTGCTTGTATCGAAATCTTGTTGGCTGGACATCCTTTCCTTCTCATGATGTCGAATAAATGGAAACCAATCATATATCAAACTCTCCAATTCAGTCCTATCATTCGGATCATTAACATTTTGAGATTCCATTCTCTCTCCATTCTGATACCACACATAATAGTTTGTTTGGAAACCATATTTGGTTATATGATAGTTAACTACTTCACGGCTCAACCAAGGTCTTCCAACACAATTAAAACATGGGCAGTGTATGCAACCACTATCTGAAGCCTTGTCAAATGAAAAATCTAGAAATCTGTTCAAATTATTTTGAAAATCGGTTGAAATCTGATCAGTTTCGTACATCCAGCTTCTATCCATTCTATAAAAAAATCACAATAAGTCATTTCAAAGAAATTCAATAATATTAAAGGTTAATCAAAAAAATATTTACGTAAATGAAAATTGTTTACTCTATATAAAAGCATAACTGACACATTACTCTGTATGAGAATCATATTAAGAAATACAATAAAATAAAGTGTATATAAGAAAATAAGATACAAAATTTCTAATGCCTATATTCAAGGATTGACTAGTATGATATTGGAAGTGGATCAAGGAATACATAATACTTAAGGGTCTTTTTGGGATTATATGAGTTTTATACTTTAACTTCTTCAAGTAGATCAGGATGAGGAGTATGATGAGGATCATGGGAGTGGCAGGACTGTCCATGGGGGGTGTGGCGTGTCCAGGGGGTACGCGGTGTCTAGGGGGTGGTGGGGCCGTCCAGGGGGTTCGGAGGTGTCCAGGGGGTGGGGGGCTGTCTAGGGGGGTCGGGGTGTCTAGGTGGGTGGGCTGTCCATGGGGGTGGTCAGGTTGTCCAAGGGGGTCAGGGTGTATAGGTATATTTATATGAAAAGAAGACCCCCACAATAATCATGCAGACCTGTCATTAGTCTAAACACCTAGAACACATAAAAGAAGCTAGTATGGACATTTACTAAAATATTTAACACCATAGGAATGAAAATACACTCTAAATATAGTTTGAGAGGATATAATGGTGTGTGTGAAAAAATGATATTAAATCAATTTAAATGAATATGTAACAAATGAGGGTTTATAATACACTAAGAGTACCTCAAATAATCCAAAACCACTATAGCACCTCATATTCAACTTCATGAAACAGGACTTGGAAATCTTACCTACGACTTTAGTGATTACCACCTAATTGGAACACTCTATTTATGGTTCTTGAACACAAGGAACAAACAATGTTTGGTCTCTACCAACTCAATAACCCCCTTGTAGATCATAATCTCGTTTCCCCTTATACTAAAATGGTCTCACTGGAAGCTACTATTAATACCGGACCTAAACCATTCATTCTCTATAAAACAATGATCAATGAACCATTGGAGGTATCCCTCATATAACCACAACCATTTTATCTATGATGTAACGAAATTCACAAGAATAACTTTTATTCAATAACCTTTTGGTATATAATTTTCATCAACAATGGTTCAATTATATGGTTCATCACATTCCAATTTATTAATCACCCATACATGATAAAAATTGAACATTGAATTTCATTTAATTACAACCATCATATTTCATTTAATTCTTAACAAGCATAGAAGCATGGAAATTGGAATCTAATAACTTTAATTAGTCCCCAAAACTTTTTAATAAATTTAACATGTAAAATAAAACACTTCGAAATCTAAATAATCACTATGAAGTAACATGAGCTTGGAATTCTATTACACAAGTAAAAACACTCAACGATGGAATATATGAAAATATTATTAATATAAATTATTGACACAAGATAATAAAGTAACAATGAATGTTAAAACTAAACATGTGATTGAATTTTATAACATATAATAAAAATTTCTTGGTAATGAAACATGAAAGGCATATCAAAAAATTAGACAACCGTCTAATGAAATCTATATAGGCTGGAATATGCATGGAATTTAATAAATAACCGAAACGTAAATAGGGTTGGAACATAAATTGGGTGGGAATATGAGAATAGAAATTGGTCTCATCCTAAAGAGAAACATATACACATCAAAATTGAAAATAAAAACAAAAATTTAAAGAAAATAACTTACCTTGGATGGGATGGAGGAAGAGAACCGGAAGCACCTCCAAAATCACTGATAGCTCCCATTTTGGGCTCTGGATCGTGAATGGGGGAGAGGACGGGCTATTTCCAATTTGGGGGAAATTTTTACCAACGGTTTTTAAAAACCGTTGGTATATACATTTAGCCCAAACCTTTACCAACATTTCTATGAGAACTGTTGGTAAAAGGTCACCGAAATCCAACTTTTACCAACGGTTCCCATTGAACTGTTGGTAAAAACTCATCTATACCGACGGTTCATTACAACCGTTGGTAAAAGTGTCTATAAAACCATCTATACCAACAGTATCTGAGAACCGTTTGAATAGATGGCTATTCTCAACGGTTTAGTAAACTGTTGGGATATAACCGTTGGTAAAACTAGGATTTCCAGTAGTGTATCTGATCAAAATTTTGAATTTTTATTAACTTGGAAATCAAATATTAGTGGATCTTATTACATACTGGTATCCCAAGTTCACCTCAACTATCCACCAACCCGTATCACCAACACCATGACACTTTCTACCCACAAGTTAATATCCCATGACCTATTTGATGCTCTCCAATATATGAGTACATTCATTGTTTCCCTACATAAGAAAAAATGGATTCCATGTTCTACACTATATCCATCACAAAACACTATATCAACCCATGTACATACTTCTTATTCTAGATTATCGGCCTGAAACACCCACCACCTCATTTTCTTATCCCACTCAGAATAACACCATAAATGTTTAATAATTGACTATTAGTGTGGATCCTGAAATCCAATATCAAATAGCTCAATCCCCACCATATGGATTCCCTTACACTATTTCTTGATCAATGAAACCAATGATTCCCAACATCATGCCTCTATATCAATGCATGTCATAGAACTCAATTTGGTTGATGCATCACAATACCCATTCCTTAACTAATACCACCTCCCTTAAATGAGGTACATAAATCCTTTTAAATAACACTTTTCCATTATGAACTCTCATGTCTCACCATCAATTAATAGTGTATCAAATTTCGAGTTCATCCACAACGAGAATGTTTCTCAACATACCCAAACACATATTACTCTCTGATCCATAAATCCTGTAGAAATTCATGTACATCATGAAAATGACCATTCAAATCGTGAATTTTCCCACAAAAAATCGCATCAATTCTCACTTTCCTCAACAAACATATTGATTCACCATGATCCCTCTCATAGGTTTTCTCTCAAAATCCACATCAGTCTCAACTACCCCCATCAGTTTCATACTCCATTTAAAACCTATTTTACAACATGTGTTATCTATTAGAAGTCACATTGAATCTAATATAGAATCAGTTCTCTAACCCACGATCCATAATCTTATATACATTTGAGCCCTATCACACAATACAATTAATCGAACCACTAATATGTTTAATTGCATAATCACCCATTATATGGTTCTTATTAAAAAACCATGACTGTCTTTAAACCCTCAAACATTCTATATCTGACCATCTTGGATCACTTCTCCCCATACCAGTGAAGACCAATTTGAACCCATGATCAATGAATCCAATTAATCGTAACCTCCAAAACTATCCTCTCTACCTAGAGAACATCAAATTCCATAGTTCCTAACCCATGACATATCACTCATTCCTTTATCTACATCATACTCAATGAATCCATAGAAAAAAATAGTTAGGTTATTTAAAATTCCACCATGAATCTATATGGGAATGCCCGATATATATTGTCGTTGAAAATTTATGAAACTAAAATTTATCCTCATGGAATCTTATGCACGTATTTGGAAAACCTCTCCGGAACACCATTCCCTCGTCAAGTAAATAACTAGACATCAGTGACCATTCCAACCCAAGATGGTACTTTTCACATCCATTTATCAAGCGAATATATTTCCATATCTGAAAAATCTCCCTGCATATGACTCACACACCCTTCCATAAAAATGTAAATACATTGTGGTCCAAATAAGTACAATTCCACTAACCTATTAAATGGGAAAACAATTTATCGGTTGTTTTTAAAACTATAAAAAAATTAATGATTCATTATAAAACAATTGTAGGAAATTATATTAATGTCATATTAATCTTGTGTGAAAAATATGAATCATGAATCTGATATCTTAGTACTGTACCATGAATTTCAGGCACACAATCCCCTAATATAAGACCAGGAGTGTGTTTTTTTAGTTAAGATTTATGTGTGTGAATTCTTGGGTATCTTTTGGATGGTTTTGGAGGGTCTCGTTTTATTTTAAGGGGCACATGATTTATGAATTGTTTAGGAAAACCACATGGTTATCAGAAGGAAATATTGTGACTTTTTTGTGAGGGATAATATATGGAACATTATTGATGAATGGTTAAAGAAATCATGTAACATTTACAAAGAAAATTTGTAACATGGAACAGAGGAAATGACTATCGTTTTACCAATAATTACTAAACTGTGTGACTATCCCATGAAATTTCCCTAAAGTTGATGTGAATATCATATATTTTGAACTTAGTATGATAAACCACGTGACCAAACCATGAATATACACTTAAAAATTTTGAAATTTTTTATTTAAAACTAAAACCTAACTAAAATGCTTTATTATTCTCTATACAACTAAGACTCTAGATCTTTTGGACTCTAATGGTTGTTTATAGTGATTTACTTCCCTCTGAAATCCAATTTCGATAGATCTAGAGGATTTTTCCATTGACAGGTCAAGGTAATAGATCATTATTCCTCAATTATTAATGTTTCTTTTAGATCACCTCACTTATTCGTGGAAATAATCATAGATTTGGTGTATCATGGATATATCTATGAATTATATTGTAATCTACTAAGGTATTCTCGATTTATAGCGGGATAAGTTGGTATATCTAGAGTGTTTAAATCCCTATGTATAATATATATAGATCTATCATTAGTTTTGGATCTTATTGGTTAACATTATATAACATTCAATATATTTGACAATCTTCTTCTTGAATCTGGATTCTAGAAGATAGGATGTAGTGAATTATGATTGGTTTTAGTAATCATTGTTGTGAAGATGCTGTTCAAGGATGGGTCTTGGATATTGACATCAACACATTGAGGTATGAATTCCATATAACAAAGGGCATTCATATATAGTTTTTTGGAATGAGTGGTATTTTTTCATTCAAGAATATCCATGAGAAAAATTATGTGATATGGTGTTCTTGTGATTTCTTATATTGTTTGTGTGTGTCCCATGATACACATGAACTATGTTATATGATTATTCCTTCTATTTTTTGAAATGTTGGGTGTGAATTCTTGACCTATGGAGGTTTGTTTCGAGTTTCAAGGTAATAGGTGGATCTTCTTGGCTTAGTTTTCCCCTATTGGGTGAGAATTAGATGATGTGATGCGGCGTTGATAATTATGATGGGACTTAGATATAGGGAAAGGGTACAATGACCTTGCATCCTAACATAAGATAGAGGATGTGGAACAATGTAATTGTGTCCTGACTAGAGATAGAGTATCTGACAAAATGACCTTATGACATAACTCGTGGCTGATCAAGAGGTGTGACGATGCAATGTCTTGAAAAATTATTGGAAGGGGATCAATGACCATGTGTTGTGATGGTGGTCAATCCAGTGTTGTGGCAACAATGTGGCTTCTCCCAGTGCATGATTAGTTATGGTCCTTAATATGAGACATGTGCAGGAATAGTGTAATGATTCGATATGTGTTGATGAGTGAGACATTCCATTATACATGGATTTAAACAAGGAAAGATTGGGGCTCCTGGTATCCAAATTAACACATAATTACCCAACATATGATTGGTTTATTGGTTGTGAATTTACATACCATCATATACTAATACTTTATATACATGTTCAATTTATGTAAAATAGTATTTTGGTAATTCTATACTATCATTATACTCACACCCTGAACAAGAATCTTTATGTGTATGTAGATTTCATAGTCTGGGATCTAGCTAATTTCAAGGAACATGCATCTGGGATCTAAGAAAGTAGATCTCGAAGGGTAGAGAAAATGTAAATATATACTCATGATTATTGACGCAGTGTTCTCTTTTAATGAATTTTCTTATCATACATTTGGATTCTTTTGGTATTTATTTTGTATAAAGATTATTCCATTTTAGTATATCATGATGCTTTTCCAATGTTTTGTTCATGGATTTTTTTTCTGTTTTTTTATTCCGGTGTATGAATTTTTTTTTCTTGTTTAGTCTCTCTATGACATCATTATAACCCACACCACTAGTTCCAATTCTCTTAAAAATGGGAAGAAAAGAATGAGGTTTTGTAATACTTTGAGATGGACTGGTCGATTTGGGTTAGGGTGTTGAAATGATTTATTAAAAGAGGTTTTCTTTTTTATTTCCTATTTAATTATGTTGGGTCGTGGTAGAAAGGAGATATGTTTTGTGGAACATGGATAGAGGAGGACTATATGTTCATAAATAACTGGTTTTCACAGACTTGTGAGTTACCAGTGATGTGATTGTGATTACTGATTATTTTATTAGAGTTTCATATTAATCAGAATTACTAGTGGGATGTTATAGTTTATGGGATTTGTGGTGTGTTAACTCATCATATCATGGAACATAGGGCCATAAGTCATATAAATATTTATTTTTCATACATATTATTTATATTAATTAAATTTTGATATTAATATATGATATGTGCTTTTATGATATTTTTTTAATAATTTGACTTATTTGAACCTCGGAATACTGTGTTTTTTATGTTTATATGAATGTAAATAACATGAAGGTACTAGATATTTCGGTTTTTAAAGAGGTATATCTATGGTCATTATTCATAATAAATGCCGGTACCCTCCTAGAATAGAAGAATCATTATAAATCCCTTGTATGCATCTAAAACTGGTAGACATTGTGTGAGTTTTCTAGGAGTTTTTAATTATTAAATTCCCATTTAGCCAATTATTTATATTATATTCATCAAGGTACTGAATAGAAAAGAATGTTATAATTCCATTGTAAGGTATAATGTTCTTTCCATACCACTAAACATGTAATAGGATGTATCGAAGCATGATACCACACTCCCTCTAGTGGTAATGGTAGTGGAATCACTATTGCATGTGGTCTTTTGGATAATTCATTTTCAAGGATGAGGAGATCATATGATGATGGTCAATTATGATCAATACTTCTATATTCAGAGTCCCCCATCCATCCATGTAACCATATGACCCTATGATACTGATGATTGAATAAATATTTTCAATGTAATTTTTGATCTTTTGGTTAAGTTCGTTGCATTCATGCATTAGAGACCCACTAGAAGATAGTGTTGTTTCATGAACCAGTGATGGATATATGAGAGATAGAAATTTAATAATAATCAATACCTCTTATTTAGAGAAATTTTATTGGATACACTAAATATGTATTGACCTAAAATGTTTATGGAACATGAGAAGGGGATGATGTTGATATCATCCCATTCTACTCATTTCATGGAATTTCATCACTTTACTACAATTTTGTATAGAGATAGGGAACGTAAGGCCTGAAACATCCTCATAGAACATTAATTGGATATGAGGAACCTGTTTATGGTCTTTGACCTGGTGGTGTATCTTGTTGTTCTAGACCAGGACTTGATAATCAAGAAGGGTAAATATAAGGATATACAGGTTGATTTCCATTAGGCCATGGTGCACCGATATGCAGGAATCCACGAAATGTGGTGAGAACCTTTTCTAGTAGATAGAAGAAGATTTCCATGGAGGTGTTATAGGGTGGGAGTTGATAGTTTTAATATAATCGGTTTTCTTTTTCACCCTCTAGGGATGGATATGTCAACATCTTCATATTTTTTGAATAAATTAGACAATATCATAGGATTTTTATAAATTTACTAGAAAATATTCATTGATTTTTCAAGATAAATCATATTTGAAAATAATGTTTGAAGGTTTTATGGTTGTGTTTCCATATATTTAATTAGAAGGTATGGGATGATTTTCATGGGACTAACATGGGATCTCCGTAGTAGGCCCGAGTTCTATAGGGGCTTGGGATTCAACCAAAACATGGTTCTACGTGACAGAGTCATGGGATCATTTTATATAGAGTATATTTCATTTACTAGGATTGATATTATGGTGTTGAGAGACCTTTTATAGTTAGAATTTTGTTTGTGATAACATGTTTTCTTTCTAATTTTTTTCCAATTGATGATCATACAATTATTTTATATATTCCCAATTCATTGTTTGTCTACACATAGAGGTTAAGATGTCATATGAAATATTTTATATTTAATTACCTTTTTAATAATGGCATTTCATCCCCAATGATGTGAAAAATATCTTTAATAGGTTATGGTTAGATAAATTTATGGAATTTAATGATCATTTTTGTGATTACTGGTATCACCCAGTTGACTAGTTCCTGAGCTCACGTAAATTGTTACCATATGTGATTAAAAATTACCTCTCTAAAGAAAGGAAATGGTGTATTAACAAGGAAATGGGATTTAGGAGTATGAAGAGTAGGAATAGACCACATTCATTTGGATCCATTACAATTCGGGTGGTGAATATGGTTCTTGTAGAAGATTAGGCATTAGACCTATCATTATTTCAATAGTGGGGTCTAGTACATATATGTCTACCTAGTTTATTTCATATAACTTCATCCTAATAGATGTATATGATTTGATATCTAAATAATCTTAGTAGAGAAACCAATATCGACACCTCGGTATCATATGACATTTATTAAGTTTAATGAACTCAATTTATGTCATAGGGATTTATTAGTGAAATGAATTATCAAACTGATCACTTCTCCTTAGGGTGATCTAGTGTTTTTATATAAGAAGGTGTATTAAATAGTTCAAATTTGCGTAAAGTGTAGTTATATAAATTACCCCATTGTTAAGAATACTTACCAATTATCAAAGAATATTGATTTTTTTGATGACTTTTGGATAGCCAAATGTTTCTTTAACATTGAATTGTGTTCAGGATACCATCAACATTAGAATATATAAGGGAATTTACCAAAGAAAACATTTTGAGGTAGATATGGATTGTATGAGTATATTTACATGACTTTGGATTGATGAATGATCTTCATTGTTCATGGATCTCATGAATTGAATATTTCATACATATGTTGACTTTTATTCAATTTTAGACATTTATGATATCCTAATATATCATAAAACCTAGATATATACTAAAAGTCATGAAATCATGTTGAATACACTTCTACAACATCGGATTTTTTCTATTCAGTCAATGTGTCACATTTATATTCAAGATGCTTACATCCTTAGGAACATGATTTTTGAGGAGATAATACTATTTTTTCAACATAATTTAAAGGTAATAAAGTATTGGTAATTCCATAATAACGTGTTCAAGATTAAGAGTGTCCTATGTTTAGTTTTATAATATGGAATTTTTATTTGTGGTTTTTATCGGTTTTCAAATCTTTTGACCATCACAACCAATATCATTAATACACCTCAATTCATTATTTATTATATAGATAAAAACATAATACAATCCTAAACTATCATAATTCCAGGTTCCTTTGGTTACATAAATAAAAGACAATTTTTTTTAATAAAGATACAATAACATTATTTTAAACTTCTCAACAAGCTCTTAATCTGTTATCACTCTTCTAAAACTGATTAAAAAAATACTAGGGACATTAATAAGATTGTGGTGATCTAAAAATACATATAATGGAATAATTAAAGAATTAAATGATGAATGTAATAAATTTTAGTCAAGAGATATATAAATTTTAAATTAACAGGGAAATAATCATAAACATGAACATCAAATTATGATATACACGGATAAGATTAAGGAAATATATGATTGTCAAATCAATATAAAACATGAAATCGTAAGCATTAGTCAAGGATGGCCATCGAGACACAATAAAATAGTGCGCTTAAGATAATATACATTACACCATACATGTTATCTCATAAGAGAAAATCATTCTCCAATTCATTGGTTGGATAAATAATTTGGTGCCCACCTGTCACATTCATATCATATACATGAATTTGTGTTCCACATAGTTCATACAACCTAAGATAAAATTACATCATTTTTTTCTGTGATTTTGGAATGTATGTAATATACATCTATATCCCCTATATATTAATGATAGGTATATCTTGGATAGTACCCATGAGTGGAAATTAGGATGGGTACACAAAACACTAATATTTTTCATGGAAATTAATTAGATACTTTCATCAGCTTTACATGTGTAAATAAAAATTTATGAGAATGTTTTAAGGAGTGTGATAGTTTTTCATTAATAACATGGGGTACATAAGGATAGTAAAAGGTTCTCTAAGAAACTATTACAATATTGTAAATTTGAAATTAAAAAACATAACTCAAAGAAAGTGCTTTCATAAATAAGAGAATGAGAGAATAATGTTACCTTGAGATGGTGAATGTAAAATATTGGGAGGAGACTCGTATGTTATTGGAAACACTTTAGGATATATTTAGGTAGTGATAGAGAGATTATATTCTTGATCATTTGGTTTTGAGTGAAGAGGGGTGAGAGTTTAGTTGGGTATTTATAGAAAAAGAGAGGGGAATTCATTATTAATTTCTAAACATAGGTTTTGTACTCAATATAATGAAATAATCAATTCTAGAAACCTTAGCATGGGTTTTCCACATGTTTTCTACCAAATTAAAATAGTTTTCAATATTTTATTAGACCATAATGGGAAAATATTAAATAGATGCTATTTGTTATGTGAAAGTGAGTCATGTTCATAAAAAATTGATTTCAAAAACCAAATTTAAAATATTATTTTTGGATGATTCAGTAATAGTTTATAAAATTAATCAAATAACATCAAAATCACATTATATTAATTTGTAAATAAGTATTTCATACTGGATGATCTTTTCTAGAATCAATTACATCACACTTTGGAAATTATGAAGTCAAAATATAGACAATATATTTGTACAGTAATTAATTTTTACCAAACCTTTTACTCTCTCATAAAATAATGAAAATTTAACAATTAGGAAATCTTGGCCAAATGATTTCAAAAAAAAATTAAAAACAACTTTATAAATATATGGATTTATACTTTTAATTTATAATCCCTATTTAATGTCACCTAGTGCCTTTTTAAATATTGACCAATTTATAATATTAATAAAATTTACAGTGTACTTAATTAAATTTTATTATAGGTTGTTCTTAAATAAATATTATATTACCAGGATATGTTATTAAAAAACTTTGATTTGAAAAAATTTCCTAATTTATCAAAAAAATTCTTTGTTTGAAACTACATACTTCCTAAAAATGAATTTTTATTTCATAATGTCTAAATCTATTTTTATTAAACTCATCATATAATCATTTAAAAATTAATAATTAAAATGGATAAATGTAATCATTATTTTATTGAAATGAAAATTATATAAATAAATATTATAGGTTATACATACAAAACCCATCATTATACCATCGTATTTTCTCAGGGTAATGTCTGAAATGGTGGTGATTTCATGGTGTTATTTGATGAACATGGTTTGGTCAAAGATATATATTGTCTTGAAAATCATCCATAAATTTTTTATCACAAGGATTTTTTATTGATCCTTGACATGGTCATGGTAAAGGTAAATCCAAAATGATGATATCTCTTTCAGATTCCATGATTGGGTGCAATCCTGCTGGACAAGTCCATAAACTCTATTATATGTGAAAATTTGATTTTATCATAAGAATTATTGTATAATAATATTAATGGTCATTTTTAAAATTATATATTGTAAATGGTAATGATTATTAATGATATTTCAAATATGATGGGCTATATTTTAAAATCATACAAAATAACAAATGTACGATGTATGGATTCTATAACTATATAGAATTTAATCATAAAAAATAGAATTTAATTTATAACTGTTTTGGTAATTTTATTATTCCCCCTTAAAAAGGTTTATTCAGTACTGTAGAATAGATGAGCGTACATCAATTTCAGCACCTCTTTATGTTACCATGTTTTTTCATAAAACATTTCATTCTACAATGAAAATTTGACTATGTGAGTTGTCTTGTTTCTTATAAATTCTTCTTTATGATCTCTTATATTCACCAACTTCTCCTCAAAATAAATCTCATTCAATAGGGCTACCATATATGGATTTATGAATGTAAGGGGATTGATATTTATGTCCTCAAGAAGGATACATGGAACACATCATGAACATAGAGTAGGTTAAGTTGAAGTGAAATTCAATAGTCCAAAACTATGATGCAATCATAGATCTCAAATGGGATTATGTATATATGTTTAATATTTCCATGCATTACAAACCTTATGACTTAATTCCATCGTGAAATATTAAGTAACTCCACATCACTAACCTTAAAGTCCATGTCTTTCTGATAGTTGTCCACATAGAATTTATGTTGTCTTTGTATGGATTTCATATTGTGATGAATGAGTTAATCCTTATGTGTTATTTCTTTTATATGATCACGTCCCATAACATTCCAGTCTCCAAAATCATCGTAGCATGTTGGACATCAATACCTCTTCCCATATAGATCCTCATAAGGTTACATTTGAATGATAAAATGGATACTATTGTTATATTATAACTCTATTACAAGAAGTAGTAGATCCAAGTATCCTTATAAATTCATTGAAAATTACTCTATCCTCTCATCTAAAATTTTAATTTTTCTTATATATAGACCATACTTTGAGGGTGATAAGTGGTCCAAAGATTAATCACTATATCCAACACTTGTAGAAGGCTCCTCTATCCCCTCATGGTGAACATCAGATCTTGATCCAAAAAATTATGAAGTCGTACTTCATGCAATATTACCAATTCCCATATGTAGATTTTATATATTTGATAATGAAATAAATCATCCTTTATAGAAATGAAATGTGTCTACCTTGTCAGGCGATCGATTGCCACTGAAATGGCATTATTAACTATTGATGCGTAGGGGATTCCTATGAATAAATCCCTGGATATCTTTTCCTATTTATATAAAGTTATAGTAAATGGTTTCATTATAAACATAGAATAATATATTTCATAAATGAATTATTGGAATTATATGCATCGAGATGAAAAATATGAAGCCTCCCTCCTCTAGTTATCCCATCATATGTTTATCATTAGATCATAATAAATCTTAGAGACCCTGGAATGAATAGAAAAAAATTATCGAAGTGTACCAACCAAAATTCCCTTAATTATCTCATGTTTTGGTGGGTACAATATCATGGTTCCAAACCTTATAACTCTATCAATGGAAAATTTTAACTATGAAATATTTTCTACCATTCCATGTAGCTACACATCTTCTTTTTTCCTACTCTATCCTCTCATGAATGGATGGTTAAGAAATTATTTTATAAATTTAGTTCGAAAATACATATTTAATTTCCACTTCCATAATTTTCTTTTCAATGATTTTTGGAGTCCTTTTAATCCTCATCATGTATAGGGTTACAATATTCACTATACTCATAGCATCTATCACTTTTTCCACCTTAGCAGTATGGTAATGGATTTAAAAATCACAATAAAAAATCATCTCTATCCACATTAATTGGAAAATATTTATCTCCCTAAGTGTGAATATATAAATGAGGATTTTATGATATATATATGTCACACATCTATTTGTAGAGATAATTTTTCCAAAAAAATAAATTAAAATATAACTACATTCAATTGCATATCATTGGTAGGGTAGTTTATCCCATAAATCTTAAATTGGAGTGTGGAATTGGTTTTCATATTTTCATATTTTATGAGTAAATAACATAAGGCCTTTTTAGATGAATTTTTGTATCTAAAAAATCCTTCATGTTGATGAGTGATATGATAGAATATGATGTGATTAACTATTCTTTGATTCATTATAGATCCTCTTTCATTCATCAAACTATGAAAACATAAACCGTTTGATTATTATCATGGTTAATGGGAATGAAAATTATGAGAATGTTCTCAAGAATATGTGATATTACCCATCTAATCCATGAAAAATATGGGTCTCCTTCCTAGATTTTGGTCTGGTCCATCTTTTATTTTCTTCTAGTTTTGAAGGATCCACAGGCATCACTTCACTACTGAAAATATTCCCCTAGAATGTAACATTAACCATCCAAAACTATCACTTACAATACATAACATATAACTTTTAATTTTTTATGGTCTTCATAATAAAATTGTAATTCCCCTCATGTTCCTCTTTGCATTTAATGTACTTCTGAATATAATCTGTAAAGTCAATAAATTGTATTTAAGTAATACCTAAAGAAACTATGTATTAATTAAATAAAGATATCTAGGGAATTATAGAGTCCAAATATAATCACTATGAATATTAACAACATATACATTGAATGAAAATTAGTCCTATAGATATCCTCCTCCTTTAAATTTATTTTCTAATATCTAAACTAAAGATCCACCTTAAAGAAGAACTAGCCTCCACATAGAGAATTTAATTAGTCCCCAATCCATAGTATATGATTCATATACATTATTATGAATATTTTAAGATCAAAATAATCAATTTAGTGTCATTTTTCCCATACTTATTCTTAATGGAGAGGTCCATCACACCATATAGTGAAGCACATGGGAATTTAAATCCTTTTTTGATATTATCCTATAGTTTATGCATTATAAATTCAAACTCCACAATGATCAATATCTATTGAGTCATGGATATCATCAATTCTATGGATATAGGATATTCTGAGATAAAAACAATAAAACATGGGGAAAGGCTAGGAAATTACTTTTAAAACTAATCATTATATTCCCAAAATAATGGGAATGCTTTCATAGATGATCTTTTCCTTATTCTAAATCATTTGGAATAGTGGCACATTATAATAATAAAATAATATCCCTTATTTATATGACGTAAATAAATAGTTTCATACTCCCACTTTCACTTTTATAATATCCAATGATGATTAATGATTTATATGGTGGTTTATATCTTCTACAAATCTATGTTCATTGTAAACAATTAAATCTTTTACATCATGAGAATATAATATAATCCACAAAGGGTAGTATAATAATGTTTTATATGAGGATTCATAGAACAATATGGATGGGGTAGTATGACTTTATTTGTGATGCCATAATTTACCAATTTATCATTTTTTATAACATTTTTTCTAAATTTTGAGTATGGTTTTCAGTACTTGTACTAAAAATTTGTGGTGTAAAATAATAAATAAAACCCAGAATCAAATTATATGTTCTTTATCATTGAGTTAATAACTAGAATACTGGTCAACACGTAATTTCCAGGATCCAACTTTGTAGTTTTTGTGGAATAAGTTTTTCAATTCACTTTAAGACACATATTTTGTTATTTTGAGTTTTCTTAAGAAACTCTTGGACAAGTAAATTTATTAAGATAGCTTCCTTCTTAATTGAAATTGAATCATTGGAAAATTTTTTGAGGGATTATTATAGAATAAATTTATTCTGTCACATTTGTGGGTTTCTACCATCGGCATACACATTCTTAGTTTTATTCCATACAACACCAAAATCATTTCATTATCCCCTTATGAAATTCACATAGATGTTTCATCCCATAATTTTGACAAGTGAGATGATGGAATTTTGTTCGATTTTTAGATTTTACGTCGCTCCACTAGAATAATACTCCATGATAAACTTCCCCTATCCATACTCATGAGGCCCTTGAGATTTTTTTATCTCCATTTGGACTTTGAGGGAACATTATATGATTTCCTAATATCTATAAAAGTTTATAATGACCAACTCTTTTCAAATAGTCTAATTTATCATACTAATTATGCTTTCATCTTTATATTTAGGTTCTAGGAAATGGATATAGGTATACGAAGTAATTGATTGATGTTATACTCATACACCTTGAATTCTTATTCAACCATTAGTTTTATTCTAAGGATATCCATCTTCATTTTTTCTGAGACTGTGAGGAAAATATTTATCAAACCTTTTTTCGAAATCATTCTTCTATATCTCTTCAATATCTTCCTTGGGAATCATATGTTTTACCAAAATCCATCTTTGTTCATATACTCCAACAATATTATAAATAACAGGCATTAACATTAATCAGTTATATTATTTAATGATGGATATGATCATTTAAATTCAGTTTATCCAATATCCCATGATTAATTGATTGAATGATCCATTGGAAGAGGGAGTCTGTTATGACTTACAACTCTCAATTGCAGCTATCTATTTTATTAGGGGATGTGTTTTTCCCCTTGATTCATGTTTCCATTCAAAACACGAGCTAATTGAGTATGTATGTCGATGAAATTCATGATTCTTTACCCCATTAGGTTGGGGATATCATTATGGAGGCTATCACATTTCCCACTGTATTGGTTATTGAGTAATATACTCATATTTCTATCCTTTGAATAAACAAAATGTAAATTTTGGATGAGAATTATAATAAAATTCCACACGTAAATGGTATAATATGGACATCTATGTGATAACTCATAAATAACATACATTCCTTAACCAATGAATTTTTTGGCTTTAGTCAATGTTGTCCATGGTCTATTTCCTTGCCTAGAACTTTATGTAGAATTTTTTCCAATATAATCATTCATAAGGATCTTATTAATTTAATAATGCATAACCCCCAAGAGTTACAAACAAGGTGAAGAGTAATGAATCTTCTTTGAGCACCATTGGATGATCGAGTTAATACCCAATGCTCCCTTTTCAAAGTTATTTCCCCTAGGTACATTTTTTTAAATCCACATTCACTTTTTGTATCCTGAAATGAATTTTTATTCATTGAAGAAACATATTATATACCATAACCAAATTTATGTATGTTTTCCTACATTAATTCTCTTATATAATGATTTAACTAATGTTTTATTATCCTAATTGACAAAATTAAATTGACATGAATCTGATACCAACTATGATGACCCATATCATTAATACAATTTAATTCATGATTTACTACATAAAGACACACATAATACAATACCAAAAGATAAAAATGCATACTGTCGTGGGGTGTTTTATAAATAACATAATAACTTAATATGGGGATGAAGAAATTAGTTTAAACTCTTTTATGTTATCTTAAAATTCCATCAATTGATTAAAAATTAACTGGATAACCTAGGGATGTACAGAATAAATGGGTGAGCTATAGTGCCCTGTAAGGGGATAATCAAATAATAACATGATTACTTTGATATATGTTGGTAAAGAGGAATATCAATGTTAAATATATGGGGTGATAATCATAAAAATGAATATAGACTCTTGATGTAAGATGATAATTTCATGGAAACATAGGAATGTGGAAACACCATAAAACATGATAACATAATCAAATATCCAAGCTAACCATCAGGAAATCCTAAAATAGTGTTCTTAGGATTACCTCACATGAATTATAAATGGAATTTTATACGATAAAAACACATCCCACCACATTTTAAAGATATATAATTTTTGTCCCACTCATTATATTCATATCATCTAGATGTTTTTTTGTGCCAGAGAGATCATATAACATAAGAATGCCTTTAATAAATTTAAATAACTAAACTAAATAATTATTTATCATTAATAAAATTATAAAATCCTTAATTTATTGGTATATTTCAACGATTAACCTTTAGATGAAGTGGGTATGGATATGTAAAGCAAAATTTTTACATAGAAAATCACTAGATAACTTCAAAAGCATAACAGGTGTATATAAAGGATTATTGAAGGGATTAATGAGAGTGAAGGGTTTTATCTCACCAATTTTAATCATAATGACGAAAATGGTATCATAAAAACATATTATTACATGAGAAATTGGAAATCAAAAGACATAAATGAATGAAATTTCTTTAATATAGAGGAGGACGAGAGAAACCCCTTACCTTTTTATAGATCAACTAATAGCTTAGGAGGAGATTCATAAGAGCTTGATAATACCTTGGAATGCATTTATAGAGGGATTTGGTATGTAAAATAATACTCAATGGATTTTTATTAAAGCGGAGTGATAGTCTGAGTGGGAATTTATAGAAAAATAAAGGATACTTATTTATTAATTTCTGAAATTTGGTTTTGGAATCGATATAATAAAATAATTACAACCTAATTCCATATAATTTCCCCCAATATACTCTACAAAAGAGGAGTGGATTTAAATATTTTATAATTATGTGAATAATATATGTTAAAATAATTCTATTTGTGAGTTGGAATTTATTCAATTTTATATATTCGAGAATTTAAAACATTAAATTATAATATTGGTTTATTAGAATTAATTATGGGTTTATAAAATAAAATAAATCACTTAAAAACAAATTATTTTAAAGGTATAATGTATATTTTTTCATATATTCAATTTTTTATCATTTATTACATTATATTTTTGTCCATAGTGATTTTTGATACTGTGTATTTATTACAGATTTAATGTTTACACAAAAAATTAAATATTTCAAAAATTTATGAATATTTAAAAATTGGAAAATTTCACCATTATTATATCATAAAAAGAAATAATTATTTTATTATGATGATTTTATAAATAAAAGAATTTAAATTTTAAAACAAAAATCCCAATTTAAAAGAAATTAATTGTTTTTTTTCTATTAACTAATTTCTAACCATAATAAAAATTAAAATGTTGTTAATAAAATTATATTTTCATTTGTATGTAAATAAATAATATATAATAATATTATTTTATTCAAATAAAAATTATTTACAAAATTATTGAATTAATCAAAATAATGTTCTAACTGAAATATATTTTTCTAAAAAAATAATATATTGATTTCATAGTATCAAAATCAATAATTTATAGAACTCTTTTTATAATAATTTATATAATAATAAATAAAATGTATAAATACAATCATTAAAATATTTAAATAAAAATATAAAAAATCATTTTATTATGTTCTATTTACATAACCCCTTGTAACATTAATGTATTCCCTAAGGGTAGTTTGTGTGATTGTAGGGCTTTCATGGGGTGGTTCGACAAACATGGTTTGGGTTGTGATATTGATAAGTTTTAACTTCTACCATATATTATTTTTCATAAGATTTACTTATTTAATATCGACATGGGATTGGACAAATGAAAATTCTTTTATTTATTTCTCCCTCGTAAGCTCTGATAAATGGGCCTCATAGTGTAAGTTCCATCTATTCGATGCCATGAATTCATTAATCAGTGTCCATTTAACTTTATAATAACCGTTAATATATTTTAAGTGTAACAATTATGGTATAGTGAATATATTCTATATCATTAGGTTTCTTAAAAGTATTTTAAATATGATATACAATATTTTATAACGGTCCAAAATTACCAAATTATTTCATGTCTTTTATGTAAAAATAAGGAATTTACTCATTCCAAATAGAATTTAATTTATAAACGGTAGAGTCATTATAATGTCTATAATTTACAAGAAGGGATAAAGGTTGAGTGGATATATTATTGTGAATATGCCTTCCAAGGGTTAAATAGAATATTAACATCAACACTAATTTTGAGATTACAAGAACCAAAGATTTGATAAATAGTTTAATACAATGCTTTGGGTGATGGTTTAGGAGTTGTTTTTATATTTAATGAATTGGTAGTCGGTTAGGGTCTTTATCATCGATGATCTCATGAGAATAACTACGTGACATATAGACTAGAGTTGGAGTTTGTGGTCCATGTCCTGAAGTGAAATTACATTATCACTTTGGTGATTGTTGTTTAGTCTCCAAATACTAAAAGCGGTTGGAGTAAATCCTTTATAGATGGACCTTGATACTCTAGTAGATGTTTGGGGTTTATAATATATAGTCTTTGAGATAAATTATGCTCATATTATGGGAAATTTTGATATAAATTATATTACTATAAATACAATGGATCTTGGAGAGTGACCCTCTTAGGAGGAAAGGATATTGATGATATTTTGGATGAATGGTTTGTGGGTATTTTTATAGATCAATTGGTGATGACATATGCTCCATTAATTACAATTTATTTTATGGTGTACCGTGTGAAATAATTCCAGGATATAGATTTTGAGTGCTTAGTGATTTGTGAATGGTTGGAAGATAATTACACTATTATTGGATGGTCATTATATATAGATTATATTATCTACATTCATGGGGGATTTATAGTTCCTAATTTTATAAGGGAATGTTTGGAGGGGGACCCTCTTGCTTCATAGTGGGAAATGAAGCCATTATCAATAAGGATGCATTGTGATTTTAGAATACGTTTTTAGTGATTTGTATAAAATGGTATGTTGTGGGAATCATCTCTCATTGTATAATGAGTCATATGGCTATGCTTGAGTATTTATGGCCCGTTGGTTTACTTTTGTCTCTTCCTATACATGTGTGGAAGTGGAATGAAGAAATTGTTGGATTTTTTATTGGGTTTCCCAAGTCACTATGATGTTGAGATATTTTGTGGTATTTGGTTGACTGTTAGAAGATGGTGGAACATTAATTGAACAAAATATACAATTTTTATATATATAAGTTATAAAAACTCTAGGTTCAAGCAATATTTTTTCTATATAGAGTGATGATGAGAATTTTATCTAACTGGGATAGTCATTCCACATAATAGTTTTTGAATGGATTTTTGAAGGTTTTGGGGAACCATTTAAATCATAGTATGGAATATTGTTCCAGAATGATGAGTAGTCAAAGTGAATGATCCAGATTTTGGAGGATTTTCCTCATGGATGAATAATGGAAATTAGTAGAGCATGGGAGGAACGTCTCAAGTTGATAGAGTGTGTGTAACATAATAGTTACCATTATTTGATTCAAAAGGAATCATTCAAGGATCATTATGGCCTAAAGAGCCATTCATCATTATGTTGACATGTGGAAGGTTAAGAAGCTATTATTTGGATGATTATGAAGTGTGAGATGGATTATCAATCCTAATTAATTTATTAGTTGTCGGTTTCTGGTCATAGTATGTAGGTATCATATTCTGATTAGAGTATATGACCATAATAGTTCATTGTGAATGATTGTGTTTTCATGGAGTTGTCACCTTAGTTCTGGCATTGAAATTTTGAGATGTTAGGGAATATGGATATTTAGTTTATAGGTCTATTTGAGATCACCAAACATATCCAAACTATAACATACTGATTGGGTATTCCTCTATGGTATCTAGGTATAAATATTTTGTTTCATGTTTACCAAATTCAAATGGAGGATCGTGATCTTACACATGTGAAAGAAAACAAGGATTTTGAGTTAGAACATGATCCTTCATTTGTGGAACATCTGATTCTGACTGTGGATAGGAGTGAGAAGGTGTTTCATATGAATGAAATGTCCCATGTTCTAGATTTATGGTAGCATTCTCACATAATAGATGAGACTTGAGAGTGATAATATTATATGTAGTTTCAATTCCTATATATTTTTGATCAGGAATACTAGAGACAATTCTCAATGATGGTAATCCCTTTAATGGGGAGATTATAATGTCATGGATTTTATAGACATTATATTAATTGAATTCAGTGATTCTTCATGTGTTTTTTAGTTACAGTTTTTCTGGGTGAAGTCATGGGAATCCTTAGTATTTGTTTGGAAGGATTTATAATATCTTATGTGTGTTCGTGTTTTGATCACTATATGGGAAAACCATGTGGTTATCCCTAATAAACTAAGTGGTGTGTTGGTGGGGGAGAATATATGGTACATGGTTAGTGCACATTTAGAGTTAACTTCCTAACATTTCATAAGAAACCATGAAACTTGAATACTAAGAAAATATATAGTTGGAATGTGGTTTAAAAATCTATGAAATCAAATCATATTGGTTTAAAATATAAATAGTGTGCCTTTCATGGTCATTTCGTAGTTTTATAAACTGGGTGACAAAATAGTGTGTGATAATTTAATTAATCTAAATAATGGTATTTTGGGCTGAAACATCCCCAAAATGTTCATTCTTCCTCCCATACCTAAGGATATTAAACTAAGGAAAATAATGGATGTCCTTGGGGATTCCTCTACTATGGAAATCTAATTCTAGTGGATATAGTGGCTTTAACGTATGAGAATTCAAGGCAAGATGTTGTTATTCCTATATTATTCATGTTTCTTCTAGGTTTCCTCTCATTTTATTGTAAATAACCATATATCTAGTCTTTTAATTCTATATTTATGAGTTATATTGTAATATAACAATTTATTCTTGATTTATTGATTCATAGGTTGACAGATCTAGGGAATTTTTATCCCTCCCTTGAATGGATTCAGTTCTATCATTGGTGGTAGATCAATTTTGAAATTTTTATCGACCTCTAAGCCCATGTGACATTATACTTTTATAATCATTCATTAATAATTATTTTTTAATTAATTATGATTGTTTCTATGAATGATTCCTTCTCATACATGGATTTGAAAAAAATCATGGAAAATGATATCAGTATGCTATGCTAGGAAGTACTTTCCACATGGGCATTTGTATAAGGATTTTTGGAATTATTAACATGAGTTTTTTATGTGTATTAAAGATAAAAAATTTGAGTGGTATGATATTCTGGTTATTTCATATATGGTGAGTGTTTGTGGTTCAAAAGACCTATGAATTATGTGATATGATCATGCCTTGTGTACTATGCGCTGCTATGTTTGAATGCATGTCTTATAGAGGTTTTTATCTAGTGTCAATGTGATAAGTGGGTTGTTTTCTCTTGGTAATCCACTAAAGGGGGATAATATGATTCTTTGATGTCATACTAATGATAAAAATGGGACCTAAAGACTCGGAATGTTTTGATTTCCTTATTTCCAAACCTAAGATAGAGTATTGGGTTTCACAGTCTTGTAGCCAGGCCTGTGACAAAGGATGGAGTAGGAAGGCTTTGTGTCCTCTCCCAAGGGTTACATACTGGTTATGTCTTTATGGCCTGACCTAGTAGGGGTTTTTGAATGAAATACCTATTCCTAGACTCATGGTTTATCTAGCAGTGTGACAACTAGGTTGTTTGACTTGAGACATGATTAACTGTGGTCCATGGTATAAGAAATGTATTGGGTTTGGGGGATGATATGATATGTGATCACTTATGAGAAATTACCTGTATAAATAAACTTATTTATGTCTGTATAGGGATAATGGATTCCTATTTAATTCAATATTTCTCGACTTATGATTGATTACATGGCTATTAATTTACTTACAATCATAAAATTCAAATCAATATACACATGAAATTTATATTATGGAAACATTTTTGTTATCCTATTAGGATTATACTCCCAAACTACATGGGCTTCCCAATATGTGTGTGTATAATTCTTATTATGTGATATAGATTAAGGAAAGGGCCCTATGTTGGGGAGTTTTGTAGGTAGATCTTGGTGGATGAAGGCCATGTTGGGATAGACTCCGAATTAGTGATAGAGTGATTTAGTTTATTTACTATGGAAATAATACGTTGGTTTACTTACTATATTGGGATTCATTTGGTTTATTTTTCTTTGTATGGAATTTATTCCATTTTATTACAATGTAATGGGGTTCAAATTTTTTGTTCTGGGATGTTGTTTTTTATTATTGTAATTTAGGTACATAGTTATTTTTACCAAATTTAATGTCTCTCCAAAAATCTATTTAGACCCTCACTAATAGTTAAAATACTCATATAGATGGGGAGACATTCACAAGGTCATGTAACACTCCATCCTGTATTGGGTGACATGGGATAGGAAAATATACTATTTATTATGGGATGTTGTCCCTAAACAATAATAAATCAAAATCAAAAAATACAAGTGCATCTCCAAAGGTGAAATCATCTTATTGTAAAATTCAAAAACCAAGAACAAATATTTAATGCCTCTAGTAACCTATAAATCCTTCCATAAAAGGTATTCACAATGAAATAGTTCAATATAAATTAGAATATTGGATACTTTCATAGAAAATAATTCTAATATAACCTTGTATCATAAAACACAACAAATCTATGATTCCATTTTTTTTTATTTACTAGCCCTGGGTTACTCAGTAGTGTCTAGGTGAAGGACCACACAATACCTCAAACATGCATCACCCAACTACAAAGGTTATTGACAGGAATTGAGAGATAAAAAAATATAATGGTTATACTACTAATTTAAAATAATTGTAAAAAAATATGTAAATAACCAAACATCATATAAATACATAAAAATCATATTACCCAAAATGAACAATAAACCAATCATGTATTATATGAATAATGTTATCGCACATATCATATATACATTGAGTTCCCACAATGTTGATTCGTTATATAAAAATAAAATAGCATGCATGCATAGAGACACTACAAGAACACTTGGTACTTAACCCAGTTTATAAATAACTATCACGATACCCCATCTTGATCCAATCCATGTCCTATTCTCTAACAAGAAATGTATTCATAAGGTCTGAATGTTCCCCTAGATGCTTGTTCATAGTGTAAGAGTAAAACATTGCAGGGTATCACCAAACACCACTAATAAACACTATTTTATCTATGTGTATACACATGGAAATGAAAACAAATAAATTAACTTGATCACCAAGTCATCATCTATTAATGAGGAATCCATGAAAATAAATATATGGAATTTAGTGTCATACAAAATTTTACTTTCCAGGACATGATTCCCAACATTACCTTTTTAGTTGCATATTTGTAACGACCCAATGTTTTTCAATGGAAATACCCTTCTTATATTTATGTCATAAAATAACATGATAAAACATCATAATGAACTACTAAGTGATAAGTGACATTTAAACATTAGTTTGTCAATTTTGTGTTTGGAATTTTAAAAATACGACATACACGGTTATGTTCAAGATGATTTTTGGAGTCTAATGAAACAAAAATAATTTTCGGTGAAGAGTAATATACCTTTAAGAATAGTAACATACCCTTATTAATAGTAATATGACCCTTATGAATAGTAAATCATCCAACATAAGAGTAACCTTACCCATGATTAATTAAACAAAATTTAGACATCTTAGAAAGTGACAATTTGACATTAGTAAACATTTTGGAATTTTATAAGTCATAAATAATTAATTTTAACTAATTGATTAATTTAATGGTAAATTTATTTTCTTAAAATGTATTCATTATTTATCAAATCAATATCTTATAGTTTTTAGATAATTTTATAAGACCCTACGTAATTTTTGAATGCACTATAAAATCAGTTTTAATCTTAAAAACTAATTTTTAAAGTAAATTATTATTTTAATAAAATATTAAATTAATAATATTTAGAAAAATAATTTTGAAAAATGGAATTAATTTTTTGATTCTATACATCGAAAATTGTTTGGGTTAAATTGTAGGGATTTGTTTGAGATACATGAATTTCTGATGAATAGTAGAATCTGATAATTTACGATAAATGATAAATAATGGATTAATTGAGTCATCAATGATGATATGCTGATGTAAGCACACTTTTTATGGGATCACATGATAAAATTACTATTCTTGGTCATTCAATACTCAATATTCCTTGTCTTTGGGGAAATTAATAAACTAATGAATTTTATATTAAGGAAACCCCTCTCCCCTCCACTATAAAAGCCACCCTTCACACCCTCATTTCCTAACACCTCTCAAGCTCCATGAATTCTCAAAAATCTTCCACATAACCTTCCCTAACCCCTCCCCCACTTCCAAGAGCTTTATTTTTCATCAAAACACAATTCTTATGCCCCTAAGGAGGTTCTCACGAGAAGGATTCAAGAGGTAATTTCTCCCCCTCTTCTCCTTTAATTTCCATTCAAGTTCAAGTTCATTTCTTGATATCTCCCCCCACTTATCTTCATCCAAATGGTATTTTAACTCCATTATTATTAATATAATGTAATTTAAATATTCTAATATGATATTATATCTTCGAAACCCCTTTCCCTCTTCCTTCTATTTTGTTAAAGAGAACGTTGTTCATGAGGTGTTAATTTATCACCTCAAGAACAACATGATTTCTTCTTCCATTTCTACCTTCATATCTGGTCATTAAACCATTTTTATGGTCGAACCAAACTATTTTATATCTATTATTTCCTATTTAATATTCTGGAGATAACCTATGTCCATATTACTAAGTGATAAGGTAAAACATGTTCATTGTGATCGAAAAACCACCCAAATTGACCCAAATAACCATCATTTAATTCTTATCTAATGATTTATCCCCATAGATATAATATAATTTATTATAATATCATTAAAAAGACTGTAATATAATCAGTGACATGTAATATCATTTTTTTTATTTTTATCCATGTTCTACATGAACTTCAATTTATGAATACAAGTGAACCACCCAAGAAAAACCGTAAAAACGAACATCCCCGAACAATGTTTTTAAACTCTATAAGTCATAAAATGGAACCTAAAATGAAATAATGAAACCAGATTGAACCCTATTAATGTATACAATGTTATGGAATTTCCAATTAATTAATATAATGTCATTATATAGGACATTAAAGAAAAGGAAGCATTCAGATACAAGGTAAGGGGAAATCTCGAACCCAATTTTCTTCCTTCAGGTTCTCCCTATTTCACACCATTTTGATATGGTTACTAGATAAAGTTCATTTGTTCATAATTGAATTTATTTTTCTGGGATATACATGTTTTTCATGGGTTTTTTTGTCAAACCAATTTTTTTCCAAAAGAACTCCTCTTTTAAGAACACCCCTTTACTTCTCACTAAAAGTGGACGGTTCTTGTAACATGTATGTTATTCCCTCTTTCTTTTGGGAACCCAAAGCATATGAATTTGTTATTATGAGATTAATCCCATTCTATTCCATGGTTTAGTTATGTAAATTTTTGATATTTTTTCTATTTTTCAAGCATGATGATGATAATTTTATGATGTGACGGGTGGGTCCGGAATTATATAGCGCAATATGAATCTTTCAATGTGACGGGTGCACCCATAATTATACAGCGATCCAATGCATTGTGTAAACTGATGAATCTCATGAGTAAATGTTAAATGATTTTGAACAAGATTCTAGCTTGGTTCACATGTATGTGAGGTAGTTAACCACTAAGACATGATGTTTCATTTTTATGCATTTCCACATTTCAAGTATTTTATTTTTTCTCCTCTCATGTTCATGATCTTTTGGCTATGTTATGATTATGCTCACCCCATGCTATATTGTTCTTATCTATCCTCTTACTGGGCTTCTATCTCACCCCTTTCGATGTATATCCTCAGGTGGCTACATATACTAAGAAGAGGACAAGTGCCAATAAGAAGCTATAGAAGAATAAATTAGATAAATGTTTATGCTTGATGTTGTATTTGTTATGTACGGTCCAGGTTTTCCCATGACACTAAACCTTTGGATCCTCTATGTTTAATACTATTATGTTTTTTATCTTTAAAATGATGTAATAGTAATGTAAGAAAAGTATCGGGTCACTATTGTTGGTATCAAAGGCAATGTTTAGTTAATTTGGGAATTAGGATTAGTGAACCCAAGATAAAACTTCTAATATGAGATTAATTACAAATATGCACACAATAGTATTTACATAGGTATCCCATATGTTATTTTTTTGGTATAAATTTTTTAAATGAATAATTTATTAATTACTTTTTTACTTATGTTTTGTTCTAACCTTTTATATTTTAGAAAATGGTTGGAACTAGGAGAAACCAAGCCAACAACTCTTGCAAGGGCCAATGCAACGATTGCCCGAATGGAATTACCAATGATTTGGGAGGTGGATATCTAAACATAATGGCGATGATTACCCAATTATATTAGGTTATTAACAATAACCATAATAATGGTGAACGTCCCCCTTCACCAAAGAGGGAGAAACTTTCTATTGAATGTTTTATACGATAATGACTACCGACATTTAGTGGATCTTATGATCGACTAGTTGCAGAACAGGCGGTCAAGTCCATGGAGAAGATCTTTTTTGTTCTTCACTGTTCTGAGATGGAGAAGGTGACTCTAGCCGTTTATCATCTAGAAGGAAATGCTGATCAATGGTGGGATTTGATTAAGAACACCAAGACAAGGGAGGAAATTGAAGAGATGGAATGGGAAGACTTTAAGATAATGTTTCTTAATAAGTAATTCCCACAAACTCATTGCACGAAGATAGAGAGAATATTTATAGAGCTCAAGAAAAAATAAGGAGAATCTTTCACAACCTATGAAGCTAATTTCACATGGATTTCAAGGTACGCTTTGGGTTTTGTGATCAATAATGATAGAAAAATTGATAGATTCTTTAGTGGATTAAAACCACCCCTTCGAAAGGATCATGAAATTAGATACTTTGGTAGTTATGAAGAAGTCGTTTGGTATGATCTCAAAGTGGATATGGAGTTTGGAGAATGGTCCCATGTCTAGTGATAAGAAAAGAAAGATGGAGTTTCAAGCTGCTGGATCTAATGACAAAGGCAGGAAGAAAAATCAACGACCCAAATGACAAAAATGTGGGAAGTTGCACCATGGGAACTTTTTCAAAGGGATGGGGAAATTATTCAAGTTTGGGAAAGAAGGAAACCATGCTTAAGAGTTTCAAAAAGATACAAAAAGGAAAGAGAATGTAGCTAATGAAAGGAGAGAACCACCCATGGTTCAATGCTACAACTATAGGGAGCTAGGTGTAATGGCCCGGGTTTTTTGGGGTCCATTACTTAGTAAATATCTGGTGGTTGAGGTGTTCTGGGTGGTCTAGGAGGCCATCCCAACTTCTTGGTGAATCTTGACCCCCGGTAGGCCTACCGGTATCCTTATACTACCGGTAGAAGACCTACTGGTAGGTCAGTCAACTGGTAGCCGCAGCCTAACGGTAGCTCAGCCTAACGATAGCTCGGACTATCGGTAGCTCGGTCTACCTGTAGCCCTAGCCTATCGGTAGCGCGACCTACCCGTAGCGTGGCCTACTGGTAGCTCGGTCTACCGGTAGCCGCAGCCTACCGGTATCTCAGCCTACATGTAGCTCGGCCTACCGGTAGCCGCAACCTACCGGTAGCTTGGTCTACCGGTAGCCGCAGCCTACCGATAGCTCGGCTAACTATGTTTAAACCCTATTTTGACCCCTTTATGCCTATTTTAAAGCCCATTCATGCCAATTAATGGAGTTTAATTAAATTTTGAAAGAGGCACCCTGGTGTGTGGATCAGTTTAAACCGCCCCCAAAGGCGAGGACGCCTTTAATGATGTGTGGGGCCGCGTGTTCAACCCACGACCCCACTCTTTACGAGGATTGGAATTTTTATCTCAATAGTCCCCAACCCTTATAAACTTAAGGGTTCTCCCTGGTTTATTTTTCTCGATAACCCTCCCATAAATTCATCTTCTTGTTCTCGAGTTCCTGTGACCCCACCCCTACAAATCGCGTATCTTTGATCATCGATCAATCAAGTAGGGGTTTCACCTTCGTCTCTCCTTTATGTGTATCTTGCGAGGTGGGAATGATTTTGATTCTATAGAATTGGATGAACCAAACCATAATGAAGATAATAAACGGATCCTAAGAAATGGAGGGGGATGGGTGTGATTGATGATGCTGCTTTGTTTTATGATCTTCCATGATTAATGATTTCTGAATTGTGCGGGCCTATGACTACTGAAAATCACGGTCGTTGGTGGTCTTTCTCTATGCACTAATGAACCCTTACCTCTGGTGATGTCTAAATGTATTGTATTGTGGTTGTGAAACCGTGTTGTGTAAAGGAATTTTGTTAATTAGGTACATCAGGCTAAATAAATTGAAAGCACCAAGAGCAATCCTTTATGTGATAACCTCTATTAAGGCACAGCGAAGTTGAAATCATGGAGTGTGTTAAATCTTTTAAATATGAAAATACTGGCATGAGCCTGCTTTTTGTTGTGGTAGTGGTTGGGTTGTTTTTCCTTCACGGGCCGATTGCTGGGTGATGTGGGTGGGGATGGGATCCCCTGTTGTTATGCTTCAAGTGGTTGTGAACTTAAGGTCGGCTAGTTACCTTGATTATATCACGAATTAGAGTGGAATCCTCTATTGTGAGGAACCGTTGGCTCGTAGATTTTGGGAACATGGGGTAGTATCTTGGGTATTCCCTTGGTTCAAGTTCTTTGAGGGATCTCTCTTATCCCTCTTTGTTGTTCTGGCTTTACAAGAGAACTGGGTGTGAATTATTAAGTTGATGTTTGACTATACTCTTTCCTTGTCTTGTGCTTATGCTTTCTAGTTGCCTAAGTAGGTGCAGAAACTTATTTAAACATTATTACTGAACATGAAACAAGGATGTGACAAATGGTTTTGGTTTGTTGTGAGTTGTGACTTTGTCATGGGTGCTGATTGTGTTCTTTAGGCTGGCTGAAGAAAAACCTAGATTTGGGTGAGTGCTTGTTACCTATATGTATACGTGTAGTTTTTGTGTTTCCTATTAGCGCCCCACCCATGTTGAGCACTTAGTGCTGAAAACCACCATTTCATGGGGGAGGGTGTTTTTTCCAAAACTTCTATTAGTGGCTGGTTATTAGCTCCTTTCTTCTCCTTTTCCCGAATAGACCAAGTATCATCGGGTAGGTTGTGATGGCCTGAAGTCCATTATTAGCCCAAGAATCTTCAGGCAGGATAGTGTGGTGGTTGGCCCAAGTGTGTGCGGGAAGGTGGTTTACCATGTATCTTCAGGATGAGGCCCATGTGCCTTCGGGTGTGGTAGTGGTTGTTCTGGACTAGGTGTTTACAAACATGGTTACGTGTGACAGTGGTGGACCAGGTGTCTGCGGGCGGGTTAGTTGTTGTGGCCAAGTTGTTTGCGGGCGGGATGTGTGGTTGGGGCCCAGGTGTGTGCGGGCAAGGTATGGAAATGGGACTGTGGTGAGAATGTCGGTATTGGTTCGATGCATAGGATGTCTTCAATAACCACTGGGAAAGTGGCACGAGGTAACCGAACATCGATGTGCTTTATTTATACTTTACTTTATTCTGTTATTTGGTGAGTGTGGCCAGTGAGTGGGATGGATGAACTCCTTGATAGTGTTGGTTGTCTGCTTCTCAAGGGACTTTAGTACGTCTCCCCACTTGTGCATGAGAGTCTTTGGTTTTTCCATACTGATTAAACCTATATTCTCACCCTACGTATACAAAACTGCTTTCAGGTTTCCAGGAGGACTTTGTGGATTGCGTGGGACCATACTAGCGCAGGACCTTTGGGATAGTTGCTGTTGTTGCTTTTCTTTTCTTGGTATTATTTTTTACCATTGGGGTTTTACGACTTAGATCTTTTACCTATGAACATGCATATGGGAATGGTTTATCTTTAGTCGTTTTTGCACTTTCAGTTTGTTGTTGTGGGATTTACTATCTTATATTCTTATCCTATTCAAATAAAAAGGGTAATGCCTTACACTTAGTGTGTGATCTTATACCCTTGGTGTTGGTCGCCACTCTGGGACCTATTTAAGGAAGGTTTCAGGGGTCATTACCTCTCATTCAACTTAAAGAAGGAAAGACCTTGCAATTTTCTGACCATTCCCTCCTTTTGGTGAAGGTGGGTCATGACAGAATGGTATCAGAGGTAGATGTTTGAGATATATGATGGAGTCTGGAGTTAGTCATAGTAAAGATTGCATGGGATGGTAGGGCAACAGTGTTGGGTGACTGTGGTGCCCGAATTAGGCCATGGAAGACCGGCTAGGACACTGGATTTTAGGGCCCCCTGTGATCTGATGCAAGGACTCTGGACCTACCGAACGACCATGTGAGGCCACGCTGATTGCAGGGTAGAAACCCTAGGAAAGGTACATACATCATAATGACTTGTGTTCTTGTGTTTCATGGGTGTTTGGGAAATTTAAATAAATAACGATGTTTAAGAAATTTTAAGAACAATATTCTACACTACTTGGGATAGGAATTCCTTGTTTACCTTATAGCTATGGCACCTGAGAGGCAACCACGTGTGGTTCAGGTGATCGAGGCCTAGGAGGCTAACTTGGACAATTGGATAAGATCTGATCGAGAGGAGGAGGATGACCAGTGGCATAAGACGCTTCGGGCCATCCAACGACAGACCCTCGAGAAATATTAGGGCAGCACCTCAGACATGAAGACAGAGAGTTGGTTAGATGAGCTGGTGACAGCCTCCGGCTTGATTTGGGCCCCGAAGGATTACTGGGTCCCTCTGGCCATCAGCCAGATGTGGGGAGCGGCACGTCAGTGGTGGACGCCTTACCTGGGGGATATGAGAGCGGCAAAGGTGGCATGGGCTGATTTCGAGAAGGAGTTCCGGGCAGAATTCCTCTCTTCTATGATGAAGTAGGAAAAGTGGTAGGAGCTACACTCCCTCCAGCAGGGGAGTATGTCACTAAGGGAGCAAGGAATAAAGTTCAAGGACCTCCTACATTTCGTTCCGGACTTCTTTCCAGATGAGGAGTCTTAGGCATGATGTTTAGAGGAGGAGCTCTGACTATCCCTCCAGTACGTTGTTACCCCCATCACCCTACCGACATACTTGGAGGTTCAGAAGAAAGCTGAAGTGGTGGAGAGGATGAAAACACTTGGAGGTGTATCACAAGTGGGGATCCAGCTAGGATCATTGAAGGGGTAGGTTGTCAGCACCAGACCACCAGCATCAGGACCCTCTCGGTTCCCACTAGCAGGGAACATTCCACAATTGTTCCAGTTCTTGTCCCCCAATCCTCTCCCTTTCCTTGTGGGCCCATGACTGAGGTGCTTCGTTTTTGGGAGCCATGGAAATCTATAGAATTAGTGCCCAGACTGAGTTCAGTACATAAGTGGCGGACAGGCCCAACACCCTCCCCAGCAGCAGCTTCCATCTAGGACCTTCCAGTACTAGCAGCAGGGGCAGCGAGCTCCCGCTCCTCTAGGAGAATACATTGCAGGAGGAGGCTGACCTCAGGGCGCTCCTCCGGGACCTCAACCAAGGCATGGTCGGGGAGGTGGCCGATAGCCGAGAGGCAGAGGATCTGGGCGTGGGCAGTTGCATGCCACGGAGGTAGTAGTCTCAGTAGGACTGGAGGTCGTTCGAGGTACGATCGGTTTTTTAGCACCCTTGCTTATGCCTTGTTCGATACCGGAGCTTCGCACTCTTTCGTTGCACCCGGTCTAGCCCATGCTTTGGGTCTAGATGCCGAGAGAATTCCAATTCCCCTGGTGTTGTGCACACCAGTAGGAGGTCAGAACGACTTGTTATATGTTTGTCGAGGATGCATACTGATTATAGGGCCACATCAGTCAGTCAGGGATCTACTACTTCTACAGATACAGCCATATGATGCCATCCTAGGCATCAATTGGCTTTTCTCTTTGTATGTCTTCAAATATTGATTCTGAGTAAGGGTTGTATTCTCAGACTTGGGCAGCCAGCGTGCTACATTCACTGGCGAGCGGAGCAGTCAGAAGGGCAACAGGCAAGAGGAACCCCCTCCTCTCCTTGTTATCCAAGTTGTCAGTAGAGTCAGTGGATGATGAGATGGTGGAGGATCCAGGAATCATCAGTGAGTTCATGGACGTCTTCCCTGAGGAGGTGAAGACTCTACCCCCTCGACATAATATCATGTTTGGGATAGATTTGCAACCTGGTGCTCATCCGATTTCAATGGTTCCTTACCGGATGGCACCTTCAGAGCTACGGTAGTTGCGAATTCAGATTGACGATCTAATGAAGAGGGGTTATGTTCGACCAAGTGTGTCACCGTGGGGTGCTCCGGTCTTTTTCACAAGGAAGGAAGACGGTGGTCTCAGGTTGTGCATAGACTACATGAGGCTGAATCGGGTAACGATCAAGAATCGCTACCCTTATCCGAGGATAGAAGATATTTTTGACAAGTTGAAAGGGGCAGGGTGGTTCTCAAAGATCGACCTGCGGTCTCGTTATCACCAGTTGAGTGTGAAAGAGGGAGACATCCCGAAGACGGCATTCAGGTGCAGATATAGACACTTTGAGTTTGTAGTCATGCCTTTCGGTGTTACGAACGCCCCAGCTGTGTTCATGGGGCTTATGAACTCTATATTCTGGGAGTACCTAGATCAGTTCGTAGTTGTGTTCATTGACGATATCCTGATCTATTCCAGATCAGAGGAGGACCACACGGAGCACCTAATGACAGTTTTGGAGGTCCTCTGACAGCACCAGCTCTATGGGAAGTTGTCAAAATGCAAGTTCTGGATGTGATAAGTGCACTTCCTTGGGAACGTAGTGTCCGAGCAGGGGGTAGCGGTGGACCCATCAATGGTTAAGGTAGTTGTTTCTTGGGTAGCACCCAATAATGTGGCAGAGGTTCGTAGTTTCCTCGGGCTGGCAGGTTACTATCGTAGGTTCATACCCAACTTCTCCTAAGTTGCAGTTCCTTTGACAGCCTTGACCAAGAAGGACCAGGTTTTCATGTGGAGTGAGCAGTGTGAGGCAGCCTTCAGCTATCTGAAGGAGAAGCTGGTTAGTGGCCCAGTGCTAAGACTACCAGAAGAAGGGGCGGCATATGAGGTGTTCTGTGATTCTACAGGGAAAGGCCTTCGATGTGTGTTGATGTAGCGACAAGGGGTGATCTATTATGGGTCTGGGCAGCTACACCCTCATGAGTGTAATTATTCCACCCACGACCTAGAGGTTTCAGCGGTCGTTTTTGCGTTAAAGTTATGGCAACATTACCTCATCAGAGAGCACTTTGTGGTCTTCACAGATCACTCAACTTGCGGAAATGAAGGTGGATGGAGTTCCTAGAGGATTACTAATTTGAGATTTACTACACTTCAGGGAAGGGGAATGTAGTGGACCATGACTTGAGCAGTAGATCGTAGAAGGATGCGGTCCGAGAGTCGGTAGACGCCTGGAAGGCGATGGAGGAGTTGGCTGCCTTGCACATGGATGCGAGAACGGATGGTGGTAGAGGTTGCCTGTATCAGATGAAAGTGCAGTATTCTCTGTTGTAGAAAGTGGAGGAGTCTTAGTGGGGAGACCCATAGTGAGAAGTGATGCGTGACCGAGTTTACCAGAGCAATGCTCCTAAAGGGTGGACGGAGGATGGTCAGAATCAGATGCTTTTTCGAGGAAAGCTGTTTGATCCAGAGGTGATGCATGGAAAGGTTATTAGTAAGTTCCACAACTCACCCCTCACAGTGCACTTGGGAGTTTCCAAGTTGTACTAGTTTCTAAAGAGATAGTTCTAGTGGCCTGGAGTAAAGCGAGCAGTGGCAGAGTTTGTGGCCAAGTGCCTAGTGTGTCAGCAGGTGAAGGCTGAACACCATGTTCTAGGTGTCCTGCTGCAGTCTCTGGATGTCCCTGAGTGTAAGTGGGAGGAAATCTTGATGGATTTCATCACGGGAATACCCAACATTCATTGGGGATATGATGCCATCTGGGTAGTAGTGGACTGGTTGATGAAATAGGCTCACTTTTGGAGATTAAAGAGTCGAGTGAAGTGGATGCTTTGGAACGAAGGTACGTGGATGAGGTGGTGCGGTATCATGGAGTTAAGAGGTCCATAGTCTTGTATAGGGATGCATGGTTTTCCTCTCTGTTCTGGAGAGGATTTATGCATGATTTTGGCACCCAGCTACATCTTATCACTACTTTCCATCCCCAGACAGACAGAGCACACCATCCAGACCGTGGAGGATATGTTGCGGGCATGTTTTATGGACTCAGGATGATCGTGGGTGAGACACTTACCTTTGATATTGTTTTCATACAATAATAGATATCACTCTACCATAGGTATGGCCCCATTTGAATCCTTGTATGAGAGACTATTCCGCTCACCTGTGTGTTGGACGGAAGTCAGAGACGCAAGCATCCTTGACCTGGAAGTGGTGCAGAGAACGATAGAGAAGGCTCAGCTTATACGGGAAAGGATGAAGGCATCCCAGGACTGAAAAAATTCCTATGTTTACTCCAAGAGAAGGCCCTTGGAGTGTGAGGTTGGAGACCACATGTTCTTGAAGGTCTCCCCTCGACGTGGACAATAGAGGTTCGGCAAGGGGAGTAATCTTTCTCCCAGGTTCATAAGACACTTCAAAGTGTTGTGGAGGGTCAGTGAAGTGGCTTATCAGCTAGTGTTTCCACTACTGATACTGAGGCTACATGACGTCTTCCATGTTTCCTAGCTCTGTCGGTATCTACACAAAAATTCACACGTCCTTGACTGGGGGGAGCTGGACGTCGAGGATGATGTGACCTTTGTGGAAAGACCAGTGATGATCGAGGATCATGAGGAGAAGGTGCTTTGTGGGTGAACCATTCCCTTGGTTCGTGTGTTATGGAGACATGGTGCTCTTAAGGAGAGTACGTGGGAGAGGGAAACACAGTTGCGTTCCTAGTACCCAGTGATTTTTTGAGTTTTGTGCTGTTAAGTTTATACTTCTTCTAGTGGAATGTTTTTACCTTGTTGGGTATAAAATATGTGGTTATTATTTCCTCTCTGAATGTGTGTGAAGCATCCTAGTTATGGGGAGGGGAGGGTCCGAACCCTAATCAAGACTCATCAATGTGGATAGGATTAAACCTGTGCAGGCGAGTCAGTTCCGCCCAAAGCGGATAGTCTCTTGACATGGGGGAAGAGACTCCCCAACCCACATGACTGGGAAGTTTGACATGATATGTTGCTTGGTACATAAGATGAAGGTATTTTTTAGTTATCAATGGGGTTCACTCCTAAGAGGTATCTTTTGAGGTGGTTGTTCAGACCCACTCTTTTCTTCTGGTTGTTTTGATTATCGAGGACGAGAATAGTTTGAGAGGTATCTGATGTAATGGCCTGGGTTTTTGGGGGTCCATTGCTTAGTAAAAATCTGGTGGTTGAGGTGTTCTGGGTGGTCTGGGAGGCCATCCCAACTTCTCGGTGAAGTTTACCCACGGTAGTCCTACCAGTTGCCTTAGCCTACCGATAGCAGACCTAACGGTAGCTCGGTCTACCAGTAGCTGCCGCCTACCGATAGCTCGGCCTACCGGTAGCTCAGTCTACCGGTAGCCGAAGCCTACCAGTAGCTCTGTCTACAGGTAGCCGCCGCCTACCGGTAGCTCGGCCTACCGGTAGCTTGGCCTACCGATATGTTGGTCTACCAGTAGCTGCTGCCTACCAGTGGCTCAGTCTACTAGTAGCCGCAGCCTACCGGTAGCTCAGCTAACCGGGTTTTAAACACTATTTTGACCCCTTTGTGCCTATTTTAAAGCCCATTAACGCCAAATAAGGGTGTCTAATTAAATGTTTAATGAGGCACCCTAGTTTGTGTGTCGGTTTAAACTTCCCCCAAAAGCAAGGACCCCTTTAATGACGTGTGGGGCCGTGTGGTCAACCCACGACCCTTCTCCTTACAAGGTTTCACATTCTTATCTCAACCGTCCATGACCCTTATAAACTAAAGGTTTCTCCCTGGGTTTCTTTTTCTCGATCAACCTCCCAAAAATTCTTCTTCTCTTCCTCGATTTCCTGAGACTCCACCCCTGAAAATCACATATCTTCGATCGTCGATCAATCAAGTAGGGGTTTCACCTTCGTCTCTCCTTTATGTGTATCTTGCGTGGTGGGCATGCTTTTGATTCTGTATAATTTGATGAACCAAACCTTAATGAAGATAATAAATGGATCCTAAAGAATGAAGGGGGAGGGGTGTGATCAATGATGCTGCTTTGTTTTATGATCTTCAATGATTAATGATTTCTGAATTATACGGGCTTACGACTACTGAAAATCACGGCCATTAGTGGTCTTTCTCTGTGAACTATCGAAAACTTACCTCTGGTGATGTTTAAATGGATTATATTGTGTTTGTGATCCCTTTAGGTGTAATTGAATTTGGTTAATTATGTATATCCGACTAAATAAATTGAAATCACCAGGATGAATCCTTTCTGTGATATCCTCGGTTAAAGCACAGCGAAGTAAAAATCATTGAGTGTGTTAAATATTTTAAATCTGAAAATACCTTCATGAACCTGCTTTGTGTTTTGGTGGTGGTTGGGTTGTTTTTCCTTCACGGGCTGATTATTGGGTGATGTGGGTGGGGATGGGATCCCCTGTTGTTATTCTTCTAGTGGTTGTGAACTTAAGGCTGGGTGGTTACCTTGATTATATCATGGGTGCTGATTTTGTTCTTTATGTTGGCTGATGAAAAACAGAGATTTGGGTGAGTGGTTGTTACCTATATATATACTTTTAGTTTTTGTGTTTCTTATTCGCGCCCCACCCATGTTTATAAATCATTGTCGAACACCCCCATTTCAGGGGGAGGGTGTTTTTTCCAACACTTCTATTAGTGGATGGTTATTAGATACTTTCTGCTCCCTTTCCTGGATGGCCCAAGTATCTTTGGGTAGGCTGTGATGGCCTGAAGTCCATTATTAGCCCTAAAATCATTGGGTAGGGTAGTGTAGTGGTTGGCCCAGGAGTGTGCGGGCCGGTGGTTTATCATGTATCTTCGGGATGAGGTCTAGGTGTCTTTGGGCATGGCAGTGGTTGTTCTGGCCTAGGTGTTTGCAGACATGGTTATGTGTGACAGTTTTGGCCCAGGTGTCTTTGGGTGGGTTAGTGGTTGTGGCCCCGGTGTTTTCGGGTAGGATGTGTGGTTGGGGCCCAGGTGTGTGCAGGCGGGGTTTGGCAGTGGGACTGCAGTGGGAATGGTGGGATTGGTCCGATGCGTAGGATGTCTTCAATAACCAGTGGGAAAGTGGTGCGGTGTACCCAAACTTCGATGTTCTTTATTTATACATTACTTTCTTGTGTTATTTAGTGAGTGTGGCTGGTGAGTGGGATTGATGAAATCCTCTATAGTGTTGGTTGTTTTCTTCTCACGAGACTTTATTACGTCTCCCCACTTGTGCACGAGAGTCTTTGGTTTTTCCCTACTGAGTATACCTGTATGCTCACCCTACATATATACAACTTCTTTCAGGTTTCCTGGAGGACTTCGGGGATCACGCGGGACCATACTAGCACAAGAACTGTAGAGACCCTAAGCTTGACGTACATGGACATTACATTACTTTTGCGGAATACTTATTATATTACAAAAACACACACACAAGGACCGTAATAGTTTAGTGTGTTTGGAAACTCGGAATATAATCTTCTAATTCTGGTGAAAGATCTTCAACATCTCCCATAAAGATCTTCCCCTTTTTTTCATACCTAAAACCTTTATTTATATCTTGGGGAAAACAAAACATGAAAAGGGTGAGCTCAAATGCTCAGTAAGGGTAATCATGGATAAAATAAAACATACCATATACATTTGAACTTAAAAACATGAACATAATGTTTAAACATCAAAATCTTGAGCAATGACATAAAACATGGAAGTACGTAAGGAATAGATCATAAAGAAACATTAAGAATGATAAAATAGAATGGGAATAAAACATGTAATTATGGAAACCATTAAGCACATGATATGATTTCCATAGTATCCAAGGAATTGCTGCCAAGACCATCTTAGTGGACAACGTCCCTTTCTTAATCGAGTTCACTCCTCGTTCCAGTCCTGTATTACTGAACCGGTTTAACTTGTCGTTGCAGCCATGTCTATCTCATGAGATATAAATCTTTACCCAATGCATTTGAGGAAGATATAGGTCCCACCCATCTCATAATGAAATCAGTCTTACTTGTTCCACAAAATAAACATACATCATTCATAATAACCCAATGAATAAAATGGGTTTCATAAACATCATCCCACCATCACATAATCCATATAAAATAAATGGATATCATTTCATAATAAGAAAAGTGAAACCGTGTAAATCATAGAGACATTATACTTGAAGCATACACATATGAAATAATGTCATCTTAGATGAAAAATGGTTTTGATAAAACACTTGAAATGAATTCTTGAGGAAAATATCATTTCTTCTTAAAAATCATTTTCTTTTCACAAAATGTCATGCAATTTAAAAAAATAATTTTGTTGAAAATAGTCATGAAATATTTTGGAGAAAGCTTCATTAAAATAATTCTTTATAAAACAGTAAAAATATTTTCGTGCCGTATAAGTTAACAAAACATTCTTCTCGTACTTTTGTCGAAAAAGTCAAAAAGTACCTCGTAATAGAAAGATTTCATACATACCATGTAGTAAAAGTCAAAAATGGATACAAAGGACATTAAACATATATAAAAAAACGTTCAGAAAACATGGAAATGGATGATAACAATAACCCCAGTAAATAATTACTTATAAGAGATCTCGGATAAAAAAATGAGATTTGCAAAATTATCCCTTACCTTAGGTCCTATATGCTTCGTACGTATCCAAACCTCCTCTTATTTGAAGAGCCTCTTTGAGTCCTCCTTTTAGGGAACTAAAATTGGTCTTTGAAGATAACCAGGACATCTAGGATGTTTCTAGGGAAGTGGAGAATAGAATTTGGTAGGGCTTGGCCGAGCTTGAGGGCACAAAGTGGTGTGAGGAAGAGAGGGAGGAGGTGCCCTTTTATAAGGGAGGAGAGGGGCTCCTTTGGAAAAACTAAAAATATTATTTTATTATAAAGTCAAATTCGGTTTTAAATAGCTCCAAATTGATTTATTTCGAAGCTAAGTTAGGGATGGGTAGAAATCCTCTCATCCAATAGAATTTAGACAAGTTTAGGTTCCTATTTTAACCATATCATTTAGATTTAACATTATGTTAAATAATTTTACTTTTACCGTGTCTTCTTGTGTTCTTATACTATAAGGTTAATAAACATACTATAAGCAGAAAAACGAACCCCAAGTTGTTTATTATTAATATATATAACCTTATCTAAGTCATTTGGCCGATCCTTAGATTGTTAGGAATAAAATAACAATTAATAATATAATATTTGTTTTAAAAACTATTTTATGTCAATTTTGACACTATTAAGTAATTGATTTTTGTGAAAATAATAACAGAATGATTAGTTCTAAAGAAGTTAATTAAATCAATAATAAAATGTCATATTAACCTAGAAAATTAGTGTAATTGATAAAAAGTCTCAAATTACATTTATTTGGGTATTTATAACATCAATTATGTCAATATTTCATTAATAAGATAATTACTCCATCATCATTGTGTCATAAATAAATTAAATTATTTAATGTCTAAAACTTAAAAATAAACTACCATTATGTAGGAAAGCTCTTTATCTTTCTAATTAATATTTATAGTCTAATTTATCTTATGTATAACCCTATATTAAAAATGATTTACTTATTAAACTTTGATTTTAACTATTTGAACCCATCATTTAATAAATTAATAATAAATGTCATAATCTAATCCAAGTGGGCCTAAATGGTCATATTTTATTCCTAAGGTTTTTTTTGGTCGAATTACACTTATCTAATAGAATTAGGACATGTGTTAGTGTAATAATAATATCATTTTTAACCTTAATTACCCTATTTACTTATAACCGTGGTAAAAAAAAGTAAATAGTTACTATTCACCAAAAATTATTTTCATCTCATTGAACCACATTTTACTTACTGACATCAACCGTGTCTCTCGGATTTTTGAAATTCTAGTCATAGAAGCGGTAAAATTACGTTTTATGAAAAAATCATTTTTTTCACTACCACTTTGTGGTTTCACTATTCATCAAAAAAAATGAACGTTTCCAGAAAAGTACCAAAAATTAGGCCTAAGCTATATTTGATATTATGAACTCAAAAATGATGTATATTTTACCAAATTCAAAATATATCAGTTGCATTAATTAATTTAAAAATTAATTCCCGTCATCAAAACAAATAAGGTGTTTTTAAGAGATAATAACTATCAAAAGATTGACACTTGTTTATGCCTGGTTTAAATGTGAAATTACATCCAATGACCAACATTGTATTAAATTGTAAAAATATATTCTAAATATACTTTAAAACCACTCAAATTAATAATTTATTGCTATTAATTATTTCGATTTAAAAGGTTGTTTTTAATTAAAATTTAGTAATTTTCACTATTCATCAGAAAATGAATGTTATCCGAAAAGTAACAACATTTCACCCTAAGCTAATTTCGATATTCCGAATCCAAAAATGAAGTCCATTTTGAAAATAAAATTTAAAAAAATTCAAAAAGTGGTTATTACTATTCATAATGGCTAGTTTTAATAATATTTTAATAACATATCGTTGTTTAGTGAAACTCGGTATTGCGTACTACACACACTATCGAGGAAGGTCGCAATTGTGTGTAATGCAAGGCAAGTCAAGGATGCGTGTTGTGCAAGATCCTTTTGTTGTAGCGTAGAACACAAGACATTAATGAAATTAAAAAGAATATCTTTCATAAAATCTAGGGGTGTTACATTCTACCCCCCTTAAAATGAATTTTTCCCCCGAAATTCGTCGGGGTTATAAATGGTTTACTACTCGAAAGCTTCATTAATAGAATCACACATCGTAAAAATGAATTCCAAAACCAATATTTAAAAAACAAAAGTATGAAACGTAACGTTTACCCAAATAAACTAATCACTGGGTTTCCACATAGTTGAAAATATGGTTATGGAAGAGAAATCTAACCATCATGTTCTGAGGGAGAGTGGTAGAGAACATGGCTATGGAAAATCCAACAATGACAAAGCCATAAATTTGTGATGATCTAAGGAACCATCTGATTCATCAGATATAAGAGCTCTAGGACACCATTTTTGGTTTTCATGATCATTTCCCTAAAGTTGATGAAATTGTTATACGAAGAAATACTTTCTTAATTTTGGTATAGTCTCACCGTTGGTCGTTATTTGGAAAATTTCCACTTCATCTCTTAAAGAAATGAAGTTGAATTTGTCATTCGTGATGTGTTAGCAGATCATGTGATAGAATGATGGGTCATTCCATCTGTCTCAAACAAAAGGTTAGAAAAGTTATAAAAAAAAAATACATAAGTCCATCTATAGTGAGATTAATCATATATGGTTCCTAAAATGGACTTATACTTCATATATCATACTGCTTAATGTAATAAAACTAGTTTCTACTAAATAGGGACTTCTTATAGGCCAGTGGTAGGCGATAAAGGCCAGTCTCACTTCGGTTGTGGGTTCGATTCCCACAGCCTTGTTCGACGCGAAGGGCTGTCGCCCGACCTGCAGGTTGTCCTTTTTCTAAAACTACATTACTATTACATCCCATAAATATTATTGAAAAAAGTTCTATCCTTAAACAATACTAACTTATGTCCAACATAATCCATTCCAATCTTTTGGCTTATCTAAAATACTTCAGTCTAACCTCATAGTATAAAGGAAATGATTACTTAAAATGTCACATAACAATCACGTGAATGCCATCATTTATCCCACATATATCATAAGATATATCTTACTGGTCAAATTACAAACATGTGAATACCTTAATCATGTATTCTCTTGAAGAATGAATACCCATTGAACCTTAGTGAAAACATGAATGCAGTCAAATGTTAACTCTTTCCACATACCAAAATCCAAAAATTCTATATACTCAAACCATGATATAACATTCTCCTTATATCAGTCATGAGCTCATGAATACGGTCAGACATTTCATTTTCTCGTTTTCCCTTCATTATGCGCATATCATCTTTTTTTCCAAAAATATCTCAATCAAATTCCATGGTTACCGGTACCATTGAAAACCAATACATAAATATTCCAATATTCCACGATACTATATACAACATTATTTTGGAATCCCATTACATAAACATTTAATCATTCCACCATATTGTTGTCATATTCAACATCGCCAATAGTGATCGCATACGACTTCCCTTTGTCCTTTTCCTTAAGTGGTTGCTCATGCTGATCATCACTAACCCTTGGATTAGGGCATTTATTAGCATAATGCCCTATTTCCTTGCACTTGAAGCATTGAAGTGTTGGTGGTGAGTTCTATATAGTCTTTTCTTTTTTCACATCATTAGAAACCCATTTTCCATTACTTCAACACTCAGCTGCTCGATGACCATCTTTTCCACACTAAAAACATTTTCTAGTCCCTTTAAGACAATCTCCACCATGCCTCTTTCCACACTTTGAGCATAAGGAAACATTCATCTTCTTTTCACCATTATTCTGAGATTTCTCCTTGAACTCCAACTTTCGTTTCTTGTCAAAACTATGAGATGGATAAGTAACACCAACTTCCATTTCTACCTTGATAGCACAACTCACAATTTATTCATAGCTACTGAAGTCTCTTATAGCTAATGCCCTTCGAAGATTTGGTTTTAAGCCACTGAAGAATCGATCAACTTTACTTTCAGGATGGATGATAAATACAGATGCATAACTTGCAAGCCTTGTAAAATTTTCTTCGTATATACCAACAGATTCATAATCCTTTTTCTTTAGTTCAAGAAACTCCTTCTCCATCATTGTTCAAAGAATACGATGGATGTACTTATTGAAAAATAAGTTCTTGAACTCGTCCCATTCCATGGACTCAATTTCATCTCTTGGCCTCGTATTCTTGATAAGATTCCACCATTGATCAGCATCACCTTCCAAACGATAAACTGCTAAGTTGACTTTATCATGTTCAGAATATTGAAGAACTGAAAATATCTTTTCAGTAGTACTGATCCATTGTTCAGCAACAAGTGGATCAGAAGACCCACTGAAAGAAGGTGGGTGTTGCCTCATGAAGGACTCAATAGAATATTTTCCATTCTATGCTCATTTGGAAGTCCAGAATGATTCATAGCTTGTGTAAGTATAGCAATAAGATTTTTCACTCCATCTCCCATAACATTTGTTTGTTCAGGAGGACAATCATTGCATTTTACATTACATTGATCAACACGGTTCCTTCGGGTTCCAGCCATCGTCTAAAACCCAAAAATAATAGTGTGAGAGGTAAAATCACGCTAGGGAAAACAATATAATAAAGGGGGAGTACCATCAATATCTAACATCTTAGTTTTAATACTAAGATGGTTAGCACAATTCTAGGACTATAACGTATACTTAACCTTAGGGACATCCCTAGACATGCCTTAGAAATATCTCTAGGAATGTCACTAAATTTCTCGCATCCTAGTATGCAAAGGTTGACTAAACCTTTCATCTGATACCAAATGTAGAGACCCTAAGCTTGACATATATGGACATTACATTACTTTTGCGGAATACTTAGTACATTACAAAAACACACACATAAGGACCGTAATAGTTTAGTGTCTTTGGAAACTCGGAATATAATCTTCTAATCATGGTGAAAGATCTTCAACATCTCCCATAAAAATCTTCCCCTTTTTTTCATACCTAAAAACTTTCTTTATATCTTGGGGAAAAGAAAACATGAAAAGGGTGAGCTCAAATGCTCAGTAAGGGTAAGCATGGATAAAATAAAACATAACATATACATTTGAACTTAAAAACATGAACATAATTTTTAAACATCATAAGCATGAGAAATGACATAAAAATGGAAGTACGTAAGGAATAGATCATAAAGAAACATTAAGAATGATAAAATATCATGGGAATAAAACATGTAATTGTGGAAAACATTAAGAACATGATATGATTTCCATAGTAGCGAAGGCATTGCTTCCAAGACCATCTTAGTGGACAAAGTCCCTTTCTGAATCGAGTTCACTCCTCGTTCCAGTCCTGTATTACTGAACCGGTTTAACTTGCCATTCCAGCCTTGTCTATCTCATGAGATATAAATCTTTACCCAATGCCTTGGAGGGAGATATAGGTCCCACCCATCTCATAATGAAATCATTCTTACATGTTCCAGAAAATAAACATACATCATTCATAATAACCCAACGAATAAAATGGGTTTCATAAACATCATCCCACCATCACATAATCCATATAAAAGAAATTGATATCATTTCATAATAAGAAAAGTGAAACCATATAAATCATAGAGACATTATACTTGAAACATACACATATGAAATAATGTCATCTTAGATGAAAAATGGTTTTGATAAAACACTTGAAATGAATTCATGAGGAAAGATCCTTTCTTCTTCAAAATTATTTTCTTTTCACAAAATGTCATGCAATTTAAAAAAAGTATTTTGTTGAAAATAGTCATGAAATATTTTGGAGGAATCTTCATGAAAATAAGGCTTTATAAAACAGTAAAAATCCATTCATTCCGTATCAGTTAAAAAACATTCTTCTCGTTCTTTTGTCGGAAAATTCAAAAAGTACCTCGTAATAGAAAGATTCCATACATACCATGTAGTAAAAGTCAAAAATGGGTAAAAAGGACATTAAACATACATAAAAACACTTTTAGAAAACATGGACATGGATGATAACAATAACCCCAGTAAATACTTACGTATAAGAAATCTCGGATAAAAAAATGAGATTTGCAAAATTATACCTTAACTTAGGTCTGATATGCTTCGTACGTATCCAAACCTCCTATTCTTTGAAGCGACTCTTTGAGTACTCCTTTTAGGGAACTAAAATTGGTCTTTGAAGAAGACCAGGACCTCTAGGATGTTGCTAGGGAAGTGGAGAATAGAATTTGGCAGGGGTTGTCTGAGCTTGAGGGCTCAAAGTGTTGTGAGGAAGAGAGGGAGGAGGTTCCCTTTTATAGGGGAGGAGAGGGGCTCCTTTGGAAAAACTAAATATTTTATTTTATTATAAAGTCCAATTCGGTTTTAAATAGCTCCAAATTAATTTATTTATAAGATAAGGTAGGGATGGGTCAAAATACTCTCATCCAATAGAATTTAGACAAGTTTAGGTTCCTATTTTAACATTATCATTTAGATTTAACATTAAGTTAAATAATATTACTTTTACCGTGTCTTCTTGTGATATTATAATATAAGGTTAATAAACTTACTATAAGCAGCCAAACGAACACCAAGTTGTTTATTATTAATATATATAACCTTATCTAAGTAATTTGGCCGAACCATAGATTTTTAGGAATAAAATAAAAATTAATAATATAATATTTGTTTTAAAAACTATTTTATGTCAATTTTGACACTATTTAGTAATTGATTTTTTCGAAAATAATAACAGAATGATTAGTTCGAAAGAAGTTAATTAAATCAATACTAACATGTCATATTAACCTATAAAATTAGTTTAATTTATAAAAAGTCTCAAATTAAATTTATTTGGGTATTTATAACATCAATTATGTCAATATTTCATTAATAAGATAATTACCGCATCGTCTTTGTGTCATATATAAATTAAATTATTTAATGTCTAAAAATTAAAAATAAAATACCATTATGTAGGAAATCATTTTAGATTTCTAATGAATATTTATAGTCGAATTAATCTTATGTATAACCCTATATTAAAAATTATTTACTTATTAAACATTGATTTTAACTATTTTAACCCTTCTTTAAATAAATTAATAATAAATGTCCTAATCTAATCCAAGTGGGCCTAAATGGTCATATTTTATTCATAAGGTTGTTTTTGGTCGAATTAAACATATTCAATAGAATTAGGACATGTGTTAGGGTAATAATAATATCATTTTTAGCCATAATTACCCTATTTACTTTTAACCGTGGTAAAAAAAGTAAAAAGTTATTATTCACCAAAAATTATCTTCATCTCATTGAACCACATTATACTTACTGACATCAACCGTGTCTCTCGGATTTTTGAAATTCCACTCATAGAAGTGGTAAAATTATGTTTTATGATAAATTCATTTTGTTAACTACCACTTAGTGGTTTCACTATTCATCAAAAAAATGAAAGTTTCCAGAAAAGTACCAAAAATTAGGCCTAAGCTATATTTGATATTATGAACTCAAATATGATGTCTACTTTAACAAATTCAAAACATATCAATTGCATTAATTAATTTAAAAATTAATTCCCATCGTCAAAACAAATAGCGTGTTCTTAAGAGATAATAACTATCAAAAGATTGACACTTGTTTATATCTGGTTTAAATGTGAAATTACATCAAATGATAAACATTGTATTAAATTTTAAAAATATATTCTAAATATACTTTAAAACCAATCAAATTAATAATTTATCGCTATTGATTATTTCGATTAAAAAGGTTGTTATTAATTAAAATTTAGTAAGTTTCACTATTCATCAGAAAATGAAAGTTATCCGAAAAGTACCAAAATTTCACCCTAAGATAATTTCAATATTTTTAATCCAAAAATGAAGTCCATTTTGAAAATAAAATTTACAAAAATTCAAAAAGTGGTTATTACTATTCATAACTGCTTGTTGTAATAATATTTTAATAGCATATCGTTTTTTAGTGAAACTCAGTATTGCGTACTACACACACTATCGAGGAAGGTCGCAATTGTGTGTAATTCAAGGCAAGTCAAGGATGCATGTTGTGAAAGCTCCTTTTGGTGTAGCGTACAACACAAGATATTAATGAAATTAAAAAGAATATTTTTCATAAAATCTCGGGGTGTTACAGGACCTTTGGGACTGTTGTTGTTGTTGCTTTTCTTTTCATGGTATTTTTTTTACCTTTGGGGTTTTGCGACTTGTATCTTTTACCTTTGAACATGAATATGGGAATGGTTTATCATTAGTCAATTTGGAACTTTCATTTTGGTTTCATGGGATTTACTATCTTATCTCCCGATCCTATTAAAAGAAAAAATGGAAATTCCTTCCATTTAGGGTGTGATCTTATACCCTTGGTGTTGTTCGCCACACCGGGACCTATTGAAGGTAGGTTTCGGGGGTCATTATCTCTCCCTCAACTTAAAGAAAGAAGGGCCTGGAAATCTGCTATCCTCTCCCTCCTTTTGATGATGGTTGGTCCTGACACTAGGGCACTATGCAAACCAGTGCACTAAACCTCGAGTTCTCGAGGATAATCAGTGTCAGCAGCCACCAATGCCAAAGGAACAAGAGAAGGCTTATGCCATCTCTACTGCGGAGGTGCAGCATGATAATGAAGTTGTGCAAGGTAAACATCCTATTAAATGAAGAATAGAAAAAGTCTTATTTCATTCTAGTTCTACGCACTCTTTTATATATTTCAAGTTTGCTATAACTATTTAATCGAAGCCCCGAAACCTTGAAGTAGGGATACCTATAAATACACCAAGTGGTGCAATCATTGAAACCCAAGTGTTTGACACTTCTCCAATTGGAATATGTGGGAAGATTATTCTGGAAAATATCATAATACATCCCTTGGTGTAATCCGACGCTATAATAGGAATGGATTGTCTCTCGTTATATAGAGTACATATCAACTATCAGGAAAAGGAAATATCTGTTCATATCCCGAAACATCCCATTATCCTCTAAAAATTCAAGGAAGATCATGAATCTCCTTCGAAAAATCCTTTAATGGTGTGGGTGTTGATTCCCTATGAATAAGCATACCTCACCCAAATGGTTGAGTCAAAGGAAAGTGCCAACCTTGAGGAAATTCCCATCGAGAGGGAATACGACGATGTATTTCCTGAAGTGTTACCCAGAATTCCCCCGGATCGTGTGGTAGAGTTCTCAAATGAACTCATGACCGGAGCTACTCCAATCTCTAAGTGCCCCTATAGGATGTCTCCTATCGAACTAGAGGTGTTAAAGAAGCAGCTGCAAGAGCATCTAGACAAAGTGTTCATACACCCTAGTGCATCACCTTGGGGTGAACCGGTGCTCTTTATGAAGAAGAAGGATGGAACAATGCGGTTGTGTATCAATTATCGAGAACTCAACAAGATCACCATAAAGAACAAGTATCCTCTCAAAAGGATTGATGACTTGTTCGACCAATTAAGAGGAGCTCAATTCTTCTCAAAGGTGGATCTTTGTTCTGGATATCATTATGTAATGGTGAAGAAGGAAGATATTCAGAAGACTTCCTTCCGTGCAAGGTATGGGAACTATGAGTTTTTGGTGATCCCCATCAGACTTACAAATTCCCCTGAAATATTCATGGATTTGATAAATAGAGTCTTTAGACATTACCTTGAAAAATTTGTGGTATTGTTTATCGATGATATTCTCATCTACTCCAAGAGCAAGGAGGAACTTGAAAAACATCTAAGACTTATATTGGCCACATAAAGAAAGGATAAGTTGTATTCCAAGTTCAGGAAGTGTGACTTTTGGATGAAGAAAGTCACGTTCTTGGGACATGTGATCACAAGTGATGGAATTTTTGTGGATCCTTCAAAGACAAAGTCAATTGAGGAATGGCCCACACCCTCTAGTGACACAAAAATACATAGTTTTCATGGATTAGTTGGGCACTACTGACGTTTTGTGAGAAACTTCTCAGGATTATCAAGCCCGCTAACTAAGTTAACAAAGAAAGGGGTAAAGTATGTCTGGACAGAGGAATGTGAGGCAAGCTTCAAGGAGCTAATGAAAAGCCTGATCACTACACCTGTAATCACACTACCGAAAAGTGGAGAATGTTTTGTGATATATAGTGATTCTTCAAATAACTTATTGGGTTGTGTACTCATGAAAAATTATAATGTGATAGCCTATGCCTCACAACAGTTAAAGATCCATGAGTAGAACTACCCGACGCATGATATCGAGCTGGCAGCTGTGTTTTTTTCCTTAAAAATCTGGAAGCACTACCTTTATAGCAAGAAGTGTGACATATACACTGACCATAAGAGCCTAAAGTATATATTCACACAAAAATAACTCAACATGTGTCAAAGGATATGGTTAGATCTAATCAAGGATTATGATTTCTCTATTCACTATCATCCTGGAAAGGCAAACAAGATAGCTAATGATCTAAGTAGAAAAGAACCCGCTAAACTATCCATGTTACGGATTGAGAAAGACCCTAACTTCTTATATATGAAATGGATGGATTTGGAAATCATAAGGGTATGGGATACATCCTACCTTGACAAAATGATTGAGCAACCATCCATCCAGGAGAATATTGAGGAAGCACAAAGGGATGATGTGGAGATACAAAAGAGGGTGAATGCAGTAAAGGAAGTGAAGCTGCAAGAGTTCCATATCGATGATGATGGTGAGATTCAGTTTGTCATGCGGAATTTTGTGCCTTCATCACCTGGGATAAAGAAGGAGCTATTGGATAATGCACATAGCTCAACTTTCTTTATCCATCTAGGGAGTACCAAGATGTACTGTGATCTCCGAGAACACTTCTGGTGGGATAACATGAAGAAGGAGACTTTGGAATATATATCAAGGTGCTTGGTATGTCAGCAAGTTAATGTTGAGTGACAACAGTGTTGGGAAAGACGGGAAAGAGACGAACGCGCAAACAAAAGAAAAAGCGAACGCGCAGCGGAAATTTAATCTTTTGTTTGCGCGTTCGTCGCTTTCCCGTATTTCCCAACATCTAGTATCAGAGGGATTGGTTGAATTCCTCAGTTGCAGAACACGGTGGTAGATATCTGGTGGAACATTTTTTTAATGACTCAAAGGACGTTATCAGAAGACAGCGGCGGTACTAGAGGTGTTTCTAGGATATCGAAAGTCTGATTGACTAGCAGGAGTCATGATGCGTGTTCCGTCGTTGATGATAGTCAGAGTTTGTTTTTGGATTTCTTTTTGTAGGGGAGGCTGATATTTTTTATCTGAAGTGCAAAAGGGTTGGCGGTGATCCCCACTTGAGTCGGAGGGGGAGTTTGTTGGGTGCCTTCCCGGTTGGTGTGCCGCGTAATCCCTCCTCAATTGGAGCACCAAGCAGTTTCTCTATTAATGAGGTGTTTTTAATGCGGATCAAGACCGCGTGAATTAATTCACGTGGAGACGCGTTTTTGACATGGCGACACATCGTCACACGGATTGTTTTGCTATAAAAGGAGGTAGCGACAAGACTTTTACAGGACATCCACAATATCAAGAGCAGAGCCAATTTAGTGATCGCCTTTCATTGACGATCATTTTTCTCCGCATTGGAGAGTATTAATTTTGAGATCCCTTCCATTTTGGGGAGTCTCTACCGTGTACTTATTCATTTTAGTGGATTCCTCTTTCTGGACTAGGTCACGTGGTTTTTCCCTTTCGGGTTTTCCACGTAAAAATTTCCGGTGTCAAATTTATTTTTCTGCACATTTAATTTTGTCGCTGCACATCCGCTTCTATTTGGGGGGGAAAGATTCAATTTCCGCTACGCGTTCGCTTTTTCTTTTGTTTGCATGTTCGTCGCTTTCCCGTCTTTCCCAAAAAAAAGTCCAAATTCATGATGCAGCCATTCCTTATACCCATGTGGAAATGGGAAAATGTTACTATGTACTTTTTCATGGGTCTCCCGAAGACTTCAATGAAAAATAATGCGATATGGGTTGTGGTGGACCGACTTACCAAGATTTCTCATTTTATCTCTATTTGGGAAAACCTCTCACTTGAACAACTTTCAAAGATATATGTGAAGGAAGTGGTGAGACTGCATGGTATTCCACTCTCAATTATATCTAACCATGATCCAAGGTTCACATCTATGTTCTGGAGGAGCCTTCAACATGAATTGAGTACTGAATTAAATTTCAGCACTGCCTATCACCCCCAAACTAATGGCCAATCTGAAAGGACTATTCAGACGCTTGAAGATATGCTAAGAGCATGATCTCTAGAATTAAAAGGTGAATGGGATCTGAATCTCCCATTGGTTGAGTTCTCATACAACAACAGCTTCTACTCGAGTATTCAGATGGCTCCATATGAAGCTCTGTATGGAAAGGGATGTAGAACTCCAACCTGTTGGGATGAAGATGGCGAAAGGATGCTACATGGACCCGATCATGTTCAAGAGATGACAGAGAAGGTTCAAGTCATCCAAAAAGGGAAGCTAAGCCCAAGGTATATTGGAAGAGAGTCATGCGATTCAGGAAGAAAGGGAAGCTAAGCCCAAGGTATATTGGACCCTTTGAGATCCTTGTCCGTATAGGATCCGTGGCCTATCGTCTTTCACGTCCACCAAATATGGATCAATTTAATGATGTGTTTCATGTATCACTACCGAGGAAGTACATACCACACCCCTCACATGTACTAAACTCAGAGGTGGGGTAGCTGGAAGATGATTTCTCCTATGAGAAGAATCCATTAAAGATTCTGGATCGGAGAGATAGGGTTCTACGCAACAAGATAATCCATCTTGTCAAAGTGTTTTCGAGGAACCCTGAGTTTGAGGAAGCAACTTGGGAACCAGAAGAGGCAATGAAGGAAAAACACCCTCACCTGTTTGCGTAAAGTGAAATTTCGGGGGCGAAATATCTTAAGGGGGGAAGAATTTAACGACCCAATGTTTTTCAATGGAAATTAAATCCTTATATTTATGTCATAAAATAACATGAAAACACAACATAATGAATGACTAAGTGATAAGTGGCCTTTAAACATAAGTTTGTCACTTCTATGTTTGGAATTTTAAAAATCCGACATATACGGTTCTGCTGAAGTTGATTTTTAGAGTCTAAGGAAACAAAAATAATTTTAAGTGAATAGTAACATACCCTTAGGAATAGTAACATACCCTTATGAATAGTAATATGACCCTTATGAATATTAAATCATCCAACATAAGAGTAACCTTACCCATGATTAATTAAATAAAATTTAGACATCTTAGAAAGTGACAATTTGACCTTAGTAAATGTTTTTAAATTTTGTAAGTCATAAATAATTATTTATAACTAATTAATTAATTTATAGGAAAATTTATTTCCATAAAATGTATTCATTATTTATCAAAACAATGTCTTATAGGTTTTAGATAATTTTATAAGACCCTACATAATTCTCTAAAGCACTATAAAATCAGTTTCAATATTAAAAACTGTTTTTTAATTAAATTATTATTTTAATAAAATATAAAATTAATAATATTTAGAAAATTATTTTTGAAAAATGGAATTCATGTTTAGAATATAATTTTCGAAAAATCATTGGGGTAAATTTTTGGTATTTTTCTGAGATACTTGAATTTTTGATGAATAATAGAATCTGATAATGTACAATAATTGATAAATGATGGATTAATTGACTCATCGATGATGCTATGATGATGTAATCCCACTTGATTGAGATCAAATGATAAAATTACTATTATTTTTCATTCAAGACTCAATATTCCTTATCTTAGGGGAAATTAATAAACTAATTAATTTTATATTAAGGAAACCCATCTCCCCTCCACAATAAAAGCCACCCTTCACACCGTCATTTCCTCACACCTCTCAAGCTCCATGACTTTTCTAAAATCTGCCCAAAAACCTTCTCTAGCCCGTCCCCCCTATCCAATATCTTCTATTCTCATCAAAAGACCAAGCTTAGGCCCTTAATGTGGTACTTAAGAGAAGGATTCAAGAGGTAATTTCTCTCCCTCTTCTCCTTTAATTTCCTTTCAACTTCAAGTTCATTTCTTGATCTCTCCCCACCTATCTTCATCCAAATGGTATTGTAAATATATTATTATACATATAATGTAATTTTATTATTCTAATGGGATATTATATCATCCAACCCCCTTTCCCTCTTCCTTTTATTTTATTAAAGATAATGTTGTTTGTGAGGTGTTAATTTATCACTTTCAAGAACGACAAGCGTTATTCTTCCATTTCAACCTTCATATCCGGTCATGAAACCATTTTTATGGTTGAAACAGAATCTATTATATGTATTATTTCCTATTTACATTTCTATAGATAACCTATGGCCATATTACTAAGTGATAAGTTAAAACAAGTTCATTGTGATCGAAAAACAGCCCAAATTTACCGAAATAACCACCATTTAATTCTTATCTAATGATTCATCCACATGGATCAAATATAATTCATTATTAGATCATTAAAAATCCTGTAATATCATTTGTGACATGTAATATTATTTCTGGATGTTTACCCATGTTCTACCCAAACATCAATTTATGAATACAAGTGAACCACCCTAGAAAAACCATAAAAATGAACATCCCCGAACAATGTTTTTAAACTCTATAAGTCATACAAAGGAAAATAAAATGACATAATGAAACCAGAATGAAACCTATTAATGTATAAAAGGTTCTATAATTTCTAATTAATGAATATAATGTTATTATATATGACATTAATAAGAATGAAGCATCCGGATACAAGGTAAGGGGAAATCTCGAACCCAATTTTCTTCCTTCGGGTTCTCCCTCTTTCACTCCATTTTTTATATGGTTAGTCCATAAAGTTAATTTTCCCATAATTTTCTATAATTTTCTGCAATATACTTTTTATTCACTGGTTTTTATGTCAAACCAAATGTTTTCCAAAAGAACTGTTCTTTTAATAACACCCCTTTTACTTCTCACTCAAAGTGGACGGTTCATATAACTTGTATGTTATTCCCTCTTTCTTTTGGGAACCCAATGCTTATGAATGTGTTATTATGAGATGAAACCACTTCCATTCCATGGGTTGGTTATATACATTTTTTATATCTGTTCTTATGTGTCAAGAATTATGATGACAATGTTATGATGTGACGGGTGTGCCCGGAATTATATAGCGCAATATTAATGTTTTCACTCTGACGGGTGTGACCAAAATTATACAGTTCTCCAATGGATTGGGTAAATAGATGAATCTCATGAGTAAATTTGAAATGATTTGTGAACATGATGCTAGCTTGGTTCACAAGTATATGTGGTCATCAAACACTAAGACATATTGTTTCATTTTTATGCATTCCCACATTTCAAGTCTTTTATTTATTCTCCTCTCATGTTCATGATCTTTTGGATATGTTATGATTATTCTCACCCCATGCTATATTTTTCTTATCTAACCTCTTACTGGGATTCTATCTCACCCCTTTCGATGTATATCCTTAGGTGGTTACATATACTAAGGAGAGGACAAGTTCCTATAAGAAGCTAGAGAAGAAGAAATTAGATAAATGTTTATACTTGATGTTGTATTTGTTATGTACGTTCCAAGATTTCCCAAGACACTAAACCTTTGGATCCTCTATGTGTAATACGATTATTTTGTTTATATTTAAAATGATGTAATAGTAATGTATGAAAAGGATCGGGTCGCTATAATATCGGAATCCTGTCACCACATCACCACATGCTACCATAACTGATACCCATCGTGTATCCAATGAATAAGGGTATGGTGGCTTCCAAACAATGACATAAAACTATCAGAGAATGGGACAATCATATTTCCACATCTCAAAAAATTTCATTATTACTCAAGATGGGTTCCACCGGTCATGTCTCTCATCATTCCATGACACAGCCCCCAGTGTGTTCCTCAAGATAACTCTACCATGGAATAGGAAAACTATCTCATTGACCAAAGTCTCTCATGAAAAGGTAACCCATATAGGGCTACCAAAGGTAATGTAAAATTCATTAAAACTATCCCAGTACACTCATAAGAAATTACTCGTCCCAAGATTATATAATAAAATATATATATCTTAAACACTGACCCATCCAAAGAGATTATTTGCATGTCATATTTTTACACAAACCCATTCCCATATCCTTTGTGATGGTAACATCAACACGCAAACCAATACCTATAGCCCTTAGGAATGTCACATCAGAACATTGACCCCATCCTATCTAGGAATGGCATTCAAAGATCATGAATTATTTACATAGAAAAAAAAACATCAACAAATCTCACTGATCGATCGTAGGGCACAAGTTTCACAAGACACAAACCCTCTTCACACTGTATTTCATCTCAGACATTAGGGAATCCACTGTGTCCTCCAGACTCATCAGAGTCTCGTCTCACTGATTCCAACTAATGATCATTACCCAACAGTGACATAACATCTTGTATGTCCCATATACATAGAACCCATGGTAAAATATATACTCACTAAAACCCTCATCACACTTATTGTCACAAATCAGTGGTCACTATAATACAACAAATTTACCTAACCCAGGCCTCATCATGTAGGGTCCAATTCTTTAAAATAACACCCTTAGTGTCCCAAACCCAAGAACCAATGAACTCCTCTCACATGAAATCCCACATCAAAACATTCCTCTGACCACATGAGTGGATTCCCAGTCACTAATAATACAATGTTCCATTTCTTTTATCAAATCTCGGCCTCAATATTAGCATTCCCTCTGACTAGAAATAGTAACCCAACAATGATTATCCAATATCTCAACTAACATTCTAAGAACTCCTAGAGTTCTCACTACAGTTCAATCAGTTCACTCACCCCTTGAAGGCATGGACACCAGGTGATCTTAAATTACCCAATGTTTTTAAGAGCGCATGTCCTCATCCTTATAGTCTCAATACCACTACATCATCTCACCTAATTCCCTACAATTCCTTACACCCCATTCCCTAATCCATAAAATTATACTATCACTCACAATAATAAATATATATGGATGTGTGTTTGTATTATTGGGTCCCTACCTCAATCATGAATTTAACCCATCATTATGCGCCATCGAGAGTTGTATACTCAATCCCAGACATGTACACACTCTTTAGTACGTTATTAACTCCAATATTCACCCGAAGAATAACTTTAGAAAAATATAATTAGCTAACAAACCTTATTTCAATAGGCATAAATGACTAAAAATAATTGGAATTAATAAACTCATGTAAAAAAATCAAACATTTATTTGTGGTCCTCTTTTTAGGTGATCCTGGATCTAATACATGAAATATCAACAATTAATATGCAAATTCCAATGGAAAATTTCACCAAAAATTACTAAAAGCATGAGGAATGATCATATAATGAGACAACATCATTGAATCAGTATCCTTCGGAATGCTAACACCTTCTTTGAATGTCTTGTACAAAATCCAATAAAAATATACAAATTATACCATGAATTAGTGGAATAATAATTTAAAACCAAAACAAAATTGAGTTAAAAAAAGAAGTATCCAATATAGGGAAGGTATGAGATCAAATAAGTATGAGTGACCCTTTCATAATCATGAAATCATGCCTTCAATCATTCCAAATATAATGGAGGGGGAGAGGGGGATGATTTATCTATAAGGATTTCCCCCCATGTGCTACTATACCAGAACGACTAATGGGTTTTAGCCCCATTATTAATATATAAATATATGTCATCCACTATTCATTGTGTGAATTGATGCTTCATTCCATGAACCACCTAGGAAGGGAACCACCACTACTCGGTACCAAAAATTCATGTCATGAATTCCTAATTCATTGTTTAAATACATTGAATCGGCTCCATCCTATATCTGGGATACTCTGACTCCCCAATGAAACCCTTATATTCCCCCGTTACACGTATAGGTTTCTATGACATGTCCGATACAATTCATTATTGTCATTCAAATTATCATAAATCTAGTACATGTCTTGTTTATCAATATGAATCTCTCCCAAAATGGAATATTTAATTTCATTGTTAAAATAATGAAATACAAATCTTGGGGTGGTTTCAAGAGAATAATCCCTGAGAAAATGTAATTGATTCTCAGATTTGTTTACTTAAAAAAAACTTTAGGAAGCACTATAAAATTAAATTTCCAGCCATTTAAAAGTTTCATCACTAGAGAAAACCACTTTATGATGGTGTTCCATGTATAATGGTGATTCCTTTATGTTAGTGTATTCTGTTTGAAAATACTTTAGTCTATATTCATTAATCACCTTCTATGGTATAAAGTATTTTTTTTTCAATTGATATCATACCAACATGATAATAGTCCCATAATCATAGAATAACAAATGATATACTTGAGAGGATCAACATAAGAAATTGGGGAATACTTATAGAGTTATATGAAATGTTGATTATTCTATAAAAAAGATAAATGCTGGAATGTTTTTTTCTACATTAGTTTTTCATGTCACAAATTCTATCATTGTTATATAGAGATTTTAGAGGCCATTAACTTTTTATATATCATTCATCTAAGAATAATGAGAGATGTAAAACAAGTCAATTGTATCAATATATAGGAGGATAATGTTTCATCTTATGGGTGACATAAACACCAGAGTTTATTAGTAATATTAATTGAGTTCATCAATTGTATTTTGAAATTCTATAAACCATTTATACATTACCCCCTTCTACAATAGTTTAATTTATTGAAAACCATTTACCAGTGATGTTTTTTATTAAATTACTCATGTAAACGATATTTCATTGGAGTCATCTTAACAAAAAAAAATTTAAGAGGTGGAATGCCATGTATGGACTTTTTCATGAAGTAAACATAGAAATTTCAATGATATCAAGACAGTGGGGTAGTTGAGAATGGTTTTTTGAACGTCTATTGCTAATAAAAATGTTGAATATTGACTAATAGTAAAAATATTATCCAAAAAATGACATGATTTGAATACCAGATCAAACACATAACATTCCATTACTTTCCCAACAAATTTATTACAAATGTGGTCCATGGATGTATCATAAGTAGCCCCAACACTCTTTAAGCCAATGAAAATAACCTGATAGAAGTATATCACCCGGTTTTCCTCGAAGGAGGTAGATTCATCATATCTAGAGTCATTTGACAATTTGTTTTTAACATTAATTCTTCTCCATGAATTAGAGGAATTGAAAACTTTTTCTTCTATCATTTTGTAACTTTGTTTTTAGGGCTCATAAATTATCCTTTTGGAAGTGGAATTTTAAATATTTTAAGTTTATATAAACACTAAATTGTCCATTATTCTTTTTTACCTGATAAATTTTAAAAATACACATAGAGTTTAAGACATCCTAAATGAACATTTACTTGATCAAGTGATAAGGTTCATCTTCCACCATAGTGGATTGAGTTGGATACATACTCTTTCCATATTATTTATAATCATGGTGTTTTTTCAATAACCCAAATTTATGAGTAGATACTTTTGAATATATAACAAGTGTCTCTATAAAAATCTTAGAAAACAAACTTGGTTTCACTTAAAAATATTGATTGATTCTTAACATTCAATAGGGGATATAGAGGCATTAATAAATATCTATTTTGGGTTCCCTTCAATATATAAATTCACATTTTGGAGTTAATCCATATTATTTAAGACACATTTATCAATGGATGGAGGATAATAATTGATCACTAACTCTTCCTCATAAACAAAATTATTATATGGACATACTCTTTTATGTACTAGCAATAATATATAATTTTCTCCATTTTTATTAGGACAATGTATGTTTGAGTAGATTGAGATTTCATCATGTGTGGATATCACTATATTAATAGAGCTGAAAGTTCGTAAGTCTCATGTTCTTATCTATGGGTTCATAAGTAACCAGTGAAAGATTCTTGTTTTTGTCGATCTAATTTCAATCAATCCATCATTAAAATAGAGAAGCTCAGAGGCCATAATGATTTACATAAATTAAATGAAAATATTTTCCTCTGTTGATGGATATTTATTAATTGAAGTATCTAATTTACCATCAAATGAGAGTAAATTAATCAAAAGATACATGTGAATAGATAAAATGTTGACTTGGATACTCAAATATAGAATCATTCCCTATATACCGTTAATGGGAAAAAAAATATTTACATATTGAAATTCATGGATATATGGAAGATGTTTATAATACAACAGGGGAATATATTTTTGTATAATTATTGAAAACCAATAGTTTCCCACCATTTTATAATACTCTATATCTATATATTGAGATTTATAGGATTTAAAATGGGAGTTATCACTTTAGAGTACCCTAACTATCCCACTAAGGGAATATTTAAATGATGATATAAAGAAGGTAATAATATATGTATCTAAATTTATGCCCTTCTCAACATGGAGATAAAGTATGTATCCTATCTCAACACCATGTAATCTAAGTCAAACAAGTGGTATCTGAATTGGTTCATCATCTTTATTCTCATGATAGCCTTCTGGTACATATTTATAATACACCTAAATTATTAGACTAAATGGTGAAAAGTAATCTTCACATTAACCTCAATGGTAGTGGGTGAAGATCATTATGAGTTTGATTCTAGAGCCTTGTTCAATTTGGGATCTATAAAATTCAATATCTTAGAGATTTATTGACAAAAAAATGAGTTTAATGTTCTCTTGTATAGCTATTCAGTGGTCTTTTATTGTGAATGAAATAGTCATTTGACTCTATATGTATCCCATTCCAATAAATTATTATTTTTTCTGCACTTCAGTTTCAAATGCATTAAGTTTTGTTGTGACCTCAAAAATGTGAATAATTTATTTCTCTAAATAGATTAATGGAATCCAAGATTGAAATCACATCACAAAAAATGGATAGAAGATTAAAAATATCTTAATTATTTAGCAAGGTACAGAAACTTTATCTACATGGATATTCTTGTGCTACTCATAATGATGGCCTCTATTTTTATTATAATTTTGTGGGGGGTTTTTTAATTAACGTGGCCTCTATTTTCCTAACCACTATAGTCAAATCCATGAATATTCATAGGTAGATCCATTTTAAAATATTCTTCATCAATATTAATGGGGTCTTCTAGTATAATGACATTAATATAACATCACTGTGAATCTTCAATTGATGAGAACTCCAATTTATAGGGATTTATACATCCTCATAGATTTGGGAGAAGGAAAAAAGAGATTCTAAACCATTATTGGGTATCCATGGATGAATATATTATTATGATTTCCTACATAAAGGATAATTGTATCATATTTCCTTATGATTTAAAAGATTTATAGGCCTCTTTATGATTTGAAAAGGGAAGTGGGGTAGGGTCTGGATGATTTAGTAATTCCATTATTATTGTATGTTTGATATTTTTTAATTATTTTCTCATAAAGTCAATAAACCTATTTGAATTGTTTTTGTGACTTCCTACTACTCTCATTCTTCATCCAGTTGTGCTATATACATATGAATCACATAATATAGGGTATTCTCCTACTTTAAATTCGATGAATCTATCATCTTATAGAAAATATATAGGAAGAAAATTTTTTCATTGATGTTATGTCCCAACATCCTATTGTAAGGGAAGTAATTTTTACGACCACCTAACCCCAATCTATATTTTCATATTGATATTAGATAGTAATAAATTTCCTTAGGATAATTTTTTATTTGAAAAATAATATCTACTCTTCATATTTTTAATTTTGTTGAATTTGACCCTTCTTTTCACCATGATCAGTGCACTGTTTCTTAGGACTAATAGTAAGAATTATTTATATTTTTTAGGTTGGGAAGCAGTTGTTATCACTAATTTTGGTTTGATAGTGAATGTCGTAGTCTTTATAATTTCATATTTCTCTTTTTGTGTTATGAATTCCAAATGAAACAATAGTGTTGTAATGGAAAATGAAATATTATAATAATTCTCCTACTATTGAAAACTCTCAAAATCACCAATGATATTTTAATTTGACAAGTGATGTTTTTATCTAATCTTTTATATTATGAGTACATATTTATAATAATAACTCTTATGGGAGATACATGTTCATTGAATTGGTCAATCATTTCATAATGAAATCGAAGACTAAAATGCTCTCATTTTTCAGCTGTTTACAATTTTAGAGGTCAAGTATGGTATTCCTACTCAATATAGAAATTAAATGATATATTAAATACTATTTAATATCTCCCCAACTAGAAATGGATCCGGATTCTATATTATTTTTTTTATAAAAAATAAAATCCTTCTAAATATTGAATAAAACATCTCATATTGACTATTTCATAATGCTCTAGTTTCCCTAGAACAGGGGAACATAGAGACCTAAAATTTTCAATATATTGTTATGATTATCTAAGTCAATTGACCATTAAGAAGGCAGGATTTCCAAATATTAGTAAAGGAGGGGTGAAATACATCAACTTGAAATATGAATTCCATTCCAAACTAACCATTTTATAATATCCTTCAATAAAAAATATATAAGAATCATAAAATTAAATATATTTAAGAATATCTTTCATCACATCTTCCTAAAGAAATATTTCTCTGATTGTAGTTTTATGAGGTTGATATAGTCGTGTTTTCGGCACATTTATCTAAAAAAAATTCTATATTACTCTATGAATGCATACCTAAAATATTTATGATATCTACCTCTATAGTGGAAATTCCCCATTAGATACTATAATTGTGGTCAATTAGATTAGTTTCTTTGATCTATATTGAGTTTGGGGCTTTAACTATGACGTGTATGGTTCAGTAATATTCTATTGTCGAATATGTTCAAGCAAAGAAGTCGTAATATCCTCAACCTATTTATTGTACTCAATTGGTATGTCACCTTACTGTAACTCTACATTTAACAAACTCAATATGTATAACTCTACTTTATACTAGAAAATATTTTCTTTAATAAAAATATTTTTGAATTCTATGAGTGAAAAATGTGTTGTGGATATAACTACAAAATTTAACATTTCCTTGGTTGTGTCTCACTAATAGGTTGGTACATGGATATTTTTAGGAGCCCCCAAATCATTATTCTAACTTTGATTCTAGGAAAGGACACCTTATTATCACACTTTGGTGTGTACAATATTCTTAAAATATTCCTCTTCATCAATTTCCTTTTCATTAGTGTTGTGATTTAAATTATATTTCAGGTTCCCATCAATAAAATTTATTGACGTGAATCGGGCTGTATAAATAAACACAACCTCATCATTAGATTAATAAGAGGAAAAATCACACTTTGTGATTCCTTCAATGGGTAATTAATAATCATTGTTCATAATTTCCCTCATAAAATATTTCTTAAACCTACACCCATTTCTATGATATAATTCCTATAACACTCATGATCAAATATTATGGGAAATATTTCGTGTTCTGTGGTCCTTATTAAATATATCATAACTTTAACTGAATAATACCCATATAGAGTTAATGATTCATGGAATGTTATACGAGAATATAACATAGGAACTTCTTGTAGTGCCTAACCAAATATGGAGAAGCACTACTACAAATATGGCCTTAATCAGCGCTAGAAATTGGAATTAAAAGCACTAGAAAAGAATTGTTAATCAAGGTGAAAATAATGGGGGGGATCCTATTATCAGCGCTCATAAAAGAGATGATAAATGCCCCTTTTATTAGTGCTCATAAAATGGTCCTTTATCAGCTCATTTTTATCGCTGATAAAACAACCTTTTTATCAACGCTTTTTTAGCACTGATTAAAGTAACAAAAAATTAAAAAAAAATTAAAAAAACACAATTCTTAGGGAGAATTTAATAGCACTTGACCCCCCTATCAGAAATAGGCGGACCCCTTATACTCTCCACGCACTTCACTTTCCAAGGCATCCCCCACTTGCATGCGTGCCCCTTCCACACAAACCCAAACCTAAGACCTCCCCCCATACGTGCATGCACGTTTACCACTAAGCTATTTAGTTTTTTTCTTTATTTAAGGATATATATATATATATTCTTATATAAATAAAGATTCATATTAATATAAATATATTTAGTTATATTAATTCATATATATTTATTCTTATATAAATATATATATTTTATTTGTATATTAATTTATATTTATATTTATTTATATAAATATATTTTTTATTATATTTATTCATATATTAATATATATTCATATTAATATAAATATATTTATTCTTATATTAATATATATATATATATATGTATATAATTTTTTATCTGAATATTTATTTGTATATTAAAATATATTTAAAAGCTTAGTTTTATATAAATTTATAAAATATGTTTTTTATGTGTGTTTATAAATAAATAAATACATTCATACATACATATATACAACACACACATAGACACACATAGACACGCATAGAAATAAACACACACACAGAGATATATATTTGTGAATAAATACATATATATGTGTATTTGAAAATCCATTGAATGTTAAAACGACAAAACCTTATAATCCAGAAGTCAGTTTCAACTCCATAGCCACTGAAATAAAATAAAAAGAAATAATATTTGATATTATTTTTGGTACATACCTAGAGGACATCCAGATCAGATATTATACCATTTTTAATGTTAAGAAATTAGGTGTATCCAGACTAAAAAATCATCTTTGGTGGGATTGTGGTACTTTTTCAGCCTTGAAAGTTGTGGAAGAAGGTTCCCATGGTTCTATATCATGTGGAGAATGTTGCAAGATTTGATTTGATATGATGTAGAGCTCAAACGGACCCCCAGATCAAAAGTTATGGGTGTTTGAAGTTTGAATTATTTTTTCAACATATTTTATATCTTTTAATAAGTTTTTTGATTTTTTGTGTCTTTAACTTTTTATTAAATGATTATTAATCTGTAATAAGTATAAAATTCTTAATTAATAATTTTTCTTAAAATATTTAAAATATATTTTCACTAATTTTCTTATATATTAAATGTAATAGTGTATTTATTCTTATCTAAAACCAATTTAAAAAATATATGTTACATTTATATCATTATAAATTGACTTATAAAACAATATATTATTTTTCATGTATTATTTTTTGAAATATAAAATTTATCAGTGCTAGGAAAAAACACTGATAAATCCCCCCTTTATCAGTGCTACTAAAAAAAGCTCTAATAAAGGGGTCCCCATTAACATCACTAAAAAGTGCTCATAAAGGGGCGGTATTTATCAGTGCTAAAAAAAGGGCAACTAAAGGGTCACTTTTAAAAGCACGTATTTATACATTATTGAAAGTTCCCTTTATCTGTGATTTTTTTAGAGTAGATAATTCACCATCCCCTCCCCCCTTAAATAGTGATTTTTTAGCAGTGTTAAAGGATGGCACTGCAGAAACCCAGTTTTTTGGTAGTGAAAGATGAATTTCTTTGAGTAATGATAAGTAATAAATCCCTTATCCCTATGTGATGGTGTAAATCCACAACCATTTTTGGGACCTTTTTCCATTAATTTTTCCCCTATACATGATCATTTTTCTTGTTTATATGTGTTTTGGGGTTTGAGTTTAGAACGGTAGTCATTTTGTGAGAAACTTGGTGACATGCTGTTTAAAAACTATAAGAAAAGTCCAGTTCAGGGATCCAGTCATGTTTCAAACTCTGAAGTCAAGTTGAAAATATAGAGGATCCCCCTTCCCTGAGGATTCATTCTGTGAACCCTAGAGTCATATCCAGAAACCCTTTGGTTGCTTTTTTAGTTTTTATGTTTTATTTTTATTTTTAGGGTGTCTAAAATTTGGTGAAGGACCCTCTATGGAAGAATCACATTATAAACCTCCCCTTTGGCCCTATTCTATCTGATGTAGGTACCTCCCTTATTTCATTAAAAAATGAAACATCAAATATTTTGAATCTGATATTGAGGTAATGTTACACCTCCTTAGTTGATCGTTGTAAAATTATATTTGGCATCTCATCATTTCATATAATAATTATTATTTATAGGGTATTCTTATACTTTTCCATTTTATATTATATTATCATCAATAATAGGCCAACACTGGTCCATTTATTATCTATGAGAAAATTTTAGGTGGTTATAAATTAATTCTTAACAAATTCACTCCATTCATAGGTATTAGTTTTGTGTGGCCTTTTTGTCGTGCTACATGCTTCTAGGAAAAATAAATTTAATATTTTTTCCCTAAAACATGAACTGAAATCCCTATACATTCTATACATTGTCCAATAAAATGTAGACCATGTTTTATTCCTCCCTTTAAACTATGTGTGGCCAAATATTTCACAATGGGTAATCAAATGGGTTCCTATAGGGGTTCCTCTGACTTGACGTGTTGTTGGGGGAAAGTAATAGGGGATAGCTATGATCTATATTATTGTTTAGTGTACATGGGTATCTAGGGATAACGATGATAAAATTTTATTTCTGGAATTCCTATATTGTAATTTTTTCTGGAATGAAATGATGTTAAATATTTTTTAATTATTAATGTGTTTTAAATGGATAATTGCTAATTGGAATGCCTTGGGTTTGAACACTTGGGCTTGATGATGATGTTTTCTACTTGGAATTCCATAGATTGAATTGAAATATTTTGGGGAGTAATTCTTGGTACCTGAAATTCCCTATGACAAAATACCATGGGTTTAGTTATACCTATAGGTAATTTTAATGCCATGTTATAAACTCACATGTGTTTGGTGATGATTCTATACACATACAACACCATCGGTTTCACCCCTTAGGCTCAATAGTGTCTCTTAATATCTCGTAACAACCTACTATTAATATAATGGGGCTAGTGTTTTTGAATTATGTTATTGTAGATAGATATATCTATCTTAGGAAAATAATGGAATTTTCTACCTTGGTTTTCACTAAAAACCTGATGATTGATGGTAGTATATTTATTTTTATTTCTATTTCTATATTTTATTTATAATCCTCAGAATGAAAATTTTAATCAGACTTTATTTGATTTGGTTTCCATTTGTGGAGGCCTAACAATTCATAATCACCCCCTTATTGGGCCACCAATGACTACCCAATTAGACTTTATGGTTGTAGGTTCGAATTAGGGAATTCTCCCTTTTGATACTGAATGATTTGGACTATTATATTAAAGAATATTAAATTATGGTTTGAATAAGGCACCTAACCATTTTTATGAATCTATTTTGTTTTCATTTGTTCATTTTTGGAATTTGTATGTGTATGTATGATTGGCCTTTGGAATGTGTAGCAGTTATATATTGACACTTTCCTGTATGAATCATTAAATAATTATTTATTTCGATGGATGTGTCAATTTTTAATTATTTAAACTATTATTATACTCTAATATGTAGGTATATTCTCCCCCACCAAACAAAAATAGACCCATGATATTAGATGGTAGAATATGGCTTATGAGGAGATTCACTTGATGTCCTTGTAACTCTCCAGTTCAAAAACTTTTGAATGGTACTATGTTGAGGATGTTACAAAGTAGTACCATAGAATTTATGTTCATTAATTGTTATGATTATAGTAATGTAGAAATGAAATTGGATGTTATTGAGAGTTATTGTGAAGACAATTCATGGGAGTTGCTGACCGACATATGGGTGAAAGTATATGTTATTGGGGATGAGATTGATCCTATTGACTTTCTCCTTAATGGTTGATCTATTTTCACCTATAATGATGCATATGATATATAATTGTTGTTTTGTGGTATTCAAACAACTTATTGTGTGTGTGAATGTGTCTTATCAGGAACACATGATTCTTTTTCATCTTCCTCGCTATTTGTGATTTTGTATGAGAGTAAATTATAGGATCAATTATTGGAATTATCCATAACCATATATATTGTGATCACAAATATAAATTTATAGTAAAATATTAAATCATTGATTCCCCAAACAAAATATGTTTAAATACTTACTTTATTGATTTATTATGAGGTTCTAGTTAAATAAAACTCAAATTAGAACTGATAAACCATTTCCCTCTATATAATATTGTTTGAATTTCATTTAACTAAACCAAAAAATGTAAAATTTTTGGTTGAATAAGTGGATAAAAGAAAAAATAATTCTTATTTCCCTTTATTTTTATGTTTTAACAATTAAATAAAAATATTACTAAAACTTATAAAGTGTTTTCCTATATAAATAAAAATTGTAAATTCATTGGACTGATCCTTAGGTTGGAAATTTCTTGTTAAAACAAAATTTAAATTTAAATTTTTATATACTATACCTTGGATATTTAATGTAAAATGTGGAAATTGTATATTTAACATTGACCATATGTATGGGTATATGGTGATATTCAGAGTGTATGGGGTTATGAGGTTTTTATGGTAAGAGATGTGGAGGATAGATAAATAGTATTCCTATTATAATTTTACCACATTTCGTATTCAAAAACTGTAATAGTATAGTTTTCTGACGTATCGTTTTTGAATTATAGAAATATTCATCCAAGATTACCTCTTTTCAGGTTCCTCAGGGCAGTAGTTATCACCCATAGAGGTTATTATTCTAGCACATCCTAGAATATCAGAGCAGGTGATCAATTAACATCTCGTTGTGATCTTGTGAAAATTTGTGGAGACTATAGATAGAGAGGCTCCCCAACCTACATCAATGACGTAAAAGATCAAAATATAGTTTCTTCTATGGTATCCAATAATCATTTCAAGGAAAATTTTTCCCCAGGTTTTTAATTATTGGATCGATCCTTTCAGGGTTATTTTTTGTCTCCATAAGACATCTCATGATAGGATGGTGATGTTTGTTTTGAATATGATTCACGAATCTAGGAAGATATTGTTTTACATTCTCATCAAAATATATTAGAATGTGGGATTTATTTAAAAGGACAATGATATTGGTTTTATTGACCATTTCTACTCATATATCCTTAGATCTCAAAGAGAAAGTGAATATATGCATCTTACAAAGAGGAATTTATCTGTCTTGTGATATGTTGATAATTTTAATGATCTATAGTTATTTTCCCATATTATAGTAGTATATTAGGTATTTAATGATGTGAACATCAAGGATAGGTTGAGATAATAGTTCATGTGAGCATCTTCCATAATATATCTTTTTTCTGAGATAGTAAACCATGATGTTATCACCTAGAGGAACCTAGGAGATGGTAGAGGATCTGGTCTAATGGATACTATTGGAAGGATTATTGAAATCTACATAGGTTTCAATAAGAGTTATTGAGGTTTTTCCTAGAAGATAGGAGGTGGATAAATTAGTTATAATAGAGGATAAATCCTTCATCTTCATAGCGGTTGTGAGGTGGAGAGTCACCAATGGGGAATGTTTTTCCATATTCGGCCTCATTGCGATCAACTATCTATTTATTGATGACCATGTTCAATGAAGTTTCACTTACATAGGTTCTTCATGAGTGAACATAAAACTCATAATGTGTTAGGGATTAGATAGTTTCAATGTTCTAATGAAGGATCAACTATGTGGCATCTGGTGGAAAACTATGTTTCTACCTATTTTGTTGGGTCGAGGTGGCTACCACTAAGCATTGATTCTAGAACAATATCACCAATAGGGAGAAAGCAATCGGGGATCCTATTTATGTTCTCATATCCATAGTTGAGATACTTGAATTTCAGAAAACCTATTTATACTGTCTAGGATACATAAACTCCTATAATCAGATATAAGATTTATGTGGCTTCAACCGTGGTTTGTGTTCTTTTTTAATATAGGGTAATTACATTCCTATATATCCAGATATTTTTTGTGAGTTTAGGGATAAATTTATAGTATCAATATGAGGTGAAATATATCAATACACCATAGAGAGTATGATCATAGTGGATTCACTAGTGTAGGAAGTGTTCCCTTGAGGTTGGAAGCTATAGGTTCATCTGGGGTATTTTTGTCTTGGATATACTTATCTTCAACCCAAATCTTGATATGGACCAGTTAGTCTAGTATCAAGAACACTTAAATATTTATATTTGATACTATATTTTTTTTACTCTCATGGGTATTAGTAATGACCTACAAGGTAATGGGATATTCAGCAAGGCCAAGCAGGGCCTGGCCATTAGCTATTTGGTATGATTCTGTATAAAGATGGTTTTATAGTGGTGGGCAGTAGGGGTGTGATGTGAGATGTTTTTACAAATACTATCGATTATTTTAGGGGTTATTTCCATATATTATACTCGGTACTAACAGTTGTAATGGAGGTAGAGTTCACCATCTAGTTAATATTGGGTACAAAGCCAGTATTCATTCCTCCCAATTGGATTTATCTTGTTGAACATCGAGAGAACAAGGATAAAATTGAGGATTTTGAATCTAATCAATTTATTCAGTTGATCGTATCTCCTTGGGGTTCTGTTAAAATATTTTCCAATAAATTAGGTTGTTCCTTGAGTTTTTATTGACTATATAGGGTTGGACACAATGATAATTAATAACAAGTATTCGATTCCTCAGATCAACGGTTTATTAATCAGTTGAGTGGTTCTGAGGTGTTGTTGAAGATGGATCTTAAAAAAAAGCTATCACTAGTTAAGTGTGATATAATGTAATAATCCTTGCACTACCTTCAAATTTAGGAATGGTTTATACGATTATCTGGTAATGTTGATCAGGATAGAAAATACACCATCGATATTCATAGCACTGATGAATCTAGAATTCCACCCAAATCTATACATGTTCAATGTTCTTTTCATATATCACCTTATCATGTAATCTATGATCTTGTATGAACATGTGAAACAATTGGATAATTTTATAGTACACTTAGGGGGAATTATATTTTTTTAAAGATCTATATGTTAAACTTTTGGATCAGTGAGGAACAATCTCTATGCTAGTGATATATGAAATTGGAAACTCTATCGACCATAATGAGGTTAGAGTGGTTGTTTCATTGATGAAAACCAATGATATTTTTTACATACACAATTTTATGGGTTTTTCTAACTATTACAAAAGGTTTATCCAATGAATCTCCCATTTGTTAGTCCCTAGGATAGGTCTGAAAAAAAATGGGGTGAAATTATTCTATTCTAATTCTTATGAGAGTGAAATTAAAGAGATAAAGGATAAAATCACTAAAACATAGATCCTAAGCATTCAAAAGATAATTAAGATGTACAGAATATACTTTGATACATCAGAGATAAGTCTAGGAGTATTTTTTTGTTGGGTGGTTGGACGTTCATGTATAGGTCTAGGTAGTTGAGGACACTTGAGTGAAACCACCGTATGTATGACCTAGAGTTGGATGTAGTTGTGAATATCTAGTTATATTAGAGTCATTACCTAATGGGGGATAAATTTTTATATATATAGGACAAAATCTAGAAGTATATCTTTTCATTGGGATCTGTGAACCTTCCATAGGGAAGGTGTTTTGAGTACCTGTATTCATTTGATTTTGAGCTGGATCACAATCGTAGAAAGGGGGTTGTAGAAGATTATGAACTAATATATAAGATAGAATCCTAGTTAGTGTAGGAGTCTATTAGCAAGTGACATATAATGTATCTTTGTGATAAAATTCCTTTCTTCATTCCAGAGTATTAGGGTCGGGTGAGCCTGACATCGTTTTCGATTTCACACTTACATATCAATGCGATCATAAAGAGTAAGTTTTCAAATCAAGAGTTCTTGGAACTAATATACAACATATGTGGCACAGATACCCCCTGAGACTAGATCATCAACAATGATTATAATATTCATTTTCATGAAAATCTTTGGCTTCTTATGGGAATGTGGGAGAATATTATATGAGAGACACAGTAATTGAAGTGGTTGGTACATCCAGGTCTAAATAATATATATTGTAACATGTGCCTATAATACTACTTTCTATGGATTAATAAGGATATTATGGTCTTATTAGTTGATTATCCACCTATCTTTACGTTAAATACTCACATCAATGACCATACGACCTTCTATAGAAACTTTTTATTCCAAATTTTAAGTGAGATTACAAGACTATGGAGTGTATGATAGACTTTTAAAGGCTCCTCGGGGTAGTGATGTAGTTTGTGTGATAGTGTATCGACTAAAAATTAGACTCACTTTATAATAATATGTGAGACCTTCTTAGTGAATAAGATGGTAAAACTGTATGTCATTGAGATTTTGTGCCTGAATGGGATATCTTCAATTAATTTCTTGAATGGGGAAACACACATTACATCATTCTTCTGTAAAGGCATTTTAAGTCGACTGGTATGTAGGTACATTTTAGCATAGATTATTATCTATAGATAGATCGAAAATCTAAACAGAATATAAATGTATTGGAGAACTTTTTAAGGGAATGTGAACTATAGTTTCAATGTTTATTGGGAGATAAATCTAGCCTTAGTAGAGTTATCATACATGGATAGTTACCAAAAGTTTATTCGTATGAGACTTATGATTCTTCTTATGTTATACTATGATAATAAACTTTTTGTTGGTTAGAGTCATGTTTGTTAGTGATGATCATGTTGAGTCTTATAAAAGAGATTTTAGAGAATATTTTTTTTGAACTAGAATAAGATAGAGACTACAAAAAGTTGGCAGAGATATTATCCGGATGGGTGATGTAGACCTATCAATTTTGAGGTTGGTGGCCATGTATTCTATATAATTTCACCATTGTTTGGATGACATATCTATTGGATCTCCCATATAATTTTAGTTCTCTGGATAGTGTATATCACATATCGATGTTGGTGGGGTACTATCATTACCCATATTGGGTGATTGGTAATAAGGACATTGATATTGAGGCTAGCATGTCCTTTTATATTCTTCCAATGCTGATTGTTGACCAAAGTGAGAAAGCTCAGCATATAAATTAAATTTATATGGTGTGTGAAATGGTGGAATATATGTATCTAGGAAGTGACATGGTAAAGGGAGTTATATATGATGTTTCAATGTCTTGGGTTATTCATTGGTGAGCCCTAGTGTGGTCTAGGATAACATCTTGAGGATGAGGTATAATATAGTGTTGAGGTTGAAAATTACCAATCCATTAAAGTTAATTCTAACATAAATTGTTTCTGATAATAATTTATATTTTACTAATTTGTAAGTGTTACAAGGGTCAGGAACAGTTTGGGAGGCATTTAGGTGGTAATGAGGTGACAAGTAGTTGAAAAACTGTAGGTTTCAGTAGGTTCATGTCATGAACAACACATCATAGCATGAAAACATGTTGATAGTGGGAATAATCGACATTTTACAACGGATTAATTAGATAAAACCCTAGTCCACATAGTGAAACAATATTTTGGGGTTTTTTAGTTTCCATGTTATAATTTATATTGTTTAGGGTGTTTACAATATGGGGTAGAACCTTCCATGAATGAATCAATAGTGAAAATACCCCATGTGGTTTTAGTCATAAATATAGGTATATCCCTTATTTAATTACATAAATTGAAATTTTATTTTTTGAATCAATGATTAAGGTAGTTTGACCCCTCCATAGTTGATCTTCTTTATTTGTATTGTGGTATTTTGGTCTCTCCCTATTTTTAGCTAATATGAAATAATTTTAGTGAATTATTATACTTTCCCATTTTCTATAATATTACAATGATTTAGAGGAGACTAATAGATAAGTAGTCATATATGACAATACATAATGTATATCTAAGACATTTCCTTAAAATTATCCCCTTTCATAAGTATGTGTGACGTGCTCTCCTGATGCTGCATTGTGAGCTTGAACAAAAAAATTAATATTTGTTGTCCATAAAACACTAAATGAATATAATCTAAAAACTATTAGTGTTATATTATTATATATACCTATTTTTAAACTCTATAATGTGTGTGTGGTCTTGAGTATTGGAATGGGTATTTAAAGTAGTGACCTTACAGCTTTCTTGGACAAGACATGTGGTGAGTGGTATGTTATCCGGGGCACCTTGGATGTATATTATGGTTTAATGTACAAGGGAATATGGGGATACATGTGATACAAATTTATTATCCTTTTTGATCTATTAAAATTAATTTTTTATTTGAGTTAAATGGTGTAGATTATTAATAAATTTCTAATTCATTTTAAATGGGTAATTATTACTTGGAACACCTTGGGTATAACTCCTTGGGTTCAGTGATGAAACCTATTACATGTAATGATAAAGGTTGAACCCCCCCAATGATAGAAGACAAAAATTTATACTTGTAACACTATGGTATACACTACCTTGGGATGAATGATAAATCCAACTACATGGAACACCAAAAGATGAACTCACATAAGTTTTGTGATGACACATGCTACTTGTAATTATTTAAGTGAAATCCATTTGGTTTGGAAGTATTGACTGTTTGTCTTGAAAATTCAAGGCTAACCCCCTAGGGACCTTATTATGACTTTAAATACTTGGTAAAAACACATAAAAATTATGCTAATGTAGGTTTGGTCGACCAGAAGTGTCACTGGGATCCTAAGGGTTTATAGTTTTCAATATATTTTTTAATCTATAATTATATTATTTATGACACTCTTAATAAACCTATTACTAGAAATAGATATTTTTTGGACACAATAACTGCTATACTACTTAGTAATGATCAATCCTTCTTGGGCCACCATTTAGTTCCCAAGAAGATTTATGGTTGTAGTCCAGGACAAGGGAAAGTGAACTACAATATATGTATGATTTAGGATGCTAGATCTGAGCATAAGATATCAGGACAATTCTAGGACTCAAAACTATTTTTAGTAGTCTCCTAGATTATCTATATTACCTTTTTAGGATTTATACTTGTATTTATGACTGATATATGGGATGTGTGAATTATAGACATTGTAGACTAATAATTTCTCTATGACATGGGTTGTAATTATTTATTGGAACTTTAATTTATGTTTCTTCACTACATTCCTTATATCGATGGACATAAATGATTTCCCTCATTTCCTATTCTATTATTATCTAATATGTGGGTATACTCTCTCTCTCATTCTAATAAAGACCATCACTTATAGTCAACAAACTATAATGTAATTGGATGTGTGTATGAGGTCCTAGTATCCCTCCAGTTCAAACACTTATGAGTAGTCATGGGTTGAGTATGTTATATATGGGTAGTGATTTACTCTCATATGGTCACAGATACACACATTTTCATTTCCAGTTGTTGTAGGGTTGGTGGGGAATGGATAAATTTTTTCACCCCAACCCTGAGCTAGGGATACCCCTATATCTTTTCTAAACCAATTTCTATATCTCTCATCACCTTCTGAGATTATAATATGCCATAATTTTGATAATATTGACTTTCTAAATACTCAGAGTGAGAGGCCTCAAACCACCAAATAGTGTTCAACTCTCAAAAACATATTTTTCACAAATTATCCTCCAACATCACCTTTCTAATAGTTTCATTAAGATGTATGTCATAGGATTAGTATTGTTTATTTAATATTTTATACGGTCTATAGAGAGTGGAATAACATTTCAATTTATAATTATCATGTCTATATCTAGCACCTACGAACCATCGTAACCCAATGACCTTGAAATATATCTTCACTAAATAATCGGGTTTTTCTTTCTAGTGTATGGAATTAAAGAGCTCTATATTCACCCCACCATCTAATATATATATTAGATGAATGAAAACTAATAATTTGATGTAGTTCCTTTAAATTACTAAGGAAGTAGTATTAGAAACACTCGTACTACTTTCTTGATTTTTTATTTTTATCTATAAATGGGTTTGTTGAACAAAATGGAACCACAACAAATATAATTCTTCAGAGTGATTAGGATATTCCTCATAGGGATGATTCCATGATTTTTTATGATGAAATATCAACCATATGTTAAATAATTGATGTGGTATGCATTACTCTTCCAAATATATGGGAACGTCATACTAGTGAGTTCACATGGGAAAAACAAAACCAATATTTTTTCTCAAATTAGTCCTATCAAAATGATTTTATTGTTTCCTCATCATCTATGAGAATTTATATTATATATTTTGACCATAATTTTTTTCTATACTCTTTTATCGAAAGGAGTTGTACCGTATTGATTATATTTTATTGTGTATAGGGTTTCACGATCTAGGAGAGGCATTGGTGATGATCATTTCCTCATTTTACACATTGGTTGGGAAGAAAAACCATTTTTATCATTTAGTACATGGTGTATCCATAATTTCCTTTTATGTTTCCTGCAAATAATTAGTAAATTTTGTGACTACATTGATTTATGGAGTACCTTTATACTAGGAAGATATGTATTTAGGAGGAGTACCTTTTCAAAAATTACCATAGGTAGGACCTTCATAGTGGTTAGTATTTTATTCATCCTCTTACGATTAAAATTTACTTTGGATGCTTCCATGATCACGACATGTTTGACCTATGTTGTTATCAGTTAATTTTTTATCACCACGATGAGCATATTCACTGGTGATATATTGTTATGGATTACCATAGGAATTTCCAATGTAATTTTTTTATTAATGACAATCATTTGGAGGTCCTAAAATTCCTAACCATATTTATCCCTATTCATGATCTCTAAAAAATATACCCGAGGGAAAAGCACAAGATTTTTTGGATTTATTTCCCGAAGTAGGGCCTCAATGTTAACAGATCTCCACTTGATTGATAAGTGTTGGACCCAGGTTTTGGTTATTAATGTGTTGTGTGTTTTAATTTTCTAACTAGAAGCATGTGGAGGGGCTCCATGACTATTAGAGGATTCAAAACATTTAGGACAACCATGGTTTTTCTTCTCATTATTGTGGGTTTAATATTTATAGCATGGTCCCCTGGGAGTACCTTTACAGGTACATACTCTTAATTGGTTATTTTTGTAACCTTAATGGATGATTTTCTTTTGTTTGATAACATGGGGATGAAATAAATGGTTGAAATACATGTTTTCATATGGAAGTATTATGTTAAAAATAATCTAAGGAGAACCTCTATATCTCATTTATATTATATTTCATGGGGTACCTTCATTGTTGTTAATTTATCTCCCTTATCGATAAGGGATATATTAAAGCAGTCAGAACTTATTAGAATAATGAGATATGATACTTCATCATGATGTTCATAAACCACTCTTTCTTGACCATCGAGATATTCCAGTGACCTTTGAGTTTATCTATAATAGCAACAATATATATCTACCAAAGGTTATTACTATTTAGTTCCCCCCCAATGTTCCCTCTTGGATTCATAAGTCCGCATGACTAGGAATAGAGATTAATTATTAGATTCTATGAAGATTATAATGATGTAGTAGAAACCAAAATTTCTAATATGAACACAACTATATTACAGTAGAGTCTTCATAGCTGGAAACCCTCATTGGACCCTCTTCATATGTTCCCTTGAATGTATAGATAGGGTGGGGGCCTCGATAATGACTTCCTAAAATTTTTATGAGGTACTAATATAGAGTGTTGATGGAACAAACCATGGATGATATGATCTATCTTGGAAAAATAAAAAAATCCACCTTGATTTAGTGAAAATCTCCCTATACCTTTCAATTATATGGAATATAGGTTCTTCCACTTTTTATGTATATTCTCTCAGAATGGTTGGATCAAGAAATATTGGTTTCTTGAAACCTTATAGATTACAACTTATTTGATGACATGTGAGGCTTAAGCTCCTCAATTATTTCCTAATTAAACCCAAGATTTGGAATAGAATTTTTTTATTCTACTCCCAAACTGCGGAGTTTACCAAAAATTATTGAATATTTTATGGGTGATATTTTCTATCGGGGTCACACAGTTGTAACAGTCATAATAATAGACGAATATGTCCATAGATCCATCTATTGGCTCTATGTAGGAACTCAGGTTGGCCCTTTTTGTCTCAAGCCTCGTCGGGTAGACAGAATATTGATAATGCATTGATTTATTAGACCAATTGTATTTAATAGGATTCTAAGAATATTATGTGAAAATAAAGAAACCTGTAAGAAAAAAAATCAAAATAAATAGTTCATTTCCCATAAAAAAATCTTTTAAATGTAAAGGACTCCATGATTGGTACAAAATTAATGTTTCTATTATATTCAAGTGAGCAATTTATTTGGTCATATATCCACTTTCCAAAAGAATATAACCATTATAATGATCTAAAAAATATCAAATTTCACATAAAATATAAGAGGATGCTAGTTCAAATCCTCCCATAGAGGGAATTATTCTCTAGTTTGGGAATCTATAGTATATTTAACTATTTTTCATAAATATTTACAATTATCAATACATGTTACCCTATTTATTAGAGTGATCAATTGATACCATGCATCAATGTGATAATTTATATATACCAATGTTTCTTCACTTGTATGTATGATATGTTCTTTTTCTTGCCCATAATTAGTATATTATTATTTAATTTATATATATATAACTGGGAAAAATATAATTTATCACTATCCGTGGAGGGTTTATGTTTTGTAGAATTAATATTCTACCCATGAAAAGGGGTACCTATATATTGCTATGAGGGGATTAAAAATCCACATAGTTAGATTCTATTTAATGATTTATTCCATAACATTTAATGAAATTTGGAAATGAAAAATGTGGTTCCCATTAATGATATGCAACCATACGTACTAAAGTTCCTTTTTAGTTCATATGTGTATAACTAATGAAAATAGTTTTAATGTTGTGAATCTAGGGGAAATGATAATACTTTCAAGGTAATAAATCAAGGACTAATGAATTGGATTTTAATCCATTGCATCAAGAATTTTTTGTGTTACATTTAAATTCACATGACTAGGATCTATTCTATGTGTTCTAAGTCATGAAAAATTGACTACAAGGTGTGGTTTCCTAGAATAGTTTGGTGTAGAGGTTACATATGAATGAACCTTTCGGTATATCTCCTTTCAATTAGTAAATGGAAAGGGAATGATGGAAGGATGCATGGGTGACATGAACTGGTTGAAAAATTATAGGATTTACAATAGGATAGAAGGGCATTTATTTCTATGTCTTTTTATGTAGATAAAATGGGTATATTCAGATTACTTTGAACCATAAGGGTTAACTCAGATTGGTTAGGATATTTTTTTTTGTATTGGAAGGGTTTTATTTATTTTATCAGGATAGTGAACCTTTTAGGGAATACTTATTATACCATTGTCCCACAATACACCCTAATAGGGGGGTGTGAATTCAGGTTACAAATCATATTCACATATTTAGATCAAATTGGATGATTCCTTCCAATTGGAAAAGACAACTTGACTCTATTTTTTAATAACAAAAAAATGTAGAAATATTTATATCATGATCAAAATTATTTTTTATTTTTTCACATATAAAATGTTATTCCAAGGATCACATATCAATGATGTGTTGATATACCAATTAATTGGTACTTCACTATTATGTTATTTCATATTTAAGAATGGATCCAACTCAACTATGGTCTAATGCCTCTTCCTCTCTTCTATAAAATTCATTTAATCAGGATACAAAAGATAGATTATACACACATGTCTATCTTATTAGATTTAAATATGAAATTAAACACCAATTGAAAAGGATATTCTTCACGATGATTTTATATTATATACCTAATCATTTTTGGTATGCATAGTAAAACTTTTCTTCCAGATCTATTCTTCAATGAAAATCATTGTAATCACACATCATCAATCAACACTAGATAATCAATATTTTCATCATATATGATCGTCCAATATTTTATCCTCATTTCACTTTTTTTATAATTCTGATTCCTTTCTTTTTACAATAGAATCTATATTTCGTCAATAATTTAAATTTAATTATTTAAATTTAAACTATATGTAACTTAAATTACCTTCTAAATTATATATATTCTTCAGACCTTTATAAATTATATGTCCTATATTCAATTCAATTTTTTTAGTATAAGATACTTAATTTACTACAAATCCTCAATGATATAACGACATCAGAAAAAAATTCGATTTATATTAGAGACATGTGTTATGTTACATCATACCTCTTTGTAATGTCATGGGTTTGATTCACCACAACTAGACTATATTTCCATATATATTGTGGCATGGTGTTATCCTATATGGTGAAACATTATGTATACTCGATAAACAGACTGATTATCTTGGAACCCGATACATCACCTCCGGGGTGAAATCCTCTTATACGGAATAGATTTATGGATCTTCACTATAACTATATTGTGGAAAATAACTCTGTGTTTCAGAGTTTATAGAACCCAAATATCTCAATCCTTCATATTAATAGTAACACACTATTCACAACATACAAAACATGTTGTGACATAATCCTCATCTCATAGTTTTGGAATTGAATCTATATGTTATGCAACATTTCCACATGGATTATGGAGCAACCCTATCTGGATAAATACCAATTTATAAACTCATATAGTTGAGAAGTAATTTATTACTCTGGATGCACTATCAAGTCACCATAAAACCCCTTAGGGCCCAATCAGTCCTGACTGATTCACCGTGTTGACTTCCATAGTTCCCTTGTCCATTGTGGCACACTGATTTATGGTCTTGTTCTTCTCACCTAATAGGGACCAACATTGGTTGATATTCTCACTCAACCCCACATGGTTGGTGATTTTAGATCACCCACCAATGTAGATTTTGGGTCTATATTGTGCTATCCTTGAGGAATAAAACATTTTTTATAAAAAATTACATTTATACATACGTCATGGGAAATACTATTTTTCATGAAGCTATACACTCTATAGAAAGAGTAACCTAATTATATTCAAAATACTTATCACTTTTCTGAATAATAGTTTATTTTATGTTATGTTGTTCTTTTACTATGTTTATTTTAGAATTCCCATTCCAAAACTACACATTCATCATACCATTTCTAGATTCATCAAATTATTTTAAAATACGTTCAAACAAATCTTAAATGATTACACATGTATATTGAAAACAAATATAATCAATAAATACCATTAGTTTCAACATTATACCCCTTTGTATTTTAATAGTAATAGTCACATTTCAAATATGCTTACAATACTCACTATGAAAGTTCTCAATTTAACTTTTCTACTCACTCCAAATTTGATTATAAAATCCAAAGAGTATCATAGTATTCCACTAACATATAAACCATGAAAAGAAATTTTAATATATTCTATATTCATGCGTCAGACAAATGTAAGTATAGCAAAGAAGAGAATTTATTATGTTCTATTCTACAATCTATAATTCCTAATAAATAGTTATCTCTTTGTGAACCCCTAATCTATAGTATCTTCCCATTTCTGTAACAAAAAATTAATCATTTGACTAAATTGGAAAACAAAAATTCATGATATATTATTAGATAATATGGGGAGTAGGTAAATTATGAACTTTTTTAGTTTGATAATATTGGTTGAGCTCTAAGGATCAGTCAATGCTTTCTGGATATATGAGTTTCTAAGAGATTTGTGTAGATATCATCTTGCTAATATTAAGTCCAACTAAATTTAAGTCTCTCTAGGTTTCACTATAGAGACCCAAATATAGACATAGATAGACATTACTTTACTTTTGAGGAACACTTAATACATAACAAAAACAAACACACAAGGACCATAATAGTTTATTGTCTTTGGAAACTCAGAACAAAATCTTCTAATCAGGGTGAAAGATATTCAACATCTCCAATAAAGATCTTCCCCTTTTGTTTTCTTACCTAAAACCTTTCTTTAAATACTGGGGAAAAGAAAACATATAAAGGGTTAGCTCAAATTATAAGTAAGGTTAAGCATGGATAAAATAAAAAAATCATATACATTTGAACTTAAAAACATGAACATAATGTTTAAACATCAAAATCATGAGCAATGACATAAAACATGGAAGTACATAAGGCATAGATCATAAAGAAACATTAATCATGATAAAATAGAATGGGAATAAAACATGTGACTGTGGAAACCATTAATCACGTGATATGATTTCCATAGTAGCCAAGACATTGCTTCCAAGACCATCTTAGTGGACAAAGTCTCTTTCTGAATCGAGTTCACTACTCGTTCCAGTCCTGTATTACTGAACCGGATTAAATTACCATTCTAGCCATGTCTTTCTCATGAGATATAAATCTTTACCCAATGCATTGGAGGGGGATATAGTTCCCACCTATCTCATAATGAAATCATTCTTACTTGTGTCAAAAAATAAACATAAATCATTCATCGTAACCCAAATAATAAAATGGGTTTCATAAACATCATCCCATCTAACATAATCCATACAAAAAATGGATATCATTTCATCATAAGAAAAGTGAAACCTTGTAAATCATGGAGAAATTATACATCAAACATACACATATGAAATAATGCCATCTTATATGGAAAATGGTTTTGATAAATCACTTGAAATGAATTCTTGAGGAAAATATCCATTCTTTTTCAAAATCAATTTCATTTCAAAAAATTCCATGAAATTTTAAAAGAAAATGATTTTGTTGAAAATAGACATTAAATCATGTAGAGTAAGCTTCATGAGAATAAGGAGATATGAAACTGTAAAAATATATTGATGTCGTATAAGTTAAAAAACATTATTCTCGTACTTTTTCCGGAAAAGTCAAAAAATACCTTGTATGTTAAACAAAAGAAAGATTCCTTCCATATGATGTGGATAAAGTAAAAAAAAGGTAAAAATGACTTTAAAAATACATGGAAGAAACGTAAACATTTTATGAAAACATTTTGAGAACATATGGATAGGGATAATTAACACTACCCCAGTAAATACTTAAAATAAACAATCTCAGATAAGAATGGGATTGGAATAATTATCCCTTACCTTATGTCAGATATGCTTCATATGTATCCGAAACTCCTGTATAGTGATTTAAATAATGTCGTTTACTTATTACAGAATCATATTCATTGTTATGATATCATATTTAGTTTACTTATGACTTTATATTACTCGTTCTCTTGTAAATTCGATGTAAAAGCAGCGATTTGGGTAAAATCGTTTCATTTATTGTATGTGTTTCGACCTGTTATACTTGGTATTATTAATTATATCCTGATTTTCTTAATTACAGAATATAAAACATGATTTATATATAATATATATTTAGCATATACATATATATATGATATATCGACAAATGGAATGAAATACATCGTTCTTGGAGACAGTAGGTCATACGTACACATGAACGCTATTTTCATTTACTTATTGAATTGAATGGAATTAAGTAGATGACATACATATATATATATACATAAATCCAGTATCATTATTATTTCATATATCCCATTATGATTTATTATATATACTTTATAATCATTCATGAATGGTTAACATGGAGAATGAATCTCATCGCATCGTGGAGACGGTAGTCCGTTTGTATGCACGAGCGATGATATCATTCCCATGATCACAGAATTGTATTGAAGAATATCTATAATATTTCATAATAAATACAACTTTAAATTATCATATATAGTTATTTATTTACACCATTATACCCATCCAATTAAGGTGGTGGTCGAAATCAGATTACACCACGACGTGGAGACAGTATTCTGTACGTACGCACACGTGGTGATTTCGTTTTCCATAGGATGGATAGAAGGTGAAATAGGGTTGTTTAATATTTATAATAACATATCAATATATAAGTAATACTTTTTTTATTAATTTATAATGAGACAACTAATGAAGAAGAATTAGAAGAAGAAAGAAAGTTGAGAGAATCGGAAGAAGAGATTACCTCTTCTTCGACGCACCTCCTTTATGCTTCCCATTATGGAAGTAGAGTTGGTCTTTTGAGAAAACAAGAACCTATGTAATCTTACTATGGAAGTGGAGAAGGGAAAATTACAGGGCTTGGGTGAGCTTCAAGGCTCAAAAGGTTGTGAAGAGAAGAGGGAAGGGGTGCCCTTTTTATAAGGGAGGAGAGGGGCACTTTAGGAAAAACTTAAAATATTATTTTATAATAAAGTCCTATTCGTTTTATAATATGTCCAAATTGATTTAATTCCAAGATAAAGTGTGTATGGGTCAAAATAATCTCATCCAATATATTTTAGACAGGTTTGGGTCATTATATTAACCTTATCTTTTATTTTTAACTCTTACTTAACTAGATTTACATTTACCATGCCACTTTGTATTTTTTATATTATATAGTTAATAAACTTACCATATATATCCAAGAGACCCCCAAGTGGTCCGTTAATGATACACCTATCATGATATAAGTATCTTGGCTGAACCTTAGATTTTTAGGAAGATAATAACAATTAATAATATAATATATTTTTTAAACTATTTTATGTCAATTTTGACACTATTTGGTAATTGATTTTTCTGAAACTCATAACAGAATTATTAGTTCTATAAAAGTAAAGTAAATCAATACTAAAATGTAATATTAACGTATAAAATTATTTTAATTCCTAAAAAGTCTCAAATTACATTTATTTTGGTATTTATAACAGTAATTATGTTAAAATTTCATAAATAAGATTATTACTGCATCATCATTGTGTAGTAAATAAATTAAATTATTTAATGTATAAAAGCTGAAAATAAAATACCATTATGTAGGAAAACTTTTTATATTCCTAAAAAATAATTTTAGTGTAATTTATCCTATTTATAACCCTATATTAAAAATTTTTTAGTTATTAAACTTTGATTTTAACCATTTTAACTCTTCTTTAAATAAGATAATAATAAATGACTTAATCTAATCCAAATGGACCTAAAGGGTAATATTTTATTCCTAAGGATGTTTTTGGTTGAATTGCACTTATCCAATAGAATTAGGACATGTTTTAGGGTAATAGTAATATCCTTTTTATCCTTAATTACCCTATTTACTTTTAACTGTGGTAAATAAAAGTAAAAAGTTACTATTCACCAAAAATTAAATTTATCTTATTGAACCAAATTTTACTTTTTGATATTAACCTTCTCTCTAGGATTTTATAAATTCCACTCACATAATCTGTAAAATTATGTTTTATGTAGATTTTCAAATTCTCCTAGGAGGTGGATAAAATACGGTGAAAAGTTCAATAAAATTTCTATATAAAAAAATTATTATAAAATGACACAAATGAATTACATTGAACTTATATAAGTATTATATATCAATTTTGACACAAAATAAATTTAAATAAAATAAATAATTATTTAAATAAAAAGGCGGTTTTTAAATAGTAACCTAGTGTTTTCACTATTCATCAAAAATTGAAAGTTTTCAGAAAATTACAAAAATTCACCCTAGTCTAATTTAGATATTCCGAATCCAAAAATGAAGTCCATTTTGAAAGATAAAATTTATAAAATTTCAAAAAGTTTATATTACTATTCTTAACGGCTAGTTCATAATAATATTACAATAATATCTTGTTTAGTAAAACTTAGTATTGCGTACTACACACGCTATTGAAGAAGGTCTTGATTGCGTGTAATGAAAGCCAAGTCAAGGTTGTATGTAGTGAAAGCTCTGTTTGGTGTTTCATATAACATAATCAAAACATATTTCATTTATACATTAAAAAAGTCAATACTTATTGTTGCGTTGAATAATATTCATCAAACAAACTTGAAATTGTGTGTAACATGAGCCAAGAATAGTGTTGCATATACTGCAAGCTAATATGGTCTTGCATATAGCACAAGATAATTTTGGTGTAGCATACAACACAAGACATCAATGAAATTAAAAAGAATAATTCTCATAAAATCTCGGGTTGTTACATTCTACCCCCATAAAATGAATTTCGCCCTCGAAATTCGTCGGGGTTATAAATGGTTTACTACTTGAAAGTTTCTTTCATAGAATCCCATATCGTAAAAAGGAATACCAAAACATAACATTAAAAATTAAACTATGAAAATTAATGGTTACCCAAATTAAATAATCACTGGGTTTTCACATAGGATAACATAGTTGAAAATATGGATATGGAAGAGAAATGTAACCATCAACTTCTGATGAAGAGTGGTAGAGGAAATGGATATGAAAAAACCAAAAATCACAAAGCCATAAATTTGTGATGATCTGAGGTACCATCTAATTCATCAGATATAAGAGAACTAGGACAAAGTTTTTGTTTTTCAAGATCATTTCCCTAAAGTTGAAGAATTTGAATTAGATGAAATACTTACTTTATTCCGGTATAATCTCACCGTTTTTTTTCCTTGAACAATTTCCACTTCATCTCATAATGAAATGAAGTTGAATTTTTCATTAGTGAAGTGTTAGCAGATCATGTGATAGAATGATGGGTCATTCCATATGTCTCAAACAAAAGGTTAGAAAAAGTTATCAAATATAAATAAGTCCATCTATGGTGTGGTTAATCGTATATGACTCCAAAAATTGACTTATAATTCATCTATCATACCACTTAACAAAATAAAACCAGTTTATACTAACACGAGACTTTCTATAGGCTAGTGGTAGGCAATAAAGCCCTGTCACACTTCAGTTGTGGGTTCGATTCCCACAGCCTTGTCCAACACGATGGGTTGTCGTCTGTCCTGCAGGTTGTCCGATTTTCTAAAACTACTTTATTATAACATTCCTACAATAATATCGAAAAAAATTATAGCCTTAAAGAATACTATCTGATTCCTAATATAATCCAGTCTATCCTTAAGATTTATTCAAAATACTTCTTTCCAAACTCATAGTATAAAGAGAATGATTAATAGAATGGTCATTAACCAAGCATGTGAATACCATCATTTATCCCCCATATATCATAAGATATATCTTTCTGATCGCATTCCAAAAATGTGAATACCTCAATCCTATATTCTCTTGAATAATGAATACCCATTGAAAATTAATGAAAACATGAATTCTGTCAAAAGTTAACTCTTTCCACATACCAAAATCCAAAAATTTCTATATGCTAAAACTATAATATCACATTTTCCTTATATCAGCCATGAGCTCATCAATACTATAAAACATCTCATTATCTCCTTATCCCTTCATTATGCGCATATCATCTTCATTCTAAAAATATATGAATTAATCATTCATGGTTACCAGTACCATTCAACATATACTTTCAATTACTTTACGAAAAACAATAGTGTAACAATCCTTAGACGTGCCTTTATTTTATAGCACCATTACCTATACAACATAACTCTTGATAAACATAAATCATTCCACTAACTTTTTAAACCATTGACCAAGATTCAACACTTCTTTCATCTCATATATCATTTGTAGTCTCCTCATCATCATCCACATAAATAATACCCATATGACCATGCTGATTCTCTTCATGAGATTTTCCCTTAGGGAATTGGTTTTCATAATACCCATACATCCCACATTTAAAACATTTATTCATTTTTGATTTCGAAGAAAAACCATTATCCTTCTCCACGGTGTTAACTAATTCTGTTCCTTTGCACTTATTGGATTTGTGTCCTTCTTCTCCACACCCAAAGCATCTTCCAGTACTTTTGAATCATTCCCATTTATGCCTCTTCCCACATGATTTACATGAGATAAATTCAACTTTCCTTCCTCTATGATCATCATGAAACTCTATCTTTATCTTATTATCTGAGTCAGGAAACTTAACATAGTTGAGATTATTGATCATATTATGAGATTTTTGATTAGGCATAATAATGATGTTTGGACTTCCAAATCCGGTTTGATTTGGTTTCCCATTAATAATATCATTCTATTGTCCATCATATCCTCCATTATCGTGAATCTTCCTATTTCCATCCATTTTCTAAAACCGAAAAAGAATAGTGTGAGAGGAAAAAATCTTTCCAGGGAAAAAACATAATAAAGGGGGAGTACATTCAATATCAAACATCTTAGGTTAAATTCTGAGATCGTTACCGTAATTCTAGGACTATAACCTATACGTATACTTATCCTTAGGGACATCCCTAGATATACCTTAGAAATACCTCTAAGGATTTCACTAAAGTTTTCCCATCCTAGTTTCCAAATGTTAAATAAACCTTTCCTCTAATACAAACTGTAGAGACCCAAATCTTGACGTACATAGACGTTACTTTACTTTTTCGTAATACTTAATACATAACAAAAATATACACACAAGGACCGTAATAGTTTAGTGTGTTTGGAAACTCGGAACATAATATTCTAATCGTGGTGAATGATCTTCAACATATCCCATAAAGATCTTCCCCTTTAATTTTCTTACCTAAACCATTTCATTAAATCCTGGAGAAATGAAAACATATAAAGGGTGAGCTAAAATGCTCAGTAAGGGTAAGAATGGATAAAATAAAACAAATAATATACTTTTTAACTTAAAAACATGAACATAATAATTAAACATCAATATATTGAGCAATGACATAAAACATGGAAATACATAAGGAATAGATCATAAATAAACATTAATCATGATAAAATAATATGGGAATAAAACATGTGATTGTGGAAACCATGAAGCACATGATATGATTTCCATAGTAGCCAAGGCATTGTTTCCAAGACCATCTTATTGGACAAAGTCCATTTTTGAATCGAGTTCACTCCTCATTCCAGTCCTGTATTACTGAACCAGATTAACTTACCATTCCAGCCATGTCTATCTCATGAGATATAAATATTTACCCAATGCCTTGGTGGGAGATATAGGTCCCCCCCATTTCATAATGAAATCATTCTTACTTGTGTTAGAAAATAAACATAAATCATTCATCATAACCCAAAGAATAAAATGGGTTTCATAAACATCAACCCATCATAACATAATCCATACAAAAAAATGGAAATCATTTCATCATAAGAAAAGTGAAACCTTGTAAATAAAATAGAAATTATACTTGAAACCTACACTTATGAAGTAATTCCATCTTATATGGAAAATGGTTTTGATAAAACACTTGAAATGAATTCTTGAGAAAAATATCTTTTCTTCTTCAAAATCATTTTATTTTCACAAAATGCCATGAAATTTTAAAAGAAAAGGATTTTGTTGAATATATTAATTGAATCTTGTAGATTAAGCTTCATGAAAATAAGGCAATATGAATCCATAAAAATCTGTTCATGTTTTATAAGATAAAAAAACATTCTTCTCGTACTTTTTCCGGAAAAGTCAAAAAATACCTCGCATGGTAAAAAAAATGATTCCATCCATATGATGTCATAAAAGTAAACAAAGGTAAAATGGATTTAAAAATACATGGAAGAAAAGTAAACATTTTATGAAAACATTTTGAGAACATATGGACATGGATAATAAACACTACCCCAGAAAATACTTACAAATAAACAATCTCATATTAGAATGAGATTGGAATAATTATCCATTACCTTATGTCTGATATGATTTGTATGTGTCTGAACCTCCTCTATAATGATTTAAATAATGTCATTGACTTATTACAGAATCATATTCATTTTTATGATATCATATATAGTTTACTTATGACTTTATATTACCCATTCTTTTGTAAATTTGATGTAAAAGCAGCGATTTGGGTAAAATCTTTTCATTTATTGTACGTGTTTCCACATGTTGTTCTTGATATTATTACTTATATCCTGATTTAATTAATTCCACAATGTAAAACATGATTTATATATAATTTATATTCATTATATATATATATATATGATAGATTGATAAATGGAATGAAATACACCATTAATGGAGACGGTAGGTCATACGTACGCATGAACGATGTTTTCGTTTCCTTGTTGAATTGAATGAAATTAAGTAGATGACATAAATATATATATACATAAATCCAGTATCATTATTATTTCATATATCTTATTATTATTAATTATATATACTTTATAATCATTCATGAATGGTTAACATGGAGAATGAATCTCATCGTGTCGTGGAGACGGTAGTCCGTATGTACGCACGAGCGATGATATCATTCCCATGTTCGTGAAAAGCGTATGTATAATATTTAAGAATAAATATCACTTTTCTATAGTCATATATAGTTATTTATTTACACAATTATACCCATCCAAGTAAGGTGGTGGTCGAAAATAGATTACACCATGGCGTGGAGACGGTATTCCGTACGTACGCACGCGCGGTGATTTCATTTTCCGTAGGGTGGATAGAAGGTGAAATAGTGTTGTTTCATTTTTATAATAACATATTAGTATATAATTAATACTTATGTTATAACTTTATAATGATACAACTAAAGAAGAATAATTAGAAGAAGAAAGAAACTTGAGAGAATTAGAAGAAGAGATTACCACTTCTTCGACAAACCTCATTTAAGCTTCCTCTTAAGGAAGTAGAGTTGGTCTTTTGAGAAGACAAAAACCTCCATAAGTTTTCTAGGGAAGTGTAGAAGATAAATGGGAAGGGTTTGGCCGAACATCAAGGCATTAATGGTTGTGAAGAGAAGAGGGAAGGGGTGCCCTTTTTATAAGGGAGGAGAGGAGCACTTTATGAAAAACTTAAAATATTATTTTATAATAAAGTCATATTCGGTTTATAATAGCTCCAAATTGATTTATTTTGAAGCTAAAGTGGGGATGGGTGGAAATCCTCTCAAAAAATAGATTTTAGATAGTATTTGGTCATTATATTAACCTTATCTTTTAGTTTTAACTCCTAGATAATTAGATTGGCATTTACCATGTCACTTTGTATTTTTATATTATATAGTTAATAAACTTACCATATACATCCAAGAGACCCCCAAGTGGTCCATTATTGATACATCTATCATGATATAAGTATCTTGGCCGAACCTTAGATTTTTAGGAATATAATAACAATTAATAATATAATATTTGTTTTAAAAACTATTTTATGTCAATTTTGACACTATTTGGTAATTGTTTTTTTAGAAACTCATAACAGCATTATTATCTCAAAAAAAGTTAATTAAATAAATACGTACATGTCATATTAACGTATAAAATTAGTTTAATTCATACAAAGTCTCAAATTACATTTATTTAAGTATTTATAACATCAATTATGTTATTATTTCATTAATAAGATAAATAACGCATAATCATTGTGTCATAAATAAACTAAGTTATTTAATGTATAAAAATTATAAATAAAAACCCATTATATAGGAAATATATTTATCTTTATAATGAATATTTATAGTCTAATATATCTTATGTAAAACACTATATTAAAAACGATTAGTTATTAAACTTTGATTTTAACCATTTTAACTCTTCTTTAAATAAAATAATAATAAATGCCTTAATCTAATCCAAATGGACCTAAAGGGTAATATTTTATTCCTAAGGTTGTTTTTGGTCGAATTACTCTTATCTAATTGAATTAGTACATGTTCTAGGGTAATAGTAATATCATTTTTACCCTTAATTACCCTATTTACTTTTAACCGTGGTAAATAAAAGTCAAAAGTTACTATTCACCAAAAATAATTTTTATCCTATTGAACCACATTTTAATCTTTTATATTTACCATGTCTCTCGGATTTTTTAAATTACACTCACAGAAGCGGTAAGATTAAGTTTTATGTAGATTTTCAAATTCTCCTAGGAGGTGGGTAAAAGACGGTGAAAAGATCAATATAATTTTTATATATCTAAAATTATTATAAAATGACTCAAATGAATTACATTGAACTTATATAGGTATTATGTATCTATTTTGACCTAAATTAAATTTAAATAAAATAAATTATTATTTAAATAAAAAGTCGGTTTTTATATAGTAACCCAGTGTTTTCACTATTCATCAAAAATTGAATGTTTTCAAAAAAATACCAAAAATTCACCCTAGGCTAATTTCAATATTCCAAATCCAAAAATGAATCCAATTTTGAAAGATAAAATTTATAAAATTTCAAAAAAAAAAAGGTTATTACTATTCATAACGGCTAGTTCATAAGAATATTATAATAATATCTCATTTAGTGAAACTTGGTATTGCGTACTACACATGCTATCGAAAAAGGTCTTGATTGCATGTAATGCAAGCCAAGTCAGGGCTACTTGTAGTGAAAGCTATGTTTGGTGTTGCATATAACATAATCAAAACTTATTTCATTTATACATTAAAAAAATCTATACACAATGTTGCATAGAATAATTTCCACAAAACGAACTTTAAATTGTGTGTAACAGGAGCCAAGAATGGTGTTGCGTATACTGCAAGCTAATACAGTGTTGCATATAGCACAAGCTAATTTTGGTGTAGCGTACAACACAAGACATCAATGAAATTAAAAATAATAATTCTCATAAAATCTCCGGTTGTTACATTCAATCTATTTTTTCTTATGTAAATTGGTACAAGGTCTCAATGAGCTTCATGTAACATTATTGAACCATATTTCTAGAAAAATCAATTGAACTTTTTTTCCATTTAATAATCATTGTTTTTTTGAAAACATCAATGATTTATTCCAAAATTTTATTCATCCAGATAACATATGTACAATATTTTTTACTTCAAACATATTCAACATCCTATGTGATAAATGAAACAAACTCTTATTCCTTTTTTATCCAACCCATAAAATTATTCCAGATATAAAATATTCATATAATTCAATATTTTTGATCCACAACATCACAAGAACAATGAAAATTTATGTCATCCAATAAATTGATTTCTTTTCATGATTTTAATGGAAATACATATTTCAAAGTTCCATTAACATACCTCATTATTTTTCTAACATCCATGAGATGTTACATATTATTATAGCCTTAAAATTAACCATCTGAACATGTTTTACAGAAAATATACATCCCAGTTATAGTAAGGTTTAGTAAACATTATACAAATTTTCTAAATAATTTTAAATCTATCGCATCATTATCCAAAAGACTACTATGTATTTTACAACCATAATCTAATTTGAAACAGGCTTACAATCCTATAAACTTAATTTCTTCAATACATCCTTTGAATAATTATTCTATGAAATGAATGATTTCCTTTCGATTTTATGAACTTTTTAGGGAAAAAACATGTAAAATCCTAGATAATTAGAATAATAAAAGGAAAATATATCAAATTATCAAATTTATCAACAAAATATTCCTTCAAAAAACAAAACATGATTTCATCCACTTACACCAACCCCATTAATTAGTCCTATTAATACATTTTTACATAGATCTTTTGATAAACCCCTAATTTTTTTAACTAAGATTCCTTAAAAATGTATCAACACTTGAATACATAGAATAATGTTATCACCTCAGGCCATACAATCCTTTTCCCTTCCAAAAAACTATAAAATGATCATCTCCGTGAAAAAATCCACATGTTTTTCTATATCAACCTCTATATTCAGTAATACATTAAAAATCATTATTCAAATATCTAAATAAAATTGAAACTTATTTTCATTTATATCATATTAAAATTATAATATAAACTTTCATTCTAATTAGAAAAAAATATCTTCATCGTGAATTCTATAAACATAATAATATACCTTAAGAAAGATAATTGGTTTATTCTTAATTAAATTTCCATTTTATTCTTTATATTTTTGAATAACCACTTTGTGGGATTGACATTTCTATTTCCAAGTGTATTTACAAGCTTATATGTTTTACTTTTACCAATTTTATCAAATTATTCTTTCATTTATTTTATCCAGGACTCTTTATTTCCCACTTCTTCAAATAAAGTGTGTTCAGTATTTAATAATAGACTAGTGTTATTTTATTTATTCATACATTGAGTATATTTTGGAGTACTTTTCTACAATAATATGGATTGGATCAACTACATACCTTTACTTCTCGACTGAGTCTTTGGTTAACTTACTAATACAACTTATTCTTCTACAGATTCAATCTTAGAATCATCATATGCTTTAGCATCATGATTTTCTACACAATCTATATTTGTTTCTTCACATTATTAAAACACATATTCAAAAATAGAAAATATATAATATTATTTGGAATGATTAAAAACTATTTTTATTCCTCTTATAAAAAAATATTTTTTGTAACTTATCTAATAACTTGTATGAATTATCTTTTTTTACTACCCTAAGAATATGAATTCATTTATTTCATCGCCATATTTTATTTTATTGAATTATTTATATTGATTGAAAAAACTTCTTTACAAATTCTGTAAGATGCTTCAAATTTGGATTCCTTTCGACCACTTTTTTTAAGATAATATTATATACCCCAAAACTAATTATTTTTCTATTTTTTTTATATATAAAAAAATTATCTCTTAATTTCTAGTAGTTACATGAGATGATAAATTCTATAAACAATAAATTTGAAATATTTTTGACCATGTGACTTATATTTTCCAAAAAACAATTTTATTGGGGTTGTTATCACAAAATACACATCATTTTTCATTCCAAGATTTTCATGAAAAATTTCAACATCATGGAATGTATAATTTTTTCTATTTATTGATCTCAAAAATTTCATAGTTCCTCTAGTTTCATTGTCCTATTTTTTAAAAAACTTTTTATAAAATAAAAATATTAAATTTTTTATCATATGAACCATGAAAATACGTACTTCAATATTTATTAACAAATATGATGGAATGTCTCTAACCATACATTGTTTATTGACCAATAAAACCATACAAATCAGAAGTTTTATATTTAGAAAACATGATGATCTATTAATCATTAAGGGGAATAGATTTTGAACCATCATTCATTCCATGAAAGATTCTGACAACATTTTGTTATCTCTCATAATTTTTGGAATATCCACTACTTCAATAAATCATAAAATGTTTTCCATGCCTTTTTTATTGATGTTTCCTATATTATGTTACTATAAGTTCTGTTATTATTACATTTTTAATAAACATATCTCTTCCTTTGTATTTTAATTATATAAATTTTCATTACTTCTCTATCCAAACATAATGTAATTAAAATATTATCTATTGATGTAATAATATATCTGAACAAATTTCGCCTCCAAATATGTGGAACAAAGTTCCCTAAAAATTAATAAAATATGTTTTAACCCATCAGCATAATACGTATTATTGTTACAAAACTCATTTATAACCAATCGAGTTATTAAACAGCCTTTTATAATAAATTTTATTTCAATTATAAAACTCCTTGTTCAATTAAGACCAACTTTATCATTCTTCAAAAAGATCATTTTTTCTTACATATGAGATTACCATTTCCGAACCCTAACTATAAAATAACATTCCTTTGTTACCATAAAAGAAATTTCAACAATTTTTTCCTTTAGAATATTATTAATTCCATTCCAAAAAGGTTTTAATGAGTTGATATTCATGTTGGTCTCTTCCCATAATTTTAAACACAATCCATCAAGTCAAATTCTTTTTCATAAAGAGGAAAAAAGAAATAGTTAAATGGAAATGATTTAAACTACCTCACTCATTTTTAATTTTTATTTCAAAAGGAGAAATTATTATTATATACCTTCAATAAATTAATTTATATATAATGTTTGAAAAATTAAAATACTAACCATAGAAGGAGTATCTTCCCTGGTATAAATAGTTTATTAAACCATTAATTACTAGAATATAATATATTATCCTCTTAGATATCATTCATCTTCACATCAATAAGAAATAGTGTGGCCATGAAAAAAAATGAAATTTAATTAATGGTAATATTATATTGTTTTAAATTCAACACATATTAATATGTTTTAAAAAATTTGTTAATTTTTGATAAGTTTGCATTGGTTGATACCATTTACCCATCAATTGAATCTCTTTTGTATTTAAACAACTAGAATTTTTATTTAATGTTTCATACTCAAATCCAATATCAGTTTCCCCATACCATTAGACCATTGTTCACTCATTATGTTTTTAAAAAATATTACACCTCATTTATCCCACTGTTTTAAAACATCTTCTAAAATATTCCCAGACATTAACATCTCATTGAACCATTTGTTTTGATGTTTGGTTCAATGAATATTATCAAATAAATAACTTATTCTTCAAGAGTTTCAATATTTTTTACTTTCTATATAATTAAATATTTTAAAATAATTAATAATATTAATATTTTCATCAATAATTAATCTATAACTCACATCTTATTTAAATTGAAAATGATTCTTTTCACAATTTTCCAAAAAAATTTCAAAATGATCATCTTGTGCTTCAATTTAATCATCATATATTGAATATTTCTTTATGAAACCTCCAATTTTCATATTATTCTATATATATATATAAATAAATATTTTTTTTGACTACATATAACTCAACATGAATGTATAAAAATCATCATGGTCTCTTTTCAAATTCTTATTTAGTTTTATATTTCTCAAACAAATCCATCATTACGTCCTATAAATCTAAAATAAACATTGTTTGATGGACTTCCAGTATATCTTATTGAACATCCTCTTATTCATTGCTAAATTAATCATCCTTTGAAACTATTTTCCACTTATACATATAAAATTTATGATCCTTATATATAAAAACTTCATATTATATATTTTTGAATGCACATACTCACTACTATCTTAATAATAATTTTTTGGACTCCTATAAGAAATATTTCTATCCTTCCCATAATGGAAATAATCTAGAGGTGCCTTGGATTCAAATGTTCCTTTGTATTTTTGAATATTATTCACAATAAGTTCTCTAAAAGTATCACATACATCATCCTCATTTTCAGTCTCATGAAATTTATACTTCTCAATGTATTTGAGTACTAAATTTTAATATGAATTTTCTAGAATGGATTCCATTTCCCCCACATTTTATAAGAAACATGTTTTATATTATACTCATAAAGAGACAACTCACTAAGATTCATTTCCTCAAGACATTCTCCTTTTAGCCTATATATAGGATGAAATATTCTAATAATTCACTTCATTGGGTAGAGATCAGTTATTTCCATACCAATACCTCAAATGACACCAACAACACTAGCAAGACAGTTAAATAAACCTTCTATTATTTCATTACAACTCATCTCCAGATCATTAATAATGTTTTTCATGACCTAAATATTTTATGCCTTCACATTGGTGTCTCATTCAATTATATTAACATATTTATCGAAAATACCTGTAGATGTTGAGTATTCCATCACATTCATATATATCTAATTATAAATTACTCAAGATAATGCATTGTGTGCCTTATAATCATCATTAAACATCCTTTTATTATCTTCCATCATTAACCTTCCTATGGGATCATGCACTCTTATTTCATGTACAATTGATAAATATATATCAAAACCAAGATATCATAGATTTAATATTATCATGTTCCTCCATAGTTGATAATTTAATAAACTGAATAAGGTCACACCCATTTCATTAATAATGTTCTCTATGAAAAATGCTTCCCTAGATTCAATAACGAACCAATGGCTCTGATATATATTGTTTTACACATGTCCTACTATACACCCTGAAAGAAGGTTAATTTGAGTTAAATAACTTCTTTCTTTATTTTGATAAAATTAAATCCTTTTATTGAGTTGGTAATGAACGTTTGAATCTAATTTTTTTTATCACAATAAATTGAAACAATATAAAGATAATGAGAACAATGATTTAATGTTTTTCGGAAATAAAAGTCTATTAAATGAAGCATATATCAATAATGTGTTGATATTATAATTATCCACTACTTTCCTAGTAGGTTATTATAACATCGAAATATCTAAATGCTCCATGATGTTCAATACACTCTTCTTATCATCAACTCACTACATAAAATTTGGATATGAACGATATATTCAACATAAGATTCATACTAATAATATATTAATATGAAATTCCACACCAACAAACAAGGCTCTTATATAGGATTATATTCATTTATATAATATATCATTGATTGATTGACTAGTGAAACTTTTATTCTAACCACAATCGTCAATAAACTAATTTCTGATCATACTCCATCAATCTATACAATTTATCCAGTTTTTTTATCATTGAATATCCTTCAATATCATATCCAAAATTCCTATCCATTTTTTATATTAAGTGTGAATAATTTATCTTCCACGAAAAATTCTAATTTATGAAAAATGATTTAAATTTAAATTTTATTACAAAACTATAGTTTACTTTTACCTTAATTTACATTAAATTCATTCTTTTAATCATCCTCTATATTAAACCCTCTTTGAATTTGGTATTTTTAGATGTCAAACTGACCAACAATCCTCCATGAGATATCCCCATCATTATTAGTGGTCAAATTCTATGTAAGAAATGAGTTGTGGTGAAAAAACTCTTTTGTGGCATGATAAATTATTTTCACATTATCAGAAAAATATTTTTGTATTGGATACAATGTGATGTTACCCTTAATAGTGAAAATATTTTTGTACCTTATAATAACCATGATGGTCTCTTTTCTATATAAAGATCCTATGTGTTGAAAAAATCTTATATGAAGTATATTTATACATCATAACTATAATGTCCTTGTTGAAATGAAACTTGACTATTTCCTTATCACAATTCACCACAAGACCTAAGGTGTGCCTCCCCATATGCCCGGTGCTTCCAAATAACAATGTTGGTCTATGGCCGTATCTTTTGGTGATGATACCCCACATATCATATTATGGAGCATTAGTGGAATAAATGAAAAAATGGATTAGTTCTGAGGGGTATCCTGAGAAGAGGTTCGGAGAAAGAAATCAGCCATGAAAAATGAAAATAAGAGTGTGTGTTTAAAAGGGAATGGATCTTCGATCAGTACCTAGCCTGATGTGGTCCTTCATGGGGTATTTCATGCTTTTCAGACATACCTGATGGGAATTCAAAGTCAACATTAATTCATCATCTAGGGTGGGGGTTTCTACTGGTTTTTTGGTCTATGGGCCTTCAAATTCTAGGTAATGGTCCATGCTCGTATAGGCATATGATCAATATAAGGTTGCCCCTAAATTGAATTAATAAAATTCAATTTTCAAAATATTAATGAATGATAATAAATCATTCATACTTTTTTATAGATTGAAAAATTGTATAAGAAATTACTGATTACCATTTATGAAAAATAACTATTAGAGAACACAAATAAATAGAACATCCAAAATAATAATAATTTTTGGGTATATAATGTATACACTCACATAGACATGATCTAAACTAGTCCAATGACATACAGCGTGCATAAATAAATTAAAAAAGAAATTTTTCATCTAGAATTCTGAGTCGTACCTCACACAAATATCCATGTACTCGCTGATATTTACTTCTTGATCAATCATAGTCCACTAACTGAATTGTAACTAGCATCAATAACATGTCCTATTTGGTTCTTGGGATTCACTGTTGTGTAAACAGGTTTTGAGTACATAACTCATTAGGTCACCCCCAAAGTAGTACTTTATTATACCAACCATTATGTGATGTGTGTTTGAAACATTCTTATAATAATTATATAAACTATATATGAAATAAATAAAACAATTATAATCCTCAGGTTTGGGGTCTTGATTGACAATACCTACTTCATCCAATTTATGGGGGTATCAGAGTTTGTTTTGATGACTAGGCCTATGAAGAAATAGTTGATCATGGTTTATAACTCAAGCATCCTTATTTCATAAGCTCAAAAGACCAATTATCAAACATTAACAAATATATGGTCTAATACAAGGAATCTGAGGTATCTCTCCATACTCTAGTATATTAAATTTATCAAATCTGTTTTCTGGGTGCCTCAAGAAATTTCCAAATAAGAAACATTACCATGTCACTATTCCCAATGGTTGAATACCAGGAAGCCTAGTCATCATATCAAGAACAATTAATATTATCTGGATCTACTGTCTAGATCCATTATATGACCTACAAAACTCATCATCATAACAATCATGGAAATGATAATAACAATAATAAAATTTATTATAATACACCAAGAACACATGGCTCTGTCCTAGAAACTCTAGGAATCCTCATACAATCATTTCATTGAGCCCATAGGTCTGGTAAAATAATGTATTTATTGGTAGCTATAGTGGAATCAAAATAGATAAGTGAAATCATAAAAAATATAGGGTCGGGCTAAAATCCTAAAATAGTATCACAATCTATATACCTTTAGATCAAACATTCAGAATAGTTTCTTGGTGACACCCACTACAATCTCCACCAATATCTACATTACCGCTGATGGTCATTTCTTGAGGGGGTACCCTTTTGGGTTCCCTGGTTCATCACAATATATAATTCATCCCAATTGGGTCCTTTGTCTCAACTAGTCCTTTAGGACTATTTCGGATGCATGAAGGACAATATCATCCCCCCAAATCTTCAATGTCATTTCATAGCCTTATAGCCCTAGGGTTATGACACAAAAGAGATAGTGTTATGATTTGGTTTGGGGCCCATATTTATGTCTCATGTCACACAATACTAGTCAAATCATCCAAAACTAGGTCCCCTTTTCTTATTGTCTATCCCCCTTGATTGTGCACGTTTCAAGGGTCCTCGCTCTCCCTATAAGGTAAATCCATCACAAGTTCAACTACACCCTATCTTTGTGGCGTTCTAACACCAAGGTATATTCTTTGTCTGGCCTCATCCATCAGCATTCATGATGTCAAATCCCATTCCCAAGGTCCTTGGTAGACTTCACACATTAATAACATTGTCCTTTACCTTTTTCATAGTCTAAAAAAATTAATTCCAATTAAAATATTTTAATTAAATTAAAAAATTCAATAATAATTAGGAAATATCCTTTATGATGAACCACCCGAATAGAAAAACAATTTATAAATCCATATGAAATGTATCGAGGGCCACATACATTTTTCTTTATCTTTTCCAATTAATCCCCATCCTAAAAACTCACTTCCAAAGATCATCCAAGCTAGTCCATGGTCTTCTTAACAGTACTAAATACTACCATCAATCCTAGGAACCTAAAACACACCAACCTGGGCAAATTAATCTATTTTAAAATTTTTTAAATAATTATATTATTTATTCCAAAGCTCTTTAAACATAAAAAATTTACTAGGCATCCAATTATCATTGGGTTCTTCAAGTAATGGTGTTCTAACAACCCTTGACACACCCTCAAATCATATCAGTTAAAAAAACCAGACTATGACACTAATTAAATAATAAATAAAATAAATTTTAATCAAAAAATAACCAATAATTCAAGGCATGATGTACCTTTGACAACAAGATGAATGAAACAAGGCAGTACTATGTAAGGATGTCTGCTACCTCGGTTGCAAAAAATCCACAAAGAAATCTGATGTTTATTCTATTCTCTGGTGAAATCTCAATATCTGAACTAAAAAAATGATACTATAATTCAGGGAAACATCAAAGTGAAGAGATATGGGAGAGAAAAGGTGTTATTTACCTAGATATTTCATCTTATTTCGTCCTGAACCATTCTAATAGAATATAAGAAGAGGGTGAGGTCCAACCTAATCAGCCACCCTATATTTCATGTTGATCCAAGAAAAAATTGGGGAAACGCCCTTAAAAACAAAAATATTTTTTCATGGTATGGACCACATGTTCATATTAAAAATCATAAAATTCAGGGGGATTTCCCTCTATCTCATTCATTTACACCTTTAATTCATTATTCACATTGTGAAACCTCCAATGTAGACTCCAAGTGCTTCTCAACCAATTTATCCTTCTACTAGTTTACTCTAGGAACCCCTTGACATCACCTAAGCCTTGAACCTTATTTAAAAACAAATTTATTGATGTTATATAACCTTAAATACCAATTTTGATATATGGTCATCAAAAAAGTCATCCACTAAACTAGATATTCAAATTCACTATGATATTTATAGAACTGCATGGTTGTGGGTTCTTATAATATTTCCATCATAAAAAGTATCATCCCTATGAGTTCTCATAGACCATTCACCTCCTTAACCTAAACTAAATGGGTTGAAAATACACTCTCAGTTCATCATGTTCTACTCAAGAACTTCTTATGTTCATCCATTATAAAAATTCAAACTGAATAGTCATCACCCGAAAAACACGAGCCACCGTTTGTTTCATTACCAATCCATCTAGACAATGCTCTATGATACCCGCCTAACCCAAAAAACTATTAATTCATAAATTGTTTATCATAAATACTTTTTTCTCCTCACTATACGATATAGTTCATAACAACTTATTCTAATCTATGATGCTCCTCACCAATGAAACCAAATAATAAAGAATTACCTATGGTGGTCCACCAACCCACTAACCATATCCCATACAACACTCCTATAATGGTTCCCCTCCCACTATATAAAATGTAAAGCACAATCACTTGTTAATCCGCCTCCAACTGGCCTCCAAAGAGATAACGTAAATTTACTTTCCAATGAATCCTCAAATGAAAAAAATTCCCACCACTCTTCATTTCCACCAGAAAAACAATAAACATTTCCCATCTCATACTCTGATCCACATTCCCATCTCCCCACGCATTGAAATACATTTTACCTTTAATGGGGCCTTCTATACATTTTTTCATTGGGTTCACCCCCTAAACCATGTGGCGAAACTATGTTTCACACCCCAATAATTTCATAAAATTGTTTCTCCCTTGAATCATGTCGTAGAGACATTATCCATATGATTCACCCCATAATACATGTGTTTAATCATGGTTTTACCCAATAAACCATGTCATGAAACATTTTCCCCATTATTTTACCTTAGAACCATAGGAAGAAATTGGGTTTCATTCATTAACCAGGTCATGAAATATTTTTTCACACGATTCTACCCCAAAAACCTAAGAAAAATTGGGTTTCATCCCCTGAACCAAGTCACAAATAATTTCTCACTCCATGAATTACACACAATAAACAACAAGATCACTCTAATCCTGATGAAAATGCACTGAATCCATCCATTTTCTTTTCTAAAACAGAAATATATTTTGTACCTCAAGGCTAGATGAAATCAGATTCAATTTCTCATCAGTTTCAAATCACCACATTGCATTTCAAACAAATGGTAGTATCATAGCCACAACCCTATAAACATGAGGTCATACATGAATGACTCATGATCTATTAATTCCCATACATAATTACAGAGTGGGTAAATTTATCTCAAACTTTTGTGACAAAATGAATAATAAATTATCACCCATTCCAATTTCATGGAAAATATAATTACTATAAAGTACCAAAATTACCATCTCTATAATGTAACACCCCAACTCATCCAATGGTGCAGATCCCACCACATCACATACCTTATATCACACATAGAGTTCATACTCAATAGCTTCCATTATATAGAATTTATAACTCCTCCTAATCCATTCTCTATTCCATGTCAATATCTCTTAAGGATAGGATTGTATCAGTCCTATACCCACACCCAAACCATAAATTCTTATCTTCCTCATGACTAATCATGGAATCAATATCAATAGTTTCATGTGTTTCCATCATGTGATATCTTCATATTGTCGACAAAAAAATGTTCATACACTCTAGTAACTTTGGACAGTAGATAACGAAATCATGCTCCCAAGAGTAAATTGTCATCAGAAATAGATTAGTCTAGATCTATATAATTTCTACTCCTTATTCCAATCACATGCTTAACTCGATACAGTTTTGATCTATTTAATGAGAATCTACTCCTCCTTTCACTATGCACTATAACTCATCCAAATAATTGTGTTAGGAACATGACTAGTCCTACCTATGAAAGATCTCTTAGATACTTGGACACTCTGAGTACATCACATTTCACAAATATAAGTACTCACGATTCTTTTCTCATAAAATCTCTAGGTATATCTTGGGTATATTGGTATCCCTCATAGCCCCAAAAAGTCAAAACTAAAATATGGTCACAACTCCCCATGAATTTCCCACACTCACATCACATAATACCCTGACAACACACTTGAAAAACTACCCAATCATGGTTCTCAGGTACAACTCTACTAGAAAAAACATTCCAAAATATCATCCTACTATGGAACTGATTCTCAATGAGCATCCACATACGAGACTTATTTCTCAAGGAACACAAAAAATTGTTCAATACTACCAAAGAAAAAACCTTATAAAATATGATCTATACCTAGAAAAACACATCCACTAGCAGGGTTAAAATGAATTTCATTTGATAATTATATGGGAAAATTCCTTCTAGGTTGTTACAGACACATTAATTAACAAAAAAATACTAATGACCCAAAAGGGGTTTCCTAGTGTGGAATCATGTGCCTTTCCATCATACTAGTGTCACTACATTGTCCACACACCAAGGGACTACATTATCGTCATCAATGAGAATAAAAATATAGATCCAGATGACATTCAATCAAAGGGAATAATATACACATGTCGGAATATTTGATATAATTATACTATGTAATTATATTATAAAATTTTTTATGAGCAGTTTATAACCATTTAAATAGTTTAATCTAACATTATCATAAAACCCAAACTACCAGGTCATTGAATGTCATGTGAATCTTATTTTTCAACTCATGATGCTTGAGTCGCCTCTTGTCTCTATGAGTAAAGTGTAAAATCAAAACCTGACCACTTAATTTTTTTCCAAATACAAAATAAATAAATAAATCATAAATCTAAAATACCATATTCATTAAATGATGTGAAAATAATATCAATAATAACAACATAAATCCATACAACCAATCCCATTCCTAGCAAACCCAAATTCCAATAGGTGAAGGTTTTCATGATGCACCATATTAGTATCCATCAGCGGGTAAGAAACATTAAAATATTTCTAAAATACTATATGCCAAATAGTATGAAAAAAAAGAAATAAACCTTTTTTACTACATTGTAACATCGAGGTATGGATACCACTTTACTAGTTCCCCAACTTGGTTCACCAAAAAACCACATACACAACTCCCAGTAGAACAGTTGTTTCGGATTAGAAGTGGTGGTCTATAGAGGAACTATGTGGAGTCCATTCCCCCTAGATCATAGTTTGAATTCATATAATAAATCACTATGTCATAAGCACCAAACATAATAATTAGAGTACATAGAAAAATAACACAACCAAATTACAATAATGTGGGGTGGATCATTCATATAGTATTATGGGCTCTATCACCCTTTGGGTTAGTCATATATGAGGTATGTATATAAACTAAAATAGATACATGGCTCTCCTATAACTCTAATCCACAATTCATATCGCACTCTATGTTCTTAATGAATAATTGTTCCATATTAATCATGGTCCCTTTACCAACATGTACTAGCAATCAAGTCAGATTCCTATTAGGTACCCATGTTACATATCCTCCTGAGAATGGTGTGATTATATAATATAATAGGTGAAAACCAATGTGGTATATAATATACCACCAATGGATTTATATGTGTGTGTGACATAGTTTGGAAAAATAAATAAACTATAGAGAAAATAAATAAATAAATAAGATAATGTAGAACCATAGCTCTGTGACCTAGATCAACCATACCTTCTTCGTCCAATGTCAAGGATTCATTGATCATGATGTATGGACCATGTCTCTATAAATATAACAAATTTTGGAGTGTAAACCAATAATATGTAATTATTATGATCAAATATCCAATAACCCAACATAAATGTCTCTACATCTAGATCACAGGGTTCCTTGGAAGCTCTCCAAAATATATAATCTATAATTTCCTGAAGCTGATTCTTGGGAGTCCAAGTAAATCACTAAGTGAGAACACCGCCCTCATTATAATTCCAAAAAGTAGGATCCCTTGAATCTGGGGAATCACAGTTTAGAAAATGTAATATCATTAGGCCCGACTGGCTAGATCCTTGGGTTGACCAGGGAATCTCATTATCATAATCGTTATGGAAGTAATAATAATAATGATAATAATAATAATAATACTTATGAGGATGATAATAATAATAATTATAATAATAATAATAATAATACCTTTTATCCTATATTTTTTTATCCAATAGAGGCTAGTCTTCATAAAGACTCATGGCACCCAGAATATCTCGTGTAGACCTATGAATGAATCACAGAACACCCTAAATTATTCACATTTCTCAACAATTAGATCATAGGGTATGAAATATAAAACATCAGCAAAGACATCCCATACAACCTATAACACATCAATATCACATTATGAGCATGGTTTTATGCTATGATGTTCCTCGGCGAATCCACCATAACATTATTGTATCGAGCCGAAATGATGAGTCCTAATAAACATGTCTAGTTTTCCAAAGCTACATCAAAATAATAATTGAAAACAAAAATTAAATTATGAGGTTGGCCCAAGTTTTATTTCCATTATAACTATCCACCTCCCTTCAGGATTAACATATTTTTTATAGAATATATGTGACACATACTATCATCTCTATACATATTCACATACACCCTCTTAGGTTCATTAATCAAAGGGGATCTCATGGGGTCCCCTTGGTATTTACTATAGACTAGGCATCCCAATCAAAATCCTATATCAAAACTTGTTTTTTGGTCCTCCACCCAACATATGCAAGGACAATCCAATTCCTCAACATCTTCCATGTCATCCCATAACCTCATAGGTCTTAGGGGTATTCCAAACATGATATAGTCCTATGAGAATACTAAATAACAGTCTCTATGTCTCAGTTCAGACCATATTAGTCAACTAATCCCGACCCAGGTCCCATTTACCTATGGTCCATCCACCTAGGATACAAATGTTTCATGGTTACTCACTCATCCTATTAGGTTCATCCACCTCAAGTCACACCACACTCCATCTTGGTTGTTTACCAAGATTTGGGAAAATTTTTAATTTATGCATCATATATCGGTGACTGAGACATCAAGCTACTAGATATGCTACAATATATAATTGTAACCAAACTCACTTCATCCAATGCATTTTAAATATGATAAAAATTAATTTACAATAATTAATAAAAAAATAAATTTAAAAATAGTTGATAATAATTTTGTCACTACCCAACTAGAGAAGTTATACAACCACGTGAGTTGAATCATATTGTGAAAAGCACAACAATTGTACCAAGGGAAATCAAAGTTTTCTTAACCAATTCCAGCTAATTTTCATCCCAAAAGATCACCTCCCAACATTTTTATAGATAATTCTATGTCGTCCTAGAATGACATGTTGTTGAACTAATTTTTCAAAACCTAAATCACTCCAATCATGTCAAATTCATTCATTATAAAAAAAATAAAGATTTATTTAATTTATCCCAAAAATAATTAATGGTATAAACTCATTGAGTGTCCAATAATCATCGGTTATTCAAGAAACAAGGTTTCGACAACCCCCGACACACCCCAAAATCATATTAGGTTTAATCCACACACTAAAACACTAATTAAATAATTAAAAAATTAAATATTACTAATAAGATGATGAAATATCCAAAGCGTGAAATACTATTCATGAAACAAAAAATAAGGGAAGGTGAATTTAATCTCAAGATATCCACTATCTATGAAGACAAAATCCATGCTAAAATTATTAAATTTCATCCTTTTATGATGAAATATGCATAACCATCCTAAACTAAAGCAATTCTAAAATTAGCAATGACAAAAAATTTAATAGAGGTGGGAGAGGATAAAAGGTCCATGCATGGAACCACCATTAAATCACACTAATAATAACACATAATGGAAGAAAGAAGCAGGAATTTTACAACTAAATTGAACATACACATACATTGTTAACCTAAATTAAAAATTGGGAACCCACATAATGACACTAAAATGGGTTTTCTTTACATGAATTTTAGGTTCATAATTTTTATCTTCAGGGGTGGTGGGTTTCCCCTTACTCAACTATTAATTCCATGAATACAATATTCATGGTGTAAAACATGTGCTTCAACCTCAAAAAGCCTCCCAATCACTCCTTCCATCGTCTAGATTCCTCCTAGATCCTTAGGTCATCACCCGAGCCTGGAACATCATTCGAAGTCACCCCCTTGGGTTTTCAAAACCCCTACAATTATGTTATGAGATTTGGGACGTGAAACAAACTATCCACTAAATAGAAGTTAAAAATTATTATCGAATCTTGAAACTGGTATATACATAATATTTTACAATCATATTGAAAATGGTGTTGTTAATAGCTCCATTTTGTGGAGTTATGTGGACTCTAAATGTCATAGTCAATAACGATTGAATAAACAGACCATTTAGATCATTGGTAGCTTGTTGTGACGTAGCCTTCTTCTCTTAATTTTGGAATGGAAACTCTGTATTCTATGGTATTGTCACATGAATTTTGGAAAAATCCACTTTCGATCAATACAAATTCGAAAATATAACTATGTGATCTCTCTATTATATCTAGGGAAACACTATAAACTCTCTAAAGTAGATAAGGTTTTTCATTATTATCATATATATACTATGAACTCTATATAAAATCAATTAGCACCTAACCAACAAGAAGGTCACACTATGATGATCTGTAGTTTTCCCTTTTCCATTATCCTATAAGACATGATCCTATCATGGGGAATAGAAAATGATTTTTGTTTTCATTAAAGAATATAATATTAGTGGTTAACCAAATTTTTCTTCAATTAGATGTTCATTAATCTTGTTATAATGTGGATAAAGTAATGTATAAAATTACTTGGGATGTCAAAGAGAGAAATAGGTGTTCTAAGAATCATAATAAGAGAGAAAAGTGATTGTTGTTTTGAGTTTTCTTCCGTATTTGTAAATAAATCATAATCCATTTGAAATTTTTTTCTTATCAATTTATTAAATAAATTAATTATGAATTGTTTTTCCTTTTTCACCCTTTATCATGTTTGATTAAAATAAAAAAATAACCACAATTTCCTTACATATATCATTCTTCTTCCAATGTGTGAATGATACAATTAGCATTATTTTATTTTCTTTGAAAGTACCAAATCATGTACTAAAATTTCAAATAATCCATATCATACCACTATTACCACCTCACAATTCTATTAATCACTAAAAACATCTCTACATGACTCAAAATCAACTAGTCATTGTGATCAAAAACCAAGAAGAGGGAGAAAATGTTTATTTATTCATGTTAATTGTATATAACCACAATTAAATAGAAACAAAATTGTATTCATATCAATATTCTGGAATTTAAAATTGAAAAAAAATTAAATAAATAACACACATCAATATATATAAATAAATTAAAATAGACTCAAACATTAAAATTCATGGTAACCTACCCTTCTACCAATCACATATGTTTTCTAAAACACAATTAAATAGGAAACAATAAAGGTGTAAGAGTAATAATTAATGATTTAAATAAAAATAAAAAAATAAAAAATATAAAAAAACGCAAGTAGTAGGAGTAGTTTCTTCCCAATATACAATCCTGTGATCCCTCTATAATGTCAATAAACATTAAATTTATTGATAAATGAACTTTCACTGTTATTATCTCCCATATATATATATTTATTTTCTCTCCTCTAAATGTGTCTTTTTTTAATCATAGCACATTAAATATGCTAATATATTGGTCATTTAAAAATATTAAAATAGTCACATATTCCATATTGATGGTAACAACATATACCATTATTACTCACTATGGTTGCACACATCGTGCTACCATTCATAATCCACCACCACACCCACAAGGTATAACCCTCACAACCCCAATATCTACAGTTCCTCCTCCTAATACTACTCCATGTAGTGATAGTGGATGGCCATAGCAGTACATCTGCTAGCACCTCCAATGGTGGATCACCATGGTAGCAACTGGGATCGATCAACTGGAATATTGAACAATATCTCGATTGGATGATAGTAGTGAATTGTATTACAAATCCCTCTAGGTGTTGGAAGCACGTCCGATGTCAGATCTACTCCCCTAAATGATGGTGGATGTTCAGAGGTAGAATGATCGAATGGTAGAACAACAATGGTAGATGTACTACAGTACTTATGCTTCCAATTTTCCTCCATGAAAATAGCTCCCAATGTAGGATATAGACCTCTAGTATTTAAATCTATGACATGTTGCTCGAATAACATAATCGTGCATTGGAGAGTTGAGTAGCACCTCTGATCAGTCTTCTGATCTGCAAGGTTTGTTGATAGGGATCAATTATCTTCATGGATTCATTCTTCATAATATTATGCATCTACGAGGTCTTTTGATGACCATAAGATCATCCTTGGAGACTTTGGTATTTAGAAATGAATATCAATACAATTCTATGCTTTCACAAGGGTGGCAATGGAATCTATGGTGAGTTGCAGCGGCAATACTACAGTGTCGAGTAGTGGATGTGGTGTCTCATGTGTTATTGAGTGTGAGGGTCATGTCTCTGACATTGAAAAGTAGTATTTTTTATTAGTAATAAACAGCACCGCTTGGAATTTATCCCACATCAGGGAAGATACATGACACCACACTCGTATATAATCAAATTTTATATATCGTTGTCCCGACATCCTTTTCAAGGCTTAGATCCTTATAAAATTGCACACACATTGATGGGTCTCACTAACCCATGCACCACGTGAAGGATTTTTTCATCCTATGCTTCATGGGCTTCTCCTAGAGGCTTGGTCCTTCTATACCTCCTATACAGGACCTCTAACTGGTCCTCTAGTCCTTCAGGCACCTTCATCACGTAGGAAAATTTTATTTTATGCTAAAAGTTGTGAGATTTCATAAGGATATCCATATTTGTTACCTAAAAATCATTTAAAACACCTACTTGAATAGTTATATAATATCATAGATAAATGAATACTTTTAAAACTCAACATTTTTATTCATTTTAATATATATATTTATTACATAATTGAAAATGTTTTACTTTATATAATTAATTAATTTCATTTTAATATTAATTTGAATACATCAAAAATCATTAGAATTTGTTTAAAATAGTACATTTAAATATGGGTTCCTGAAATAACACCCCACATAAACTATGATTTTCCTAAATTATAAAATCTCAACATTGAATTTAAAAACAAACACCATCCTACAAAAATTTTAATTTGATAGCAAAAAAATACAATCCTTATCTATATAAAAAGAAATTTTTATGTTCCACATAATGAATCAATTCAATATCAATTATTTTAAAATAAATAATGAATCTATGTATTTTAATTTCTCCCCATTAAAAATGGTTGGTCTTCTATTTTTATCCACTTAATATTCTCAATTAATTATTATTGGACATGCTAATCCATGATATACACCTATTTTTAATCATTTAACCAATCACTCATGTTACAAATTCCAGTAGTGTTACACACTTATCCTGAGAACAAGATTCTCTTCAATATCCGTACAAAGGAATGGATTTCTCCACATTGTAATGAAAAAAAGATAAATGTAATTAAGAGTCTTTCGTAGTCAATTTTATAATGATTCTTTGGCATAAGGGGGTAAGAATTTACGATAAAAGTAAGGAACAAAGGAGGTGTATGATATCTAAAGTGTTAATAATCTCATTAAAAGTAAAAAAAGTCCATGTAAATCCTCACCTTATAATTTTCAACACCTAATTCCCAAGATAAATCTAATTTAAATTCATATTGAAGCATAATTAATGGATAAAACCTTCTTGAATTTTATTTTCATTAAATATTTACTTGTTTTATTCAATAAATTGTTAACTTTTTTTACTTTTTAGAAATTAATTATGGGAATAAACCACACATCCAACACCTAACCCCATATTATAAAAATAATCAATGTAGTAATGAAAATTTATTATTTTTCCAAGCCACAACCCATTACTATTTTTTAATTTTTTCCAATAATGGAGGAAAATAATATATAAGGGATCAACCAATATCCATTATTAATACAAAAATTATAACACCCACACTTATTTCTTCACAATATAGTACACACTTATCTCTTGAAATCCATCACAAACACACTTAAACTTTATAAGAGAATATATGTATGAAAAGGATGGTAGAAATGGATAACAATTAATTGAAAATATTTCCCATACTGAAAAAGTCATTCACAGTCTATATGGGATTAAACAAGGGTAAATTTAATTTGTGGTCCAAAGAATATGGTCTTATCAAGAAAGCTTACCTCAATTATTTTGACTTTTTTTTTTAAATTTCATGTTTTTTATATGTTCTAATGTAAATTATTGATGGTGACATATCCCAATATCACTAATGGAATGTACTCATGATAAAAAATAATAATTTTTTCTTGGAATTCTATTGATAATGAAACATATAAGTTTCAACAATCACTCATGGTATGAATAATAATAATAAATAAATAGGTATAAATTTCAGAAATTCAATCTTTGAAAAAATTTGTAGGGAAATTGCATTTAGATCAATCAACCAATTCATTAAAATCCTTATTAAAAATTTTAATATATATGATTTAGTCTAGTCATTAAATTATATATATTACTGATTGAATCTCATTTTTTTGATATATTAATCATGGAATCATAGGGTTCATAAGAAACTCGTATATCCTGGAAATTTCATGTAAATAAAAATTTAAAATTTTCCATGTAATGTTATGTTTTGATAAATTTTATTGAATTTACATAAAAAAATAATGAAAAAAATATAGAGCATCATAAACATAAATAATGAAGGAATAAAATCAATGTTCACATGAATCTTTTTCTCCACTTCCTTCTCCTTGTTTGTGGATACCTGCAGACATCCATTACAGTGTTCCTATAAAACAGCTCATACAAGTGTATGAACCATTACATTAATGTTGAAAAGGTGAAGGGAAGTAGAGAATTTATCTTAAACGTTAATATATTAATAAAACAACAAATCTAATGCTTCATTCTAGAAGTTCATTTGGTTAATATAATGGCTAAACCTAAAATCATGGGGAGAAATCGTTAAATGGGTTAGAGAAAATTGATCTCCTCCACTGGTTCTTAACGTAGAATCCCATGGAATTTTTTTAGCCTTTAACCATTAACATGGAATGAGTTTCCTCTTTCTTATTTGTTTATATGACTGGAACCAAAAAGATATAAATTGTGGAATTAAATAGGTCCTTCCAACCTCTAATGATATTACTAGTTATTAACATCAATCGAGAATTATAGAGAATAATATTATCTATTTATCGATATGTATTTTGTTTTAACAGCTTTTTATGCTCCACACAGGTTTGATCTTAGTAAATTCTATAGTTTTCAATATTAACTATAAAATTTCTTCTATCTCTTATAAATGAATTCTTCTCTGTTTCCCAACACTCACTAAATCCAAATCCAACTTTTGAATAGACCAATATACATGGTTCTACAACTCCACTGACATATGAAAATATTATCTATAAATCAATAGGTAGGGGAACATACCTATGGTTATACTGTATGCTATTTGGTAATCTTGTATGGTTTATTCAACATGTTTGATCTAATCCTTTTGGTTGGGTTTAAATGGTTTCTATAAGATTCATTTATTTTACTAGTAGGGCATATCATTTTGGAAATTTTTTTAGAGATAGTATATTGTAAAATCCTTATGTTACCCCCAATTATTTTTAAGCATAGTATCTATATTTCCATTGAAAATCTATTTTCTTGGTCACTAGTCATATATCTTGGAATTCAAATCCTAAAAAGTGTTAGATGTGAAAATATCACAAACAACTTCGGCCTCATCATTCTTGGTGATCTTAACTTCTACCTATTTTGAGACATAATCAACTTCAAGTAAAATGTAAGAATTACTAAAATACATGGGAAAGGGTTACATAAAATAAATAACCCATGCATTAAATATTACAAAAAATTAATTATATTTTGTGGAATCTCATATATTTTCAGAATATTTCCTAAATATTGAACCATAACACATTTCTTGTAGTGTTCATGATAATATTTACAAATGTTTTTTCCAATAAATTATTGATTATAGAGCTTTATATATATTAGTAAAGTTCAAAAGTGTCCTATATATGGATTTTTATAACAATATTGAAATGAATATTCTATTTCACTTTCTAGTAGGCATGTCTTTATGACTTGATCATTACATGTTTTCCATATAAATGGATCCTCCCAAATATAAAATCTAAATTCAACCATATGTTTGTTTTTTTATGAGGGTTAAAGGAATATGGTATATGGGATATCTCCAAATAATCATATATAGAATAATAACCAGACAATTCACCTTAAATTGTGATGTTTTATTCTCTTGTTATGTCATCATCTAGTGGGTTTTGTTCTAGAATTTCTTTTTTAGCGGTTTTTGGAAGGCTAGTAAGGTGATTTTCCATTTTGTACTTCGTTTCCTTCTTAAAATTAATCCCTAGTTCTATCACTTTCAATAGTTGTATCAATCTTACCATCCTTTTCATGGAATCATCTTTATTCATTAGGTACCTAAGTGATTCATGGTTACAATATGAAACCACATTAGTTATAATTAAATATGATCTAAATCTATCTATTGAGAATAAAAATTTAATAAATTATTTTTATTTAGTTAGATAATATAATTGAATAAACTCTAAGGTTTTTATGCATATATTATTACTTTTGGTATTCAAAAATTATTTTGGTAAAATACTTATCAGACATCTTGGTTTGATACTTTATAAATAAGTTCTGAATGGATCTCTTAATTTGGGGGTTGCAGAATTGGTGGGGGATTAATTTATACATAATCTCTTCAATTGAATTCCTAAGTAAAAAATAAAGTGAAATTAATTTTATTTTAAAAGAAATATCAAAATATAAATTCCAATATTATGAAATACTTGTATGGACATTCTATATAACCAATCAAGGATGTATAATTATCTAATTTGTTTTACTGATGAGGATATGGAAAATAATTGATCACGTCAACTTTATGATTTTATACCTTAATACCTCTATGTGAATTGATATGTTCTAGAGTTATTCCTATTCAACTTCTAACAGCTAAAAACAATATTTTTATCAATGTATCTTTTCCTGACAATTTCAATGTTTCCAATGAAATGATCAAAGGAATTTCAAAAAATAGTAAGTCTCAAATATTTACCTTCAGATATTCATCAATATGATCTAAAATTATTTTTATTGTACACCATCGATATTTACCTAGAGAATTTAATAATAAAAAATGAATCCTCTTGTAAACAAAGGTTACAAAAGAAAAGGTGACTAATTTATTCTGTTGGTCTTTTGTAGAAATTTGTACCATAAAGTAACCACAATATCCATCCAAGAAATAATAATGTGACCTGCCTACAAACTGCTCTACCATATGATCAGTGAATCGGTCAGAACATGGTTTTTTGGTGACTCTATCATCATTATATAGTCAACGCATACTCTCCAACTATTGTGAATACTCATGGAAATTAATTAATTATTATCATATAATTCAATTTTCAACCTAGTTTTCATCAAAACCACATGGATGGGGTGTACCCATTATGAGTCACAAATTGTGTATATTAGTTCAACATCCAATTACTTCTCTATTTCCTTTTAAACTACCATAATTATGGTGTGGTTTAGAATATTTTGGTGCTACCTAAATGTTTGGTAACAACCATGTAGACATATTCAATAGGAATAGTCTTTTGTGTTAATTATATTATTATCTCATAGGATCAAGCCTATTGCATGGATGTTACTTTTAAAAAGGTTAATTAACGTTCTATCTTTGTCTATGGACATGTTTTCCACTATTATTACTAGAAATTTCTCTCATTTTATAAGATAAAAATATTTTAAATCACATGATATATTTTTTAATTCTAGATTATGGGCTTTCTTAAGTGTTGATATTGAATTAAAATTCCATAATGACAAATATTTATTTCTCTAATTAAAGGAAATAATATCAACTTTCCCTAATAAATTCATATTGAATTTAGAGGTTATGTTATCATTTGTTTCAAAGATTTAATTTCCGTATTTTGGAGTACCCACTTGTCCAATTCTGTTTTCAATAGAAAGGTTATCTCCTAATGAAAAAAATTCTTAATAATACCTGAGTTTTCAATGGGCTCAATACCTTCTTTATGAGTGATTGAAAACTGGGAGTGGTAGTTCTAAAGTACATATATTAGAGGTATGGATATTGAAATTCACCTTTTTATCTATAAGAACCATTGAAATTTTTTCTTCCAGTACGTTGATTATAATCTTGGTCATTTTCAGGAACAGGTTTCCCAATGTGATGTGTGAATGGACTAGTGTTTTATCAACCTCCATTGGTGAGAACAGAAAAATATTTTTAAAATTTAGTCCTTCAATTCCCACTAGAAATTCCTATAACACACCAACGGAAAAAAGTAGATCTAGTCTTAACTGGACCACCAATATTGAGGAATTCAATTCACCTGTATTAAAATATGAAAAAATAGAATGAGAGATCACATTAATGGAAGTACATAGATCACAATAATCATCATAAAATTTCTTAGAACCAATGGTTCTAGGAATAGAAAATGTACCTAAATCTTGAAATTATTTGGGTGGTGGTGGTATGATCATTGCTGAGACACTACTATCTAGGATGATATTTTCAATCCTATAAAGCCACTTTCTTTTGGAACAAATATCCTTCACAAAGTTTTCATATCTAGGAATTTACTGAATGGATTATAAGAACTGTATTTTAATTTCAAACTTTTCAAATGTCTCTTGGAACAAAAATTCATTTTTATTGTACATAATATTATTAGATTCGGTAAACCTAGAATAAAATGGAAGGGGAGTTTCTTTCTTCACCCTTTCTTACCTTTTTAATGGGGTTTCTAGTGCTTCCCTTTCCAGTATTTCCCTCACTTATTCATTTTACTTTTTGTTTTCTTCTTTTAGTAGAGTGGGTTGTTCTTCATGAATCTATATTGAATTTCTACAAATAACATATTCTAGTTCATCTTGAGATTACTAGGGTTCCAATGGTTTAATATATATTCCACTCCTATTGATGTGCATTCTTACACACTCTTTAGATTTGGTATTTCATTATTTGGATGTTTTCTTGGGTTTTTGTATAGCATGTCCATGTGATTGTCAAATATACATGAAAAATACATTTATATATTTTTTAGCATCTTAATATCTGTTTTGTGTCTTTATTCAATGAATGGTTTAGTAGAAAATATTTTCCCATCGGATATTTTTAATAGGTGGTAGTTGATATGATTTTTTGGTATTATTTCTTGTACGATTGTTGGAAAGGGGGTGGATTCTTGAAATTACTCTAGAAAGGGGGATCAATGTGAGGTCTAGCCTGGTTTTTTTTACCTCCAAATACTTACTGGTATTTCCATTATCTTCATAGATGATTCTTTTGAAATTTAATTATCTATAATGTTGCTGCATAGCTCTCTGTACATTGTATCTTATCACATTTATTACTGAATTAATGGGGTCATGAACACATCCGACATACTAATAGTTTCATGGTTATCAATTATCTTTTTTGAAATCCATAATTATTAATAGGTTCCTTAAATATTCATGTTTTTAATCAATTAAAATTGATGAATTAGAAGTTTTAACCTCAAACATAACTCTTGTTCTTCTACCTCTTGCTAGAAACTATTGTAAATTAAATGAAATATTATCGAGTAATATTTTATCTTCCATTGGTGAATAATTAATGAAATAACCTATGGATGATGAATATATGATATTCCTCTTATTTTCTAGTTTTTCATGGAAAAAATTCTTTATGTGGTGATCCTTTATAGCTTAATGGGGACTCCTTTCTCAAAACATTTCTAATCATTCTCGATACTTGTAGATGGTTTCTTTAGTTCATTGTATGATGGTTTAAAACTCCATATTATTTTGATATGTGAGGATGGGAATAATATTATCATTAAAATTATTTAGATATCATTCAAACCTTTGATCTAACCATTTTGTAAGATATACTAAAGTCCTAAAGTATCAGAGAATAACAAAGACGGAGTGGAATCATTTGTTTCCTTTTTACAAATTTTAATTTAAGGAAACATAACCCATAACACTTCTTAGAGTTTCTTCCTTATCAACATTTATTAAAAATTAATACATGGGGATATAGAGTAAACATGGATCAAATGGTTTCATATTTTTGACCTCAATGTGAGAACCTACATCCTTTCTATAAAAACTCTTGTGGTTCTATGGAAATTCAAGATTGTGAAGTGACTAAAGCATGTGTCAACACCCATTATACACCTTCTACATCCCGATAGAAATGAATATAAAAACTCTCATCTGTTTAATAAAATAATAGAATAATTTAATCCACAAATAAATATGTAAATTATTCAAAATTCTCCACAAAATGTCTATCTTGAAACTAAGTATGATCTACATCAACATGATTCTCCAGTGTTTGATGGATTAAGATTAATATCCTCAGTCATATGGATAAATTCTCAATATAATCCATTAAAAACAACTACACAAAACTCTAATTGATCTCCCTAGTATTGTTTTATTTGTTTCGTATTGTGTATTATAACAAGTATGATCTTATGATCAAAATATTCTTTCTAGAATCTCTCCTTCAACATGAATCTACTTCGCATAGAAAATTCACTTCTTATAGAAAATTATTTTCAGAAACTACTTATGACATAATAGTTTATCTACATAATCTTTTTATCTCACTCAAAATAGTTTCCATGAATAATTTATGATTCACTTATATTTATATGTGCTCCAGTTGAGGAAAGGGAAGGAACCCAATTTCATTTCTAGCTCGCTCAAATTTCAAATCTATTAAATTTACATTCGTTTTATATTCAAACTTTAAACAATTAAAATACTATGAACACTTATTTTTAATTTAAGAAACATCTTGAATATTAAAAGATCTTCTAAAATTTAAAAACAACATTATTAAATTGATAATATGAAAAATACAAGTTTAGAACTCTGAACATCATTTTTATTCTCTTATCCCATTTGAAACAAAAGATCTTAAATAGCGAAAAAAATATAATTTTTCCATCTAATGAACAAGGCCAATTGAATGTGGTTGAATCCATTATTATAACTTCAAAATACTTTATATTCGTATAATGTTTTTTTGGTATAAACCTCAACATTTCCAACATTTTCTTTATCTTGATACATTGAAAACATCTATATCTTTCATTACAAGTATTTTTACACATTCATTATCTGATAAAACTGTGTTTGATAGAACTATATATCTATATATTTTTATGTGTAAAAATATCATTCCATGGATTGAATCCAAATTATTTTTTGATGAATTATTTCATGACATGTTGGAGAAAAACACTTCATTTATAACATAGAAGTTGCCACCATTCTCATCAGATCAACCTGGTATAAATTTTAACTATTTGAACTTATTAGGCATCCAATGAACTTATATTGTGAAACAAATTTAGACTTCCACAATTTTGATTAGAAAAAAAGATGTTCTCATTTTATTCCATCACTTGGATTTTTTGGAATGATTTCTTGAGCCATAACGTTTCCTCAACAGATCATCTTGAATTTCTACAACTGATATTATTTTTATGAGTTAGAATCAATATCTCATTTGATAAAACATCTTATTCTTTAAAAAAATTAGAACCACGTGATATCAGTTATTAAAAAACATCTCATTATCTGAAAAATTAATCATTTGATGGTCTACATCTTATGGATAATTGGATATTAAATAAGTTGGTGTGTCTGATGAAAATTGTTTTAAAATATTAAATATCATCAAATACACACTTCTACTCTATTATGATCATTTTTTATAGTGCTTCTAATTTCGTTGATATTTATCTGAATAAATTATACTTCGAAAATTATAGTCTCTCAATTCAATTTACATATACAAAAGTTTTGTTGTATCAAGAATTCGAAATTATGTTTTAGGTACATTAAATAATATTGTTGAATTGTCTAACTTTTTTTGGATGTTCTACGACATCCCATAATTAACTATCAAACTATATTTATTTCAAAAACATATAAATTTTTAGAAAAATAGTAATTTGATAGTCTGGGTCTAATGAATCATTTGATCAATAATAATTACAAAACACTATCATTTTCCTTTATCATAAACTTTTCAAAAACAAAAGTTATAAACTTACCACAATGTATATTTCAACTTATTTACAAAAACATTATTTTACAAACATTTAGTTGTCAAAAAATACCTATGTAATTGAAAAACTTCACAAATTATCTTTATTCTCACCCTTGTTATTGTTTTAAAACTCGTATCAATAACTTTTTCAAAACACCATTTTTTAATAGTCATAATTTTTAAGAAAACAAATCCTTTCTTTATGGAGTTTCGTGATACCTCACAATATAAAAATGTAAGGTTTTTGAAGAAATTTAATCCCTTAGAGACTAGAAAATTTTCTTCTGTGTTAAGATAAAATGAACTCCCCCTGACTTTTATATTTTATTCTCTCATTTTTTCAACCCCATTTTTTGATAACCATAGATTTAGAATTATTTAAATTAGAAAAGTAATTAATTCTTCCCTTGTATGATATATTTTTATAATTCTCCCCCTTTGTCAACAAAATACAAATAATAGTTTGGGTTATTCCATATGTTTTTTATGAATGGTTTGGTGGAGGATGAACATGAACTTCCAGCCTCAATTCTATAAATCACTAATTGTTTAATGATTCTTTTGAAAATATCAGCAATTTGATACTTTTTTGTAATATATTACATCAGAACATATCCTCTAGAAATTTTTATTTCTATAAAATGAAACACAATATCAAATTTTTTCGATCATTTGTGTTTGGTATGATTTTTAGAAAGATAAATTGTATTGTGATTATCATAATGTGTCTTCAACGGTTCACAAACATCAAATTTTAAATATTCCAACTAATATTTCATTTAAAACATTTGACTCCAAGAATATGTAGTTGTAAGATATTAATATTTTTATTCTAAAATTCAATTTTCTCTATCTATTACTATTCTAACTCACACAATATTTTTTAATGAAAAATAATCCCCTAGAAATTGATTTTCTATCATTGAAATATCTAGCCAAATCTTCATCAGTATAACCATGAAAATTCATATCATTACTAATTTTGAATAATATCATATGTAAACATTTTCCATCAATATATCCTAAAATTTTATTTTCTACCAAAAAATGAGATTAATTTTGATCAATTTGACATCTGACACACAAAGTCACAGAATATACAATTTTATGTCTTCACGGGCTGAGATAAATCAAAATTTGTATCATATTTTGAAAATTATTCTCATTGACTGTATAATCGTATTCTTATTTACTCATATTTATTATCACTAAAATAAGAGTATAAATATTTTTATATTCATCAATACTAATGTTCTTTACCAATTCTGTGGAACACTTATCTTGATATAGGAAAATTTATTTTTCCTTTTACTAAACTTCAAAACTATGAAATAATGTTAATTCTCCCAACAATGACATATCAATATTCAACTCCACTTCCTTACCAAATTCTATACAATCTTTGCCTTCATCTCCATCAAAAATTATACAATCCACATAATCAATTTTATTATGGGTTTCGTAGTTAAGTTCATTCACATATAATTTATTATCAACCATTCCTTAAAAAATCAACATTCTCAAATAGTTTTTAGTTTTTTAATCCCAAGAACCGGGATCTTGGTTAAACTTATACAATGATTTATCAATTTAAAAACATTTTCCCTGTCATTATCATGTATAAACTCATAATTTTGTTCAATGTAATCAACTTATTAAATCTCACCATTAAGGAAATATAACCTTAAATACATTTGATAAAATTTTCATTCTGATTTCCATCCAATAATGGAAAAAATTTAATTATTTATAATTATACAACTAGGGAAAATTATTATTCAATATCCACACCTTCCACATGTGAATAACAATTGATAAAAAACACTTTCTTGATTTCATGAAATCTCTCCATGTTCTTTCTTATTTTTTTCAGCACACCCATTTTAGTCCTATAACATTTTTATTTTCTGGACAAAGAACATGTTACCAAATTTATTTTTTAACCTGATGCAACACATCATTATTATCATCAACCCATTATTTTTTTAAAATACTTCATAAATATGTTCTAGTTCAATGTGTGAAGTGAGTAATGTCTAATTTTTTAATCTCAACCTTCTTATAACCTAAACTATAGCTTTTAGATTCTCAAGAATATTTTTGGTTTCAACTTGATTCTATAAAATTGTAATTTTGGATGTTTATATTCTATCCTCAATTTCCACATCACCCAACTCATATGAATATTTATAATTCAGTTTCAAATCAATTTCACCTTCCTTGGAGATATTCAGCTTGTCTTTCTCATAATTTTCAACATTCTTAGTTAAGGAATTTTTGATATTCAATAGAATTCACATTATAATAATAAAAAACTATTGTAAAAAATTGTTCCAAATATTTAAAACCTCTTCTATTGGGTGAAAACTCGAATAAAATACATTATTCATCTTTCTCATCAAATTTTTAATGATCAATTGTTTTATTTTTATTAAATAAAGATTTCCAAAAAATGACACATACTTTTATAAAGGATTTTTTACAAAATATTTCATTAGAGGTCATGTTGTTTTTACCTCCAAAAACATATGTTTTTAATAGGTACAGTAAAAATAATAGACCCTCTGTAATAGAACATCGAATCCTTTTATTGTGGTAACATGGTTTTTACTATCTATAGAAAAATATTACTTTTCCATTCAACTACCCTTTTTTGTGGGGTGTAGGGGGAACTATATTGATGTTTGATTCCATGATTTATTAGATATGATTCAAAATCAATACATATTTATTCGGTACCATATTCTATTTTAAAAATTTTTATATAAACCCCCATTTCTCTCTAAACATATTTTCTTTGGAATCTGAACATCTATAAAACAACTCACTTGGGTTTTCATAACCCTAATATTAGTCATTTGAGTAAAATATTCAATAAAATTTCTGAACTAAAAAATATCATTTTGTTTATTAATACCTCACAATTCCACATAAATAAGAATAAATTAATTTATGAGGTCTGGTATAGTGAATATTAGTATTCTTATGAATTTTAGTAGTCCTTTTTAATTTCTGAATATTTATACAAACATCATCTTATATTATTTAAAATAATTTAAAATATTTGATTGCATCAACATTAGTAAGTTTGTTCACCCATTTCACCCCACGGTGGCCAATTATATAATACAAAAAAATATTTATCTATTTAGGATAAGGATAACATGTTTTATCTGGGTCTCCAAAATGAAAACTATTTCACCTTTTTATTTCTCCTCTTGTAACCACATTTCAATCTTATACACTTCTAATGAAAATAGAATTATTTTTAAAAATTAATTATTTTTCATCCTCATAATGTTTATTTAACTATTTATATTATGTTTCATTCCATAAATAAAGAAAAAAATTTCATATTTCAACTTCATTACCTCAATTTAAGCCGTTTCAATTCCTTTTGTTTTTAGGGAACAGTAATTTCCATAGGTAAAAACTCCTCCATCATAATTTTCAACATCTTTTAGGATTTTCAAAACATATTTCACATGTGATGAAATCCCCCTATGGGGTATTCATGGTTTGTAATATTTAATTTCTATAATAGTTTTCTCAAAAACAAAATATATTTTCAAAAAATTATTCATTCCAGCTTCTTCTTAGTTTATATTAAAAGAAACATGTTCTAGACTGAGTTTTATACATTTCCAAAAAAAGGTAACTAGTTGATCACATCTTCAATAAAATTCCTCCTGGAAATTAACAATATTTATTATTGAAAAGTATCTTACATCTTGAGATTTTACTCTACCAATTCATGTGATTTTAAAAAGTAACTCATTCTTCAAAGTTTAATTATTCCACTATATTAAATCCACATTACAAGAAGAGACATGTAATATCATCATCTTTAGGTTCTAAACCTTAAAATTTCACAACACCAATAGAACCCACAAAATATTTTTTTCCATAGAACAACGATCCTTCTATAAAATAAGTATTTCTTGGATTATAAAAATTAACAAATTTAGTTTCCTCGGGGTGTGTGAATGATTTATTCTAATGGGTTTTTTCAAAAAAAATTATACGATATATTTTTTGCATCCTTTCTGAGAAAATGTTTTTGATAACTTGTATTCACAGAAGAAATGCTAGAAAGATTATATGATCTATTTAGTTTAGTGGGAGTAGATTATACCTGATTCTTGGAGTGATATTATTCCAAAGCATCAGATGATTCAAATTTCACATCTAAATCCTTGTTGAAATTTTCATTCAACATTATTAATGTTATTTTGGCCTTAAGACGTTTTTAATGGGAGTTTTAAACTATATATTCATAAGAATAAAACTTTATAATATTGTTTACAATCACCTTTCCCTTTTCCGAAATTCCCATTTTTTAAATTAAGATCGCCTAAATGTTTGTCTATTCTTTCTTGAAAAAATATTTTCTACCAGCAAAAACTATTCCAATATAATTATTTATCATTCAGATTTATTTTTCACGAGTTTTTTTATTCTCATGACGTGAATCAAGTTCTGATATGAGCTGATACACTTTAATATATTCTTTACTGCCTTCCTATTCTTTACTATCTACAAAACCATTTTTTCACAATTTTTTCAATGAATATTATGAAATTTTCTGAGAATTCATCATCTGAAGAATTATTATCAATTGAGTTTGATTTATCTTTCTTAATTAGCATAATTATTTCGTTTCTAATGAACATCTTCATTCCCACAAATTACTTATTTTCAATCTTGGAAGATTTTTAAAACATTTCCAATAGTGGTTTTTCTTTAGAATGATATTCAAATTCACTATCATTATTTTTAGGTAAATTTATAGAAAAATATATAATTTCACCACACTAAAAACATTTGAGAGGATTTTTTCCCCTATACATTCCTCTTCCTCTTGGATAATTATTAGAGATACAAGGCATGATTTTTTCATTCAACTCAACATCCTCTTAAAAATTGGAATCATAAGGATCAACATCTTCAACATCATTAATTTGGAACAATATCAGGGCATGAAAATCCATTTCATCTATCATCTTATTTTTGAAAATATTAAATTTTATCATTTCAAAATAAAAAATAATATTATGTAGTAAATCAATAAATAAATCATCATCATCTTCTAAATTATAAATTATATAACCAATATTTTATGGAAACATTATCATGAGTTTCATCACAATTTTATAATTTTTTAGGACATCTCTAATACTTGTGATGTTGTACAAGAAATTATTTATTCTGGTAATGTAATCATGAATTATTTCATTATCCCTCATTCTTATATCATCAAACATTCTATGCCATTTTTTTCTTTTCTTCCTCCCCTTTTTTAATTCCTTCTAAATTACTTTAGATATTTCCCCACATAAAAAGTCATCAAGACATATTAATATATTTTCCATCAACATCAATATTTATCTTGTCATAAAAAGTCATCAAGCCATATTTATCAATTGGTAGAAACCTAATTATATTATATTCATTAACTTCCCTATCAAGTGATAGAATATATGGAACAATCCTATTTTTCCAAACTGTGTATTTTTTTCCAACAAACGTAGGAATTTTTAGACTATATACAAATTTTTTTTCCAATCATAATGTTCCAATAATTGAAACTTCCTTATTATTCCATTTTATGTTCCAAAGGATCAAAGGGCAATAAATAATGGGGGTCAAATCTATTTTCACCTTTTTACACATTTAAATTTCTGGTAACTTAACCCCATTAACATGTTATAGATTCTTCATTACCATCTTAAAAAAGGTAAAATTCATAGGGAAATAGAAAATTAAACATGGGAAACAATAATTACAGGGTTTCAACTCAGTGTGAGAGCCAAATCCTTTTCAAAGCCACTCCCTTATGCCTATAAAAATTCACTATTACCATGAAGTAAATAAAACATTGGTAAAATTTAATTAGACGCCTTCTATCTCTAGATTACAAGGATTATAATGACTCCCATTACTATACAAAAATTTACATGAAGAAATTTTATCTAAAAAAGTTTATATCTTACTCAAAATATTATATATAAGGTCTACCTAGAACTTCATTCTAATATTCCCCTAATTAATTCTATAGTTTTTGAGGGATTCATTACATTATCCATGGATTGATGTCCCAATTCCTAGAATATGAAATTATAAAAACTAATAAAAACTCAAACCAACATCCTTGTAACTCTTTTCTCTATTTGATAAGCTAAATAATCCTAAATCTTATCTTCTTATCAGAATAATTTGACTTGAAACACTTTTTCAACATGAAACAACATCAGTTTCAAAAATCACTTCAGATATAAACATCTATTTAGAAGCTACTTTGACATAACAGATTTATTGCTTCATATTTTTGTCCCACCAAAAATACTATCTATGATTGATCTACTTTGAATATTAATTTATAGTTTCTATAGTAGAGAAAACGGTAAGAAAAAAATTTCTTTTCCTTGTCACTAAAATGCTAAATCTCCAAAAATAACTTTCATTTGAGATTCATATTTGAAATAATACACTCTTATAAACTCATCTGATGACTTATCAAAACACCTTTATTCTCAAAAATATTCTCAAAATTCAAAACAGCAGTCCAAAAAGGATATTTTGGAAAATACCAATACAGATATATGATCATCATTACAATTCTATTGAACCAATTTAATAAAATAAAATTGAATTATTGAAAAATAAAATGATATCTCATTCCAATAAACAAGGAAAATAAATATTTGTTGACTATATCACTGAAAATTATAATGACTTTAGTCTCTTGAAATGATTTTTTGGAATTAATTTTTACCTTTTTAACACATTATTTTTCCAAATACCTTGAACTATATTACTTCTTTTATGATATTTCTTTATATACTCAATTAATTTGATCACAATATTTCTGAAAGAACTCTGTATTTGAGGATTTTTTTATATTAATAACACATCTAATTGATCAGATTAAAATTCTTATCTGATGAATCAATGTTTGATTCCTTGGAAAAAACATATATTTCAAAACTCAAAAAAACCACTTTTTCGATCAAATATGTTTGATAGAAAACTCTAACTCCTCAACCAAATTATGCATCTAATCGAATTATTTTTTGAAAAAAAATCATACTTCCACACTTTTTGTTGAATGAAATGATATTCCCTAATTTTTTATTTTCTCAGATTTACTGAAATAATATCTCTAGTCGTCATATTCTTTTATCTACACATTTTCAATTTTTATAATAGATATTGGTCTGATGAATCAATTATAATAACTTATCTGGTAAATTTCATCTTCATTTATTCATTTTCAAAACCACAAAATATTATTATCCATAATTTTAAAGGTATTCAAAAAACATCCTAATCTGATTATCTATGTCTGATGGTAAATCTAATGGTGCATCTAATTAAAATCATTGTAAAACTTTTAACATAATAAAACTCATAATTATATTCATCGTATAACATCATTATTTAGTTCTTCTAATTCTGATGATAATCATCCAGAAATAAAAAACTATTGAAAATATAGAATCTCACACCTTTCTATTCTTATACAAACTCTATCTTATATCAGTAATTCTTTATTCTGTTTTAGTGGCTTGATATAATAGAAAATCATATGCTGAATGTTTTAGATGTTTTATGTCTTAAAATCAAATAATTTAAAATTATCTATATTCTAATAACTTTTAATTTTTAGAAATATCTTAATCCGAGGGACTAAGTTCGATGAATTTTCTAATATCAAATTGTTGTAAATAACATCCCTTTTCTTGAATTTATAACAACTCAGGAAAACTAGTTATAAACCTCCCTAAATATATCTACCACATTAGTTAAAAAACATTATTTTATGAGAATATATTTTTCAATAAACAATAAACATTATAATTAAAATACAACACAGTGGGTCATCACATGAAACCACTATTTTTCATATCAATCATGTTAAAATGGGAATTCCACCCACTTGAATTTTTCCTTAGCTACTCCTCTATGATTGATCATTGAGCATAACAAACTGAACTGTTGATTGTTTCTATTGGGAACTTCTCATGTAATTCTATGAAATTTGGGTAATACAGGTATCTTATTTACATTTAATTCAAAATCATTTTTCTTCATAGGAAAAATTAATCAATTTTATTATTTTTCAAATTATGGGACACATAAGTCCCAGGATTTTAGTTATGGATTTAATAAGAATTTTGGTGGCTCAGAGTGAACACTAAAATTTTTAATTCATTCCTCTAACAATTTTTCTTTAAGGTTTTTTTCTAGGTTGATATTCCTAATATTATTAATAAATATACTTTTTATCTCTTGATAAAAATGGAATAGTTCTAAATTGGAGGTTATAGTCCTATTAATTTTTATTAGATTAGTAGCTATCTCCCAAATAAAGTAACATTGTATTGAAATGTTCCAATCAAAAGGTGAAGAAAAATATTTTTATTTTCCCTAATGAATTTAGTATTATTAGTAAACCATATATGTATCTAATGAGAATTTCTATAATATTATTCAAAAGGTTAAAAGTAAATAATAAATTTATAAAGACTATTAAATAAATTAATAGGTGTTATGAAAACAAAATTACAAGAAAAATGTGATTTTGGTTTTATGTTGGATTCTGTTTTCAAATCTATCATATTCCCTTGGGAATTTATTTTTTTTCTTTATCAATTGATAAAACATAAACAATAAAAATTACATTCTATTTTTCAACAATAACTAAGATTGATTAAAATGAGAATGACCCTCACAATTTCCATTCTTAGATAATTATTCTTTCAATGTGTAAAAGTAACAATGATCCTTCGTTGAATTTCCTCAGTATTACCCAATAAAGTAATGAAATTTGTATACATTCATATAAAAAATCATTACCTCCTCAAGTGGTTAATTTTCACTAAAAACATCCCCAGTTGACTCAAAATGAACAACTCAGGGTGATCAAAAACCACTATGTGGGAGAAAATATTTCTTTAATAATAGAAATTATAAAAATCCATTATTAAATAAAAAAATAATTACTCATATAAAAAATCAATATTTAATAATTGAAAACCATTTCAATCAATTAAACATGTAAATGAATTTTAAAAAATTAAACTATACTTAAGAATTACAATTTCATGTCACCAACCAATTACCCAATCACTTTAGGATTATATCCCTATATTAAAGAGGAAAAAATTAATGTAGAAAGGGTAGAAGGAATGGTTTAAATAACAATAAATGTAGAAAATAAAATAGTAGAAAAACATGAAAATTAGTAGTAGAAGTTTTTCCCCAAATCTTTGATCCATTAAACTGGATTCATTTGAAGAATACCTTGTATTTATAAAGGGAAAAATCTTATCTTTTCATATATAACATATATTTAAATATATTGGTCATTGATTGAATTTATATTTTTGGTAAACATTGTTCATGATATCTCTTGATATGTAGGGTGTTTCCCAATTTTAGTATTGAATATTATTCAACAGTGATGATAGAAGTATCAACCATTAATTTTAACTAATGTAGCACTCCCTATTATATTGTTCCATATCTACCACCACACCCACATGGTAGAACACGCAAGGAAAAAAATATTGCTTTCCTAAATAGTAGATCATCATAGTAGGACCTGTCATGATATCATGTTATCAATTAGGAAGCTACATTCATCTCATGTATTGACAACCACCGTGGTAAAATATATTCATGAACACCATAAAAGTTTCACTTCCTCATACTTGTCGATGTAGTGAATGTGGATTACTAGGAGCTCATGGCTGGTAGCACATCCAATGTTGGATCACCATGGTATTAGTGGTGGTGGATCATCTAATTGCTTTAATAGTATATTAGCTGGCTATTAGTTGGGTATGGTATCTCTACTCCTTCCAGGTGGTGGTAAGACCTCTGATGGTAGTTATTCTAACCTAATTAATAGTTAATTTACATTGATAGAATGTATAAATGGTAGCACAATGATGGATATGTCTAATGGTAATTCCACATTCCCATTTTCCATTAATATATTCACTTCCAACATAGTATTTTATCTAATAGAATTAAAATCGACTCAATTGAAAATGAAGAACACCACAGTTAATTAGAGAGTGGTATAACTCATCCTCTGAGCCATGTGGAATTCATAGTGGTCAGATGGGACTCAATTATCTACATGGAATCATTATTCATTAGATTGGGAATCTACAAGGTCCTTTGAGTTCCCTAAGATCACCCACATAGGTTATTTTCTTTAGTAGTTAAAATTGGTTTGAGCTGTATCATTGGAGTTGGAATCCCTGGCATCTCCTATGTGATACAGTGGTATTCTAGCAGCATCCAGCAGTAGTGGAGGTTTCTCACATGTGTTTGAGAGAAAGTTCCATACATCCAAAATAAAATGGAGACAGTTTTTTGTAAAAAATATTATTACATTGAATAAATCTCTCATTAGACTCGTTTCAATTCACCGATCTTGTTTATAAGGAAATATTTCAATCACTGACCAAAAAACCTATATCGCGGATGGGATCCCAAAAACCATTCACACACATCGAGATAGACATCATGTAAAAATGAACCCCATGTGGGTTTTCCCACCTATTCTCTATGGTATTATCCAAGAAGCTTGGACCTTCTCTTCTACCCATGAAATATCTCTCAATAGTTGGCTTGGTTGGCCCACTCCTTTATGGAGCTAGCTGAGTGGATTGTGGGATGGTGGTTGGGGGATAACCCTTGGTTGGCCTTATTTTTTTAACTAAAAACAATTCAAAATAATTAAAAAAAATTTAAAACAGAACATGATAAATAAAATCAATCTTTTAAAACATGAATCTTTTCTTCATTTGATCGAGAATTATTCATTAATTACAAATTCCCATATTTTAAATAATCAATTACTTTCATGTGAATATTTATATAATTGAATAAATAATAATCAGATGTTTTTAAAAAATACTATGAAAATATTAGTTTATCACATCTCTATATCATGGTTCTAATCATCTAACCAATCACCAACACATTTTGGTAACTCCCTTCCTTCATTCCTCAACTTTCCTGCACCTTTGAGAATGCCACCATCATATATGGAAGGTTGTACGGGTTTTTCCATTAAGGGATGATCACTTTTTTATTAAACACTCAATTATTAAATATGGTGTGGTTAATAGAATTTTGGTATGAAGCTCGACACCCATTATCTAAACAAACCTCTTGACATTTAATATAATTTTCTATTTTCTAGTAAATCTTTACAAACATAATAACGAGATATGGAATGTTCCACTTATATGAAGTATTTTGGATGAGTAATGTACCAAATATATTTTTTATGATAAAAACCTATAAACCCAAATAATAATAATATAAGAATAAAATATAGTGGTTTTTATATACAATGATCATACAATTACCTCATGTAGAACTTAGCTTCAAAAAACATTGAATTGAATGTGAATGTGCAAAAGAAAACCTTATGAAAAATACAAGGCACAAACTATAAATCCACATGGGAGGAAATGAGACCATATAATTATTAGAAAAAAATGTAAATTTTTAGTGAACAATAGATGGTAAATTAATATTGATTCAAATCATAATATTACCATTCTAGATCCAAAAAAATATTATTTACATGTTAATATCCATTATCACCAATAATTATATTTCAATAACCATCCATTGTAAAAAATTATTTCATCATTCATGTGAATGGTTAAGCCAACCCAAACGTGAACATGCTACAATAAATGGATGATAATGATTATGAAGTGATTTTATTATAATATCACCATTACATTAGTATAATTATATTACCAATATTTTATTAAAGAGATAAATATGTATTTATAATAGGTGGAGGAAGAACATAAATAAAAATAATGATTAAAATTTATTACTTATGAAGATGAAACCGTATCTCCTCTAGGAAGTGTTCTTGGTTTTTGATAAATTTTGTCACCCCCAATGGAACAAAACATACCCAATGTGTGACAAGTTTATTATTAAATTAAATATATCATGTTATTGAGGGTAATTGTAATTTATAAAATTGATTTTAAGGGCCATTGTAGGGCTAATTTTATAAGTGAGAGAGTGGAATTTTTATAAATAAATATATATTAACATAAAAGGAATATCATATTCAAATAAGGTGGACCCAAAATTGAAAAATATGGAATATAAGTTTATTATTGGTTGAGAAAACCCTCATCAATCAATTTATATGAAATATGGTGTAATATTTGGTGACCATTTCACATAAATTACCGCATTAATATTATTTTAGCCTTTACTGTGGTGATAAACTATTAGCTTGATAACTTATTTTTATTCAACCAAATTAAAGTGGAATTATTAACTAATTTTATTATTCAGATTCAAAATATGAAATCAATTTTATTGAATTTTTTTAAATATGATAAAAGTAATCTTCAATATAATTACACATAAATCAATAAAAATAATTTTCATAGAATATTAATTTTAAACATAAAAATGAATTTATAATTATTTGACACAAGATTATTGATAACCATGACATTTATTCCCAGGTGTACCACTAATGGATAGTTATGAAACTCATAATAAAATACCTCACACATAGATACCAAAAAAATAACCACTCATGGAACACCATCTGATTCAAACAATACCTCTGGATCGTCACCATGAATAACGTGATCGTGCATCCCCTCTACCTCTAAGTCTCCCCACCAAGACTCCTCCACCAGTTTTATTAGAGAAGAATGAACATTCAGATGGAAAAAAATCCTCTACCATTGTCTTCCCTTACATCTAAGGGAAAATCATCCAACTCCTCCATCACCTTACAAGTGTTCATAAATATCCAAAAAACCACATTCTACGACTTCCAACCTGTAATGACACAAACTATTATTAATGAAAATTACTCTAGATCTAAAAAATGAATTATTATATGAAATGGAAATATAATACATTTTCACTTCATTGGTTTTATGTTTTTGGATTTTATGGTACCGTTAGTAATTTTTATTATTGCTAATATAGTCGTTGAATAGTGATCAAATGATTAGAATAAATATAGGGCTTTACTAAATCCAATTTAATCAGAAAATGTAAATGATTTCCATGCCTATTAATATTTCTCCATCCGAAGCCCATTTTTTGGATCTTGGAAAGGAGGTAGTCTCACTGGCCTTCTCTCTTGAACAAGCCCATGCCGAGCTTCAACATGTTAAGATTGAACGGAATCACCTACAGAAAAAGTAGATGTTAATAGAGATTACCACCTAAGAGATGTTATTTGAGCCACCCCAAGAGTCTATCACAATCACACACATTACCCATAGGTCTTATTTGGGTGTTACAATAGGTAATATAACAAGACCCTAGAACTATAATTATGTGCATTATTTTTTAAAAAATAATATACACTGTAACTTTGTAAATGGTTTTTCATGAACAAATAGAATTTTTAGTTAATATTCAATTAATAAATATATTATGATGAATTAATGGATATTTGAATCAAATAATTTTTTCATAAAATATTATTACCAAATTTCTTTTTATTAAATATAAATGATCATATAATTTTTTATTGATAAAATTGTAATTTTTATTAAGGTTTGAAAGATGTTTTTGTCAAAACCCATTAATTTTCAATAAAATTTTATTTTTTGTTTTTAAATTAAAAAATAACATATTTATAATTTTTTTTACAAAATAAATACCATTATCTGATTCAGGACATCAAAATAATCTAATTGTGAAATTTTCATAATTTTCAAAGACAATCGAATATTTAGGAAAAAATTAAATATTTCTTAAATATATAATGTGTTTTATGACATCATAATGAACAAATAGTGATGCAAAGAAAAAATATAAAAAGTTTTTTCGGAAAAAAAATTTTTTACCTTTAAATTTATGTGATTTTAAATTTTTTTATTAATTTTTTGATGCCTTAGTGGATCCTCGAAGACATAAAAATATTTTAACTTTTTCATATGATTTATGTGAGAGTGTGAATCACCTCCACATAAGAAAGCATAATATTTTATTAATTTAGGCTATTGGCCTTATAAAATATATTTTTCCAATTCACTCTGGAAGAACTATAGGAAAAAACCATTGGATGGTTCTTGGTTTTTATTAGTTTAATGTGTATGTCCAAAACCAAACTATTAAGGAATTCCCATATATTTTCCAACATAAACCCACAAAATCTCCATCTTCTCTTCACTGAAAACCATTGGAGCTCGACCAATATCTACCCTCCTCTCTCTAGAATCCTAAAAATCCACCCCAAGCTCCAAATAAGCCTCTTTAAATCCTCTCTAAATCCTTTGGGATCACACATCCATGTAAGGGATTTCTTCCTTTCTCATTTTTATCCAAGTTTCTTTTTACTCTTATTCCCATTTATTTCCAATTTGAAATATTTTAATATTATTTATCACTAACTTTATACTACCTTCCTTACATTTTAATATTGATATACCACTTACTCTCTGCTTAATTCCTCCCATGTACACCCTTTACCATGCCAAAATTCTATAAGTGATCCGCAGTATCCTTCCTTCTTTATTTATTTCCAAGTTTCTTTATATTATTTTACCCTTTTATATTATATTAAAAAAATTGGGGTATGATTTCACACCTCCCCTAAACAGTGCTACTTATGTTTTAATGATTATATACCCCTTTGTCGCTCATTAATTCCTCTAATTTACACCTGTAACCAGACCAAAATTAAGTAAGAGGTTTCTCTCTCCTCATTTACAATTAAGAAATTATTTTATTTTTGCATCTAAATTCCATTACATATGTTGGTATATTGTATTCCATGACACCCTTACTTTCCATTTTTCATATAAATTATGGGATACCCCTTTCTATCTCATCAACCCAACTTATGATTCCTATTTTAGATCATTATGCTACCGAAGTTACACCAAAATTCCTCATGCCAAAATCATCAAGTAAGTGAATATCACACCCATATATATATCAAAGGTATTCACCTTTAGGAACATGTACATGTTAATTGAGGAAAAAAATTATATATTCCACCTATCTTATTCATGTAATAAATTATTATGTTTAATGAATTCCTATTGTATGATCCATGTGGCACACTTATGCCTTAAATGAAATGTTTATAAAGGGTGTTCCCTGATCTCACTCCAATGCATTGGGTAAAGATTAATATCATGATATGTCATGTGAACTAGGGTTTTACTCATTCTAATTCAATTTCAATGAGAGTATAATAATGTTATCTCAAGTGCAATGAGGGTTTACTCATGATCAATTTGCAATGAGCCTTGGCTCATGATAATATCATGTTAAAACTTTGACGAAGCTTTTTTTATTCCCAAATCTCATAACTCTCTTCCATGGTGATAAACATAGGAATACCATGTCTCCAAAATAAAAATATAGGTCTCATCCATTTTTATCAACATATAACTTTATTGACTCTGAGGAACTATAATATTATGCTAAATTGTATTAACCAAATCTTCGACCATTTCTGGAACTAAGATTTTTTTCTCCAAAATGTCATTCAAACATGCTAGTGCTCTACACCTATTCCCATAAAGTTATTCATAAGGAGAAAATTGGATACTTTAGTGGAAACTATTATTGTAATATCACTCATTGAGGGGAAGATATTCATTCCATCCCCCTTTAAAGTACATTGATAATGATCTCAACATGTCCTCGAGTTTTTCGATAGTCTGCTTAGATTGGCCCTCAATTAGAGGATGATAATCCAAACTGATGTTCTGCTCAGTATTCAAAGCATGTTGAAGAATCTTCCAGAACATATAGTTGGATCTTTTATCTCAATGAGATATAATAAATAGTGGTACCCCATGCAGCCTTACCACATCTATGATATATATTCATTCCTGTTGATTCAATGAGAAATCCTCTCGAATTTAAATGAAGTGTGGAGTCTTTATAATACAATCAACAACAACCTAGATAGCATTTTTTTTAGATTTATTTAGAATTATGGTGACACTGTCGATAGTGATATTTTCCCCTTTCCATGTTTGTATGGGTTATGGTTGCATCATCCCCTTAGACTCCTGCCTCTCAGCCTTCACTTTCTGACACACCTGGCACATTGAGGTATACTCCCTGATCTCCTTCTCCATGTTATCCTGAAAATAATGCTCACAAAGTTTTCGATACATCATTGTGATTCCTGGGTGAATGGAAAAATTTCAACTATGTGCATCATCAAAAAGTTCATTCTTTAACTCTAGATTTTATGGAAGACATAGTCCTGACCCAAATCTCACAATTCCATTTTCATTAACATTTTACTCTGAGGATTTCCTTTTTTTAATAGTTTCCACTTTCTTCTGAATTCTCACATCATCCTATTGGGCATCCTTTATCCATTTTAAAAGAAAACTTTTAACAATCATTTGGGGTAGTATTGATTATGTTCCCTTCTTTTTGACTCCCATGTCCATATTCATCAAATATAAGAATATTGGATCCTTTTAAATTCTCATTAATGATATAATAGTTGTGTCCTTTTTACTTAGAACATCTTCAAGGTTATTCGATTTCACAAAGTGGTAGTGTATTGAGCAGTCATAATCTTTGATCGGATCTAACCATCATCTTTGGCCCATGTTCAAATATTTCAGTGTGAATATGTACTTTTTTCTTTTGTGATCTGTATATATTTCACACTTCTCCCCAAATAGGTAATGTCAGAATATTTTTAAAGTGAAGATCACTGAATCCAAATACATATCATTTTTTTCATAGTTTTTCTCATGAACATTAAATTTCCTTGAATAATCAGCAATGAATTTTTCATTTTTTATTAGCAGAAAACCAAGCCCTTTTTCAAAGCATCACTAAACTACATGAAAATTTATCTGATTATGGGTAGTGTGAGAATGAGTATAGTGATTAGTCTCCTTCTCATCACCTGGAATCTCTCTTCACATTCAACACTCAATGAAAACATGAATCCCTTCTAAGTTATATTGGTATGAGGGTTTGAAAATTGTGAGAAATGTCTCACAAATCAGCAATAATATCTATCTAACCCGTGGATTCTATTGATATCCATCACAAATATTGGGCTCGTCCATCCCTCAAATTCATTATTCTTGGTTGGATGCACATATTTCAAATTTATTTTGAGGATATATCCCATGAATAATACTTCCTCCAACTATAAATCACCCTTTTTTTACATTGCATAGAGATTATTGTTTGTCAAGGTCTCTATTTCAGTACTCAAATTATCCACATGATCCTCTATGGGTTATATTAGAATATCATCAATAAATACAACAAAAAATTTATTGTGGTAATCTCTAAAGACTCTATTAATAATTTCCATATATATTTATAGAGCATTAGTGAAACTAAAAGACATTACTCTGAATTCATAGTGCCCATACCTTGTACGAGAAGAATTATTCGGGATATCCTCCCTTTTCTCCCTTACTTGGTAATATCATGACCGTAGATCCACCATAGAGATGTATTGTGCTCCTCGTAGCTGATCAAATAATCCATCAATTTGTGGCAGAGGATACTTGTTCATTATTGTGATTTTGTTGAGCCCTCGGTAATCAATGCAAATGTGCATTGACCCATCCTTCTTCTTGATAGAGATAACCAGTACTCCGCATAGTGAAGCACTTGGGTGTACAAACCCCTTATACATATTCTACAATAGTTATTTATTTAGCTAATCATTATCCACAGCATTCATTATATATGGATTATTGGATATTGGAAAATCCCCATGTATATGATAAATCTATAATTCAAAATCACTTCTAGGTGGAAGACCATAAAATTCCTCAGGAAACACTTCAACAAATTCCCTCACAATAGGCATGTATTCAAAGATGGATTCTTCCATAGACTCCATCAACTTATCATGAAACACATTTTCATAGGGAAGTAATATCCATACTTTAGATGATGATGATAACAAAAATTCATCATCCTCTTTACACTTTTATAGAATCAGGGGTCGATTCACCATATGGAGACTGATTTTCCTCTCATGGAAATTTAGGTACTCTCCATATAGGGAAATCCAATCCATGCAAATAATTGAATTAGATTCTACCAGAGGGATTATGAAAATGTTATCTAGGAAGTTCAATCCAAAAATTGTGATTGGGTAGGAGTTATATTCATGGGATGAAATGATTTCGCCATTTTCCGTTCTCCCTGACATCATTACTTCCCTGATTTTTGGTGGTTTCTTAATTGATCTACTAAAACTTTAGGATATAAAAAAATTTATATGACCTGAATAAAAAAGTATGTTCTCTACTCTTGAATGAATAACTCATGTATCTATTACCAAATTGGTTTCAGGGTTCTCTTTGGCAGTAGTGACGGTAAAGTCTCACCCTTTCATCCTAGGAGGTAGTTGGTTTCCTTGAAAACCCCCTCTCTTCAGGCGCTGGTTTGAAAAATGACCAAGTTATTTATAGTTGAATAAATGAACAATGCATGGAGGGTTTAATGGAGAATTCCTCTCCTCTGTCACTGTAGTAGGATTTTCTTATCCGTAATTAATGGTCAGGCACCTTTTTCTTCTACATCTAATGCATTTCCTCATCCCCTTTAGGCAATTTCCAGGGTGATTTTTTCCATACCATTGGAAAGTGGGGTTATGGAATGTCATTTAATGGTTGGTTTTATCCATAATACCACTATAATTAATGTCTAATTTCTATTTCTTAACCTCATGATACCCCTGATATTCGTCGATCTTCATTTCAAATTTGAGGGAACATCTGGCAATTTTGTCATACCTTTCAAAGTCACGGATCTCCAGGTATTTCAATATACTAGGTTTTACCCCACCAACAAAGTGGTCAACCTTGCATTATGGGGTAACTACAAAGTTGGAGGCATATTGTGCAAGCCTCGGAATGTGTTCCTCATACGATCTGATGGATTCGTTATCTTTTTTATTGAGGTCAAGGAAATACCTTTCCATATTAAGTTAGAGGGTGCGTTGAAAATATTTATCAAAAAACAATTTTTGGAAATTATTCCATTCCAATGCCTCGATCCCTTCCTCATGATTCATATTGTTGGCTCATTTCCACCATTGATCAGCTTCACCCTCCATACGATAAAAATACAGAAGAATCATCTCTCACACGGACCATTAAAGGAGTCATAATATATTTTCAATGGAGTTGATCCATTATTTGTAGATTGAGAAATTAGATGATCCATTATAGTCAAATTCAAAGAAATGTATTTAGGTTTTATCCCTAGATAAATTTTTTCCAGAGCCACCTCAACTTGTTGGTATCCATAAAGGGATAAATTCTCTTGACAAACCACTTACTCTATACACAATTTAATTTAGCGAGGTTTATGTTATACTTAGTCTTATCTTGAAGGTTTTGGATTTGTTTTTCTAATATGAATCCAAAAAATAACTAAACATATCATCTGATACTAATTATAACAACCTTTCTCCTTATTACATACACATATCTGATTTATTACATAAACCTACAGTTAAGAAAAATCTGAGGATCGAGAGGTCTCATGTATTTGGAAATTAGGAAAACTAAACTTCAACTTAGAACATATAACACAAAATATAAAATGAAAAATTATTATACATGACCACAACATTCCATCGTACTTAGCATTGCATAGGATAACTAGAGGACATGCATAAGAAAATGGTGAGCTATAAATCCCCATAGGGGAATAAACAAGGCATAAACTAAAAAATATACTACATTTTGGGAAATAGTAATATAAATGGATCACAAGAGAAAAATGAACATTGAGGCATCATATTTCATTATTATCATAACACGGAAGTGTGGAAACAACGTTTAACTTGATATCATCATTATCCAAGGCCCATTGCACATTGATCATGTGTAAACCCTAATTTCACTTGGAATAGCATGATTAAACTATCATTGCACTTGAATTAGAATGAGTAAACCCCAAATTCAACCGATGTATCATGATGCTAATCCTTACACAATGCATTTGTGAGCGATCAGGGAACACCCTTTATAAACATTTCATTTAATTCATAAGTGTGCTACATGGATCATACAACATGGATTCATTGAACATCATAATTTATTCCATGAATAAGAGAGGTTTAATATAGAATTTTATTTCCTTAATGAACATATACATGTTCATAAAGGTGAATTCCAGTGATAGATAAATGGGTATGGTATTCACTTACTTGATGATTTTGGCATGAGTAATTTTGGTGTAACTTCAGTAGCATAATGATGTAAAATAGAAATCGTAAATTGTGTTGATGAGAGAGAAAGGGGTCTTCCATAATTTATACGTGAAATGGACAGTAAGGGTGTCATGGAATATAATATCCCTACATATGTATTGAATTTAGATGCATAATATAAAATAATTTCTTGAATGTAAATGAGGAGAGAGAAATCCCTTACCTAAATTTGGCCTGGTAATAGGTGTAAATTAGAGGAATTAATGAGAGACCAAGGGGTATCTAATACTTAAAACATAATTATGATAGTATAGGGTAGGTTTGAAATCATACCCCAACATGTTAAACTAAATATAAAAGGGAATAATAATATAGATAAAATTATAAATAATTAAGGATGTAAGGATAGTGATGATCCCTTACGAAATTTCGGCATGGTAATGGGTGTACTTTGATGAAATAATGAGAGTGGAAGTGATAGATCATCATTAAAATGTTTGGAGTGTAGTATACGGTCAGGGAGAAATAATATTCCAATAATTAAAATTAAAAATAGAGGGTAACAACAATAGAAATAAACTTGGACAAAAATGAGAAAGGAAAAAATCCCTTACATGGAAGTGTGATCCCAAAGGATTTAAAGAGGATTGAAAGAGGCTTATATGGTGATTGGGGTGCCTTGGGAGGATTAAAGATAAAGAAGGATAGTGGTTGATCGAGCTCCAATGGTTTTTAGTGAAGATAAGTTGGATCTTGTGTGGTTTTATATAGGAAAACAGCGGGGAATTCCTTAATATTTACGTTTTGGACATACACATTAAACTAATCAAAACCACAAACCATCCAATGGTTTTTGCACATTTTTTTCAAATTGGATTATAAAAAATTGTTTTATAAGGAAAATGGCCTAAATTATTAAAATATTATTATTTCTTATGTGTAAGTGATTCACACTCTCATGGAAATAATATTAAAAAGTTAAAACATTTTTATGTCTTGGAGGGTCCACAAAAGCATCATAAAATTAATCAAAAAAATATAAAATTACATTACATTAAAGCTAAGTCATATATCTATAGAAAAAATATATTTTCTCAGTTAAAGGAAGTGGTGGCCTCATTCAGTATAATTTCTCCATACGATTCCCATTTTTCAGAGCCCGGAAAAGTGGTAGCATCACTATAATTCTCTCTTGACCAAGATCAAATCGATATTCAACAATTTAATGTTGAACGAAATTTCCTACGGGAGAATTGGAAGTTAATAGAGATTACCACCAAAGAGTTGTTATCCAATCCACCTCAAGATTATTTCTCCATTGAACACCTTACAATTAGTTTTTATGCAGGTTTTATAAGGAGTTATGTAACAAGATCCTATTACTATAATTGTGTTTACTATTTTTGTTTAAATCATATACATATATACTTTTAAATTGGTTTTAAAGAAAAAATAGAATTTTTAATAAATATTCCATTATGAAATATATTTTAATGAATTAATTTATTTTTTAATTAAATAACTTTTTATAAAATATTATTACTAAGTTAATTTTTATAAAATATAAATGATTGTATAATTTTTTATTAATACACTTGTATTTTTTTAAGGTTTGAAGGAATTTTTTTAAATCACATGTGTTTTCCATAAATATCAGTTTTTATTTTAAAAGTAAAAAATTCAAATATTTAAAAAATTATTTATATAAAATAAATATCATTCTTGGATTTAAGACATTGAAATTATCTAAGAGTGACTTCTTCATAATTTTCTGAGACAATCGAATTTTTGGGAAAAAATTAAATACTATTAAAATATATAATTTGTTTTATGAAATCATAATGAACTAATATTGATATAATAAATTACTATATAAATGATTATCCACCAATATATGTTTTACCTTTAAAATAATGTTATTTTATATATTTTCTATTAATATTATGATGCCTTAGTGGACACTCCAAAACATATAAATTGTTTTAAATTTTCAAAATTATTTCGATGAGAGTGTGACTCACCTCTACATAAGAAAGACTAATATTTTAATAAGTTCTTCCACCTTCCTAATGAAATAATGTTTTCCAATACCCTGTTGTAATAATATAAGTGAAAAAACCATGGTATGGTTTGAGATTTTCATTAGTTTAATGTGTATTGCCAAAACCTAAATATTAAATAATTTCCCACTCTCTTCCTATATAAACACACCCATGCTCCCACTTCTCTTCACTCAACACCTTCTGAGGTCTTGCAACCTCTTTCCTCCTCTCCCTAGAATCCTCCAAAGTCTCCCCAAGCTCCCTATAACCCTCTCTCAAGCCTCTCCCAATTTTTTTGGATCACACGTCCAAGTAAGGGATTTCATCCTTTCTCTTTTATTTCCATGTTTCATTATGTTGTTATTACCTTTTATTTTCAATTACTAATGTTGTAGTATGATTTATTACCTCCCCTATACATCCCTCCTTATTTTTTAATTATTATAGTTCTCTTCCTCTCTAACTAATGACCCCCATGTACACCTGTTACCATGCCGCAATTCTATCAACGATCCTCACTTTCCTTCCATCCTTAATTTCTTCCATGTTTCCTTCTATTTTATGCACTTTTATTTTAAATTAAAAATGTTGGTTTATGTTTTTTCACCTAATCTATACTTCCCTCCTTATGTTTGAATGATTAGATACCCCTTTTTCTCTCATTATTGCCACCCATGTACACCTGTTACCATGCTACAATTCCATAAGGGGTTTCTCTCTCCTCGTTTACATTCAAGAAATTATTTTATATTATGCATCTAAATTCCATTATATAAGTTAGTATATTATATTCCATGACCCCCTTACTTTCCATTTCATTTATAAATTACAGGAGTACACTATATCTCTCATCAACCCATTTTAGTATTTCTATTTGATGTCGTTATGTTTCCAATATTAACCTCAAATATCACATGCCAAACTCATCATATATTTGAATACCATTTCAATTTCTATATCAAGGGTATTCACCTTTATGCACATGTACTTGTTGACTGATGAATTAAATTTATGCATTCCACATCTCTTATTCATGTAATAAATCATGATGTTTAATGAATCCATGTGGTACGATCCATTTGGCACACTTATTCATGAAATGAAATGTTTATAAAGGGTGTTTTAGTATTTCTCTCCAATGAATTGGGTAAATATTAGTATCATTATACGTCAAGTGAAATTAGGGTTAACTCATTCTAATAAATCTTATATTATGGTTTACTCATGAAATTTCAAGTGCAATGAAAGTTTACTCCTGCTCAATGTGCAATGATCCTTGGATCATCATAATATCATTTTAAATGTTGTTTCCAGACTTCCATGATATGATAATCGTGTCATATCATACATTTATTTTCATGTTTCTATTGTGATCCATTGATATTCATATTTCTTAACATGTAATATAATTTTCATGTTATGCCTTGTTTTCTCCCTTACTGGGCTTTATAGCTCACCATTTTCTTACGCATGTCCTCACAGTGTCTTATTCAATTCTAATTATGAAAGAATGTTGTGGTCATGTAAAAGATGACTTCAATAAGGATGTTTTATTTTAAGTTCCAAGTTGTTATGTAATTCTCCTAATTTCACAAGACATTATAACTCTCAGTCATCAGATTTTTCTTAAGTGCATGTTTATTTAATTAATAATGTCTATGTTTGTAATAAAGAACATGGTTGTTATACTACAAAATGTATTGGCCATGACATTCCCCATTCCATAGTTGTGGTAGATCTCAAAATCATAGTCTGTATGAAACCACATCCACCTACCCTTTCTCAAGTTTAAATCCCTTAGGGAAAAGATATACCTCCGACGCTTGTGACCTCTGAAGACCACAAAGAACACCCCAATGAGGTAATGCTACCACAAGCTCCGTGAAAACATGACCGCTGCTAGCACAACATCATCGTTTGAATTTTTAGAAATGTTGGGACGTAAATATCTTTCCCCATAAGATAACACTACCTGTTTCATCATCAAAACTCATCCCAATATCAGATGGGAATAATCACAAAACTCCTTGAAAATCACCCATTCCTCTAGGATCATGAGCACTGGATCATTGGCCAGCATACCCTTCCGAGAGATGAATTATACTTGGCACAAATCGATCCACAATAAATCATGGTCTATTCTGCTCAGAAATATCAATGGAGTTTAAAATCAAGATAAATCAATTACAAACCTTCATTAATAGCCATCCATACTGAGAAAACTACAACCCTATACCAGATTCCTGGGTGTTTCCCAAGAAAAAACTACATCAACCTTTGATGGGTCCACTACAACACCCTTTTGTTACACCACATTTATAAGGAAATATACTTATTGTGTACAAATAATGACCTTGTATCGCTTCCTTTAGATCTTGTGGTGTTGAAGGATTTTCATGATGGTTCTGACATTCATGGAATGATCCTCCTTGAACATCAAGTTGATCAGGATTTCATCTATGAATACAATGATTAACTGTTCTAATAACTCATGAAAGACCAAGTTCATAATCCCAATGAACACGTCTAGTGAATTCGTAAAACTGAATGTCATGACCAGAAACTCAAAGATCTAATACCTACATTTGAATGCATTCTTTAGGAAATATTATTCTTCACCATCAACATGTGATATCCAAACCATAGATCGAACATAGAAAAGAAACTCTCCACTCTCAGTTGGTTGAAAATATCATTTATCCAGAGAAGGGGGTAATGGTTATTGGTTGTCACCTAATTCATCATCCTTTAGTCTATTCACAACCTGATACAACTATCTTCCTTCATTGCAAACAACAGTAGAGAAATGCATGGTGTCACACTAGGTCAGATAAATCCATTCTTCATCAGGTCATCAATTTGAATCCTCAATTCCCATAACTCAGAAGGTTCCATCCAATAAGGATCCATAAAAATAATTCAATCACCGGACATTAAGTCTTTTACAAAACAATCACATCGAGGAGGTAGAGTCATAACCTCCCCAAGAAAAACATCCATGAATTCTTCAACCACCCTTAGAGCATACAGAATCTCAGTATCAACTGATTCCACTGATAGCTCTACCAACAAATAGGGAAGGGGATCCACATGCAGACTACCCACCTAAAAACTCTACTCACCAATGAAAGATACATACTGGCCATCCATATCTCAAAATATGACTCTTCTGTAGAAGAAGTTGATAATAGTGTGCATTGAATAAAACCAATCGATGCTGATAAGTGCATTTTATGGTTTCATCTATAGTAAAAAAGAGATCCACATGGGACTGATGGGGCCCCATCTTCAGTCTACATCACTGAAACACATTAAACTAGTTGTTCTGACCTCTAAATAGAATACTCCACACTATGGAATGGGAAGAATATATGCATGTAGTCTAATATCATGGGATATATAAATTCTAACAAAGGACTGAAAATATCCTAGATCAAACAAAGTTCAAGAAAGGGTACTGAACAAACTGATCGTACAAATGAAGATATCTTTCCGTACAAGAACTTTGGCCTCTGGTGCATGAACCTGACCATGTCCAGCATCTATACCCCTCTAATGATGACTAGATCCTTGACCTCACCTGATTCAAGGTTGCTGAGGAAAATCCAGAGGTCAAACTCAAACAGCTCAATCTCCCCTTGGTGGAGCATAAGCCTACTGACCCTACTGTTGAAACGGCCTTACAAGAAACATCTACTAAGGATGGTGCTAAATTGGTCAACCTCAATTATAGTAATCTTAAACATCTCTCAGATAATGATGCTTAATAATCCCATGAACTCCATAGATTGAACACCTCGGTACCATGTTCATAGTAAAGCAACAAGGACTAGAAGATCGAAATGAAAACTGTTGTAGTGGACTCACAATCGTTCAAAACCTTAAAATCCCTAGTGCTTTTTACCAACTGCTAGTAACCCTGCCTCTCAACACACCCTTCTAGCACCCCTCTCATGGTATACCAACTCATGGGTGCATCCTCTAAATAAAATATTCATTCTTATAAACCACCAGGTATGTCAAAAATATAAAAGGAGTAATTGGGTACCGAATAGAAGGCTGAAGTGCCTCCTCAAGATGTCTTTCACAAGACTCCTTATCTAGAAAGAGATTCATGGAAAAATAAAGGATATCCTTGATCTTAATCCCTAGCTTCCATACTGACATAGTCCCCTACTAGAGAGAAAGTTAATCCATCCACTTATCAGCCTTTATGGCCGATGAATGGAATTATTCTCAAAACTCCTTCTCGGAATTGACCCATAGAACACAAGCCTCATTCCTCTACCCCATGTATATAATCCACCACAAAAACATAGCTCCTCACATCTATCTCACTTTCAATGGAACCTATTACTCCTTTGGATCCAGTATTAAACGGAATTTGATCTCAAGATCCCCGATCCACCTCTCCATATCCACGTCTAAAACACTGCCCTCATACATTCCCAAGGCCTTCCTCTAGAAAGAATGGATTGTACTATGGAATGGTTCATAATCGTCCACTAGATCAACCCTCCATTGTACAATCAGATCATCCTAGAGGGTATCATTAGTCAGAGCCACACATGGACCTTGACTGGGTTCCATAGTAAAACAAGGTAAAAAATGATCTCCTAGTCTCGTGTAGTATGAAATTTTAGTTAAGATTCCTCTTAAAGAATTTCTTGTCCATTTCAAATTCCAAAAAAAACTCAATTCGGACAAGAACACAGGTCATTATGATTCATGTAATTTTACAAGGGTATGTACCCTAAAAATGGTGTAGTATTTCTTGGTTGCATAGTATACCCAGACTCCTTGCATCGAATCTCAGGGGGACCTAAAATCTCATGTACTTATAATGGATTCAACCTCTCTGGTCCATCAATGTTTTTGAAAATATGGTGCATGAGGTGTTCTATGAGGTAACCAAGAATTATTTCAACACATTACATCATTAATTTCTTTTTAGTTTATCCATGTGAAGGTCACTGACAGAAGGTCACAATAGTGAGTTATGATGGATAGTCTCTATGGTGTGTTGCGACGACGACTCGTGCAAGTGACTCATGATGGTAAATTGCATTGTTGAGTCATGATGATTAATTCCAATTTTCATTCATGATAGAGACTCAGGATAGTGACTCATGATGGTCATTTGTGATGGAAAGTTACAATGGTGAATAGTGATAGGAGCTCACTGAACGATATCTCATCTAACGATAGATCGTCTAGTGGGGAGTTGTCCAATTGTGACAAGTCCAAAGGTATCTCATCCAGTGGTGAGTATTCCAATGATGAGTCATCCAATGACACCTCGTCCAGTGGTGAGTTGTCCAATGGTGAACCATCCAATGGTATGTCATTCCAATGGTGACCTGTGAACAATGTCTCTAGCCTCCTACAGTTTCTCCCCTTTAACGTTTTTATTGATGTAATATGAATTTACTACCATATTTAATGGTTTTTGGAGCTGTTTTGAATCATATATAAATTATAATAACCTGAATCTTACTCTGAAATTAAAACAACATGGTCTTGGTCAATATCCACCTTAATGTCTTTTAAGAACAATTTCTCATGTTTAATTTGGATCTAGCCTTTCTAAAGAAGAGATATTATCTTCTTTGTGCACTTCCCTTTCTCTTGGTGCAAGATTCCTAAATCCATTATTTCTTACCCCCAATAAGTTGTGTAATTTTGTTATAGCCTTTGGACTGTGTTTTCCTTGGAGACTCTTCCTGCAACATATGAGCCCCATTCTTTGGTGCAACCAGGAAGTATCAATATTCTCCTCTTCCAAGTAGGTTTCCATCATCCCACATAATTGTGTATCATGCATAGTGGGTTTATGAATGTTTCCAATGATAAGATAGTTGGATTCAAATTAAATAGAGATAATTAAATCTATTTAAAATAAATATGCACATGTTAGTGAAAATTGGTGTATCATCTTCTTGTAATTTGTTTTTTGTTGTTTTTTGAATTATACAAGATAAATTACCCGCTAAAAATCATAGTCCTTGGTGGTCTTTTTCTGTGCATGGGATGGTCTATGGAATTAATGTTGTTTGTTTTTTTCATTGAACAATTATATATGAATTATCCTAACCACATGTACCCAACTAATATATGGAGTCCCTAATATATTACCTTCTATAAGGACCAGAGAAGTTAACAAGTGGAATTGAAAAATATATGACTTCTTAAATCTGAATATTTTGTTTGTGATGGTATGATTGTGACCAACATTATGTGTTGATGGGTTGTTCGGATGGTGGAATGTAATATCAGGAAGAGATATTTATTGATTTTGGAATGGATGGGTTGTTTTTTTCATTGGGGATGCGATTGGGTTGTGCTATTATTATGTTTTCGGATGTGATGGGTGTGTTGTGGTTATTCAACAAGGCTTATAAGAATTTTTTTGTTGAGAAGTTTTCATGGGTGAGAAAATTAATTGGGTGTTTCCTTTGGAGAGAGGATGGATTGGGTAGAATTAGATTGAATAATTACAATGGAAGTGGTTTAAATGGGTGTTAAATAGATAGGAACATGAAGCTGGTTAATTTTCCATGGTTATTCTCCCTCTATGTGACTTTTTCTATGTGTATTTTTTTGTGATGTTCAAAGTAGTTTCAGGGGTAATAATGGAAAAAATAATTGAATTTTAATTTATGGATGATAATTGGTTAACTTAATTTTCTAGGGTTATGATTTTAGTTTTTGGATTTTTGTGTGGTGTTTCATTTACAGGTAGCAAAAAATGTGGTAATTTGATGTGGTTGTTTATTTGAGAACCCATATGTTTGGAAGGAGTGTTTTGTGTTAAATATATAGTACTTGTATTTTCCTAGTTATTTATATACACACAACCAACCATGTTCTGCACTGTCTTCCAAACACCCCCATCGTCATGGGGGAGGGTGTTTTTTCCAAACATATTGGTGGGAGGATGGATGGTTGGTGTCCCATTCTACCTTGATTCTTCTTCCAAGTTGTGATATCCCAATATTCTTTGGGTAGGATGGGGTGGGTAGGACCACATTTGTGTGTGGAGTTTTTCTTTACCATTTGTGCTCTGGTTGATATGTATTGTTCTTTCATAGGTACCTTTAGGATAAGGTGTGGTTTGTGGCCCAGGTGTCTGTGGGTGGGTAGCAATGTGGTTTGTCTCCCAAGTGTATGCATGTTGGATGCAATGTGGTTTTTGGCCCAGTGTCTATGGGTGTGAAGTGATTTGATTTTTGGAAAATTTATATATGTGTGGAAAGTGATTTGGTTAGTGGACCAGGTGTCTATGGGTAGGATGTTATATGGTTTTGTGGGGATAACGTGTGTGTGTGCAGTTTGTGACATGGTTCATTTGGAAGATGTGGAAGCATGAGGATGGTTTTCATTAGGCAAGAGCATATAAAGCAGTGGAAATTGGTGTGAGGTACCCAAATAATATAGGTTCATAAGATATTTCATTACTTGACTTGGGTTACGTGGTTAGTGTGCCCTTGTGATATCAGGGTGGATATATTTCCTTGTTAGGTGTTGTTTGTTTCTTCTATTTTCTCATAGAGGAATTTGTATGTTTCTGTAAGGTGTGCATCATATACGTCTATTATCTTATTTAGAATACTTGTATACTCCCCCTAAATATATCAACTTGTTTTAGGTTTCCATGAGGATTATGTGGACTGTGATGGACCTTAATATCTCAGACTTTGGGGTAGTTGTTGTGTCACTACATAGATTTATTTTGGTATTTAAATTAGAGTTTTTATTCCATTGTAACATTCCTATTTTAAAAATTCATGTGGGTGGATTTGGGTTTCTTTTATATATATCTTGGATTTTTTTGGGATGGTCCATCTTATCTCCCTATATTTTTCTTTAAAATGGGTCATGCCTCCCATTTTTGTCATATTTCAATACACTTGGTCCTCTTCACCACCCTGGAGCCAATTAGAGGTGGGACTCATGGATTATTATCTCTCTTCATTAATTTCCAACATAAGAGGGGAATCATTGGAGGGTGGGGTCATGAAAGAATTCTATCAGAGGTGATGGATGAAGCATAGGATCGAGTTTGGAGTTAGGAACAATGATGATTACATGTTTTGGTAGGGAAACAGTGCCATATGATCCTTCTATGTAATATAGGAAAGGGAAGACCAATTAGGACATGTGATTTTAGGGCCCCCATGATCTGATGCAAGGATTATGGGTTTACAAAAAGACCATGTGAGGCTACACCATTTGTTGGGTCAATACCCTAGGAAAGGTACGTGCATCATAATTACATGTTTTATTGTCTAAACTGGATTGTTTTTTGGAAATTTATATAGATAATGAAATGAGTTAAAATGAGTTTTAAATGAAATTTGATACTACTCTAGATTAGGAGTTCCTTGTTTAAATTATTCAGTTATGGAACATCGTCATCATCCATGTGTGGCTTATGTAGTTAAGGGTTAGTAGGCTGATCTGGTTTATTGAATGATGGTTGATTCAGTGGAGAAGGTTGACCAGTGGAAGAGAACATTATGTTCTTTCTCGCTTTTGGACTTTCTAAAGTACGGGGGAAGATTTTTGGACATGGTGACTGAGAGCTGGCTCAAGGAGCACGAGATCATCATCATTTTGGTCCTACATATTATGGGGAACTATTTTACTTTAGCAGTAACCCAAGGGAATAGAGCTGCATGTCAGTGGTGGATAGTGTACCTAGGGTAGAGGAAGCACGCGGATGTTTTTTGGTTTATTTTGATAAGAATTGTCAATCATAATTACATTCATTGTCCATGGAGACTGTGAAGAGGAAAGAGTTACTCTAACTCCCTCAGAGGAATATGTTGGTATGTGCGATGGGAATTAAGTTCAAAGATATTCTTTTTCCTAGGATCTCATTCTATATGATGATTCTCATGTGATAAGTCTTGAGGAGTCACTTCATCCTGTAATCTAGTACCCAGTTACTCCTTTTACGTTGTCAACATACCTAGAGGATGAAAAGAAGGAAGAGTTCATTGAGTGAATGGACTTGTGAGGAGGTAAACAGTGAGAAGGGAATGAGAAGGATTTTTCATGAGGCGGGGTTACCAATAGTAGGTCTCAGGTTCCGAACCCTTTGAGGTTTTGACCGGTGGGGATTCGACCTTAGTTGATTCTGTTTTGATCTTCTGGTCCTTATGCCTTTCCTATAAACTTGAGACTGTGGTGTTTCAACTATGGAGTCTATGAGAATTTTTATATTCCATTTCTGGTGACTGTTTGAGCTTATTATAATATATTTGGATAGGTTCCACACCATCCTCAATATTAGTTTTCATCTAGGATGTTTCCGCATCAGGTACAGCTGGCCCATGTTCCACCGTGTGGAGATAAAGTAGGTAGAGGTCAACCTCATGATGTTCCTTAGATACCACGACCGGAGTATTTTCCTGGAGGTAGTCATCAGTATAGGGTCATAGAATCTTGGTGATAAAGGTTTCACAATGTAGATCCATGAATTCCAGTTGAGCCAAATATCATCATAGTTATGATAAATTTGTTCAATATCCTTTCTTGCGCATAGTTTGATTCAATTACCTCTCCATACATTGTTTCACCTACTCTAGACCATTCTATGAGACTAGAAGTAGAGTGGTTTATCATTCCCCTTATGCTGAGTATGCCCACCAAAGGCTAGACATTCTATATTGACGTGTGTGGGGGATGTAGACATATGATTGGGTTGCATACGTCCTGTGTGGATCTCATTCAGTACAGATGCAACCAGAATATTTCATTTTCAACCTCAACTGGTTGTATTATGTGCCCTATATTTTTTATTGCATCCAAAGAATATTCTTATTTTAGTATGTGGATGGTCAGCGTGTGGACTTCATTGACAAGAATAGTTGTTAGGTGGGTAGTCGATGTGTGTATCCCCTTCTATCATTGTTGGTTAAGATAGCAGGAGAATCTATGGATGGTGAGAAGGTGGAATCTCCCAGTGTGGTTGAATAATTCATGGATTGTTTCCCCTATGAGGTTATGACTCTACCCCTTGAAATTTCATTGATTTCAAGATAGACTTACCACTTGGTTCTTTTCTGATTTTGATTGAACTTTATTGCATGGAACCTTATGAGTTATGGGAATTGAGGATTCCTATTGATGACTTGATGATGAAGGGGTTTATCTATACCTATCTATCACCATGGGGTTCTCTAGTGTTGTGCGTAAAAAAGGCGGATAGTGGTCTGACATTTTTCACAGACTACAATATGTTGAATCAGGTGGCGGTCAATAACTCTTACCCCCTTCTAATGATTGACGATATTTTTGACCAACTGAGAGGGGAGAGTTTGTTTTTGAAGATCAATCTATGGTATGGATATCACAAGTTGAGGGTGAAGGATGGTGATATATTGAAGACTTATTTCAGATGGAGATATGTGCACTTTGATTTTGTGGTCATGTTATATGATATTAAAAACAAACCAGGCTTGATCATGGGGTTGTGAAATCTTTCCATCGTAACTTCTTGGACTGTTTCATCCTTACATTCGTCAATAAAATATTGATCTATTAAAATTAGTAGGAGGAGGATCTCAGCAATCTCATAACCGTCTAGGAAGTTCTCCAACACCACTATCATTATGGAAATTGTTCTAAATGAAGTTTTTTCACATGATAAGTGCATTTCTTTATACCTCTGGTGTCACATTTGGGCATATAAGTAGACTCGTAAAAGGTATAAGTAGTTTTTTCATGGGCATCACCCAGGAATCTAGTAGAGGTTTGTAGTATTCTCTACTAGGCGGGCTATAACCAGAGGGTTGTACCTGATTTCTCTCGAGATTCAAAATTGTTGATAGTTCTAAAAAAAGACCCTAAATTTGTTTCGAGTGAGTAGGGTCAGTAAGTATTTATATATCTGAATATGAAGTTGTTAAATAATCTAGTTCTCCGGTTTCCATAGAAAGTGATGATGTTCATGGTGTTTTGTGATGCTTCCCATCTAGGCTTGGGATGTTATTTTATGCAGAAAATTGGAGTGATCTATTATGTGTATAGGAAGTTTCCTCCCCACATATGAAAATATTCAACCCATGATCCAGAGATAACAGTGGTTGTGTTTCTGCTAAAAATTTTTAATAACCTCACTGGGGGTCACTTTTTGGTCTTCACGAATCACAAGAGTCTAAGGTATATCATTTCGTAGTGAAATTTGAACTTTCAATAGTAGACGTGTATGAAGTTTCTTCAAGAATATGATTTTATGGTGTCCTACACCTCATAAAAGGGTAATTTCATGGCCTATTCATTTATAAGGAAGTCACAAAAGTAAGATCATCAAGAATCTACGAACAATTGGAATGTTGTGGAGGAGTTTTTAGCCTTGCACATGGATACAAGGGTGAACAGTAGTAGAGGATGTTTGTTTCATATGATGTTTCAATCTTCTTTAATACAGCAGGTGGAGGAGTCTCAATGGAGAGACTTAGAGGTAATGGTGATACTAAACCATGTTATCCATAGTGATTCTCTAGAAGTATGGTTGGAGGATGGTCAGAATCAGATGATGTTATATAAAATATTGTTTTTTCACACTGAAATGATTGAGGGATCTCTTCAAGAGATTAATAACTCACCATTAAAGGTAAATGATAGAATTTAAAAAATATACCATTGATTGATGATTCATTTTTTGTGTCATGGGATGAAATATCTAGTGTTAGAGTTTATAGGAATTTTCATAGTGTTCCAGTAGATGGAGGAAGATCATCATATTCATGGCTGTTCATTTTAGCACTTAGATGTCCTTGAGTAGATGTGGGATGACATCTCAATGGAATTCATCACAACGTTTCCTAGATATTAGGGAGGCTATGATTCTATATGGGTAGTAGTGGATCAGTTGATGAAATCATCTCTCTTCTTAGTGATCAAGGATTCATGCATAGTAGATACCTTAGCCAAGAGGTATGTTGTTGAGGAGGTGTGGCTGCATGGGGTTTAGATAACCATTATCTTGAATTGGGATACATGTTTTACCTCGAGATTTTGTAGTGGATTATAGAATTATTTTGGAACATAGTTACGCCTCAATACTTCCTTCCACCCTCATTCAGAAGGGTGGATAGAACAGACCATCTAGATACTGGATGATATGATGTGATCATGTTCCTTGGACATTGGAGAATCTTGGGTACAACCCCTTCCCATAGTGGAGTACTCTTATAATAATAGTTATCACTCTTACATTGACATGGCTCTATTTTAGTTGTTTTATGGGAGACAATTTCATTCACCATTGTTCTAGGAAGAGGATGGGGAGACAACTATTCTTGTCACCAAGGTTGTGTAGAACATGACAGAAAAGGTTCATCTAACTTGTGGTGGGATTAAAGTGGTACAGTACTAGAAGAAGTTTTATTTCTATAGTAGTAGAAGTTCCATAGGGTTTTACGTTGGGTACCAGGTGTTCTTCAAGTTTTCCCCTCAACGTGGGAAGAGATTGTTTGGGAAAGGGAGTAAGAATTCCCCCATGTTTATCAAACCCTTCGAGGTGTTGGGGTGAGTTGGTGAGGTGGGATTTGAGTTGTCATTGCCACCATAGTTTGATAGGATCTATGATTTCATCCACATATCTCAACTCTATCAGTATCTTTATTATGACAAGCATTTCATTGATTGGAGATAGATAGGTATCAAAGATGTTGTGATGTACGTGTAGAGGCCCATAGAGATCCAGGATCTCTAGGAGATGTTGATTCAATGTTGTACCCTTCCTTTGGTTTGTGTGTTATGGAGCCATGGTGGAATGTAGGAGAGTACTTGCATGTGGGAAATGTGGATGCATGCCTAGTACCTAGAAATTTTCTATGTTTTATCTTTTCCTATTTTGAAATGAAATGTTTGAACCTTGTTTTTATGGAATGAGTTGTTTTTCCTTCAATTTGAGATGTGTGTGGTGAAATGTGTGATTAAGTCATAACATGTGAAAATGGGAGGACCATATTCCTAATCAAAATGTGTTAACTGTGCGGTGATTGAACATGTGCAAGCGAGTCGGTGCTGCTTAGACTTGATAATATCTTAAAAAGGAAAACAAAATTCCTTTTTTTCTTATGTTTATGTTGGCATGGTTTTTGTGCTTGTTTGGATTTTATTCTAGTTAGTTCAGTTAGTAAAGGTCGTAGGGGTTGTTCCTGAATTTCAAGGTTTAACTCCAGCAACTGAACAACACATTGTGGTTTGTTTTTGAACTTTGATGTCGGTATTAGTGTTTCAAGTATAGAGAAATGATTGAGTGGTATCTCACAAAGTTGATTTTCGGACCCCTCATTTCCTTTTGGATTTTGTTTTGAATTATAGGGTTTTATAATAGTTTTGGTGGTATCTGATGTAGTGGTCTGGACCTCTATGAACCATCACATTGTGAAAATATGATTGTTGATGTATTCTAGGAGGATAAAGTAAATTATTTAAATAATTTTTAAATTTTACATTTTTTAGGTTCTCCAATGGTAGGTCGCTAATGGTTGGTCATGATGGGGAGTTTCAAAGGTGATCCTCAATGTTCATTCACCGTAGTGAGTTGCAACAGTGACTATTAACAAAGATTCACGATGGAGATTTGTGATGGTGAGTCATGATGGGGACTCACGGTGGTGAGTCACAACTGTAGCTCATCAAATGGTAGCTCTTCCATTGGTAGATCATCCAATGGTGAGTCATCCAAAAGTAACACTACTAACAATATATCATCCTATGGTGACTCATCCAATGATAGCTCATCCACTGGTGAGTTGTCTAATGGCGACTCATGAAACGGTAGGTCATTCCAATAGTGAGTCTCGAATAGTGTTTCAAGATTTTGATAGTTTATCCACTTTAACATTTTCAACTTTGTAAAATTATTCTAATACCATATTTAATGTCTTTGGGAGCCATTTAGAATCATATAAATCTTCAAAAAACCTAATGATTCCTTTGACATCCGAACAACAAAGTCTTGGTCAAGATCCTCCTTTAATGTATTTTAAAAACCATTTCCCCTATTGATTTAGAATATGGCCTTTCTAAAGATGAAATCCTATTTTCCTTGTGTGCTTCCATTTATTTTGGTTCGATATTCTCCGAACCCTTATTTCTTCCCCCAAGGAGACATGTAACTATGTCATATCATTTAGACCAGGTTTTCCCTAGAGGTACTTCTTGCAGCATGTGCCCCCACCCTACTTTAGCGAATCCAAGAAGTGTCTATCGTCTCCTCTTCCAAGTAGTTTTCCTTCATCCCTCATAGATTTGTATCAAGTGGTGTAGGTGTATGAATTTTTCCCATGTGAAGATAGTTGGATGAAAATTAAATAGTGATAATTGAATTTATTTATGATCAATATGCATGGGTTGGGGAAAAGTGACGTATGATCTGATTTTTTTTGTTGTTGTGAATTATAAAGGCTAAAATCCCTACTAAAAATTAAGGTCGTTGTTGGTATTTTTCTTCATATGGGATGGTTTATGGAATGAATGTTTTCTTTCATTGAACAAATATATATGAAACATTCTAACCACATATACTTGTCTAATAAATGGTTTCCACTTGATCATACCTTCCATGATAAACCTGGAAGTTAAAAAGTGTAATTAAATAATGAATGACTTGTTAAATATTAATATTATTTATTGATTAGTGTGTTGTTAAGGCCGTGAGCACCATTATGTTTTGTGGGGATGTTCGGAAGGTAAAATGAAATATAAAGTTTAGTGATCAATTGACTGTGGAATGGATGGGTAGTGTTGTGCAGTAGGGTTGTAATCGGGTTGTGCTATGATTATATTACTGGATGGAATGGGTGTGGTTATGAGGTGGTGCAATCGAGAATGGTTGTGTTGAGATTTGTTTTTGGTTTCAATTGTGATTTGGGGGTTTTACATGGTGATATGATGGATTTTTCGGAACGAATTTGAATAATGATGATGGCAGTAGATGTAGTATGTGTTAAATGGAGAGGAGTGTGATGTGGGTTAATTTACCATGGTTCTTCTCCCTCTAGGAGACTTTTTTTATGTAAATTATTGTGTGTGGGCCAACTAGTTTCCCTAATAGTTATGGAATGAATAAATGAATTGGTAATAAATAATAAAAATAGGTTAATTGAATTGGATGAGGGTATGATTTATGTTTGGGGCATGTCATGTGGTGGTACATTATAGGTTGAAGCAAAAGAAGTATTTTTTGTTGGTTACTTTTTTTTAAGAACCTAGGTACGGTAGGATTGTTTGGTATTACATATATGTATTACTTGTATTTTACTTTTGATCTCTATATACACACCACCATAGTTGAGCACTATATGATGAACACCCACATCATCCCAGGGGAGGATGTTTTTCCCAAACATCCCTATGAGAGGATGGATAAATGGAGACTCATTAATTCCTTCTCCTAGTTATATGTAGTGATAGCCCAAGATTATTTCGGCAGGATGTGGTGGTGAATTCCAAGTGTGTGAAGGTGAGTTTTTCTTTCCCAAGTTCCTTTTTTATGAGTTCTATAGTGATTTACCATGTGTCTTCAGGATGAGGTGTGGTTTGTGGCCTATGTTTCCACAAGCAGGCTGAAATGTGGTTTATGGCCCCATTGTCTACATGTAGGATGCAATTTGGTTTTTGGCCAAATTTTCTACGATTAGGGTCTGATTTAGTTTATGGCCCGACTATCTAATGTTGGTATGTTATGCGGTTTTTGTACCAAGTTACTATTGGTGGGATGGGATATGGTTTGTGGTTCCCATTTGTGTGTGTTCGGGTTGTGACATGGTTTTCTCGGAATATGTGTGAGTGTGAGGACATTTTCAATTAGGCAAGTGTGACTATACTAGTATAAAGTTATGTAGGGAACCCAAATTATTAATATTCTTACTATATTACATTACAAAACATCTATTACTCATTAAGTGTGCCTTGGTGAGGTTGGATTGGCCAGTGTGCCTCGATAGGTATTGTTGGGTTCTGATGTTTTCTCACAAAGGAATTATAATGATTCCTTCACATGTTCCCAATAGAATTTTGTTTTCCTACTGAGTATAATTTTATGTTCACCATATGTATATAAACTACTTTCAGACCATTAAGAGGATTACATGGACCATGTTGGACCTTACTAGGTCAGACATTAGGGTAGTTGTCATGTTGCTGCTTAGAATTATTATGGTATTTTCTTCATATTTTTCATTTCATTTGTAACATTTCCATTTTAAATATTCGTGAGGGTGTATTTTTATTTCTATTATATATATATATATCTTTTAAAGTTTTGGATGAGCCATCTTATTTTATAATATTTTTCCTTTAAAAAGGGAAATGCCTCCCATTTTTGTGAGATTTGTAAAACATTGGTATTGGTCGCCACCACAGGGCCTACTAGAGGTCGGGACTCAGAGGGTCATTATCTCTCCTCCTACACTACTAGATAAGGAGGGTCATTATCTCTCCTCCTTCACTATATGATATTTTTCAACCATCATCATTGATACCATTCAGTCACAACCCCATCAATCTAAATATTCTCCTCTTGAGATGGAGATTAAAGGTGTGATATTATGACCGAATGTACCACCTCTTATAGGCCTTGGGGTGATCACAAACACCCAGGGTATTCAAATCTCACAAAAATGGGAGGAATTTCCATTTTAAAGAAAAAATGTAGTGAGATAAGTTTTTTTATCCCAAAAAACCCAAGATATATATATATATATATATATATATGTGTCCAAGAAATCAAAATTTATCCCACATGAATGTTTAAAATAGAACTATTACAAATATAATGGAATCTCTGAAGTAAATACTATAATAAAGATAAGAAGTGATACTACTACTGTCTCAATCTACAAGATATTAATGTCCATCATACTCAATAAAATCCTCCAAGAAACCCAAAAGTAGTTTTATTAATAAAGGGTGAGAATACATGTGTAATTAGTAGAAAAACCATAGTCTCTCATGCACAAGTATATAAACTATACTAATTCCCCTGTGAGCAAATAGGAGAACCCAATATCACCTAACATGGAAAAGTATCCACCCCAGCCTTACCAAGCCACACTCACTAAGTAACAAAAGTCATGTACTCTAATATGATAATAACATTGATGATTTGGCTACCCCACACCACTTCCCACTGGTTTAGCCTCTATTTCTTAATGGTAAACATCCTCGCAGTCAAGCCTCTTCCTAATGTACCAGTTCGAAACACGCCCGCACACACCTGGTCCCCTGAAACAACATCACATTACCCTGGTTGACACCTGGGCCACATGCCACATCATATCCTACCTGTAAAAACCTAGTCCACAAAACACATTGCATCGTAACTAGAGACACATAGGATACAAATGATATTTCATCCTGCTCGCAGACACTTGGTCCATAATCCAAACCGCATCCCATACGTAAGCTCCTAGGACAAAAACCACACCTCATCCCGAATACACCTGAAAAGGAACAATATGTCTCATCCTGAAGACACTTGGCAATGGGAAATTCCCCTACACACACCTAGGCCTCACCCCCCACCCCAACCTACATGAATAATCATGGGCTATCACTACCAGGAAGAAGGACCGGGGATGAAACACTCAGCTAATTAATTTCACTAACTCCCTTTCTTTATTGAACAATTCATTTATTCATTTCATCACTACCCTATAAACTACTAGTTAAAAAGAGTAATAAGCATCATAACAAGTAACACAAAAAATTACACAACAAGGAAGTGGAACCATGGAAAAATAACCCACTTCACATTCATCTACATTAAACTTCCAATCAGGACGTAACATACCAATCTCGAGATATGGCGAGAAAATCTAAAATTTATTAATTTGGTGAATCACCCATGCCATCCAATAATGTCATCATTGTTCAAATTCATTCTACCCGAATCATTCTCGCACCAATGAAAACCCCCATATCACATCCACACCCAAAAACGCATCTCAACACAACAATTATTGGTATCCCTATTGCATAAAAACACCACAACCATAACATCCATCAACTTAATAGTAGCACATCCCAATCAAAGCCTCGCTGCACAACATTCCCCATCTATTCCACAATCAATCATTCTATTAACCTGAGATTCCATTTCACCTTCTGAACCACCCCACAACACATAATGGTTCTCACAATTATAAAACCACACAAACCAAAAAATATATTCTGATTTAAAAGTCATATTTTCATAAATTTCAGTTTGTATGTTGCATGGTTATCATGAAAGGTAAGATCATGTGGAATCCATTTATTATCCATGTGTATGTGGTTAGAAAATTTCATATATAACATTACAAAAAAACAAACAAATCCCATTCATTCCCTAAACCATCCCATTCATAGAAAAAGACCCCAAATGGAAATGATTTTTAGTGGCGCACTTCACATATATAATTCACAACAATAACCAAATAATATAACAAGTAGTTCATATGTTACTTTTATCCAGCCCCTATATATTCATGTTAAACCGATTTTGTTTTCTCTATTTGATTTGGATCCAAATTTATTAACATAGGAAACATTTGTACACCCACACAACATGGTAAAAAATTAATAGGGATGAAGTAAACCTACATGGAATAAGAGACAATCAGCACTTCCTACTTCCAGCAATGTAGGGGTCATAAGAAGCTGTAAAGGCCTCTATAGAAGACATAGTCCAAAGGCAACAACAAAAGTTCACCACTCCTTGGGGGGATTAAAAAATGGTTCAGGATATCTCTCACTGATAGAAAGAGAAGCAGACAAGGAATAAAAGATATCAACTTTAGAAAGTTTAGATCTAAAATCAATGGGAGGAATAGTTTTTAACTTCCATTAAAGGTGAATTTTGACTAAAACCATGATATATTGATGTGAAACGAATATTTTGGTTTTTAGAAGATAGATATGAATCTAAACAGCCCATAAACCCATTAAATATGGTATTAAATTCAATTAACAACAAATCAAATGTCTACGTGGAGAAACTATAGGAAGGTGGAAATTTTTTTCATGACTCGCCATTGGAATTACTTACCATTGGACGACTCACCCCTTGAAGAGATACTGATTGATGAATCAATGTCGCATGACTCACCACTAGATCATCTACCTCCCATGAGTCATCATTGGATGACCCACCACTGGATGACCCACTACTAGATGAGAAATTTTTGGATGAGCTACCATTTGGTTAGTTACCGTCTTTATTCACCATCCTGACTCACCATCATGAGTCCCCGTCAAGAGTCATAAACATGATCCACCATTGTTACTCACTATCACAATTCATTGTCATGAGTAACTCTCTGGACTCACAATACCATCATGACTCACCATCGTGAGTCACCGTGGCGACTCACTATTTCAAATCACCATTGTGAACTACCATTATGGACATACCTTTGGAGAACATGAAAAACTAGAAATTTTGGAACGTGTTGAAATAAGACACTATGACCTATTGGATTTTTAGAAAGTGATAGATCAGAGAGTTCCATGCCATTACAACTTCAGATAGATGTCGTATATAGTCTCCATGTCATAATTGTATTGTAAGATGATTGTTATATTGGGAAAAAGATATCTACTATATAAAAAAATGGATATCAAACAAACTATTTTGTTCAGTATCACAATATAGAGATGATACAATCATATATTATTAATGAATGGAATGAAAGAAGTGGTATGGAGTATTTGATATTTGATCAGTTTACATTTTTTCATCATCGAGATAGAGATAGTATGCCAGTGTAAAAATACAATGATATCAATACAATTGATGAAAATAATGAAGAATATTTTTTTGTGAGAGTGAAATAATAAATGGATAATGTTATAACACCTATATATAAAGAATGGAATGATATGATAAATTTGAATTTTTCATGTTGTTATATCAGGGAAAACCCATATACCAATATTCTAATCCCTCCATTCGTTTTATTCTTTCCATTTTGAGAGAATTTTTTCTATGTGGTGAAGATATTCCATCAATTAAATATATTTCAATGAATTTAATAATGATTCATTAATTTTTTACAAATAAAAGTCATGATTGTCCAAAATATTTCAATTTATTGTGGGAGGAAACATGAGATATTAATGACTATAACGAATGTGGTACATCTTATTGGAAGGTAAATATAGATTGAACACCACATCATGTTCAATATAACGTCATTTGGCACTTTCCATTGATTCCTATGATTCAATATCTATTCATGACTACATAAATCTCAAGAAATATGAAATGGCATGATGCTAAGAGAATTAATGATTATCACGAGTTATTTCATCACACATATGGATTTTCATAGAATATATTTGATACAAAGTGTCATGATTTTTTAATATAGGTGTTTAATATCTGGTTGGTCATATCTTTTGAGGGTTTTAATCTCTTTTTCCAAATGATTACTTCTCACCACATGTTCCCCTCGTTTATTAATTATTATAATCCTTCACAATGGATGTGTACAAGAAAACATATATCTTTATTGAGTATAACAATATCTAGAACATATGATCCTAGAAATCATATAGACATCCACTCGAATGATTTAATAATAGAGTTGATGCAGCTTTGGGATATGGGTGCTCACACATTCAATGCTTCTTCAAACAATATATATTATATTTTTTTCTACCTTTCAATGGACTCTAAATGATTTCCCAACTTATGAAATGATGTATGGTAAGATCAAAATTGGAAAACTATCATTTTATATTTGTATAAATAATTAATGGCCAAGAAGAATTTAATATAATTAAGTTTTCAGTTTCATGTGGAATATATGATTCATTCCATTGGATCGTCAATACACGATTAATCATTGGATGTATGATAATACTATTGATATTGAACAACCACATTGTTATATGTCAGGAACTTATGTTCTTAATGGATTAAAAGATGTCAACTTTTCATTAGGTAATGGTTGGAGGAAATCTAAAAGTAAGAAGAATGTCACAAATGAATCAACATATAATTGTAATAAGAAAATTATAGTTTTTATCTTCCATAATGGTCAAACAATTTAATATGTCATTATTTAGAGGTAACTCACATTGATAAAAACTTATGTGAAATGTTTTATTCAATTATTCTAAATAACAAGGGGAATACCAAATATGACTTATGATCATATTGAGACTTATTAGATTGGTATATTCAACCATAAATTTATAATATTTTTGTTAGTGAGAAAGATGAAATGTTACCAGTAATTCGTATGTGATGAAATATTTAGAGAAAAATGAATTTATAGAAGTATTGGATAATATCAAGGTTCTTTATTTCTATTCCATAAACATATCAAAACTATTCATCACAAGGGAGTTGAAAGTAAAATCCCTAAATATAAAGGATTATCCCATTCTTATACATAAATTGATTCCATTAGAAATATGAAATTTACTAGCCAACAATCTAAGCGTGGAGGTGATTCTATTATGTCATTTTTATAGATACCTTTGTATTAAAATGTTATCCAAGTATTTATTGATAAAAATTATGTAAGAGGAACCATTAATTTTTTGGAGATTTAGAAAGTTTTCTTCCATCATTTTTCACTTGCATGATTCATTTAAAAGTTCATCTTATAACTAAAACACTTCTGGGAGGACTTGATGTTTTTTATGTATCCTAATGAAATATATATTTCCATAATTAAATCTTATGTCCAGAACAATAATCCTCTTGATGGTTCCATTGTGATATTTTATCTCACTTAGGAATGTTTTCATTTTTTTTCAATATATTTTTAGGATGTGAGCACAATATTGAACCAGCCAATGAGTAAAAAAATTTGAGAAGTGTTGGTAAATTAATCCCTAATTTCCATTTTTTTCCCAAACAAGATTAATTCATGGGCTTTATACATTGGCTACATTAAGCTTTTAAGAGTATGAGATGGGACATCGCATAATCTTATTCAACTATGGTTTTTCATATTACTATATCAATTACGTAATTTGTATATTTATATGTTATATCATTATAAGTAATTTCACATAAATATAAATAATTTATAATAATTTTCTAAGGAAACGTAAAAAAATTGTTAATAGATTTCATCGATCATTTCATTTTAGGATAATGGATTTTCTTATCAAAGAGTTTCTTTTATGGTTGAAATTAAAGGTATTTACATTACATTAATTAACATAAAATTTATATATTAATTTAATTTTCTTATTCATATATATTTATAATATTTATTTTACTTGTTGAATCCATATCTGAAGAATTAATATAATTGGATTTTAGTAAAAATTCAGTGGTTCATAAATGAAAAACATTAATAATAAATGGGTATATATTTGTTACAACTGATTGCGGGGAGAATATAAAAACATATCATGATATAGTTATGTTAACTGAAACAACATACTTTTTTTCCATTGTATCAGTTTTTAGGCCTTAATGTGATAATTTATCTTCTTATGGAGTTGTTGAGAAAATAATTTTATTAGATTACTGTAGAGACCCAAAGCTTAACGTACATGGACATTACATTAATTTTGAGGAATACTTAGTATATAACAAAAAACACACACACAAGGACCGTAATAGTTTAGTGAATTTGGAAACTCAAAATATAATCTTCTAATCGTGGTGAAAGATCTTCAACATCTCCCACAAAGATCTTCTTTTTTTTATACCTAAAACCTTTCTTTATATCCTGGGGAAAAGAAAACATAAAAGGGTGAGCTCAAATGCTCAGTAAGTGTAAACAAAAGAAATATCAATCACATCATATTCATAAGAACATAACATTTTGGAAGTCTTAACCTGCAAAAGAGATCATAATATCATAACATGGGATAAATAATAGTGGTGAAATGTAATCCCATTAATCATAACTTTGTGGCATAAACACATAATCATAGAGAATCATTTCTTATTAGTCAAGACTCATTTCCAAGACTATCTTAGTGGATAAAGTCCATTTTTAAACAGAGTTCACTCATCATTTAAATCATGTTTCAATGAACCGGTTTAACCTGTCGTTCCAGCCATGTCTATATCATGAGATATAAAATCTTTACCTAATGCATTGGAGGGAGATATAGGTCCCACCCATCTCATAATGATACCATTCTTATGTGTGCCACAAAATCATAAATCATACATAATTGCATAACCCATGTAATAAAAATGGGAATCTTAAACATCGTGACATCATAAAACAATTCATATAAGATAAAGGAATTAATAAATATAATTCCATCACAACATAATCCAATAAATGTAATAATAGGGATGGAAATAGAACCATTTATTATCAAAGATGGAAAATAATTTTGATAAAACACTTGAACTCCATTCTTGAGGAAAATATCCTTTCTACTTCAAAAACATTTTTCCTTTCTTAACATTTCATACAATTTTAAACTAATAGAAGTTGATTAAAAATAAACATGAAAACTTGTAAAGGAATATTCTTGGAAATAATGTTTTAAAAATCCATTCATTCCGTATAAGTTAAAAAAACATTCTTCTCGTACTTTTTTCGGAAAAGTCAAAAAGTACCTCGTATGAAAAACGACAAAAGATTACTTTTATATATTTTACTAAAAACTCAACGAAGGGTAAAATTGGATATAAACTATTTTATAAGGATATAAATATTACATATTGAGGAAACATGGATGTGGATGATAAGATACACCCCAGTAAATACCAAATTATAAACAATCTCGGATAAAAATGAGATTGTGATATTTCCCTTACCTTAGGTCTGATTTGCTTCGTAAGTGTCCGAACCTCCTGTATAATGATTTTAATAAGGTCATTTAATTATTCCAGAATAATACTCATTGTTATGATATCATATATGGTTCACTTATGACATTATATTACCCGTTCTTTTGTAAATTCCATGTTAAAGAGCGTTTTGGGTAAAATTGTTTCATTTGTCGTCCGTGTTTTGACTTATAATTATTCATAAGATTACTTAGATCATGATTACTTAATTACAGAATATAAAACATGATTTATATATAATATATATTGAGAATATACATATATATAATAAATTAGTAAATGGAAATAAATACACCATTCATGGAGACGGTAGGCCGTACGTACGCATGAACGCTGTTTTCGTTTCCTTATTGAGTTGAATGGAATTAAGTAGATGACATACATATATATAAACATACATCCAGTATCATTATTATCTCATATATTTCATGATTACTTATTATATATACTTTATAATCATTCATGAATGGTTAACGTGGATAATGAATCTCATCGCGTCGTGGAGACGGTAGTCCGTACGTACGCACGAGCGATGATATCGTTCTCATGATCATGAAATTGTATTGGAGTGTATGTATACTATTTCATAATAAATATCACTTTAAAATAATCATATATAGTTATTATTTACACCATTATATCCATCCAAGTAAGTTGGTGGTGGAAAATAGATTACACCACGTCGTGGAGACAGTATTTTGTACGTACGCACGCGCGGTGATTTCATTTTCCATTGGATGGATAGATGGTGAAATAGGGTTGTTTAATACTTATAATAAAATATCAGTATATTAGTGATACTTATGTTATTACTTAATAATGATATGACCTAATAATAAGAAGTGGAAGAGGAAATAAAGTTGAAAGAATCGGGAACGGACATTACCTCTTCTTTGAAGCGTCTCTTTGAGTCCTCCTCTTAGGGTACTAAAATTGATCTTTTAAGAATAACAAGACCTCTAGGATGTTTTTAGGGAAGTGTAGAAGTGAATTTTCCAGCGTTTGGCTGAGCTTGAAGGCTCAAAGTGCTGTGAGGAAGAGAGGGAGAAGGTTCCCATTTATAAGGGAGGAGAGAGGCACCTTTGGAATAACTAAAAATATTATTTTATTATAAAGCCAAAATCGGTTTTAAATAGCTCCAAATTGATTTATTTCTAAGCTAAGGTGGGTATGGGTCGGAGTCCTCTCATCCAATATAATTTAGACAAGTTTAGGTTCTTATTTTAACCTTATCATTTATATTTATCCTTAAGTTAGATAATTTTACTTTTACCGTGTCTTTTTGTGTTCTTACACTATAAGGTTAATAAACTTGCAATAACAAGACAAAAGAACCCCAAGTTGTTTATTATTAATATATATAACCGTATCTAATTCATTTGAATGAACCTTAGATTTTTAAGAATAAAATAACAACTAATAATATAATATTTGTTTTAAAAACTATTTTATGTCAATTTTGACACTATTTAGTAATTGATTTTTGTAAAACTCATAACATAATTATTAGTTAGAAAAAAGTTAATTCAATCAATACTAACATGTCATATTAACCTATAAAATTATTGTAATTCATAAATAGTCTCAAATTACATTTTTTTGGGTATTTATAACATAAATTATGTCAATATTTCATTAATAAGATAATTATTGCATCATCTTTCTGTCATAAATAAACTAACATATTTAAAGTATAAAAATTACAGATAAAATATAATTATGTAGGAAATATTTTTAGCTTTCTAATTAATATTTATAGTCGAATTTATCTTATGTATATCCCTATATTTAAAATGATATACTTATTAAACTTTGATTTTAACTATTTTAACCCTTCTTTAAATAAATTAATAATATATGTCCTAATCTAATCCAAGTGGGCCTAAATGGTCTTATTTTATTCATAAGGTTTTTTTTGGTCGAATTACACTTATCCAATAGAATTAGGACATGTGTTAGGATAATAATAATATCATTTTTACCCTTAATTACCCTATTTACTTTTAACCGTGGTAAAAAAAAGTAAAAAGTTACTATTCACCAAAAATTATTTTCATCTCATTGAACAAAATTTTACTTACTGACATCAACCGTGTCTCTCGGATATTTGAAATTCCATTTACAGAAGTGGTAAAATTAAGTTTTATGAAAAATTCATTTTTTTCACTACCACTTAGTGGTTTCACTATTCATCAAAAAATGAAAGTTTCCAGAAAAATACCAAAAATTAGGCCTAAGATATATTTGATATTATGAACTCAAAAATGATGTCTATTTTACCAAATCCAAAACATATCAGTTGCATTAATTAATTTTAAAATTAATTCCCGTCATCAAAAAAATAGCGTCTTCTTAAGAGATAATTTGTTTCAAAAGATTGACACTTGTTTATGTTTGGTTTAAATGCGAAATTACATTCAATGCCCAACATTGTATTAAATTGTAAAAATATATTCTCAATATACTTTAAAACCACTCAAATTAATAATTTATCACTATTAATTATTTCTATTAAAAAGGTTGTTTTTAATTAAAATTTAGTAATCTTCATTATTCATTAGAAAATGAAGGTTATCCGAAAAGTACCAAAATTTCACCCTAAGCTAATTTCACTTTTACGAATCCAGAAATGAAGTCCATTTTGAAAAATCAAATTTACAAAATTTAAAAAAGTGGTTATTACTATTCATAACGGCTAGTTTTAATAATATTTTAATAGCATATCATTGTTTAGAGAAACTCGGTATTGCGTACTACACGCGCTATCGAGGAAGGTCGTGATTGCGTGTATTGCAAGGAAAGTCAAGGATGTGTGTTGTGAAAGCTCGTTTTGGTGTAGTGTACAATAGAAGATATTAAGGAAATTAAAAATAATATTTCTCATAAAATCTCGGGGTGTTACATTCTACCCCCCTTAAAATGAATTTCTCCCTCGAAATTCGTCAGGGTTATAAATGGTTTACTACTCGAAAGTTTCTTTAATAGAAACCCACATGATAAAAAGGAATACCAAAACCAATCTTTAAAAAAAAGTATGAAACGTAACGGTTACCCAAATAAACTAATTACTGGGTTTCCATATAGGTGAAAATATGGATATGGAAGAGAAATCTAACCATCATGTTCTGATGGAGTGTGGTATAGAACATGGCTATGGAAAATCCAGCAATCACAAAGCCATAAATTTGTGACGATCTAAGGTACCATCTGATTCATCAGATATAAGTGCACTAGGACAACATTTTTGGTTTTAAATATCATTTCCCTAAAGTGAAAGAATTTGAATTAGAATAAATACTTACTTTATTTTGGTACAATCTCACTGTTGTTCGTGCCTTGAACAATTTCCACTTCATCTCTTAAAGAAATGAAGTTGAATTTTTTTATTCGTGAAGTGTTATAAGATCATGTGATAGAATGACGGGTCATTCCATTTGTCTCAAACAAAAGGTTAGCAAAAGTTATTAAATATACATAAGTCGATCTATAGTGAGATTAATCATATATGGTACCTAAAATGGACTTATACTTGTTATATCATACTGCTTAATATAATAAAACTAGTTTCTACTAAACACGGACTTCCTGTAGTCCAGTGGTAGGCGATAAAGGCCAGTCACACTTCGGTTGTGGGTTCGATTCCCACAGCCTTGTCCGACGCGATGGGATGTCGCCCATCCTGCAGGTTTTCCTTTTTCTAAAGTTATATTACTATAACATCTCATCAATAATATCAAAAAAAGTTATATCCAAACTTTCTTATCTAAAATAATTCGGTCCAAGCTCATAGTATAAAGAAAATGATTTCTTGGAATGTCACATAACAATCACGTGAATGCCATCATTTATCCCCCATATATCATAAGATATATCTTGTTGGTCAAATTACAAACATGTGAATACCTTAATCATGTATTCTCTTGAAGAATGAATACCCATTGAACCTTAGTGAAAACATGAATGTAGTTAAAAGTTAACACTTTCCACAAACCAAAATCCTAAAAATTCTTTGTACTCAAACCATGATATTACTTAGTCCTTAAATCAATCATGATCTCATGAATACAATCAAACATATCATTATCTTCTTATCCCTTCATTATGTGCATATCATCTGCTTACCAAAAATATCTCAATCACTTTCCATGGATACCGGTACCATCGAAAACCACAATAGACCAATACATAAATATTCCTATATTCTACGATACTATATACAACATTATTTTGGAATCCCATTACATAAACACTTAATCATTCCTCCACATCGTTGCCATATTCAACATCTCCAATAGTGATCTCATGTGAATTCCCTTTGTCCTTTTCCTTAATTGGTTGCTCATGTCGATCATCACTAACCTTTGGATTAGAGAATTTATTAGAATAATTCCCCATTTCCTTGCACTTGAAGCATTGAAGTGTTGGTGGTGAGTTCTCTGCAGTCTTTTCTTTATTCACATCATTAGAAACCCTTTTTCCATTACATTGACACTCAGCTTATTGATGACCTTCTTTTCCACACTTAAAACATTTTTTAGTCCCTTTAAGACAATCTCCACCATGCTTCTTTCCACACTTTGAGCATAAGGAAACATTCATATTCTTTTCACCATTTTTCTGAGATTTCTCCTTGAACTCCATCTTTCGTTTCTTGTCAAAACTATGAGATGGATAAGTAACACCAACTTCCATTTATACCTTGATAGCAAAACGCACAATTTCTTCATAGATACTGAAGTCTCTTATAGCTAATGCCCTTCAAATATTTGGTTTTAATCCACTGAAGAATCGATCAACTTTACTTTCAGGTTGAATGATAAATCCAGATGCATACCTTGCAAGCCTTGTAAAATTTTCTTCGTATATACCAACAGATTCATCATCCTTTTGATTTAGTTCAAGAAACTCCTTCTCCATCTTTGTTCAAAGAATACGAGGGAAGTACTTATTGAAAAATAAGTTCTTGAACTCATCCCATTCCATGGACTCAATGTCATCTCTTGTATTCTTGATAAGATTCCACCATTGATCAGCTTCACCTTACAAATGATATACTGCTAAGATGAATTTATCATGTTCAGAACATTGATGAACTGAAAATATCTTTTCAGTGGTAATGATCCATTGTTCAGCAACAAGTGGATCGAAAGACCCACTGAAAGAAGGTGGACGTTGCTTCATGAAGGACTCAATAGAATATTGTTCCCTTATCTGCTCATTTGGAAGTCCAGAATGATTCCTAGCTTGTGTAAGTATAGAAATAAGATTTTTCACTCCATCTCCCATAACATTTGTTTGTTCAGGAGGACAATCATTGCATTGTCCATTACATTTATCAACACGGTTCCTTCGGGTTCCATCCATCGTCTAAAACCCAAAAATAATATTATAAGAGGTAAAAATAACTCTAGGGAAAACAATATAATAAAGTGGGAGTACCTTAAATATCTAACATCTTAGGTTTAATTATAAGATGGTCATAAAAATTCTAGGACTATAACATATACTAAACCTTAGGGACATCCCTAGACATACCTTAGAAATATCTCTAGGGATCTTACTAAAGTTCTCACATCCTAGTTTCCAAAGTTTGACTAGACCTTTCCTATGATACCAACTATAGAGACCCGAAGCTTATCGTACATGGACATTACATTACTTTTGTGCAATACTTAGTACATAACAAAAAACACACACACAAGGACCGTAATAGTTTAGTGTCTTTGGAAACTCGGAATATAATCTTCTAATTGTGGTGAAAGATCATCAACATCTCCCATAAAGATCTTCTTTTTTTTATACTTAAAACCTTTCTTTATATCCTGGGGAAAAGAAAACATAAAAGGGTGAGATCAAATGATTAGTAAGGGTAAACAAAAGAAATATCAATCACATCATATTCATAAGAACATAACATTTTGGAAGTCTTAACCTGCAAAAGAGATCATAATATCATAACATGGGATAAATCATAGTAGTGAAATGTAATCCCAATAATAATAACATTGTGGAATACATACATAATCATAGAGAATCATTTCTTATTAGTCAAGACTCATTTTCAAGACTATCTTAGTGGACAAAGTCCATTTCTGAACCGAGTTCACTCCTCGTTTCAGTTCTGTTTCACTGAACCGGTTTAACCTGCCGTTACAGCCATGTCTATCTCATGAGATATAAAATCTTTACCCAATGCATTTGAGGGAGATATAGGTCCCACGCATCTCATAATGATACCATTCTTATGTGTGCCACAAAATCATAAATCATACATCATTGCATAACCCATGTAATAAAAATGGAATCTTAAACCTCATGACATCATAAAACAATTCATATAAGATAAAGGAATTCATAAATATAATTCCATCACGACATAATCAAATCAATGTAATAATATAGATAGAAACAGAACCCTTTATTATCTTAGATGGAAAATAATTTTGATAAAACACTTGAACTCCATTCTTGAGGAAAATATCCTTTCTACTTTGAAAACATTTTTCCTTTCTTAACATGTCATAAAATTTTAAACTAAAAGAAGTTCATTAAAAATAAACATGAAAACTTGTAAAGGAAGATTCTTGGAAATAATGTTTTAAAAATCCATTCATGCCGTATAAGTTAAAAAAACATTCTTCTCGTACTTTTGTCGGAAATGTCAAAAAAGTACCTCATATGAAAAACGAAAAAATATTACTTTCATATCTTTTACTAAAAACTCAGCGAAAGGTAAAATTAGATATAAACTATTGTAGAAGGATATAAATATTACATATTGAGGAAACATGGATGTGGATGATAAAATACACCCCAGTAAATACCAAAGTATAAACAATCTCAGATAAAAATGAGATTGTGATATTTCCCTTACCTTAGGTCTGATTTGCTTCGTAAGTGTCCAAACCTCATGTATAATGATTTAAATAAGGTCATTGACTTATTCCATAATAATAATCATTGTTATGATATCATATATGGTTCACTTATGACTTTATATTACCAGATCTTTTGTAAATTCCATGTTAAATAGTGTTTTGGGTAAAATAGTTTCATTTGTCGTCCGTGTTTTGACTTGTAATTATTAAAAAGATTACTTAGATCATGATTACATAATTCCAGAATATAAAACATGATTTATATATAATATATATTCAGAATATACATATATATAATAGATTAGTACATGGAAATAAATACACTTTTCATGGAGACGGTAGGCCGTACGTGCGCATTAACGCTGTTTTTGTTTCCTTATTGAGTTGAATGGAATTAAGTAGATGACATACATGTATATAAACCTAAATCCAGTATCATTAATATGTCATATATTTCATGATAACTTATTATATATACTTTATAATCATTCATGAATGGTTAACGTGGAGAATGAATCGCATCGCGTCGTGGAGACGGTAGTCCGTACGTACGCACGAGCGATGATATCGTTATCATGATCATGGAATTTATTGGAGTGTATGTATACTATTTAATAATAAATATCACTTTACAATAATCATATATAGTTATTATTTACACCATTATACCCATCCGAGTAAGGTGGTGGTGGAAAATAGATTACACCACGGCGTGGAGACGGTATTCTGTACGTACGCACGCGCGGTGATTTTGTTTTTTGTAGGATGGATAGATGGTGAAATAGGGTTGTTTCATACTTATAATAAAATATCAGTATATTAGTGATACAGATTTTATTACTTCATAATGATACAACCTAATAAGAAGAAGTGGAATAAGAAATAAAGTTGAAAGAATCGGTAACGAACATTACCTCTTCTTTGAAGCGCCTCATTGAGTCCTCCTCTTAGGGTACTAAAATTGGTCTTTTGAGAAGACCAGGACCTCTAGGATGTTGTTAGGGAAGTGTATAATAGTATTTTTAAGGGTTTGGACGATCTTGAAGGCTCAATGTGGTGTGAGGAAGAGAGGGAGGAGGTTCCCTTTTATAAGGGAGGAGAGGGGAACCTTTGGAATAACTAAAAATTTTATTTTATTATAAAGCCAAATTCGGTTTCAAATAGATCCAAATTGATTTATTTCTAAGCTAAGGTGGGGATGGCTATAAATCCTCTCATCCAATAGAATTTAGACAAGTTTAGGTTCCTATTTTAACCTTATCATTTATATTTAACCTTAAGATAGATAATTTTACTTTTACCGTGTCTTTTTGTGTTCTTACACTATAAGGTTAATAAACATACAATAACAAGCCAAACGAATCCCAAGTTGTTTATGATTAATATACATAACCTTATCTAAGTCATTTGGATGAACCTTAGAATTTTAGGAATAAAATAAAAACTAATAATATAATATTTGTTTTAAAAACTATTTTATGTCAATTTTGACACTATTTAGTAATTCATTTTTGTAAAAATTATAACAGAATGATTAGTTCAAATAAAGTTACTGAAATCAATACTAACATGTCATATTAACCTATAAAATTATTGTAATTCATAAAAAGTCTCAAATTACATTTATTTCGGTATTTATAACATCAATTATGTCAATATTTCATTAATAAGATAATTATTGCATCATCTTTGTGTCATAAATAAACTAACATATTTAAAGTCTAAAAATTACAGATAAATTATAATTATTTATGAAATATTTTTAGCTTTCTAATTAATATTTATAGTTTAATTTATCTTATGTAGAACCCTATATTTAAAATGATATACTTATTAAACATTGATTTTTACTATTTTAACCCTTATTTAAATAAATTAATAATATATGTCCTAATCTAATCCAAGTGGGCCTAAATGGTCATATTTTTTTCCTAAGGTTGTTTTTGGTCGAATTAAACTTATCCAATAGAATTAGGACATGTGTTAGGGTAATAATAATATCATTTTTACCCTTAGTTACCCTATTTACTTTTAACCATGGTAAAAAAAAGTAAAAAGTTACTATTCACCAAAAATAATTTTCATCTCATTGAACCACATTTTACTTACTGACATCAACCGTGTCTCTTGGATTTTTGAAATACCATTTACATAAGCGGTAAAATAATGTTTTATGAAAAAATCATTTTTTTTAACTACCACTTAGTGGTTTCACTATTCATCAAGAAATGAAAGTTTCCAGAAAAATACCAAAAATTAGGCCTAAGCTATTTTTGATATTATGAACTCAAAAATGATGTCTATTTTACCAAATTAAAAATATATCAGTTGCATTAATTAATTTAAAAATTAATTCCCGTCGTCAAAACAAATAGCGTGTTCTTAAGAGATAATAACTATCAAAAGATTGACACTTGTTTATGTCTGGTTTAAATGTGAAATTACATCCAATGACCAACATTATATTAAATTGTAAAAATATATTATAAATATAATTTAAAACCACTCAAATTAATAATTTATCACTATTAATTATTTCAATTAAAAAGGTTGTTTTAATTAAAATTTAGTAATTTTCACTATTCATTAGAAAATGAAAGTTATCTGAAAAGTACCAAAATTTCACCCTAAGCTAATTTCGATATTACGAATCCAAAAATGAAGTCCATTTTGAAAAATTATATTAACAAAATTTCAAGAAGTGGTTATTACTATTCATAACGGCTAGTTTTAATAATATTTTAATAGCATATCGTTGTTTAGTGAAACTCGGTATTGTGTACTACACGCGCTATCGAGGAAGGTCGTGATTGAGTGTAATGCAAGGCATGTCAAGGATGCATGTTGTGAAAGATCCTTTTGGTGTAGCGTACAACACAAGACATTAATTAAATTAAAAATAATATTTATCATAAAATCTCGGGGTGTTACAATTACTACTCTCATGGTTAGGTCACTACGAAGAAGTATAAATGGTTTTATTAAATAACATGACATTGTATATTTATTGATGATTGAAGAATCAGGTTAATTTCCATGAATTTCTTTCTCTCTATAGATGAATAATATATTTTAGGTAAAATGGAATAATAATTGTTTTATGTAAAAGATCACCTGAGTCCAAATTACGATTTCTTTGTTGATGTAATCCCGACACATATTTTTCAGGACGATAGGAATGAAATTTAAACCATGACACACCCATTGGTTTTGAACAAAATATTTTATTTGATGAATCAAAATTTCCAAGTGTTATTATTGATGTTGAACCTATAGTATTGGTGGTTAATATATAGAAAAACCATAAAAGTTCACAATTCATTCAATTCACCTTGATGTGGGTTTCTCATGTTCGTACAACTGTAATTAATTTAATTTAGATTCATTTGGGAATGATGTGAATGACCTAGTATTTTTTTCGTTGAACTTAATTTCATTTATTTGAAGTCATAAAACTATATATAAAAAAGTTTTTTTAACCAAATGTATACATTGTTTTAAAATTATTGTTTCTAAAAAATGTTATGATATGGATTATAACTTATTTAACTTATATGTTGTATTAATAATTTTTAAAAAAAATATATTAATAAAAAATGTGCATTTCTTTCTTATTTAAATTATAGATGATATTAAAGAGATTCAAATAAAGATACCATTTTATAATTATTTATGAATATGCGAACTAGGGATACCTCCTCTAGTTTCATTTGTCAGTATAATAGTTGTAATGTTTTTCTTCTGCTTTATATTCACATCCATGTTCTTACTATTTATCATTTTTAGGTTTATTAATCACAACTGGAGTTTAATTATTCTTAGCTAACTAGTATGGGTCTGAGCATGGGTGATCCTAGGATCTGTTGACTATACTCCTTCATCTTTCACTCCACTATATGAAGATGACCTACAGAAAACAATTGAATTGGAACATCCATGAGAGGCTACTCATCCAGGATGTCCCACATAATCATTTGATCCTATTGAACATCCAAGATTAGGTTTTTTTATAAGTGTTCCAAATTATGTCACATATTTCTTTTCCTATTGTATTATTTAGTATTTCAACATTTTCCTTTTTTCTAATTCAGTGGGATCTTCTAATAGGAATCATGGTAACTCCAGAATGCATGAATACTCGAATCATCATACAAAAAAATGGTAGAATGAAAAATGATATTCAAATGATGGGTAAAAATGATAAATAATTTTGATGTTTTTTTTAAACATTATCCAAGTACAATTGTATCAAATTTATGAAACCAGAGTCATTAAAAAATATCGGAAATGAAATCATGGAGAATGAATGTTTGCAAATATGGGTAAGAAAAATTGTTAAATTGATATCTATATTTTTGTCATATTATATGAATTTAAATGTTCATTTCAAAATAGGTTTAACATTATTTATGCTGAAACTACTAATATGGCACATTTGATGGATATTTGGATGTTTCAGTGAACATATAAGCATGAGAGATGTATTGGTTAGAATTATAGATTTGATTATGATTTATAGTTTTTACCAATATTAACCAACTATCCAACTACATAGTACCAATAAATGATAATATATTAGATGAGTAATGAGTTTAAGGTATTATTAATCATTAATTATTTGTATTGAAAATTTAATTCTTATTAATTTAATTTAATTTATGATTTAGGGATGAGTATGGAAAAACAAGAATGACAATGATGATGTAACATATTTTCAAACTTTTGGGAGAACTACATTGTTAGAGAATAAGAGGATTCATGAAAATTAATATGAATAGAAATAATTTATATATTTATATTGTTGTTTAAGTATATGTTATTTATTTGGATGAAGATAATATTTGGGGGATCTCACTGTTTGACAGGATTTATTGTTTTTCATGTTGATAGTGAACTGAATCCAAATAATACACATTTTAGTAAATATTGAATAATATCCCAATAATAGAGTACTTTATTCCCATAAATATAATTTTTCCTGAAATTAACTACAAATATTTTTTTGTTCTTTAGAATAATTATTTCCTAGATTTTTCAAAACTGAATGCCCATTTTTTTAATTTATCAATAAAATTTTTGGAATACTTTGGGGAAGAAACAACATTATAAATTCTTTTACAAACCAATGATATTTTTTGGACCATCCAAATGTTTTCTCCACTCATTAATATTATCTCAACATGATTAATTTAGGTTCATTATATTCAAATTTGTTTATATTGTTTTCATTTTGTTAATTTTAAACTTTCTTTAATAAAACAAATTCATGTAAACTATAGAATATTATTACATATAATTTCTTATAGTCCATTAAAATAAACCTAAATTGGTTATTTCATTTTATTTTTATTTTTAAGAATTATAAAAAACATCATAAAAATATTTAAAATTCAATGAAACTGACTTAAAACAGTACTGAAACAAACTCACATAGTCCTAAGACTAATGTTCCAAAACTCAAAATTAATAAGGAATGATGGAAATACCTCGTTTAGTTATATTTTCATGATAAAAATTATGTTTTGTTCTCATGATTCTCATTTATACAAATATTTAAAGGACCCTTTAAACTAGAATATATATTTCAATGAATTCCTCTATCAATATACAGGTTAAATAATTTTAATTTAACTCTAAAATGACAACTTAATATAATCCTTATATATTTAAAAACATTCATTGATGAATGTATCAATCCTCTAGGGCTTCATTTGAGAAAATCTGAGTTAAAAAACCATTTTATAACAAAAAACCTATCCCAGAATTAACCAATTGATATAACACAGTATGAACTAAATACCCTAACCCAAAATGAACTAAATAACCAATCCCAAAAAAATTTCCCAAAAAAATATTAACCTAACCAAAAAATTGAACAATTAAATAAATGACAAAATCCAAACCAAACTAATCATCAAACAACCAAAATGAGCCAAATGGAATCACACAAGAAGTTCATAACTAAATAAAAAAATGACCTAAGACAAAATAAACCAAATAACATAATATAAAACATATATAACCTAAAAAATAAAAAAGATAAGCTGACTTAAAAAACCCTAAACCAAAATGAAAAAATGATGAAATCCAGAATAAACCAAATATCCTAAAACCAAGTAATCCAATAGATCATACCAAACAAATGAAAAAATGACGAAATTAAAAAACAAAAAATTACATATCCATGAAATGAACCAAATGACTTGACCAAAAATAAACCAAATGACCAAACTCAACTATGACATAACCCAAATTTGAAAAAAATTACAAAACCCAAAATGACATAAACTGAAGTGAAAAAACTAACATTTCATAGAGTAAGTTGAATTATATAACTCAAAAATGACATAACCCAAAAATGAAACATATAGCCTAACCCAAATCAACAAAAATTACTTAACTTAAAATGAACCAAATATTATATAAATTTGACCAAATTTCCAAATATTTCAAATCATCAAACCAAAAAATGATCCAAATGACATTACCCATTATGGAAGGAAACACCCTTAACCAAAATGTGTCAAACGACTAAACTAAAAAATGAAAAATACTCCAACAGATTGAACAAATGACCAAATTACCAAATAACCTTACCAGAAATCTATTTGAATGACCAAATGACCAAAATTTCTTAGTGACCAAATAACCAAATAATGTAACACAAATATAATTGGACCGAAATAAATATATCATAGGAATCTATATCATACACACATTTAGATGATAATTAGTATATATTGATTATTTTAAGCTAATATTATTAAATTTATAACTAAATTTATATGTATTTTTTAATGTAATAATTGTAAAATATTAACAGTATATGAAGGATGAGAATCCCAAAAATTAATTGATTTATGATATAGATGTTGATTCCTCTGATTCTCCTTGTGAGTGTACATTCACATTCTGTTATGGCTATAGATGGATATATATCATGCAGTTAGCTCATATGGTTTTCCTTTATGAAAAATATCATGCAATCAAGTTAGATTATAATTACAAACAAATGATCTATAGGGGCCATACAGTTAACTGATATAGTTTCCATTTATTAATTATATCATGTGATCTAGTTGGAAGCTACGTCATTTTATGGATTTATTCAATAGAGAAAACATTAATTCATTCTAGGTTCTGTTGAACTCTTATGTAGATTAAATCTGTTAATTCAAAATGATATTCTCACTATACTATTAATCGGACATATCTTCCTCCATATCCATGATTCCCATTTGAGCTTTATGTTCACTGAATCACATTTATGTTCATTCCATTTTATCTTAATCTAATGAATGAATCGATGTTAATTCCACATTGTAACTCACAACTATAATTTAATCTAATGTGGAAAGTTATAACTTGATGTTAGTAGAGGGATAATATCACATATCTTCACAATTGAATATGTTTTCTAATTTTTATCATTTTCATATTATTAAAAAATTTATTGTAATATTAATCAATTCCATTTGTAGAAATCAACAATGGGCATCTAATTCTATTTCCATGAGAAAAATTATTTTTTTAAGTAGGAAGAAAAAGGATGGAAGCTTTGTAAATTCATATTCATAAGAGAATATTGTATGTCTTGTTATTGGTATTTCAAATTTTGATACATAATTCATAATTAAATATGGTTTTTATATTTTAAATAGTGTTCCTTGGAGGAACTCGATGACAAATAAAATGAAAAATTTGGGCCAAATGATCATTTTAGATAGGTATTAGGTTAGGATCACTACGGGAAAGTTTAATGTTGACCCCAAAAAAACATTATCAACGCTCGTTATTGGCCCTCACCAAACACACCTCAAATACCTCTCAACACTAAGATAAAAAATTCATGTGAATAAGAAATTGTGGCCAAAAAAATAATTATACAGGTGTATGAAATGTATAATGTACTAATTGGAAAGTTGTGAAATTTATAACAATTATATGTCCAACACTTATAAAATATGATTTTAATGTTTTGGATACATGTGTTGGAAAAAAATTCTTTTTATCTGATGTATTGATTTACACCAATGAGGGTCCTCATCTTGGTCAATCTGATGATACACCTCATGGTGATGGTGGTGGTGGTTTTGATGATGATGATGGTGATGATGATGCTTGTAGTGGTGGTCGTGGTGCGTATGATTACGTTGATGATTATGATGATGATGATAATAATTATGAGGTCATTCTTAAAGATGATGATGATTATTATTTATATTAGTATGTCTCCTCTTTATGAAACAATGATAATAAGGATGGTGATGATGATTATGATGGAACTAGTGCTGATGAGGGAGGTATTGATATCCTCTATTTTTGAGTTGACATTGAACATATAAGTGTGGATTATGTTTAATTACTAAAACTGATTAGTAGTATTTGAATTTATTTAGTATTGTCAATGGTTTGAAAAATATTTATAACCAAATGGTTAAATAATGAATATATGATAATTGTATTGTATCAAATTTGAATCATGGTTTTTAATTTATTTACATGTTCTACGAGAGGTGTTGAATGATGTTGTTGTTGTGCATTGGTGATAGTAAATTTTACCAATGGTTTATAGAGCTGTTGGTATACATAAATTATTGATTTTAGTATATACAAACAGTTCAATGAAAAATTATTCAAGATCAAGAAACATGGTTCCAAGAACTGTTGGTATAGATCCATAGACACCATTTCAATAAAACTGCGGGTATGTAAATTTTGTTGTGTGACATGAAAAAAGTTTCCTTTGAAACTTTCTTATTGTAAAATAAGGATGCTTATAATCTCGTCTATTCAAAGAAACATTGGTATAGGCAATACCATTGGTTATGAGGCCAATACCAGTGATTTTGAACTTTTTGAATAGATTGTTTTTATGTACTGATATTTAAAATTGATAATTTACTGATATCTCACATTTTTCACCCTTACTAATCATCTGATCACACAATCTTTTTTTCCTTTTACCATGATATGAATAAATATTTAATTATTTAATGCCTATGAAGGGTAATATGATTGAAGAACATAGTAGCATATTTTTTAAATAATTTATGCATGATTTTTTATGTATTAATGATTCTAAAGACACTAAAAAATTATGGTTCTAATGTGTATTGTAATTAGATATAATGAATATTTATCTAATGAGATGTAATATAAATATATAAAATTCATTGGATTCCTCAATTAATACCATGGAAAGGTTTAGTATTTTTTGGAAACTATGATGAGGAATACTTACTAAGAACCCATAAGATGGCACACCTAGCTGGATACTCCATTATTATATTTTTGGGTTAATATACATTTTATAATATATAATTTTGAAATATACAAATATATGATGACATTTTAATACCTAGTTTAGACATAATTTTTTAAATATTTAAATTATGTTCCATTTTTTAGACATCATATAATGGAATTTAATGATTATATGATTTCCCACAATAATTATTTATTCACATACAATTTTTTTATTTTAGTTAATAGCTATAACCTGAAGAAACCATGTTAATGGTGAATGAAATATAAAATATAAATATTACTCTATTGAAAAACAAAATTTTATGGGAGTTGGAATGTAAAATATCTTTTCCTTGATTACACGACTTTCTAAAACTATGAATCGTCCTAGGCTTCAAAATTAGAAGAGGAGGGAATAATGTACTATTGAGTTACTGATGAAAAATATTCCACATTATTTTTTTGGGTATAACGATCCAATAATTTCTATGAAATGGATATGTTTCATTCAAATTATATTTTATGTTTTCTGATTCTTAGAGGATTAAAATGTTGTTTTAGCTATTTATCATTTGGAAGTTGGGGCATATCAGTGATGTACTCTTATAAAGAACATGAATAAACATGAAAAAATTTAATTTATATAGTTTCATGAGTTTAAATAGTTATTTTTCAATGATTAAATTACATATATTATGCATTTATAAAATGGATAATGAATACTTTGTTCTATAGTAGAGGGATTTCAAATCCACTAGTTCCTGTAAAGAAAATTTTATATGACCTTTGAGGAATGCTTCTCGTATTATCATCTAAACTAAAATTAATATTAATTGATTATTCTGCGTCTTAAAAATAATTATTTGAAATGTTTTATCCATAAGATACTTTAGTTATATGAATAAATCATCATAAGATCTCTCGAGGTATAAATGAATATTATAATTTTCCTTTATTTTTATTATTTTTAAAAGAAAATAAATAAGCAATTAAAATGAAATTATAATAATAAAAACTATGGAGGGGAAGATATGATTATTTAATTATTCTAGAAGTGCGGAATAATGCTGAGAAGAAATTATCTTATGAGGAATATTAAATTATAAAATTGTAGAAAGTATGTTCATCAGTTAGTCACAAGTCCAAGTAATCGGAATTATTTTTCTAATGATGTGAATAGAGACAAAGCTCCACAAAATACAAAACCCAAACTCTACTGTTTCAATTTCAATGAGTATGGTAATTTTTTAAAAAATTTCTTAAACCTTAGGGTTAATAATTATGATCAACATTAGTAACCACTTTATACTGGAGTGAATGGGAAATATAATGTGATCACTATTTCTAATATGGGTTATGAGAACAATGGGTTGAATGATAACCATATCATCCACTATATAATTGTAAATATATTATTTAGTTCTAGATATACCCCCTCTACTAAATATAATGATTTTTCTATGGTTATAAAAGTTCTACATCTATTATTAGATATTCAGTTAGCATGGACTGACTGAAAGTTATTTTTTATTATTAATTAACAAAAACGAGGAACAAAAAATAAAACCCTTCAAGGGGGACGGAAATGGTGCAGGCCCAGGGAATCCCCTCTAACCACACACTGAAATTTGAGGGGAAGAGAGAGGGGACTATCATAAACCACAATAGGATCTTCCTGACTGCACTGGCGGGCCAGCAGATCGGGTGCGAAGTTAGCTTCTCTCCAGCTATGATGGATCAGCCTTCCATGGTTGGATTCTGCCTTTCACCTACGTATAATGTAATTCAAGTCCCAAGGAATCCCAAAACTTCCATGAACCGCCTTAACCAGGACCTCTGAATCAGATTCAATCTCTGAAACTACCAATCCCTTCTCCTTGCAGATCAAAAGGCCTGAGAGAAGGGCACGAGCCTCTGCCCTCAAGGAATTTCCAGGTCCATAAAAAGAACTAAAGGCAATGTATACTAATCCCCAACAGTCTCGCAGCAAGCCTCCACCCCTCATTACTCCCTCCATGCAAGAACCATCAACATTGAGTTTCAACCCAAGTTTAGGTGGCTGCCATTTTATCCAACAACCAAGCTTCTTTGGAAGTCTGCAAGGTTTCCCAAGGAAGCTACAAACCTCCACAGACTCCCTCCCCCCTTTGATCAAGGATGCCAACTCCGCAACGAGAGTTCTTAGCCTTATCAAAAGGGATAAGGTAGACGTTTTAGATCCCAATCTAACCTGGTTTCGCGCCTCCCACAGGACCCAACAGACAGCCACCAAGACAACGGCCCTGATGGACCTTTCCATAGTCCTGTCCTGTGTTCCCAAGAACCATGCAGCCACATACTCCGAACAGGTCCCAAGCCTTCTATTGTTAACTGGTGAGTTGGAGAAAGAGGACCAAAGAATAGAGGACCACTGTCCCTGGAAGAAAAGATTAACCACCGATCCAGTCCTTGGAAAATCACAGCAGAAGCACCGCGATGCCAAACATATTCCTTTCCTCTGTATATTCTCCTCTGTTGGTAATGAAATGTTGATAACTCTCCACACCAGGAAATTCATCTTCTTCAGAATCTGCTTACACCAAAAGAACTGTCCCCCTTCCACTGAGGATCTCTCTCTCTGTAGAATCTTCTTGTAGTCGCGGGAGTTGAATCTGCCCGAAACAGCCACCGTAAAACAGCATGTATCCGGTTCTCTGCTCAAGACGATATCCGTGAACATGTCCCGCTGACTGGGACTCAACGCCGCCTGCATAACATCAGACTGAAAATAATCTTCCCTAAAGGACACTTCCGGAAGCGGACAGCCTTCAAAGGCCAGGATCTCACCCGCCCAATTATCATTCCAGAAACTGATATCTCCGTTACCTATAATCCACCTTGAAAAGCCCCGAAGCACTCCCATATGCTCGAACATACATTTGGCTAGCCTCGTCGCCCCCTGCAGGTTGCATTCCTTGCCCCAGCCGTATCTCCCCTTGAAAAAGGTTTCCCACAATGACTCTCCCACAATAACCTCCCATGCAAGCCGTGCTTGCAGCCCGAGAATAGTATCTCGGATATCATGTAGACCAGCACCTCCTTCATCAACTGGGCGTACCATCCTTCTCCATGAGGCCCAATGCCAACGCCCTTCTGTCTTGGCATCCCATAGAAACGCAGTCAGAATACTTTCCATTTTCTGAATTGTACCCTTCGGTGGTTTCACAGCAGCGAACACATGCATGGGTATAGAGAGGAGCACACTATTGATCAGCATGATCCGACCTCCAAACGACAAGAGTTGGTTCTTCCCGTTCATGATCCTTCCCAATAAACGATCCAAAATTCCAGAAAAGAGCTGCTTCCTGACCCATCCATATGACAGTGGAACCACAAGATAGAGAATAGGAAACTGCTTCTGGTTTCACCCAGTAATCCTCTGAATAACTCTACCGCGTGGTCTCGAGCACTTCGAAGAGATAAACAAACTACTCTTCGCAAAGTTGATAGCTTGGCCACTGAGATGATTATAACTATCCATTAATCCCCTAAAATGATTTAGGGACCTGCTCCGACCATTCATGAAAAACAGAATATCATCAGCAAACATCAAATGAGTGATATTCCCTGAGTTCCCCTTGCTCACGTACGATTTTATGAATCTTCTCTAATTGAATTTTTTAGCAATGTGCTTCTTGTGAATATTTTTATTCTCCCTATTTTTGAATGTAATGTTATTTTGGAAATTCACTAGGTTAATTAATATAGTGACCCTATCAATTTAATTGGTAGGGAATTCTCATTTGATATTCTAAACCACACAATTATTTTCTATCGATACGAGGATAAATAAGAACTACCATTGGAAATTAAATCCATTAAATAGGTCTTGATTCATATTTAAAGGGTTTATTTATCTCAAATGGTTGGGGATAATCTCAAAATAAAATGTATTCCTATTTTATGAGTGTTTTTTATTTTTTTATAGAATATTTTCCTAGTCTTCCTCATATTCATAATGTTATATTTTTTATAGAATTCATAAGTGAGGATACCACTATTTCAAAGACTCTATATATTATATCCTAATTGAGTAATAGGAATTCAAAAAGTAACTCTAAGAGAATATTGATATGGTATTCTTTCGACCAAGTGATTCACCATATGGTTCATCTCTTATTTTTTATGAATAAGTGTTGATCAATGTGACCCAACATTTATTATTGGGAACATAACAAGACCACGATCAATAATAAATATAATCTACCCCATATCTATGATGTTATTATTCAATTAAAAGGAGATAAAAAATATTACACGATTGATATTTTATATGTATACTATGATTTGAGTGCCTGATGTGAAGACACACCCAATACATCCCTCTGTATGTGGTATGGGAAAAAATATTTTATTGTGATTCCATTTAGTTCTACTAATTCCCAATCTAAATTCATGGATTCAATGAATTGGGTCTTCAGAGATTACCTTGATGTGTTGATAATATATTTATAGTGGTTATTATTATATATTCCATGTTCATGGATGAGAATGTAGTTAACATGATAATTATGTTCAAGACCCGTGGGAAGTAGAAACTATATGGAAAAAATGATAATGAATTATAGATATATAAATTTTAATTATTTTGGGTCATATAAACTCATGGAATGGTCACTGTAGCAGTGGTAGGGGCACTGTAGCAGAGGCGGGTACTGCGTGTTATTGTAGCATTGTAGGTACTATAGCAGTACTATTCACAGGATGGGACTTTGTCAAAATATTTGGGCCTACGGGCTATGTAATGCGAAAAATGTCCACGGGGCCATAAGCCTATGTAATGGGTCCCCCTCTACCTAGTTAAAGTGTTCATTGATTTTCATTAATAATACAAATTAGGCTTCAGCCCCAACCGTAAAAAACAAAAGAATGGGTATATCGGTGGATCTGTTAAAGATAGAAGTTATTGAACATTGGCCCAGACCATCCACGATGATTAAGTTTTTGTATTTTTATTTGATTATTAAGATATTATTGATAATTTTTCTGGATTTATTTATGTATATATAATCCACTATCAAATTTAACTAGGAACATATTCATGTTTTTTAGGCTAATGAATGTGAATAAAATATCAAGGAATTGAAGAGAATGTTTTTAAATGATCCAATTCACACACTATGTTGTGGGGGGGAAGGTTTTTTGATTTATACTTATTTATCAAAGAAGTTGTAGGGATTAATTCTTAAAAATAATGATATTGTGAAACCTTATGCATAATTCTAAATGATTGTTCACAAGCACAATTACGAAACCCATGATATGGAGTTAGCTTCATTAATTTTTTCATTAAAGATATAATGTAATTATCTTTACAATGTGAGGTCATACATATATATTTGTCATTAAATGTTAAAGATCATATTCTCTTTTAAAGAGTTGAATCTGAAAAAGAGAAGATGGTTTAATTTGTTTAATGATTACACCTTCTCAATTTGTTTCTACATTATTAATGAGAACGTGGTGGTTGATGATTTTGGTTGAAAGGTTCATGATATATTAGCTATGATGAGGATAATAAAAGGTCCAATATTATGAATTTTTAATGTATGGTCCTCGAAATATTAAACTAAAGGGATAATATTATCTTTCTAGAGTTAGTATTCAATAATCGATCCATGTAAAGATTAAAAAGGTGCAGAAAATAGATAAAGATCATCAAAAAAGGTGAGAAATGTTCTAGAGTTCAACCTTCATTTTGATGCAATGGTATGGATTAAAAACTGAGTATGTGTCTCGTCAACACCAGATATGAAGAAATAGATATTGGAATAACATCATAGCTCATAATTATTCACTTATCCTATAAGTAAAAATATGAATACATATCTACAAGAGTATTTCTGTTGGGTCAGCATGAAGAGAGGTATTTCATAGTATATATCTCTATTCATGGAAATTTGGGATATTAATGTTAAGAGACACAAGACTTAGGGGAATTTACATCCATTACCAATACCGAAATGGAAATTGTAAAACATTACCATGGATTTCATTATCAGAGTCCCCAAAATTTCTAATTTCCATAATTACATTTGGATTGTAGTTGATATCCATACGAAGTAAGCACATATAATTATAATTATATAATTTTTATTTCATGATCATATTTCCAAAATATAAATAAATTAAGCGTCAAAGTTTCACGGAGCACCACATTCTATTGTTTCTGATCGAGATCTATGGTATACCACAATGTTATATAGAATTCTTCTGTAAGATATGGATATATAGTTTTGGTTTAGTACTTCTTCTCATCCTTAGACATATGTTTATACTAAGAGGAAAATTAAACCCTTAGAGGATTTGCTAAGATCACATTATTTAGATTTCAAATGTGGTTGGGATCAACACCTTCTTCATGACAAAATATCTTATAATAATATTTTTACATGATAATTTAGATGGCCACTTTTTAAATCCTCTACAGAATGAAGTTAAAAAACCAAAATATAATGAACTGGAATTTTACCAATGGAGTATTCCTTATAAATATATATTTATTTCATATTTAGTAAAATCATATTATATAATTCACAAGCACCACGTGATATAATAAAATTCATTTTATTATATTAATTTTATCATTTAATTTAAGGAATAAACATGTCCATAAAAATATTAAATATTATAATTGAATTAAAATTCAATAAATGATGACTAAAATATGAGGATATTGTATTACATAACCACCCATAATAATCTCACTGATAAAAAACACTATATAAATTAATTAGAATACTAGGATTCCAATAGTAATTTTAAAAATAAATAAATAAATATAACCTTTGGATAAAATATAAGTGAATGAATAATGATTAAAATATGAGGTATTTATAGAAAGAGGGTAACCCATATGACCATTATATATTTGACTGTTGGCATGGCATCTGACCATGGGAATACTAATCTAGCCATTTTAAATAGTATCCTAACAGTTAGACTAGTATCCTTAAATATGAAAATGTAAAATAATATTTTGTATCTTAGTAAGTAAAAATTTGACATTTTTATATCAAAATACAGGTAAATAAAATATAAAAATGACAAACTAAGTTTTTATATTTTTATAAAACATAAATGGTTTATTTCCATTTTTAAAATAATAATATATTTAAAAGGAAGTTTATTTTCATAAAATTAGTTTATAAACAAATATTATGTTTTATTATAATTATAATATAATTTTATGACCCCTGTAGTAATTTCTCAAGGGGTTAGAAAATTTATCATAATATAAAAACCAATATATTTCATATAATAAATAAATTTATTAAAAAAAATTTCTCATTGTAAGAATTATATTTTATAAAATGGATTTTGATTTTAAAATATAGATATTTAAAAATAGTTATTGTTAATTTCTAGTACTTTTCTAAAACAGATAAATTTTTGGTGACTAGTGAAATGCTATATTTTACATTATAAGATGAATACATGAATTTTTTATCCATGCACAATTTAAGAACCTAGAAGTTCAAATACAAATGAAATATTTACTATATATATTCATAGGAATCAAAACTATGAGAATTCTTGAACCATAATAATAAACCAGAGATTATAATATTCCAAAACACCCCTCTTCTCACGTTAAAAGTATCAGCCCTCACAACCCATTCTCCTAAATGATTTTAATCAATGTATATTTCCAAATTTTTACGCACATTACTTCCAAATACTAAACCCTAAAACCTTGTTAATTTTCTCTCACCAAAAACAAATTACAAATTCCATAGGAATTTGTTTCTGTAGAGAACATTAAAGATGTCATATTCTCAAACTACATCATTTAAAATCATTTATTTTTCTACTTTCTCTTCACCTCGCACATTAAAAATGGAATAATAACCCCATTATCATATGTATAATATATTTTTTTATGATAAAGGAATATATAACTTCAATTATCTTCTATTCCCTTCTAAATCAAAAAATGAATCCATTGTTGATATTATTTCAGTTCACCACCTCCATGGATGATAAGATTTTCCATTCCATTAAATCCTCAAATACTAGTCATTAAACTAATTTTACAGTTAAATAAGATGATAATAATTATATTATAACATATCAAATGTTATATAATTAATATATTGATATTATATTAAATAAAACTGAAATAGTTTATGATAGTCAATAAAACCACCAAAATGACCTAATTATATAACGTTGTGATATTTCACTAAATGAATTATACCTATATTTGAACAGAAAAAGAAAATTTATAAAAATTTAAATTTAAAAATGGAATTAAAAATAACTCATTTTATTTATATATTTTTTGTCCCATTTTATAAGAAAATCATTAATTATCCACCAGTGATCTGACCATGAGACCATGGAACGAACGCACTCATAAAAATGAAAGTGAACATTATATCTCACTGAAATGATTATAAATGAACATAATATAATATTAGTAAACTAAATATAGATATAATAGGATATTAATTATGTATGTAATGAATATAATTTGAATATATATGATGTACGGTGCATGTGTAGAACAATTCTTGAACCTAAGGTTAGGGATATCTTTGAACAACACCTTTTCTTAGGGATATGTCATTTATCTTCATAAATAACTTTATCTATCCCTTTTATATTATTTAATCATTCTTAAACTATGTATATATTTCTATTACATATATACCATGATTATTATCCATTTATTTTCTGTGTAAATACGTGTCTTATGTTTATTTCTAAAATGTCTTCCTTAAAATCAAAACTGATAAAGCAAAATTTTCTGTCCTAAAATAATTTTCTATAACAACAATTTAAATTATTTTTTCTCATTAATGATTTTATTTAATAATGGAATATTATTTTTATAACACAACATTTTTTTTATATTTTCCAAATAAAATTTCATACTTAGTGTTTTCTCAAAGTACATTAATTAATTCCTTAAAACAACATTTTGATAGTTTATTTATATACAATATTATCTACTATTTATCATTACATTTATTTCAGAAATAAATAGAAAATTTGAGAGTAATGATTATTTAATTATATAAAAATTTATAAAAATATTTATTACTTCTTTTCATTAGAATCCTTATGAAGTCTCCCTTGATTATTCTATGAAGCAAGATTACGTAACTCATTTCAATCCGTGGGTAATTATTATGCTTATGACTTATGATTGATGTCATTTTTCATCGAACATAATAATTTAAATGTAATAATGGTTTCACCAAGATAGAACCCAAGAATATTGGGTAATTTTATAGTCTTATGATAGATTAAGTATGAGAATAGGCAGTAAACCTAATCCATGATGGGACTCTATCCACCATACGATGTTTCCTTGGGAGTTAGAGATAACTTATTCTTATGTCATGTTTTATTTTGATTATACATTTAAACTTTACCATGATCTTATGATACCATGTTCATTATATTATATATCTTGTTATTATTCATGGTCTTTATATTTTATGATATCATGTTATGTCATTTAACTCCCATGTAATGATTCGATTTCATGTTTATTCCCGTACTAAGATTTATAGTACACCCCTTTCTATTATGCATTCCATAGTATATCCTTTTCATTTTTAAAAGATCAAAATGATTTATACGATCATTATGTAAAATAAAATAATAATAGTTTGTTTTAGTTTCTTTTTTGTTTATTATTATTGTAGTCTTCCAAATAATTTTTACCTTATAATATTTAGGTTCTGATTATTAGATATTTTTCTAAAAATATATTTAGTAGTTTATATCACAGACTTGGGTCTCTATAGTTCGTATCAAGAAAATGATATGTTATTTTTTAATATAAAGTCTATAATAATTTAGTGATATCTCTAGGGATAAGTGTAATTATGTGAGAATATCACAAAATCTTGGTGATGTATATTGTGAGTGGTTTATAAGAAAATACATCCATGTATGGATACTACAAGTGTAAGTGGATTTGGTAGAATTTTACCTCAGGTAAAATCTCCAAATGGGATTTTTTGTAATTAAATTTTTTCACCTAGTGTACATTAAACAGGAATTATTTTACATAAATATTTATATCCTCAGGCGATATTCTTGTGTTAATTCAGAACCTATTTATGAACTCTTATAATGGAATTAAATAGATTGTCTATTTTGAAAACCTAATAGGCATATTGCCATTGATAACATAGATTGAAACTTTGAGACTCATAAGATAGAATATAATTTTTATTTTTATTTCTTTCCTTTAATATTTATATGTTCCCTTTTGTATGACTATTAGTTCAATTATTCACTTCCCTATATTTATTTTTGATATCATAAATGACTTGAACTAGAATCAAATAGTGAAATATTCCCTATTTATCTTCTGATTGGTTCCAAATATCCTATATGATTATAGTTATACACATTATTTTAGGTATTGAAATTTTAGTATAACTATTTAAACACCACCTCCAAACATGGGGGGTTTAACTATCAGTGATAAAAGAAAATAGTGCAATCAGTACATTCCTGGTATATAACTCCTCCTCGGAAAATATTTTTCGATTGAATATTCGAAAAATATCATCATACATTCTTTAGTAGTGTTTGATGATATATGATTCATTGATTATTTTTCATTATATAAATCCAAAATCAACCATCACGATAGATAGAAATCATTATTCACATTTCGTGTAATCCTCTAATTTTGTAGAAGTGTAAGGAAAAAGATGACTATCTTATTGAATATTCATCTCAAGTGTGGATATTATTTCATTATTAGAAGGAATATATTAATTAAATGACTGAGAGAAATTATTGAATCATGATTAACACATTCCAATTGTTAGGTATTATAGTGATTTATTCCTTAAATAATTTCATAGTATTCCTCCAGAGTGAGAGTTTGAGTTGTCAATTGATCTCATAAATGTATCCATTCTCACACCCAACACAAGTTATTGAATGGAAACCATTGTGTTAGAAGAATTAATGATGAAATTACAAGATAATAAGGAGAATGTTTTTATACACCCTATTATTTTAGTATGGGATGTAATGTCCTCTTAGTCAATTAGAATGATCAGTCATTGTGCATATGCATTGATTTTCAAGAGCTAAACAAAATAAAAATAAAGAATAAGTATCTTCTTTAACAGATAAATGAATTGTTTTATTTACTATGTGGTTCCTTGTATTCCTAAAAAATGGAACACTAGTAATCATATCACTAATTGTTTTTTGAAATTTGAATATATTCTTAAGAGAGACACTAGCACCACAACTATTTTTAATAATTCCTTTTTCCACATCAGTTTTTTAACTGATTTGAAAATAACTAAAAATTCATATTTCAGGTTGGTTATTATATAACCAATGTAAAAAATACATTTTCTATTATTTTTCATGTAGGTTATATAAGAAATGACATTAAAAATCCATTTTATCTGGTTTTTATGTCTGTTATATAATAGCAGACATGAAAAATCTATTTTTGTGACATTTTCACGTCGCTTATAAATAACCGACGTGAAAAAGAAATTTTCATGTCTTTTTTACATCATCAATTTAATAAATAACATAAAATGGTATTTTCACCTCTTTTATTTAATAACCAATGTGAAGAATGATTACAAACATGTATTTAATTTCCAAAGCATTGATTTGATAGGTCATAGAGCGCAAATGGAGTTACGAATCACTAGTTATGGTAATCAGAAGTTGATTATCTCTAAACAATGTCTTAAGAAAATCCAATTCCTGAATGGCATAACCATTAATTTGTAACTCTGTTTGAGATATGTGACCTGTCAAATAGAATATTGGGAAATGAACTACCTGTTTTTCAACATTTTTCACATCGGTTATGAAATAAGAGACATTAAAAAGTCATGAAAATGGATTTATTTTTCACATCAGTTATTCAATAACTTCTCTGAAGAGTGACAAAAATTGATTTTTCACATTGGATATATGATAACTTATGTGAATAATAAGTGAAAACTTTAATATATTTTCATGATTATTATCAAAAACTGATGTTCAGATATTATGAACTGGTTTCCCTTTTATGATAGTTTCTAGAATAATTCATTAAATATAATTAGGTTATTAATATTTTATTGGATTATTAATTGTGATAATTTATTTATTTTTGATAAAAACATGTATTTATAATAAAAACCCTCATATGTGGTGTGTTGTCTTTGAAATTACAAAGTGATATTTAATTAATTGATTCTCTTGTTCCCTTATATATTTTATGTTTCCTATGATTTGGTGATGAATATACATATTTTTGATTTTATATATGACCTAATTTATTGTTCCACTATGTATTAACTCTCCTTAATGTAAATATTAAATTAACTAGAGCACCTACCCATACCTTGGCATGTTTTATAAATTAAATATCATTATCCCCCCTTGTCTAAATGACTAATTACCCAAACCCCTTATAAGGGTTTATCTGGCATTGTAAATGGTATTATCCATATAGGTTACAACATAGCTAACTAGGGTACCTTTCGATTTCCCCTTTGAAACCTAATAAAGGAATTTCCATGTTTTAAAATGATTCCATGGCATGTCATTAATTGGACAATTTATTCATTATTTTTGTTTTTTAATTAATAGTTGGATAGAAAATGAATTGTATGATCATGATGGTTATCCTTAATTGAATGAATTAGTTGGGTTTTTATGAAAAAAAGTGTAAACGGTGGAAAGGCCACACCATTCATTGCATTCTTAGTACGTCATATATTTTAAATAGAATACCTTTACAATTAATTAATCCTTGTAATTGTCAAGAATGAGAGGTGATGAAACATGTTTTTTTATTAAATTATTACACCTTTTATTTAGGCTATGAAATGATGGTAAGGGTTATCTGGGGAATGGTGGGAAATCATAATCCCTTACAATAGCTGATGAGACATGATGTTTTGCACCATTGATAATATGCAGATAGTAGAAAAAATGTGCCATTTCTCTTCTTGAGTATTGGAATGACGACACACTCATGAATTCAAGTGTTTACATGATGGAACACTCCTCATATTGAGTGACATGATATAAATCTCCCACTGATGACAATATGTAGGGAATGTAAAAAATATGTCTTCATCTTATAGGTTCATTTAGATAAGTCCTGGATGCCTGAGTCACACCCCTGTATAGCTAGTAACTACAATTTAACATATATAGAAACTTATGTTTGTATGTACATGTTTGATATAGGTTGATTAAATGTATATATAAATATATAAAAATAATATTTTTATGTTATTACTATATTCACAAGGTTTTTGATCAGATTGTCTGTTCAATCGTGAGCTGAAGTAGGCTGTGAAGACCAGGTGTCCTATTCAAACCAAAGTCAGCTGGTGTTTATTTTTTTATTTACATTGAAATGATTATTTTCATTCTTCTTGAACCTTCACACTAATTTAATTTATATTCATGGACTAGTTTTAGTTTCCGACATCATGGGTAGTACTGTACTAGTATTTATATCTTACACTCTTCTTGGGATGGAATTTCACTAGGGTACCTGAGTAGATCTCATGTTTTTGTGGACATGGATTTGTTCTTGTGATGTGTTTCTTGTACATGGTATTTAGGAATTGAGGACTGAGCTAGATATTTTTATTCTCATAAAGATCCCCTTGGTTATTTTTATTATTTTTATTTGTATGTTATAAAATATAATATTTTATATTATATGTATACTCTTTTAACTAATGTAACATCATCTGGACAAGCATGAATTTCTTTAGTTTGGTTTAATCCATATTTTATATTCAATTATTATTATTCTTCTCCATCCATTTATTTATTTTTTTCAATTATTATACTTATTATACTATTTATTAATTGGTACACCACTCTACTACTCTAATATGATTGTATAATTTCTCCATTATCACCTCCATATACCCTCTCTAAATGTTATCTGCCTATGGCATATGGGGAGGCCCAATTGAAGACATGTGAAACACCGGTTAGGCTACCCTCCTAGTGTTCAGTCAGGCCAGGAGGTTACATGTTCTTGAGAGTTGTCATACCATTTTTGTGTAAAGCTCTAAGTAGCCTTTACGAGGATGGTTTTTTATACTATTTGTTATTATAGTTGATTATGATTTCACCTTGATTGAATGGTGCACCTTCTACTGCTTATTTATTTATGGAATTTATGATATTTTACCCTTGGCCTAGAATGTCAAGGATGAACCATTACATGCATCATTATAAGAACATATAAATTCACAATACCTTTATATTTGAGGACATTTAATATAATTTGTAGTTTTTCTTCTGATTTTGATTATGGTACTTGAGTGTTATGCCATGCATTTATTCTCTTTATAATTATTTTTTATATAACATGTTTTGGTGATTATATGACATGGTTCCTGATTATTTATCATGTCTTTCCTTTGAATCATTATTTTATGTGTATTTAGTATGTTTTTATGTGTTTAATATATGTCAAAAAATGATAGTTTTGTTTCTGATATATATGAATTGTTTCATGGGATGAACTTATGGGTTGCAATTAAACATGTATCGACATTCACTTGTAAGGTGTATGGGTTCCTTATAATTGAGAAAAGTTTCCTACTGTATTTGAACTATCTTTTGAGGTTGTAGATACCTGTAAACCTTTGTTAAAATGTAAAATATTCTAAATTTTATATTTTAAAGTGAGTAGGTTTTGGTTTAATTAGAGAAAAACTATAGCCTATAAATGTTATGGTCTCTTTATAGGATCGTAAATGGAAATCCATATAATAAAACTGTGATATATTACCATGTTATATTTTGAAATGGTTATAAATGAAAAGGTTGTTTAATTATGGATTAAAATGTGTTTGTTATCTCCAATAATGAAAAACTGGACTCATGTAGATCAATTTGGGCACATTTATTTTGATATTAATGATATGGGTGTTTTTAGATTTTGAAAATTGAGTAACTATTATTACGGTGCATTCTGATGAACCTATATTTTCTTAATGAGGCCCTTGTTGGTCGCCTTATCTTTTACCAATTTCATTTTTTTATAATTGGTACTAGTTATTCTATTTTAGAAAATTTAATTATTTAATGACTGAATTTGAATTGGTGTAATGAGACAAAAATTAAACCATAGGTGTTGTCCTTATTTTAAACCCTCATGTAAGGGAGTTTTAAACATCTCTTGAGTTTTCATGGAATGGAAACATGAGTATTTTCTGTAGTCTGTTTCGTTTTTAGAAATGGAATAAATGGTAGACTCTTAAGCCTAGTGACTTTCTTATTAGTGTGACCTAGTGATTATGTTGATGCTTGTTCTTTTTTAAGGGGCTAGCTAGAGGTAGATATCACCTTTAGATATTAAATTTCAGGTTAAATACAATGAGATTTCTGATGGTTGGTGTCATTTGGGTCTCGTTTTCCCTTTTATGATTCTTAACATATAAACGGCACCCATATTACGATTTGTTTCCATTTTTCTTCCTTAACCCTTGTTATTGGTGTGTCAAATAGGTAATTCTTGGGTTCAATACATTAGGCATTCCTATAGAATGGCCAGCCGCTTAGTTGGACATGTGACCCTCTATTCTCCCTCAATGTTAAATGACTCGGTGTATCCTTTCCTGAGTTAATTTTCATATTGGGATATATGAATCTGATTTAAATCTATAGTATGGACAACTTCATACAAGAATTCATTGAGAATACAACCTATTGATAGTATCAAAGATTTATTTTTGTCTACTAAACCTATGTGAATTGTACCTTCATATACACGATAACTATAAAGATTCTAAATATTGTAAGAACCTATTATGTTTGGTAGAATTTTTGATCCATCGGTTGTTGAGTGTTTTATTTGGTCATCTCCAGAAAAAATTGACCTAAGAGTTATGTTATAATTTTTATCCCAATACTGGAGATGGAGTATTAAAAGAGTCTCATGTTTTCACATTCCTATTAGTTTGGTTTGGGTTTTCATATCAAATGAATTTTAATATTATGTTGAATATGATCAAGAGTGACTATATATAGATAGTATATCCCTTATTTCAAGGACTATGACACTCCTTAGGTGGGGATTGTCAGGTCAATTTTATTGATAATGTTTTGGTGCTTTCTCAGCATCACAACATTGATATGGTGGGTTTTGTGTGAAACATTTGAGAAACATCATTGGTCATGGATGGACATCAATGGTAAAACATGAATGATCACCTGATTCCTAATGTGGTAAATACATTTTAGTTTGGTTGATGATGTGTCAGGTGTTGAAACCATCATTATTTCAATAAGTCACCCTATGGTGGTTTGACAGCTCTTATTTACAATCTTCAGAATCCTTTAATTATACTCTTACATTGTAGCGAGTGTTTCCCCTATAATGAAATCATCCATGATGAAATTTGAGAGATTAGGTATTAAATTGTGGTATGATTTATAAGATGTTGGATTAAATTGGGTACTTTATCTATGCTACATTCCAGATGCATGGTTTTCATCAAGACATGGTTAGTCCTGAGTGATACCAGGTTTCCCGTGTAAGAATTCCTTGGATAAACTCTTAAACACCAGTTGTTTTCTTTTGATGTGACCATCTGTTTGACACCAATATCATATTATTAAATGATATAATGATGACATCTTGTCATAGTACCAACTTCTAACTTGTAAAAATTGAGTATGTACTCCCTCAGTTTAGTTCCTTGGACTCCATCTTGTTGAATCGTTTGTTATCCTGGACTTGTTATCAGGCTTAAAGGTGTTGCCTAAATGGATGATGATTTAAGTGTGCTGGACCTGGTTTAAACCTTTGTTTGTGATGAGGCATGACATGATGAATTCTATTATGATGGTTTAATCTATGAACATCACTATAATTATGGATCAGGATTCGGTTAATTGTCTCATTGTAATTGTAAGATGCCTTGGAATAAGGGGTTGTTGACCAGATTGAATTATTCCATCCTTATTAAATGGTTCATTTGATAATGGTCAACTAGAATGGCTCAAAAATTTATCCTTCTTCTTCAATGTGTAGTCTTAAGGAACCTATTTTAATTACTCTATCAGATTAAGGTGAGTTTGGTGTAAAGGTCAGTTGTGTATTTCAGGGAAATAATGCATGTTTATTTTCAGTTGGGTCGATCGGGGTTGAATTTTTTCTTTATAGAGAGTACCATGATATGACCTCATAAGTAATCAAAATATATCATCATTAGAATAATTGGTTCCAGATATGCACATGAACCTCATCCTAGTTGGTGAGGTATCCTTAAGTGCATCCACAAGACCCAGGTTCAAAACCAGTAGAGGCATATTTCTGGGGGTACTGTAGTAGTACAGAAGTAGGGAATGTAGCAGGCACTATAGCAGGACTATACACTATGGGGGTACTATAGCAGAACTATACACTGTACATGTACTATAGAAGAACTGTACATGGTGTGGTACTGTAGCAGGCAATATAGCAGGTACTGTTCGGTACTGTATTAGAAGGAACTATTCACCTTGGCCCACCGGTTTGGTCTTGGAGTCCTTAAGGATTTCGTTCCACCTAGGCCTTCAGATCAGTTGGTCTTTTGGGACACCTTTAAGTCCATCCATCCACCTTAAGTCTCTCGGGCCACATGCAGTTTCCCCAGACACACTACAAAAAAAGGAGCAGCCCCAAAATAGGATTCAGAGCAGGTGCACCCTCCAGAGAATAGACAAATGGATTTTTCAGAATGAGAGGGTATGGATATACCATCATGACCAGCATGTGCTTGCACAGGAATCCTAGCCAGACATCAATGATGCAGATGCTAGGGACGGGCAGTTCCTTGTAGAAATTCTGGCTGAATTTCCTAAGGCTTTCAGGTCATGTAATCTCCTAAGCCTAAATGACATGTAACATTTGAGCCTATGGGCCTTGTAAGGGTACCCCCTCATTCCGTTAAATGAGGTTATAAAAAATGAGTAAAAATTAAGGCCTTTGGGCCATTGTGGTTAGAATTATTGGGGCCAAATTTTTAATGAAATTATAGTGGATGGACGTACCATGGTTTAGAATATGCCAGTTGTTAATTCTAAAGCCAATGATGGGGAGCTCCAATATCTATATGTTTAAGGATATGATTATTTAATAATATATCTAGATATATGGGAATGGGTAAGAACTACTCATTTGTTTTAGTTGGGAAAGGAGTGTTGGCTTGGGTTTTTATAGCATAAGTGTTGTATGATTCTATAATTTTTGAAGGTGCATTGGGTGTTTCAAAATATAATGCGACCATTTTTATTAACACTTCATGACACTCATAGGTCATGTTAAGTTTTATATAGTTCCATAATTCTTCTTTAGGATGAGATGTTATTATGTGGGGAGGTTGTAATGTCTCTTGTTTTTGAACAAGATGAAAATCCAAAGGATTTTGAATTTTTTTCATTTACTATACTGTTCAATATTTTAAGCAAGATTCATAATGAAATCAATAGATTCGGAAGACATAAAAGTGTTGTTTTTAGATATTGGTAAAGGGTTCAGGGGTTCCACATGGGTCTGGTTGAGTTTTACAAACATTGGGCCCTAAAAATCCCTTGTTTGGGTTCTCCAAATGAGGCATATAGTTTTTATAAAACTATGTGGCACTCAAAAACACCGCATGAGGCCTATTTCAGAGGATTAAAGGGTATCGCATAAGCTTCATATGGTTTACCCAAACCATTTGTCTTGCATACATAGTTGGTGCCACTTGGACAGTACCATATCTTTGTTCTCCAAATGACAGGTGCACATTTATTAAACCCATGTGGAACAACCATACAATGTGGGTTTAATAATTAGTGGTAGCCACTTGGTTGGTGTAGGGTTTTTCCAAACCATGAACCCAAGCCATGTGTACGAGTTCTTGGGGTTAATTGACTGTTTTTCCATAATTATTTTATGTTTCTTTTTCTCTTCTTTCTTTCCTCTTCCTCCATCCACATGAGGCGCTCTTTGGAACTGTTGATTTTTTCTCATAAATCCTCTAAACATTGATAAATATCTTATGTTGGTACTATGAATGGAGTGGTATTGATCTACATGAATTTGCATCAGTATTCCCTTCATTCATTTTTATTCATTATTTTTTAAAACGTATCTTGAACAGTTTATCGATGTGAAAGATAATTGTCCCTATTTTCAGGGAAAATATCCATTTCATCGATTTCTTCAAACATAGAACAAATAATACATTGCTATTGGATGAGTGAAACATTCAAAGAATAAGGTATATGTTCTAAGGATTTTTCCCTAAATATTCACTAAATAATGAATGTTTCTTTCGTACCCCATTCTTTGATTTTTTTGAGTGTCACCTTTTAATTAATTTCATCATATAGTATTTACTAACACAACTAGATAAACTCCCTGTGATCATTGTTTAGTAGTTTTTGTATGTCATCCTCAATCACGAAATCCTCTTGGGTGTGTCGTCTTCTGTTTCCCCTAGATATTTAAATTAATAAATTCTCAGAATTCCTTCTAAGTGTTCTATATAGGTTAATAATGAAATTTCTCTTTGTAATCAATTACAAAAAATTAAAAGGGACCCTCTTAAATTCCATGTTTAACCTTTATGAACTGGTTTTCTTTATTTCATTGTTTATAGAATTCTTATTTATAATGAATTGAGTTATGACTCCTATATTTTATGTTTAACAGTGTTAAATTAATTATTTCATAAACAATGTAATGTTTTTATAATAAAACCCCTAGGATGAGGTGTGATTTATTTGAAATTTAAATGTGATATTTAGTGAATTATACATTTCCTATCCTTATAGCTTTGATGTTCCCTTTAATTAGGTTAAGGTTAGATATCTATAATGTTTTGTACATGACCTCCATTGTTGTTCCAAAATGGATTAACTCTTCTTTATAAAAATATTAAATGAACGAGAGCACTATCTATGTTCTTGTAATTTTTTGTAAATTAAATGGATTGACCATCCCCTATCTAAATGACTAATATCCAAAGATCCTAATAAGGGAATGTATTTCTTTTTCAATTGTATTACCCATGTAGGTCACTACCCAGTTGACCATGATACCATCTAAGTACCCCTTTGAACCCTAATAAATGAATTTCCATGTTTTAAAATGATTCAATGGCATGTCATAAATTGGATAGTTTATTCATGACAGTTGATTTCTTTAATTGGGATGTTTGATATAAATTTAATGGCATGTTCATGATGCTTTTACCTCCTTGAATGAATAAGTTTGTTTTGTAAGAAATAAATTTTAACAGCTGGAAAGGACATTCCATTCATTGAATGCCGAGTATATGATATAATTTAAATATGATGTCTTTATTATTAATTACTCTTAAAAAATGTAAAGCATGAGAGGAAATTCTATGTGGATTGTATTATATTTATTTCATCATTATTCCTTATAATTTGGTTGTGAAACAATGTAAATTGTTCTATTGAGCATGGAATATTTTTAGACTCCCTTATATTGGGTGTTGAGTCATGATGTCTCACTCCATTGATATTATATGGATGATGGGAAAAATGTGTAGAATCACTTATTGATTGATGGAATGACGACACACTCATGACTTTGAGTATTAACATGATGGAACACTCTTCATCTCAAATGATGTGATTTATGTCTCTCACTCATGATAAGATGTAGGGAATTTACAATTTCTCTTAATCTTAAATGCTTGTTGAGGATGGTCATGGATGTCTGTGTTATGGCCCAGTCCCGCTAGCAAATAGTGTCCAAGGTATATAGCCACTTATGTATGCTCATACATGGGTCATATAGGTGGATGGAATATATATATATATATATATATATTCTATGAATATATGATTACTATATATATAGTTACTGATCAGATCATCTCTAAATTAGTGAACTGAAGTAGGTATAGTCGGTTAGGTTTTCTATTATAAGCTCAGCCGATTGGTGTTTCATTATTTAATTACGTAGCACTGCTTATTTTTGTTCTGATTATACCTTCAAACTAAATTAATTTATATTCATAGAATAGTTTTAGTTTTATACATTGTGGGTGGTACCCTGCTAAGATTTATATCTCACACCCTCCTCAACCACCATTGCACTGTGTAACCCAAGTAGATCTCATGTTCGCATGACCATTTATTATTTCTTCTGATATGTTTGTTTTATTTTGGATTTAGGAGTGCAAGAATATGACTGTGATCGGGATGCCCATAGCGATCACCCTTGGGTATTTTCTTTATTTATTTTTATTCATGTACTATACTATATACCATTTTCTATTATATGTATAATGTTTTAGTTTATTTGTCATCATCCTGATATGCATGAATTGTTGTACTTTGGCGTTATCAATTTTTTATATTCAGTAATTATTATTCATCCAATGATTTTTATTTCTCATATCACTAGATTCAATGTTTCTATTATTTATTATTTGATATATTGTTGTGATACTCTTATATGAGGGTATAGTCTCCCTTCTATCACTTCTTTAGAGCCTCTCTCAAATTTGGTAGTCGGTAGTGTACAGGGAGGAACTCTTAAGTCCATGTGACCCACAAGTCTAGATAATATCTTTGTGTTAATTCGGTTCAGGACATTATAATTGATAATAGTTTGATAATGAAGATAAATTTAAAATAATGATAAAATTTTATTACTCATTAAGAATAAATCACATCACCTGGTGGAAACCTTCTTTGTTATGAATGAATTTGGGAACTCTCTAGGTACCAAAAGCTAAACAATATTGAATAATGTTATTAAGTATACAAATATGGTAAATTATTGATAGGAAGTATAATATTATGTGTGTGTTTCATGGGGTAGGGAAAAGGTCCTTCTATAAGTTAGTGGGGATGAATTTTTTATTATTCCAATTTTTTAGTTTAAAAAGAATATCATATTCTAGAAAAGTTGATCAAAATTTTAAATTTATAGAATATAAGATAAGGGCTGGTAGATAATATACTCATCCCCCATTTAAATATAGTTTTTTTATTTTTTTAACTTATCACTTAATTTAACGCTTTTAACTTACATTATCCATTACCAAGGTGAATAACATTTAACATTGCCATCTGTTCTTATGTCCTAAATTTAAATTTAACTTTTACCTAATTTGGTTTATCATAATTCCAAATATGAAATGAATTTTATTTAATTAAATTCTAATGTTTATAAAAATTAATATCAATATATGTACGCATTTCATAAAAAAATTGTAAAATGAATTTTGAAGCATAATAATGAATTTATAGTTATTTAGGCCCATATTATTGATACCCATTACATTTATTTATTTATAATTAAAATATTATATTTATATTTTGTTCAACCCACGAAAAGACTGAAGGACCACTTGTGAATACTTAATTAAAGGAGAAAGTCCAAAAACAATTATTACAATAACATATAATTTACTTTCCAAAATGTCAAACATATGATAATAAATTAAAATATAATTTTAGAACTTATTATCATACTCATTTAATGCATATTTGATCATGAAAAATGTATCATAAATTTATATTTCATTCTTATATCGTCACAATGGCATAAAAATTATATATTTATAAAAACTAGATTTTTTATTATTCTCTAAAAATAATCCTTTTTTTAAAATCCAAAAAATTAACCTGAAGATAAAATTTATATGAAAAATAAAAAAAATAAGTACATTAATAAAATTCAAATTAAAATTTGGTAGTTTAACTTTTAAATAGAAGAATATATAATATATTATAAAACAATGTTTCTTAAAAAAATTATCTGTGAATAATTATTTTTTTATAATTTATTTGTTATTTATTTAAATTTTTTATTTTATTTTAATAATAATTCCATGAATGTTGTTATAGTATTTTATTTATATCAATATTAAAAACAATTATTCATATGTAAGAAAATTTAATTATATTATATTTATATTGAAAAATGAATTTTTATCTTTTTATCTACTGGAAAATCATTTTTTTGTTTCAAATAAATTATTTATAATGATATTATACACATTTAACATAAAAATAAAAATTATTTAGATCAATTTTATCACACCCTGAACCACATATATAAATTAATTTATCTATTTATTTAATTCCACTTTTGTTCTAAAGACCCTGGCCTTTTAATTTTTGAAATTTTCCAAACATTGTGAAATAATTAATGTCGCATAGTTAGTGTATGTTTACTATTGGACATATGAAAACCATGTGATAGGGTCTCCAACATAGTATATCTCTTTCACCTAGTTGGGGCATACTTTTCTTAACCATGTGAACTAGAGGTATGGGTGACCATATTGTACAATGGGGGGTTTATGGTTTGAACACTATTTAGCCAGCTGTGTATCCAAACCATCTAATGTACCAATATTTTGAAAATTTAAAATTTAAAATTTTTTATTATTGAATTTAATCCATAAATAATATAACTCACTCCACTTAGAATCCTCACATGTGGATCACCCAAGCAGGGAGTCCCCCATACACACCTCTCCTCACTTGTCTCTATAATTCTTTACATTCTCCTTTTTGATTTCAAGGGTGATCAGTACCAATAAAATTTTCCTCTTCTCCAAACTTATATTTGACTTGTGTCTTCTCCATTCATGACTCTTAAAATTTTAATTTCTTGATTTCTTGTATTTTAAATTTACTTTTTTAGTACCTAACGATATTATTTTTTTTCTTCTTATAGAGTTTATAACTATAAAAATATATTTTTTGAGTTCCCTTGAAAGTGAAGAGTTATTTATATTTCTGGTGTTTTTTCAAATATAGTTATCTATAACTACATGCAATAAAAGTTTATGAAATTTATTAAAAATATCTTTTATTAGATTTTGGAAATTAATTAATATATACTTTGTTTTTAAATTAATTATTAATGGTTTTTATATGAAATTTAATGATCTGTTAGTTTTCAAAAGTTGAATTTAAAACCATTTAATGTTTTATATATTTTGATATAGTAAGTGTTATTCAATTATGTATAATTTCTGGAATTTATATTATCATATTTAATGGCTAAACATATATACATGGGTATTAGTGTATACATATATATATAGATATATATGTATATATTCACAAGAGAATAAGTAAATGTGTGAATTGGGAGATATATTTATATATATACATATTTATATATTTTGTGTGTTTGTAAATTTATATATAAATAACAATATATCGATGTTTATGGGAATTTTAATTTGATACTCAAACTCGATTTTCAAATAATTATTTAAGTATTATTCATATGTAAATTATAAATCCTCGGTTAACATCATCTATATTTCCTTAAAATGATTCAAAAAATGGTATTTTAATTAATTAAATATACATTATGATATTTTTTATGAATTATTATATACCTTGTTGTTAGTTAAATGTTTTTCCTTTTTTTAGATTGTTATATTGTTTTATAGGGGAATTGATATTTTTAAAAATTAAATTTTGTGTAGTGGGTTGATGAAAGGACCGTTATTAGTTGAGATTTCTATAATGGGTTGAATAAAGGACCATTTTAAAATGGAATGAGATATTTTAGAAATGGGTGAAGAACATGTGAAGTTCGGTATCTAATATGTGAATGAAATACTAAGTATCCTTTTTTATTATCACACACTGAAAAAATTACTATACATAGATAATGTTTCTGGTGTCATGGAAGGGAATAACCACACCAATCGGACCAAAACAATACATATTAGGGGTTTATTGTATGTGGTATCATGGATATTTTTCACCATGTAACAAGGTATATGTATTTTCTCATCATCAGTTAGTGCAAACATTGGATGTTTGGCAGGTTAAATCATGAGCTAATATGAGGATCTACATTACCCACTATCCATAGACAACTAAGGAAATATTCTTTTGGTTCATGTTTAGGAAAAAAATTGGAAATTTATTTAATTTAAAAATTTTATTGTATTTTGTTTGAATTTTTACTTTTTAATTTCGTGTGTTTTATAAAAAGTGGTTTGAAAAATATTTTAATGTATGTATTTACCAGTGTTTAGGAATCAGTTTTAACATCTTGTTTAAGAATATGGATTTCAAATGAATTTGAGGCTAGTTAAATGTATTTAAATTATTATTTTTCATTTAGAAGATAATTAAAATTGAAATTTTTAAAGTATTATGGTATGTTGTTAGATTTTATCCTAAAATAAAAAACTAATCTTCTATTTTTATTTATTTTTAATCATTAATAAAAGTGGAACAATTATTAAAGGGTAATTATGGGAAAGGAATATGGGGCCCTACTTGGAATGTTCACTCTCACATTTATATTTTATATCTAAATTTTATGTTTTGGGTCAGCTTATGATCAATCGTTTTCTTTTTTATTTTCAAAAATCGATTATGACTCAGGGAATCACATGGAGGTCAGTTATTTTACTTAATATATATTTTCTTATTTAATCATCCAAATAGACCTCTAATTTTATAATGTTATTTAATTAGTGGTGCACTATATATAGTGATATTATGGGATGGATCATATGGGTTGTTACTTTTGGGGAGTTTGTGGTCACCTGAGGGATTGTTATTTTTTTTATTTATTTAATTATACATCTTGTGTTTAGGTATTATATAATACTTATAATTTGATTTCATTAGGGATTTCCATCATATAGAAATGTCATGCAATAATTTTTGATGGAATTTTACTAAGAGTTAAATATTATTTATTAGGATATTTTTTTCCCATGATATATTATTTGATGACTTTGTGCTTTTATCCAGGTGGAGGGGATCAAGAATACCTGTCATGTGTTGTCACAGACCAGCTATAGATCCTGAATCTGGGTAAGGTGGAGTTGGTCCATAGAAATAGGGTATCATAGCATAGGCTCATAAGAGTACTTATGTTTTAAAAAATAATTTTATATTTATGATTTAAATATAAAAAAGAAAAGGGTATTTTGAGACTTGATTTATTGGAGAAAAAATAAACTAGTTTTCTATTATCCATTATATGCTATGAGATAACATGGGTTGTTGGGATGTTAATTTTGATTTAGATATTTCATCATTATTTTTGTTCATAATGTGTTGATCCCCATTCACATGGTTGGTTTACATGTGGGTTATTTTTATATTTCATGATGATAATATAAAGACGATCATGGAATGAAGTAGGTGTGCAGTTCCTGATAAACTAGACAATGAAAAATTGATCTATCTAGAGACATTGTATGTATTGTTGCATGAACTGAACCTGTCTCATTGGACCATGTGGAAAAATTACGAATTGTTCCACATTTCTTTTTGTTTGAAAATTTTTATCCCATATTATGGGATTCCATTAATTGGTATATAGAACATTTTTTGACTTTTGGTATATTTAGAAAGTTAGGATAAAATTTTAATCAGAAATGTGGTGTTAAAAATATTGTATTTGTTCTAAAATTTCTTCTGTATGGATAGTTATATTCTATAAAAATATATTTTTTAAGCTATTTTGTGTGGAAATTTGAAAATCGATATGTTTTCCTCTTATTCCTTATAAAACTAATGATTTTATAAAAATGTATTTGAGGAAATGTTTCGGGAAAAGTCTGTTAGGATAGAGGATTTTATTTTATTTTCTAAATAGAAATTGAATTGAGTTAATTGTTCATGATGTTTCCAAAGTTTACTTTAGTTGGTTTGTAAAAGAAAAGTGTAAGGGTTGATGAGCATTGTTTTAGAATAACATTTTTTAAAATGGATTTTACGATACTTACGAGGAGTTGGTGATATTTGAAGAAATGTAATTTTTTATAGAGAATGAATATTGTGTAATGTTTTTATGACAATATTATTTCAGATTATTCCCTTAATAATGGTGGGGAAATTAGGATTATTTTTGTATACATGAACTATTAGTGATCATGTTTCATGCTATTGAAATTATTCATCACAATAAGGTCATAGAAAATGATGGATTATATATTTTAATGGGAATAACCTTATGTTGATTCTATTAGTTACTTGGGTGTAGCCACTATAGTTGGTGTCCCTTCCCATTCATGAAATTAAGTGGGAGATCTAGACTCTATCTTTTTCTAAGAACCAATTCAAGGTTTCTGGAATCATTATTATTCCCATTTTGCATACAGATTCATGTTCATAAAAGTTGTGTTATAAGAACATGATCAAGAACATTATGAATCAATTAATTCCATTTTATTAAATTTGTTGATGATATTAATAGTTTTATTCTTAGATTATTGTGATTAATTATGAGACTTTAAGTTCCATTTGATCTATTTTATTCTTTGGGTGATTCTATGTGGAAACTTTTAAGATATTGGTTGTTTTATGGTGCTTGTGCCTCAGGAATGTTCATATTATGTGGAGGTCCTTTGTGAAAATGTTGGGGGTTTGGTTCTAGAGGTTTGAGAATATAATTTGTAGGTAGGTTCATAGAGATCTATCAAATATGAGGTTCAGTTGTGCTATAGTGGGATCCATCATGGGATTTACAAAGAATGACATCCCATTAATTTTATCATGGGTAACCCTCTTCTAAAGTTCCTTGATAAATTTTTGGAACCCATGACGTTTTGATTAAGCATATTTTTAATAATTTCTCCAATTAATTTCATTCCAATTTTGATATATGTTTTTTGGTGTGTGGTTTTTCCTTTTTATAAAACATTTGGAGTTTCATTAACCTATGTTATCTCTTGATATACAGTTTTAGATGTTTATAAATGTTCTTTGTTACATATATTTTCATTCAAAGGGTTTTGTTCCACTATTGGTTTGTTGTTCACCATTGGCCCATGTATTGTAATTTTAATATTTTGAGATCTAATATCTGACAAAATATATGTAGTTAGTTCTTTTTTTATTCCAAGTTATAGATCAGTGTCATTCCTCTAGAAGTGTCATGGTGATTTGTTCATATCGTTGATCCACCGTTCATGGGAATATCATAAATGGTAGAGATATCCACTTTGGGTTTATATTTTTTAATCATTTTATGTGATAGTTTGTTGGGAGATATTATTGGTGATGGATGTGTGAATGATGTATTTATATCATTTCCATTATACTCAGAGTATGTACCTTCGACCATTCATTTCTGAACATCTCGAAATTATTTGGATATATACTTCATTTGGTACTTTATGAATTTATTTGGAAGAAATGGTTATTTTGGGGAGTTATATCACACCCCTACCTAATTTAAAAATTATTTTATGTATTTTTTATTCACAATTTATTTATTGAGGACCAAGTGTTTAATTTTTGGAAATTTATTAAATTTTAAGAAAATTTCAATGTCATGCTTTAATATTAACCATTTTGTATAAATGAAATAGGTTTATAAAACTTACTAATTCATTCTTTATAATTAGAAACTGGTTTTTTTAACTTTGTGGAAAACCAATGCTAGTACCCTAAGTGTCTAGTTGGGGTTCACAGTTACTGCATGGTTTGACTATTTGTGCAATGAAACAATATGATATACCCCAATTTTATCATTTCAAATTCACTTATCATGATTTTAACCCCCCAATAAATGGACTTTAATACTAAATTTCACAACACCTTGGTAGGGATACACCCCATGCATGCCTTTCCTTCCTTGTCTCCTTCTATTAATGCCATTTTTCTTCATGATTTACAGTGTGATCAATAAAGGATGGATTTCCTTCTTATCCCCATTATAATTTATTTTTTTATTCTATATTATTATTATTTTCTCACTAAAAAATATTTTTAGGTTCTTCATGGGTTTTTGGTTTCCCCAATTAATTTTTTGTTTCTTTTTTCTAAGTTCTATGTTCTATTTTTTAGGATAATTAATCCAATATTTGATTATACGAACTTTCAAACTTCGATCCAAGGATGGTTTTTCCAATAATTTGAACTTTAATATAAAACAACGTGACTTATTGTCATATAAATTCATGTTATTTATATATAATGAAAATATTTTGAATATTTATTGGATTTAAAATGATAAAATTAGATTTCATTTTTGGGTCCCTTGAATGTGAAGTATTTTTTCTAATTCATGCATTGATTCAATAATGATATTTTTACTATGAACACTCAAAGATTTATGA